>JAOXXN010000001.1:30653165-30682268 GCA_026770055.1 Myrmophylax atrothorax | reverse complement strand
TGTCCATCATTTCTCATATTTATTTTTGACCTCCCAGACAAGGTTTTTGTCCACCTCCTTAAAATTCAGTTAAATGTTCATATTATGTTATCAAATACTTTTTCATTAATACTGCATCATACAAAATCTGTGAGAAGTTGGTGAATGTTTCAGTAGCTACTCTGCAGCCCACTCTCTCCTACCATAGCCTACATTGACATCAGTATCTGAGTAAGTTAGTTTAAAGCTATCTCAAATATGTCTCATGTCTAGAAACTGCAGTAAAAACTTACCCCTATGCATCAGCATGGACTACATACAACAAATGAAATCTTTCTTTCCTGAGGTAGGTGAATTTGGAATGCAAATGGTAAATCCTGAATTTCAGACAAACAAATGATTGCCTATCAAAACTACTTTCCAAACTAGTCCTTAGAGAATTGCATCCACGTAAAGGGGGAAAATTTGAAAGAGCCAGATAATTGCCACAGGCGTCTTTAATTCTAACAATACTTCCCACTTGCAGATAGAAGCACAAGTCTGAAAGAGGCAATAATAGCTAAATGGATATTAGTATCTGCCATTACCTGATCTATCTGCACAATTACAGCAGTTTGGGAATGCTAAATTTGTGTATGAAATCTCACTTAAGAGGCTAAAACAACACCTTTTTCAGGAAAAATATATCACCCATGTGTTGTTTGGAACTGACGGAATTTTCACTTATAGAAAAACCACAGATGTAATTGCTTCCAGAGAGATTTCTTTCCCAAACTAAACCAAAAGGGGAATACAAGAGTCAACTCCATTCCTGAAAAAGAGGCATTAAGAGGTCAGAGAACTCTATCAAAAATTAGATTTTTCCTCTCCTTTAAAAATGTGAGAAACAACATTTTAAGACTAAAAATATACCAAGACACACCACAGCTGTGAAATAAGACAAAGTGTTTCAAATAGTGTTTTAGTCCTATAAATACTATAAATTGTTAAAGTCATGGTAGCTCTAACAATCTGCACAAGAGGATGATGTGACCATCTTTGACTTGGCATACACCTCTGAAAAAAAAATCACCCTTTATTCTGTCAAAGCCAATCTTTTCTTCCCCATCCAAAAAGACCAAACAGAAAATCACAAAGTGATAAAGCAAAGCGTCCTACTGGCATAAAAAAATATGAAATAAATGAATGTAAAGTAAGTCCAAGAAGAAATCTTGTTGATAACAGAAATGTTGTCTAAAAACTTTTTCAGACACGTTCTCATACTTGTAGCATGGCCACGTGTATTGGGTCAACCCACTACACCACATTTCTACAGATGGCGATTCCTTAAGAAGCAAACCACAGTATTCTCAGAAATTGGATTGAAGCATAAACTATGAAGTGAAGGGAGAGTCTCTTTGCTGTATTCTTACATATTCCATAAATTTTCCACTGATTTTCACAGATTTCATACTGTATAACCGATTCATTTAGACTGTGAAACTACTTTGACATCAAGGATGGCAGAACTACTTCTGATCACATGCACTTCATCTTTGCCAAAGAGAAAGAAGTTAATGAACAGTTATAAACAATATACCTGCCTAGAAAAAAAAATCCAGACTTCATATGTGGACACCCAAGAAAAAAATCTGTGAAATAACATGTACTACTAGAAAATGTGCCTTTGAAGAAGTGTTATGGTCCTGAAGACAGCAAGCATTTCACTGTTGAGACATTATTGTGAAGCTGTTGTTTGCAATATGCTATGTCAGCGTTACAAAAAGAATTCAACATTCAAACTAGTATGTTAAAAATGTGTAAAAGAAACAGGAGCAATAAGGCATCATCCATCCATCCATCCATCCATCCACCCACAGGGCTATGTCATAAGGAGTATAAAAACACTTACTTCTTCTTGCTTAGGAATGCTGAACTTGGCTATCTTTGACTTGGTCCTGGCCGAATCAGGCTTGTTGGAAGGCACTCTCCTATACGATTTGGTCGTCTCTGCTGGTAACTTCAGCTTTGGAGACTCATCAGGAGCCTGGTCTTGACCATCCATTGGCCTTACATAAGCTGTTGGTTTCTGCTGACCCAGACTTGGCTTTGAAGCAAGAGAGGGTGGGAAGTTTTGGACACAGTGTCCACCACCATGCTTTGCTGACCTCTCCTGTGCTTGTGTTCCTCCTTCTGAGCTACAACTGAGCTTTGCTGGCTGCTGCACTCTACTGATGTTGTCTCCTAATGTGGTCCTCAGTGAGCTTTGCTGTGCAGTGTTGGAGGAGGAGGAGGAGGAGGAAGAGGAGGAAGAGGAGGAGGAGCAGGAGGAGGAGGAGGAGGAAGAGGAGGTGGGACTCGATGCATAGCGTTTTAGTTTCTCCAGATTGGATTTTTGGTTCGCCAACTTGAAGTCACCCTTGTGTGACTCCAGTGACCTGTGTCCGTGTTTGCTCACTCTCTGCTGGCCATCTGAAATGGCATTATGCCCAGCCTTCTGCCAGCCCATCATGGTACTTTTGCTCTGCTGGGCAGCTAGGGATGCTGGTGTGGAAGAAGTGGTGCTGGAAACGGAAGGAGGAGGTGGCGGTCTTGAGTCTCCAATAAAATGTTCATCAGGCTTGGGGAGAGATGTCTGAGGAACCCCAGGTTTTGGAACCCCAACAAGATGGCTCTGGTTTGATCGGTCAGTTAACAAGTCTTTCATTTCATCATAGTTGCCCAGCGTATTCTGGATGCGATTGGAAAGTTCATCCCCCTTGTTAGTCTGCAAAACAAAAATGGAGTGTTCTGCAACAGTCAACATAAGAAAAACAAAATTCCCTGCACGCTTCTGCTGAAACCCTTACTGAAGTAGCACTGCCTTTTTCAGCAGCAATGTTAAGGGATGAATTTGAAAATCCTTATTGTCTCTGAAGACACTTGTCAACATCTTAAATCTACCCTGAACTGGAAAAGCTATAAAGGGCCTTAGAGTATATAAAAAAAGAAATCTATCACTGATATCATGCTGTACTTAAAGTATATTACCTGGAAACTGGAAAATTTATTATTGTAACTACACAGAATGGTTTGGATTAAATCTGGCCATGATAAAACTTTTCCTATAGCTCAGTGCAAGCCCTCCCTCAGCCATGAATGAAAACACTGCATTCCAAATTTCCTTCTCTACCTGCCTAAGTTTTTATAACGATCTGGGAAGCCACACAACATCCCATGTAAGCACTGAATGAATTCATCAATCTAAGCCAGTCAAATACTCTAAGGTGACTTGAAAACAGCTTGTAGGAAATCAGAAAAGTACAGAAGATTATGTCCCTTCTTTGAAAATGCTCTGACAAGATGCTCATTCCAGGGCACTATCCTTTAAAAAAAAAAAGGTGAACAGAACCCCCCACCAAATTCTTCACATTGCTCAGTGTTTGCTTTGAGTAGCAGGGGCAACACAGCCACCCTTCCTACTCTTTAAGATTAATTAGTGTCTTAAAAATACTCCACTTACTTCTTAACTGAAAAGGCAGAAGCTCCACAAAGAAATACTAAACGCAAATAGAACATACTGGAAAAGATTGAAAACTCCTGCTTTTAAAAAACACTGTAACTAAAAGGGTGTATCATTAGCATTTATGCAGCAGAGATTTTTATGAACCCTGACAAGATCCAGGCATGTGATGTCCTTTGCTTTACATTTTCAGAGGAAGACAGTAATAAGGCAGTGCAGTTCTCCTTTCTTTTTTCCAGACATGGGATCTGAATGGGAAAACTCCTATTGGTTTCAGAAGGCCAAGCATTCATCTCAAGGCTCTCTGTTTTAGAGGAAAACAGAAAGGAGAAAGAAAGAAGAAAGGGAGTGGAGAAGACCCCCCTAAAGTTATGTTAAAAATTATGAAAGATGTAGCAACCACAACAGTTACTCAGGAAAACTGGGGTATGTAAGGGAAGGTATGTAAGGGTAACTCTCCCAGTTTGGAATACCTTCTTTTTTAGGGTTTCCTAGTAGAAAACTGAAACCCAAGCAAAAGCACCCTGTAAATTAGTGCTGTGATTACTACATGCAAGTTTTCAGAGGACTACAGTGGAAGGATTCTTAAGTTAAACAGCAGAAGCATCCCGTTTTGCTTGAAACTTTTGCCTTCAAACTTCAACGACACTACTACCTATGTAAAATATATCACAGGTAGCTTGCTGATATATATTTGTTACTATGACAATAGAGATGAATATATCAGTAATACAGATTGAAGGAGAGTGAGAAGGGAAAAACTCAGCAGTGTTGCATCCAAAACTTTGCTTTTCAAACTTTGAATATGATGGCTTACCCACTACAGCCTGATCTTCCCTCTTCACACATAGCTTTTACTGTCCCAAAGACAACAACCTGCTATGGAAAGAACTATGAAGCATTAACTCACAACAAGTGGATTTAAAAAAGGGTGTTCCTTCACTTCCCAAAAAAATCACATCAATGTCCTGAAGAAATGGAAACTATAATGAGGTTTCAAAAGTGGGAAGCATCACATACATCTGAAAAGAAAGAGAGTTGGAGATACACTCACATGTCTCCTGGAGTCAATGAAATAACTTCTACCCTCGGGCACCATCTTGATCAGCAGAATTGTTTTCCAGAAGGCATAAAAAATTTTCCTTTTCTTGTGGATCTCTTCTATGCTTCCATTGGATTCTCCACCTTGTGTAGATTCCTTGTAGAGAAATATTTTTCCAGCTTCCCTCTAAGGGAGAGAGATCTGTCCTTGGGCCTGTACACTGTCTGATTCAGCCAGTGTGAGTATATGAGATTTGTTTCCCTGCCAGAAGCATAAATGAAATGAGGTCCTGGCACCCACAAGTCTCCTACAGCATGGACAGCTTGTGAGGGCAGCTTTCCACCTGGTTGCCTCTAGCTCCATGATCATAAAAGATTTTGTGTGCAAGTTTTGCCCCTCAGAAGTCCAACTTCCCTAAAAGAAGGTCTATTTTTTCTAATGGCTGCTACTTGGATGGGAAGGAAATGAAAGCCCAATGCCAGATTATCTGTAGACTATCACTAGCTCAGAAAAGTCATCAGGTTGTCTTCTATATGGATGTGATGGTCACACACACACATCTCGTTCTGAGACATCACAGACAACCACAAAAATAATTGCAGCAAACTGGTACCACGGTGTATGCTGACAACTGGTCTGTGTTGTTTATTTCTTCAGGATACACTGGGGACAACCTGAGGTGAGATTTTGTGTTGAGCTGATCTCATACAGAAGAGTTCACCTACATCCTCTTGGGAACATGATGGGATTTGAGGTAACTTGTTATGAGGTTTAGTTTGTCCTATTATTTGCTCTGAAATATTGCTGGCCTCATTTAAGCATTCACATAGGGAAAATGTGGTCACAAAACAAGTAAGTAGGAGAAGTATTTTGTATAAATGTCTAACTTACAGTGCTTCTGCATTCTTCTGCAATGCATTTGAAGATGGCAACATTCAACACTTCTAAAAATAAACCTGATGGCTGCATGGAAGGTCATCAGAATTTTTTTCTTCATTAAAAATACTTATAGGGTTAATGGAGAACGATATTCTGTCCAGAAAGTATCCAAAACTAATTTCCTAATTTTTCACACCCCCACCCCGTAGAAGAGATTTTAAGTAAACAATACCAGATTTCCTGTAATCCTTCAGAAAGGGTTGCTATGGATACTTTGAACAGGATAAGGGGTGACCCAAAGAGTCAGGATTTTTGAGAAAATTCGATGTTACAGCAGTAGAGATACACGTCAAGGTGAGAGAGGACATAAGATTTAAGAGATTTCCACTCTGCCTTTGATTTTCAGATATGGCTTTCTGAATGGCATATCCTTTGGCTTTAGCTCATGTTTCTCAAGCTGTGCAGAGGAATACTGAATTTGATCAGAGCTTGCAGTGAATGTCTGCTATAACTTCATTCCCCGTTGGAAACACCTAAAAGGTGAACATGATCTTTAAAGGAACTAAGAATGGGTTTCAGTTTTGATTTTGCAGAAAGATTTCCTTTTTTTGCAGTTAGACTCTTTCCACAGTAAGATCAAAATGCTCCCCCACGCTGAGGGTTCACAAATGCTTGGATGAGTTCAGACAGCCCAAGGGTCCATTGCCAGTGCATACAGGACATCCAGAGTATGCCTCTGATGAAGTTTTGATATCCAATATTATTAGAATGACTGTATGGCCCAAACAACTGTGACCGTCAAACCAGCAGAGCTGTGAGTTACACTGCTGTCCTGGGCTTTGCCTTTTGCCAGGTTTCCTGGACAAAGTTAGCTGTAGGATGTATTTCTGCATCATCTTCTTTACACATTTGTCCAAAATGGGGACATAGTGTTTAAAGACAAGCAGGAATGGAGTTGTTATTCTGATCATCCCATAGGATATTCACTCAGTTACCTGCTTCTAGAGATGGCAATGATTTTTCATCCATTCCTATTAAAGTTGACAGAATTAAAACTGTGGTTGCACAGAGGTGCCTTCAGACATCATAACTCAGAAACTACTGGTGTGTCCATGACACATCATGTCTGTGTCATGGCAGGCAGTACACTGGCACAGAGGTAATAATCCAACTTCATGAAATATTCCAACTATACCACTTTGAAAAGTGATTTGAGCTTCAGTATCATTAACTTGAGGCACCACAGACAAAACAGTATTGGAGACACAGCAAAAGGCCAGGTCCCCTTTGTGAGTGGTCTGTTCAGCTGGACCTAGAAAATGGAAAATCATTAGGTCTTCACTTCAAAAGAGCCCCCAAGAAATGCCAAGACACAGCTGGCTTATGCTTTTCAGGCTCTCTTCCAGCCTTTGACTGGTCTCTCATAGTAGACTTTTTCAAGTAGGTCATTGAGGAGTTCAAGACATTTGCCTTGGTTTCTAAATGTCTTTGTAATGAATCTGAAATTCAGGCAGCTGGAGGTCAGCTTCTAGGCAGACAGAGCTGTATTCCATCAAGGGACATGGTTTGAAAGTGGCAGATCATTCTTTTTTATTAGGAACTAAATACAAACAACAACCTGGAAGAAGAGCAAGACAAAAGCTGACCCTGGAGCATGAGCAGAACAGTGGAGGCATGGAGTCAAATGCAGAATTCAAGTGCCAGGTCCCAAATAGGACTCCTGGAAAGAAGCACTAAAACACCCAATGCATCAAAGGCAAGCGATGCTGCATAGAGCGAAAGACTTCACACAGTGGTGATTGTAACAGTAACTTGGACGCTACTGGAAAGGCACAGCAGACAATACATCTCCCCGTGGGATACTGCTCTCTGGTCCTGTTCACATGGGCTCTGTTTTCAGGCTTCTGCAAAGTGCAGATGTTCCTTGACCCTTCTAACAGGGAGTGATGAAAGATGGTTGTGCCTCGTCAAATTACTGTTACCATGAGGAGCAAAACAGGGAGGTGAGACTCCTAAAGCTACTTCTGCTTCTGCTTTAGCTGAGGGCAAAACGTGTATAGCAGACAAATTTTCTTAATAGCATTCATAGAAAACAAAAAAAGCGAACATCAAGACATTTCAGTACATTAACCTTGGCCACGGCATAATGTTTACTGTATTGCTTGACCTTCACACACTATTCTTACACAACTGTTTTCTTCTAAGTATTGCAAAACAAGGCACAGTCACCTTCACCTCCTAGTTTTAATTCCATCTCAAATATTGTTAGGATATTTCTAGTTTATTTCACTCTTGCTGCTCAACACTATAAGAAGCTCTCTCTCTCTCTCTCTATATATATACACACACACGAAATCCAATTCTCAATGCATCATGCACGTTCTCCAGGAATTTTGTGAGGCTAGCACTTGTAGGATGGTACTACACCTGGACAATGTCTTCTGCAGATTGCATTTTTGAACTGTGAAATAAATAAATAAATGAAAAAGAGTCACCCAGCTGGGAAGCATCTACCTTGTACGGTTCACTGAAGAGGGAATAGTTTGTGTTAAACGTGCCATCCTCCTGCTGGGCCTCCTGATTTCTCCTTTCCCATTCTTTCCTTCGCAGCACGTTTCTATCTGGCTCATAGACACTGCAGAAAAAAAAAAAGAGAAATAATTTTTAAGAGTCAAAAATTAGAGGGCAACATATAAACAAGTGTACACTTAAAAGAACTCTGTTTTGCAGACAGATGGCAAAAATAAGCACAAACATGAATCAGATGAATGCCAGTTCAAGTAGGCCGGGGAGGCTCAGGTCCCTGGGAGTGCTAGTGCTTTCTTCACGCAGAGAATAGATAACTAAATTCTTACAGAAAAATAAAAAAGAAATCACAGGGCAGGATCTAGTTTTTGTAGAACTTCTCTGCTTCAAATGTGATATAGGAAATATCTAAGGAACCTTGACAAAGACTGAAAGTGCTATTAAGGCAAATGGTAATTACAGCTATGAGTAAATAGAAATTATGAACATATTTCCATTTATGATATATCCTCTGAGTGTTGTATGAGAATGCTCCTTTTTTCACATGGATGTGTTTCTCTAGTGATTCTTTCATTAACTAGCTCCCTAAAGAGCTGTTAAAACTATATGCTGTAGTGGTTTCCACAGTTAGGTTGCTTCTTCTGATCTCTCTTAATCAGCCAAGTTGTGAAAGAACGACTGAAACAATTCCTTTTTTGTGACGCATTTGACACTATCACAACTTCACAACATGAACAAATGAATACTGGCACTACAGTGTATGTATGGCTGGTAGAGTGTAGCTGGAGAGAGAATAAAATCACAGTATTAAACAACAGTATTAATGTTTAGAAATTAGCTACTTTGGCTCCAATACAGACATTCAGAATAATTTTTTTTTTTTTTTTTTCAGAATTCTAGTTTAATGCCTGACAACATAAATCAGAGAATCCACAGAGGTTTACACATTTCAGTCTGTTATGTTTTATTCTTCTCACAAAGAAAACCAATGTGTCTAACAAAGTTTACATGCTATTTCAGGACAATGTGACAAGTATGCTGATTGCCTATTTTGCTTAGCTCAGCTAATGCTTTTCTTCTGCCACTGTAAATCTGCAAAGGAGAAATATATATTAATGTCATGTAAGTGCACCATGTGTTAATAAGAAAAATGTTGTCTTGCTAACCAGCTTCCCAGTTAGCAAAACATATGTTGCATCGGCTTCCCACGTGATGCTACCTAGTATGTCTAAGGCAAGGCAGCCAAAAGGCCAATAGCTCTTTGATTCTAATTCAAGACTTGAGTGGGCTGAAAATATACAGGATATGTTAGGCACTATTAGTGTTTAAAAACAATGCCTCAGCAGTCACCAAACGAACACAAAACCTTATGGTAGCTGGTTAATGCTGTTAACTCGAACTGGACTGCTGAGTATCCTTCTGATGGATTTGAGGGCAGATGCTGGGCACTGAGCAAGGCTCTCAGACACAGGGGTTTATTGCAAAACACAGTTTATTCTACTTACAGGTAGCCAAGCTTTTTTGGGGTTTTATCCCATATTTCTCATGAGCAATACATGTTATTCAGGCCAACATGCTCTCCTTGAAAAGCATTGTATGAGGAGGCAACTGTAGGGGTGGAGTTTTTCCTCCAGGAAAAAGAGGACAGTGAAGGCCTCCCTGTGAAGGTCCCAGTGCAGGAGATCATCAGCTGCACATGCTGCTGGGGCCAGAGGTAGAGCAGCTGCCATTGACTGCTGTGTGAGCAAAGGTCTTCAGTTACTGCACGGGGCATACTCCCATCAGCTAACCCATTTAACAAAAACCTCTGTGTCTAAAGCAGAATTTCTGCCACACTGAACAGCTGTTGCTAGGTCAGGCTTTCCTGAAGTTGTAGTGATCCTCAGCTATGTGATCCCATCTGGAATCTCTTGACTCTATGAGATGCTTTGCATTTGGACTCTTGCAACAGTCAAATAGAGATGGACAGCTTCCCTGAGATTAATTATAATACTGGTCTCTACCCAATTTCTAAGCAAGTGCAGCACCCTTCACTAGGACTCATACAAATTTAAAAATGCACTGGTGTGATACTCCTGAAATGGAAGGACATTTTTATCCCTTTATTGGATAGAGACATATTTGATGAAGATGTATAAGTCACCAGGTCTCTGAACCCCCTTCTCAAATGAGGTCACTTCTGGCAATGCAATGCACAACCTGTAATAATTCAGAATGATTATGCAAATAGCAGAACTGTGTGACAATGCCTAAGCAGTAAGTTAGGAAGAGCTACAAGTTAAGAGTTGTGCTCCTTTGGTAATACCAGATGGCAAAATGTCTTGCATTTGTGAGGCTGCTCCTTATTTGCATGTACATTGCAGCAATCACATTTCCTTGAACGTATGTCACCAAATGTATTTATTTGTTTTGGTTCAAGGAGAATACTGCCAACTGCTACAATTGTCTTTATTACAAACACTTCAGTTAATGGAAAATGACTCTTTTTAATTGTTTTCTTCTCTATTTTTTTTTAAATTTGTAATTTAAAACAATCCCAAAGGTACATGTACTTTTTAATCCTTTATAGTGTGTGTTGTTTCCAGAGCTAAGACAAGAAGAACAATCTTGTGAAAATCTAATGATTTTTTCTTCATTGGGTCGTGTGTACATATGTGAGCGATACACACATATATATGTGTGTGCAATGTGCATGCTCATACATCAGTTTACTGATGAAGTATTTTGCTAGTATGGACCAAAATGTTGCAGCAGTTTTGTAAGACCTGAAAACCAAAGAACATGCAAACACTCATCTCTCAAAAGTCAGTGTCATTTAAATTTGTTTCATACAGGTCAAATTCCAAAAGGATGAATTTAAGTAGTTTTTAAATGGTCTACTATTATTTTTTAAATGCTGCATCTGTTTCAAATTCATGCTTAGAGGACATGAACCAAAGCATGAGCATCAAGTCAAACACTTGCAAAAGCTATATATGAATAAAGGTTGTACAACAGGAATTAAATTAGCTCAGATTTGGCACACTGCTTTTTTGATTTATCTCAGTCCTAAGATCTGCCAAGACACATACTGAATTTACCAATTAATTGTGTCTAAATACCACTGTCCCAATCCCAGAACACTTTCAGCACACCATCACCACCACACAGTCACAGCCTCCTCTGCTTCTTCCACAATACTTTGAATAATTTCGCTCTCAGATATCTGACAAATCAGAATTCCAATGGATTGCCAAACTTCTCAGAGTATGAATATGTAATAAATTTTGATCTGTGGTGATGCCTTTTGGAAGAATACCTTGATGGCTACCCACTCTTCGATAATGCAAAAGGTGAGAATGGCTCCCCATGAGAGCAGCCTGAAGAGCAGAGCCCAGGCATGCAGGTGTCTGATGGAAGGGCAGTAGTGGCACCAGCCTCCCCACAGAAATACTTGCAGCTTTACTCCTGACATCAGAAGGAACCATTTCCTTTAGTCCTTAATTAGGAATAGAGATGGCTCAGGGGACAGACTAGGAGCAGAGCAATAATTTTAACTGAAACACTTGCAGCTGGATTTAATCTCCTACAAAGTCCAAAGAGTTATGTTGTCTCAGGCTAGGCTGAAAGCAATCATATAAAAAGCCTAAAGTTTTAAGTGTTGAAGAATCTACTTTTCTTTCTATTTTTTTTTTTTAAGCACACTATTTCTGACTCAATTTACCTCCCTCAGATACCACTTCTTGGAGCAATTCAATTAAAAAGGTCCAATCTCCATGATGAATTGGGTGGAGACAGTGCACCAACATATCCAGTTGACCTTCAGTTTTAAGAAATGCCCAAATTTGCATTCAGAGGAAGAAACCCTTCTCCACAGCATCTTCACTGAGGAATTGCATGCCTTCACAGGTGTATGGTGTGTATTAACGATGCTGCTTGACCTTTTCAGAAACCACAAAATTGCTGCATCACTAAGGAGAGATTCAGGCAGGGTATTTTGTTACGAGATCACCATCCTCATAACAGCTGGCATCTTTGTGGCTGGTAAAGAATCAGGTAGGTAAATTGAAGGTGAGATCGCTGGCACTCCCCTTGCCTGGCATCAGTTTATTTTCTGCAAAGGAAGGGGGCTGTGACCTAGGCAGCCCCACCAGCATGACAGAGGAAGGTGTCACCACATGTGTACACAGACCTGGCCACAGTTCCCGAACTTGTTATCATTTACAGCAACCTGCAATCTCACCTTTGCCTTTCTAGACCTTCCAATAAAATTTTCCAGTCCAAAGATTTAGTTCATTATTTCTGAATTGTGAGGGCTTTGCTACACCCACGTACACACTCATCTTCCTTCTACCTCCCCACACACATAAATTTTGTGATATAAATTTAGCAGGAGTAGCTTGTTTATTTGCAATCAATGTTTACCCAGGAGGCTGATCTCCTTCACCCCAGTAGCTACCTGTGGCACTTAGCACAAAACTTTCAGAACCTGAAGTCTAGACGCATTAATTTTAAATGCAAAGCTGATGCTTCACAGTAACGTTCAACTATTTCTTAAATTTGCAGGCCCACAGTTCCTGCAGGCTCCTGGCACACCTTTGCTAGGGAACACTTAGTTCCCAGGGCTGAGCTTCTTTCCCAGATTTTCTCAACCTCCCCATTTGTTCCTAAACTGACCCTTCTTCATTCACTAAATCACATTAAATTAGTAACATTAAAATTAATTAATAAACTGAATTAAATAAATAACATTAAAATCAATCACATTAAAAGGCTCCATCAAAACACCATCAGACTACAACACCCACTCCTGGCATCATGGGAATGACACCAACTTCAATCTGTCAGGTGCAGCCCCTGAATATCCCCTGGAGTGTCCAGTGCTGATCTTGTTACAAAGAAACAAACAAATAAACAAAAACCCACCCCAAGAACACAACCCATACCGTAAGTAACTGAAAGATATGTGCATTTCAAGAATAAACTAGACCTAAGAACAAGTTTTATGCAAGGACACATATATCTTTGTAATTAAATTTTAGCACACAGTCATTCTTGAATTATGAACAAAGTTGGAACTGCTTCAAAGCCACGGAAAACAGGCAATATTTCAAGAAAATAAATTTTAAAATGGTTTACTGATTATTCTCAACATTTCCCCACAAATTTTAATCTGGCACACAAGTTGATATACTAAATTTCACCTGAAGTGAGGACATTTTCTTAAATATTTAATAGTCTAATTCTCCCTTGAATTACTACATTTATGCCAAAGTAGCTAAATAGAGTAAGTCACAGGAAAAACTTAGGCAACACAACAAAAAAGCAGTCCAACCCTGATGCAGGACAGTGATTATGAAACTCAATTCAGACTGGAAACTGGATTCTGAATTTAAATTTACCATATTCTGGTATCTCTGCCATATTTTAAAACTCAAAAGGACTAACCAGCCTGAGACCCTGTCCCAAACGTTTTGAGGAAACAGTCTTAACTCTGATGATTTAATTACAACAATTCAGATTATCTTGCTTGCTGAATCGCAGTGCTTAACATGAAAGTGCTATAATTTAATGCCTGTTTTCTATTTCACTGTTCAAGTCCAGGGTTTTTGCTGGGCAATTTCTTGGTACCAGTTCCATTTCTAGCTAAGTATAAATGATGCCTGTTTGGAAACTCATTGATAATGGGGTATGGGGAGCTCTGAGGAATGGCAACCTTACATTTTTGAGCATTTAATGTTTTCCCTAATGTTAAATTATAACAAAAGGGCTGCCTTTGATGAACAAGTGGCATAATCAATACAATATCTTCCTAGCTTGCAACTGGCTTTTTGAGACTTTTTATGTAGCTTAAACAGCAGAAGTTAATTTGAGGATTTTTACAGTATTTTTCCCATTTACAAACAGGAATGCCATGGGGTAAAGCAATTACTCTGATTTACTGTTTTCACTTTGATTGAACATAAAGATGTAGCAGGGTCTCAAAAAAGCAGTAACTTAACAAACTGTGCTCCTATCCACAGACAGATAAAGTACCTATTTTGCTATTTCAAAGAGTTTACCTCCAGGCAGCAGCACAGAGCAAACATCAATCAATGACATGTGTCTAAGATGAGATTGATGTTCACTCTCACAGCTTTTCATCTTACATCCAATAAATTATTTTTCCTTCACCAAAATGCCCGGTTAAATTTCATTTTTCACTTTGCAGTATCAGTTTTAAAACTTTAGCTTCCAGCAATTTTAAAGCTAGGATTCACTGATGCTTCAGCTTTTATAGCCTATTTATGATTTGTATTAGCCATGAAACACTACCAACCAAACATGAATATGATCGGGGGAGCTGAGCTGGGGTGGCTGCTCGTACAGTGGCAGGTGCAGGCTGGAAGGTGCAAGATTGCTTTAATTATCTGCCTGGAAATTCCAAGTCCAAAACGGGGAGCTATATTTTCAGGGGCAGAGATATTGCATCCACCAAATGAATGAATATATCCATATGCAAAATCAGCATTGCAGTGTTCAAGTCAGGTCTTCTGAGGGCTAACACTGGGCAACTGGAAAGAACCAAGGAAAGGCTAATTGTGGGTGCAATTATTAACTTACAGGCACTCATACCTGACATTCACAAAATATAAGTGCTTCGCATGCAACCAGACTGAATTTTATATATGTGTTGATATACTGAGGCTGCAATTGAGACTGAGATCTAGGTTGTTAAGCCAGAGTATCATAACAGAGGAACATTTAAAAAAAATCCAATTTAGTTCATCACTTGCTTTTATAAAAGCACCTCTTCCAGCCCAGTTACAGATAAAACATGCACCTTTTTTTCCCTTCAGTGAAGTTTTGCCCAATGAGAGAAATGAGACATAATTCTCAATTATTTTTACTTCCAGGAAAAATAACTCCATCACATGATAAAAATCTGTTAATCCATACCTACAGTATACATAGATATCAAAAAATTTGCCATTCAGTATTAATAGATAATCCTATATTCAACACCTTACTATTTTCTAACATTAAAACTGCTAGCAAAAATGCCTAAGATGAACACTGAGCCAAGCTAAAAACAAAACATTACTATTAACTTTGCATTGCTCTAACAATACATTCTTTGAAAGTATATTCACAAGTATAAAATTCACTGCTGTTAATAATCTTACATCTGGAATGAGTGTTTCTTTTTCTTCACAATCCAAAATGATGTTCAAAACCTCCAGAAATTAAGTGGATATCTTGTCTGTCAACAAACAGATACTGTAGATATGACGAAGTATTCCTTTTGTATCCTCATCTGTATTTTCCAGGTGGAGATAAAAATGAAATCAAGACCAAAGAGCACAAACCCGACAAACCACAATGAAGCCTTCTATTTTTGATAATGTTACTTTTATGTTGTAATTAAAAATTACTGCTCATAGTCCCACAGAATCACAGAATGGTTTGGACTGGAAGAGACCTTAAAAATGATCTAGTTCCAGCCCCCCTGCCATGGGCAGGGTCACCTTCCACTAGATCAGGTTGCTCCAAGCCCCATCCAATCTAGCCTTGAACACTTATAGGGATAGGAAATCCAAGCTTCTCTGGGCAACCTGTTCCCATGTCTTGTTACCCTCACAGCAAAGAATTTCTACCTTACATCTAACCTAAACCCACCCTCTTCCAGTTTGATGCCATTTCTGCTTGTCCTATCAGTACATGCCCTCATAAGAAGTCCCTCCCCAGCTGTCTTGATGGCCCCCTTTAGGTACTGGAAGGTGCTGTAAGGTCTCCCTGGAGCCTTCTCTTTTCCTGGTTGAACAAACACAACATTCTCAGCCTGTCTTCACAGGAGAAGTGCTCCAGCCCTATGATCGTCTTAATGGTCCTCCTCTGGACTCAATCCAACAGGCCCACATCCTTCCTGTCCTAAGGATTCCGGAACTGGATGCAGTACTTCAGGTGGGGTCTCACCAGAGGGGAGTAGAGGGGCAGAATTACCCCTCTCAAGCTGGTGGTCACACTGCTTTTGATTCAGTCCAGGACACAGCTGGCTGTCTGGGCTGCAGGAGCATGTGGCCAGGCCACGCTCAGCTTCTCGGCAACCAACACCCCCAACTCCTTCTCCTCAGGGCTGCTCTCAGCTGAGGGAATCAATGAGAAATCTTTTTTCCTGCCTAACCTAACAGTGCTGAATTCCCTGGGCTGCTACATGAGGTTTTACCTAGCTTGGTGATGTCTATATCTGATGCAGCTTCTTCTTACATTCCTTCCCTGCCAGAGATGTCAGACACAACTCCCCACTTGTCTGTATTCCTCCACAATGACTTCAGCTTTTTACTGCATGCTTATGCATGGGAAACTGTTCCAGTTGTGATCTGTCAAGCCTGTGTGGTTTTCTTCCTTGATACTCCTTCTTTAGGCTCCTTACTATCATAATTAGTCAAAAAATATAGCTTTTTATTTTTATTGGCTCATTTCTGTAGAGGATGTGCACTCATACAGTCTTGGTCAGACTGAATGGTGCAATAAACTGAATTTACTCCTATCACTGAGTGATTTCTAGGAATGTTCTGAACTTTTAAAATGTAATGAAAAAATTCTGGCCCTTTAAAAATGTATTTGACATTTTGCAATAAGTGTTTAATCCTTTATTTAAAATGTTTGTTGAGCTTCCTAATGATGTGTTTGCTGAAAACTGAAGTTCCACCAATCAAGATTTTTAAGTGCTAGTTTCCATAATAAAAAAATTAAAACTTAATAAAAATTAACACCTAATAAAAATTAAAATCGTTTCTTGAAACCTAAAAAAACCTGAATTAAAAGTCTCCTGAAGATTGTGGAAAAATAGTTTTGCCTCAGTGATCTTTCTCTTGAAAAAAAGGTCTTTTCCAAAAAAACCCACCTTCTTGCACCCATTTTTTTTCAGCAACTTAAGTAGCCCATTCTTTCCATGGGGTTCTGTACAGTGATCCATCTGCCCACAGCTAACTGCAGGACTGACAAATACACAAAGGTATACTTCACATGGCACACACAAATTGAAAGCTCTGCAACTGGTGGGAAAAGGTTACCATAAAATGCACCCTGGCACAGCATGATGTCTAACCTGAACCTCCCCTGGCACAGCCTGTAGGAGCTTCCTCTTGTCCTGTCACTGGTTGCCTGGGAGAACAGGCTGACCCCCGCGTGGCTACAGCCTCCTTCCAGGTGGCTGTAGAGAGCAAGAAGGTACCACCTGAGCCTCCTTTTCTCCAGGCTAAACAACCCCAGCTCAATCCTTCAAAGGATTAGTAACTCCAGACCCCTCAGCAGCTCCACTGCCCTTCTCTGGATGCATTCCAGGATCCCAATGTCTTTCTTGTATTGAGGTGTATTTGAGGTGTGGTCTCACCAGTGCCAGGCACACAGGGACAATCCCTGCCCTGCTGCCTACACTATTTCTGACACAGATCAGGATGCCATTGGCCTTCTTGCCCACCTGGGCACTTTGCTGGCTCGTGTTCAGCTGCTGCCCACCAGCACTGCCAGGTCCTTTTCCACAGGGCAGCTTTCCCAGCTTTCCAGCCACTCTTCCCCACGCCCATAGCTCTGCATGGGGTTGTTGTGACCCAAGTGCAGGACCCAGCACTTCACCTTGTTGAATCCCATACAACTGGCCTCAGGCCATGGATTCAGCCTGTCCAGATCACTCTGCAGAGCCTTCCTGCTCTTCAGCAGATCAACACTCCCACACAACTCAGTGTCATCTGTGAACTCACTGAGGGTTCACTCAATCCCCTCTTCCAGATCATCAATAAAGATATTAAACAAAACTGGCCCCAAACTGAGGCTAGGGGAGCAACACTAATGACCAGCCACCAACTGCATGTAGCTCCATCCACCACCACTCTCTGGGCCCAGCCATCCAGACAGTTCTTAATCCAGCACCTGCCCAAGCCATGGGCTGCCAGCTTCTCCAGGAGAATGCTGTGGGGGACAGTATCAAAGCAAAGCAAAGGCTTTGCTGAAGTCCAGATAAACTACACCCACAGACTTCCCCTCATCCACTAAGCAGGTCACCCAGTTATGAAAGAAGATCAGGCTGGTCAAGCAGGACCTGCCTTTCACAAACTCATGCTGGCTGGGCCTAATCCCCTGTCTGTCCTGCACATGCTGCATGATGGCCCTGAAGATGATCTGTTCCACAACCTACCCTGGCATTGAGGCCAGGCTGACTGGTCTGTAGTTCCCCAGATCCTCCTTCCAACCCTTCTCGTAGGTGGGTGTCACACAGGCCAGTCATCTGGGAGCTCCCTGGTTAGTCATGACTGAAGATAAATGATGCAGAGTGGCTTTCTGAGCTCTTCCACCAGCTCCCCTTGGTATCCTCGAGTGGATCCCATCTGGCCCCATAAACTTGTGTCTAAGTGGCTCAGCAGGTCACCAACTACTTCCTCCTGGATTACAGGGGGTCTGTTTTGCTCCTTGTCCCAGTCTACCAGCTCAGGGGCTGAGTACCATGAGTATAACTGAGCTTTCTGTGAACAACTGAAACAAGAAAGGCATTAAGTACTTTAGCCTTTTCCTCATCCTTGCTTACAGTATTCCCCTCTGCATTCAGTAAAGGAAGGAGATTTTTCCCAGCCCTCTTTTTGTTGTTAATGTATTTATAAAAACACATTATATTACCTTTTACTGTCATGACCGTATTGAGTTCTAGCTAAACTTTTGCCTTTTTCATTTTCTATCTACATGACCTAACAACATCCTTGTACTCTTCCTGAGTCACCTGCCCCTTCTTCCAAAGGTTGTAAGTTCTCTTCTTTACCCTGAGTTCCAGCAAAAGCTTCCTGTTCAGCCAGGTTTCTCTTCTTCCCCATCGGCTCATCTTCTGGCACACAGGGATGGCCTGCACCTGCACCTTTAGGATTTCCTATCTAAAGTATGTTCAGCCCTCCTGGATCCCTGTGTTTCCTGACGGACTTTCTGAACCAGTGTCCTAACAGGCTGAACCTGTCCTCAGAAAGTCCAAGGTAAAATTTTTGTTGACCCCTCTTCCTCATTTCACCAAGAATTGAAAACTCTATAATTTTGTGGCCGCTATGCCCAAGATGGCTTCTGACCAGCACACCTACCTCCCAGCAGCCCCTCTCTGTTCATGTACAGCAGGTGCACAGTTAATAAACAGAGGGGCGCCGCCCCGGCAGGCTGGCTTACCATCTGTGTCAGGAATTTAACTTCTGCACACTCCAGAAACCTCCCAAACTGCCTTCTCTCTACTGTGTTGACTTTCCAGCAAATATGTGGCAGGTTAAAGTCTCTCACAAGAACAAGGGCTAGCCATCATGAAATGTTAGCCAGACTCTTACAGATGCTTTCATCTGCCTCTTCATCCTCTTTGGGTGGTCTATAACAGACTCCCATCAGGATGTCTCACTTATTAACCCTCTCCCTATTTCTCAACCATAGGCTCTCAACCTTATCATCACTATCCATGAGCTCCATAGAATCAAAACATTCCTTAATGTACAGGGCCACACCACCAATTCTCCTTCCTTGCCTGTACCTTCTGAGGAGCTTAAACCATTCATGGCAGCAGTCCAGTCATGTGAGTCATCCCACAACATTTCCATGATGGTGACTATGGCTTCCCACTCCTGCTGTTTGCTACCCATACTGCATGCACTGGTGTAGACATACTTCAGCTGGGCTATTGACTTCACCCTGAACACTGGCATGCAACCCCTAGGCTCAACTCCATGGAGCCTAGTTTTATCTTCTTCCCCTTTCAGACCTAGTTTAAATCATTAAGGTCAGATCTAAGAGCACTTAGTCATTACAGAGGCAACAGCAGTGTGTAGCTCAGTTGGTTGAAACTTGGTTGTAATAATACCAAGGCCATGGGTTCAATCTCCTATATGGGCCACTGACTTAAGAGTTGGACTCAATGATCCTTGTGGGTCCCTTCCAACTCAGAATAGTCTGTGATTCTGTATTAGAAAACATTCCTGACATAGAAGCAAAAGGAGCAAAACTTCACAGGCTTCCATGGATGACAACAAGTAGTTTTAAGTTGTTAAATGATTTTGGCACTGCTAAGAATCCCTATGAAACATACAGGAAAGATACACAGAGATTCAGCACCAAAATGCTCAAGTTTTGAAAACTCTTTCCTGTATTTATGTTCTGATTTTGCATCAATATTTGAAATCATCTGATGTCCAAAGGGTACCAAAATACAGTCCTGAAGTAGAGGACACAGCAGTGCAGCCTTAAACAGTATTGTACTTTCATGGAAAGCCAAAGCACAGTATTTCATTATGAATGTGTCAGCTGTTAATAACCATCAAATCTATGACTCATGAAAATGTCTATACATGTTTTATTAACAAAGCAACATTTCCAATTTACTCTTACCATAATGGATAATGACTGAAGGTTCATCAGGGTTAATCAAGAAAATGATGTAAATTTTATATTGCATTATGTTTCACTTGGCTTGAAATGGATCTTGGGTGACAATCTTTTTTATGTGTTTAATCATGATTTACAGCATTATGGAAACCACACAACAGCCCCATTGTGAAAAAAAGTTATTAACAAGTCAGTCCATAAGTCATCAGATTTTATATATTCACAGAAAATCACTTCTTTGGATCTTCAGCAGACAGTCACTGAGTTTGCTTTCTGTAAAAACAGAATCAATATGTTTCAAGATGCCTTGTTTTAATTTATCTTTCCTTCAGATTTTATAGGTAGATGGAGACCTTATTACACCATTTTATATATTGCAGAGAAACCATCACTACATACATGTAAGGTTGAACTGAGTTCTTAACAGATCTATGCAAGCATGTCTACATGATAAAAATAAATTTGGATGATGTTAATAACTGCACATGCAGATAAAGTAATCAAAGAAGTTAAACCTTATACCAATTGTAGATATAACCCCCCCAATTTCTGTAAATGTTCAAATAATAAATTCACAAAAATCTGTACTTTTGCTTATATGAGCACACAATTGTAGATCAATGTAAGAAGAAACTGTGGCTGCTTTTAGCAATAGCTTGCTTGTATCAGTCTGTAAGCATAAAATCTAATCATGGGAAAATATGAAATTCCATCTTCATTCTGCTTAGTTGAAAAGATTTCAACAGGAAATGGAATGAGATATATATATTTACACAGATATAAATAGTATATAAATATATAAATATATATATATATATGTAAACTTCAATCTAAGTCTATCTATCTAGCACCTATGTAGGCAGCTTGCTTTCATCAAACTAAAAGAACCACCGTAAGAAGGTTCAAGAACCTAAGTAAGTTGTGGCTTATATGTAACTTTAAGATACAACAATATAGAGGATGTTTCACTCTCCTTTTACAAGAACCTTGTAGTAGCCAAACATACTGCATTTTACCATAAAGCTAACTAACTTCTCTAAAAGACACTGTATACACTAAAACTAAGCAAAATGCAAATTCCTTCCCAGTTCTTTCTTGTGAAAATGAAGAACGTAAGCGGACCGGAGATTTATGCTTGACCAAATAAGAGTATTACCACATATCCTTGGAATCTGTGTAAGAGAAGTGCATAGCACACAAACCATATGATTTTTTCTATCTTATTCATGATATCCTGCTTACTCTGATGTAGGTCTGTCATATTTTGACATGTAGCCCCAAGGGATGTGCAACCAAAATTAGGAAGATAGCTATTCAAAACCAGCATACCCATGCATAAGAGAATAATTTATGTCCGTCCATGAATAAAGATGCATACATGTTAAAATAATGAAGAAGTTAAAACTTTTATGCCCTGTGACTGGTGTAATGCGTGTAAGCTTCTAACACATGCTAGTCCCAATTTGTTTGCCTACAAAGACAACTGTACTGTAACTCATGTGCACCTTCAGAGCTCCACACAGAAGCACCCATGTGCTTCCTTCCTTAAGTGATATGCAATGGGAAGCAAGGTGTTTTAGGTCTCATTGTAGGAAAAAATCCCCAACATTTGAAACACAACTTTCAGTTTGTGCCTCCCTTGATGCTGCTTCTGCTTAAGAAGAGTGCTGGTGACAGAGCCATACCACAAATCCAAACCAAAATGTAACATGTCAGGAATACAAACCCCTAAACATTGTAAAAGTGCAGAACAAGCTCCTGTATTTTAATTTGCAGAAACAGCACGACAGTTCAAGTGCCTCTCTTTCAAGTAAGTTAAAATCCCTTTAAATATTTTCAAATCTGAAGGAAATGACACAAAAATGACAAAAAAAATCACTCAGAAACTTAAATGGTTGCAATAGATGCAGAAACCATTCCAGGGATGCCCGTGCAGGGACAGTGCCAGAGGGGCAGATGCTGTTTGTCGGGGAGGGGATCAGCCTGGTTCCAGTCCAAAGCAGGGAAGCGAGTGACCTGATGAAGTTGGATACAGAATTCCCTCTTCTAACAGCTGCCTCACCCTGGCTACTTTTTCTCAGCAAATTTTAGCTTTGGCAAGAACAACAAAAGCTTGTAAGAGAGAAATTTTTATTTTTACTGTATACTTTACTTAGAGCCTGAGTTCATAAATGTATATTCGTGTCACAATAAATAAGGAAATTATTTACCTGCATAGTGTAAGGTGTAAAATTATTCAGTGTTTCATTCTGAAAGTGTTAAGAGGTATCTAAATTCTATATATTGTTGTAAAAGCATGAGAAGGGATCTAAATTCTATGTATTATTTTAAAAGCATGGGTTTGAGAGATGTATAATGGCACTTTTTCCCCCACCAAAAGCCAACACATCTCTGCATGTCAGAGAAGTGATGCTCCTGCAGTGGGCTGTAACACTAGTGAACAACAGCATTCCTCCACCAGTGTTACTTGCTTGCAGAAACCTGGAGTAGCACTGAACAGAATGGCAAAAAAGCTGCTTGCTATCCACTCCTAACCCTCCTGGATGGGCCCACTGCAAGAAAAAATGACAGAGATGAGGTTGAGACAGAGCACAAAACTAGACTATCAACGGTGAACTTGATTTTTATTTGAATCCAAATAAAGCATGGTGAAATTCACACTTGGTAACTGCAATTATCCTAGTGCAAAAAATAAGCAGAAGCTGTTATCAGCAAGAGAATATTTTCTTGCTAGCATGCCCTGTTTAGCAGAAAGCTGCTACTACATTTAGCCTTTCTTAAAATTTCCTAAGCAGCAATGCTGATATA
Organism: Myrmophylax atrothorax; assembly: GCA_026770055.1. Classification (NCBI taxonomy): domain Eukaryota; kingdom Metazoa; phylum Chordata; class Aves; order Passeriformes; family Thamnophilidae; genus Myrmophylax; species Myrmophylax atrothorax. The sequence continues at coordinate 30,659,196 of JAOXXN010000001.1, read as the reverse complement.
GCTTCTCAGTGACAAGGGGAATGGCAGAGAATTACTTCCTTCTAGGTTATGGAAAGCAAAACACTTCAATAAAGATATTCCATTTGGTTTTGAGTTTGGTTTTTTTTTTTAATACAAGTGAAAGAACACAAGTTCAGTGAATTTATTCAGTTTTAAATTTGGGACTGTTTCTTGGAAAACTGTGAAATAAATGTAATGCCTGTATTCTATTTTGCTGTGATTCAAGACAGTATCTCAGAAACCCAATGACAAAGGTTTGTCAAAGATTTCTGAGTTTTTTACAGAATTCTAGACAACATTGTCCTGTTCCTGTTGTGTTCCACTAAATTTAAAGGAAATTATTATTTGGACAGACATAAGTTCAAGTTGAAGACAATATTATTTAAATCTAAGATAACAAACTTCAGGTGCATTATGCTCTAGGACAACTCTGCTTGAGCAGGGAGGTTGGACCAGATGACCCACTGAGGTCCCTTCCAACCTGATCCATTCTGTGATTCTGTAATTCAACCCAAAATAACCTGCAGTTGGGGACAGAGAAAATGTACACACTGGCCTGGGGAACTCTGCTGTAGGAAAGAGGTGGTGTGTCCCAGAAAAGAGGAGACAGATGGATAAAGCAGTGAGGTATGAAAAAGGACAAACTGAGTTCGTCTGGTTTAGAAAAGAGAAGACTGGGAGACACATGATAATGATCTTCCCACCTATAAAAACTTGTTGCAGAGCAGACAGTGATGAATTGTGTTCTCTGTCTGCTAGGTCATGCGACTTAATTTGCACAAGAGGAGATTTAGATATGATTTGAGAAATGCTATCTAACTTAAAAAGGAAGGGCTGCAAGACGCTCGCTATTGACTCCACAGCCTCCTTCATTGCTTCTTTTTCTCAGAACAGGTTGATCAGTCCTCCCCACAACCCTATCCCCACCAGCAGATAGTTACTGTTAAGTTTGTTTCTTCTCAGGCAGGTTCAACACATAAAATAAACAAGAGCAAGAAATCTTCAACCACTGAACAACACAAGTCCCTTTCTTCCTTCCAGATGAGCAACAGTGCCTCCTCACATTCTTATAGGATGCTCCTCCTTCATAAATACCTGCCTGTTAGCACTTAACAAGGTAAGACCTGTTCTTCCCAACAATGAAGACACTTTTCTGGGAGGAACACAGAGACCTACAGAAGTCTCTATGCAGCTGCTCCACAATATTGAGGGACCCATATATGCTATAAAGGTTAGAATCTCACCTGTGAGGCTGACCTAGGTATGCTTCTCCTGAGTTAGAGCTGAGAGATGGAATAAAGGTTCCATGCAGCCCAGCATTTGGAATAATTTGTATTTGGAACAGTTTGATTTTTTTTTAAATATATGGGCCAAAGGAGAGAGAAGTTTTCCTTTCCTCAGTCACTACATTCAGAAACTGATCTGTAATATATGAGAGCACACCACCTCCTAATCAACCATGTTTGGCTGCTAGAGACACAGAGGGCATGCAAAAGGAGATATGCAAAAAACAAGCTTTTCTAAAATATCTTGCAGTGGTGACCAAGAAATTAAAATGTTCTCTGACACAAAGAATTCAGGAAGTGATTGTACCAGTGGCAACTTATATTTGCTATTAGAAATTTCATTTTGATCCTTTAAACTCTGTAGTGCACAGAGGATCTGAAACCACTTTTATAGCAACAAGAAAGGCAAGGCAAGACCAAGATGATTTTGTGACCAAATGTCACAACTGCTCCCTCAGTCATCAAACTTAAACTCCTGACATCTTAAATATGCCCAACAGCATATATGGAAAGCCAAACACTAAGCACTAGCCATTCAGAGGTAATACAGGAAGATTCTCATCAGTGTGGACTTTGAGAACATCCACAAAATGCAGTTGAAAAACACGAGTTAGCAAGAAGCTAACTGCCTCAAAAGCTGAGTCCCAGAGCTTAAGTTCACTGTAAACTGTACACTACAAAGACTACTTTTTCACCTTCTCTCAGACTTTAAAAATATGAGGTAAATACAGCCTAAAAAATTCACTTTGAGAATAAGAAGTCATGATATTTAAATTCATCTACCATGTGTTGCAATTTATGACACATCAGAAGACACTGTATAAAAACAAATTAAACAATGCTGATTGCCTTTGATCACAGAATCATAAACATGCTGAGTTGGAAGGCAACCATCAGGATCATCAAGTCCAATCCTGGCATTGTGCAGGACACCCCAAGAATCGTATCATGTGCCTGAGAAAATTGTCTAAACACTTCTTGAACTCAGACAGGCTTGGTGCTGTGACCACATTCCTGGGGATTCTGTTCCAGTGCCCAACCACCCTCTGCATGAAAAACCTTTTCCTGATATCCAACCTAAAACTTCCCTAACACAGCTTTATCTCCTCAAGTCCTGTCACTGATCATGAGAGTAAAGAGACTGGTACCTGTGCCCTCCACTTCTCTCATGAGGATGTTCAAGACTACAAGGAGGTCTCCTCTCAGCTTCCTCTTCTCCAGTCTGAACAGACCAAGTAACCTCAGCTGCTTCTTGCAAGACTTCCCTTCCAGACCCTTCCGCATACTCATAGCCCTACTTTGGATGCTCTTTAATAGCTTTATGTCTTGTTGATAGGCAAGCTGAAAAAAAATTACAATTGCCCCATACCCTCACTAGAAAATTTTTTATTCTTACAAGTTTAGGGAAAAAATCAAGAAAGAAGAAAACAAGTTGTCTGTATGGCACGGGTATATAGTACTCTGTTTTAAGATCTGATTAGGTATTTTCTGTAATGTGAAAATTATGTCATTTTTTGTCACAAAATATGGTAAAGCCCTTTTTTTTTAAACCAGTTTGGGTACTTTTGCTTACCTATTCATGGCATCCTATTATGTCCATCATAAAAAGAAAATACTGTTGGCATTATTTACTTGTAGAGACAGAAATCAATGCTAAGCACTTAGCAGTATGTTACATTTTTTTGAAGATGCACTTGGGGGAATCAAAGTATTTTATTGCACAATAGATATTACTCTGTTTGTACTTGCATTTCTCCAAACTTGAACCATTTCAAATGTTTTATTTCTGAGCATACATAACCAAGAACACTGACTAGGGTGATGATGTTGTTAAGTATTCAAACAATTCCTACACATCACTTACAAAAAAATTGCCTCTGGGTAAATATCTTTGCTTTCTCCTTCTCTCTGCCTTACCTTTGACAGTGCCCCTATATGACATGTTCTTAGCAAAAATGAACCACATTTGCTCCATTTACTGCTTAACAAAAATGAAGCCTGAAAAAATGTTACAAGCTATAAAAAAATAATCTACTATTTGTATTGCACTAATTTGTCAGGGGTTGAATAAATGTCAATTATACAGCTTTTTAAAAATCAGACTTGTTAATGTCATTTTTAATTTAGAATGTTACACTGTAGATGTTCTCCATTGTGTTAATTTACACCTGTTATTACAGCCTCCATTATTAGGTTTACACTGGAACAGCTACTTTGTGCCACTGAAATTTGCTTAAAATAGCAGAAACAATTACTAATTAGAAGGGCATGTTTACTTTAATTATATTTACTTCCTAGTCTAGTTTTATATGTAGCACACTATGAAAGTGTATGATTCAATTAGCCAAACCCATTTATCTTCGGCAATTCCTCAAATGAGTGCTGCTTAGAAAGACAGCACATTCTTTCAGCACTACTTTGCCTCATAAATTTCATACGTGACACTAATAAATACATATGGTGACTGGGTATCACTTTCCATGTGACCTCACTCTCCCTTTTTGCTAATGCGTATTCCGTAATTGCAGATTACCAGAATGACATTTCATTTAAACAACAACCACAGCTGTTTTAATCGAAGATCTTAAACCAGTGACATGGAGAACCGTCTTTAGCATTCATAGACTTGAAATCAAAAGAAGATAAGTATTCAGTTCATTCAGTTACCTGCACAATGTGAAACTACTACTGATACTCATCCACTGATATCTAGAGTTAGTCTTATGTATTACATAGTGTTTTATAAATTTGCAAATCAAGTGCAATTTTAACTTCTTGGGAACAAAAAGTGAATGTCTTTATCCTTTACAAATATGACTCTTTGAGCTTTTCCAGTGAAAGTTGCATTATCTACCCACTTGCACAGATTAAAAAGGAGGAGAGTCATAAAAATTCTTTACAAATTACTTCCCTGAAGCTCATTCCTAGCATTATGTTTTAAACCTGAAGTGAGGATTAAAAAAAGAGTTATGTTTCTAATTGATAGCTGCTGCTCCTAGTATGACATACTGCTGCCTTCCAATAACATTATTTCAGCATTTATTACTAAATTCAGTACTCTGAAAACTAAAACTGAAAATAAAATTGTACAAGCCAGGGGGGAACCCTCAATGAGTTCTTATATCACAAGGTGCTCTGCTTCAGTCAGCCGTCAAGGTTAACACATTTACACTATCTCACTGTCACTACATGGGCACAGCACCTGTATGGCACTCAAGGAGTGCAGCTGATGTGCTGATGCTGCCAAAGTGGCTACAACAGGGCTACAGCTTCCCAAACAGGGGCAGTGGTTGTCTGAGGAATGATGTGCAACAGCTGTGTATATCAGGAATACTGCCTAAAATGATCAAATACATGAATTTAGACCACCATGCATTGGACTCTTGGGCTTCATTTTATACCTTCCATCACAAAGGGAATTTCGTCCTAATTGAATTTGTTTTTAACACATAATGAATAACAAGAATGATGAAAATCTTGAATTAAGCCAGTATCTTATGTGGCCAAAGATCACAGACCCACCCTCTCCTAATCCACTGCAGCACAGAAAACTGTATAAATAGAAAGCCTGTTGTAATTCAGAAAAAGCTGCTATTAAAAAGTCAGCATTTTAAAAAACCTAATAGAGATATATCTCAGCTGAGGCAATTATTTTGTAGGTTAAGAGGACACAAATACTGCTGCAATTGATGATTTGTCTTCACAGGGGTTCTCAGGAAAGTCAACGCAAACCAACAGAGGGAATGAAGTCAGTTCCCAGTCAGATTAACATATATCATGGCAGCTTATCCTTCCTCCAACAGCAAAAGCGATCAACTGCAGTGATGTAAGATCACTTTGAGGACAGACCAAGCCTGTTCATGAAGGGGCTTAACACACCTTAATGGACACAGGTTGACTTCAAGTATTTAGTGCCTCCTATGCTCTGGTGTCACCTTTATGCATCCTGTGTGATCACTGGTAGCAAAGACTGACTTAATGGACCCCATCTCTGACCTTACACTAATAGCATTTTCTCTTTTATTTACATATGGGGCACGGGAAGGGGAGGTTATACAAAGTGCACTGGCAATTTCTAATAGCCTACTATCTTTAATAATGAAGTGTAAGATAACAAATCTAATCTGAGTCATACCTAATTAAAAGAAATGGGAATTGAAAACAAATGCAATTAGTCAAAATTTCTGAATGGTGCCTTTATTATAAATTCAATAATTAAAGTGGAGAAATGAATGTTTTGTAACATAATCAAGCCTGTACACAAGCAAGTTCTGGCCTTTCCTCTAGTGTCGTAGTTTTGATTACCTCCAGTTCCACAAAATTTGGATTACTAAAAATGTGGGGTTTTTTTCCAAAATAAACTTAGAAGATGGACTTAGTTACCCTTGCAGGGGTGCTGTCAGGAAAAGTTGACCGTGGTATGTTATTGCTGACTCTGTAAATAGGCACCTCTCTTTGCAACAGCAGGGAAAAGCCATGAGCAATTATAACTGAAATTATGCTGGCTGTGTCATTTTGTTGAAGTCAGAAATACATGTACTTGTATGGTACATGCATTGTAATGAATCTGAGTTCTAAAGCAGGTATGTGCATTTTAAAAAGGGGTCTGTACTTGTTAAATTAACTGGACTTCAGAAGAATCTGAGTTTATAGGAGAATCACAAAATAACAGAATCACAGAATATGCTGAGTTGGAAGGGACCCACAAAGATCATCAAGTCCAACCCTTAGTCCTGCACAGGACA
>JAOXXN010000001.1:30633100-30647267 GCA_026770055.1 Myrmophylax atrothorax | reverse complement strand
TATTGAGAAAATAGAGAAAGGTGACATATTTCTGCATGTTCCTTGGCCTTTAAAATGACAAATCAATTTTGTTTTAAAAACAATCTTATTGTTCAAACACCTGAAGAAAAAACAGTACATTACCTTCAATCATATTTTCAAGTTCTAAGGCAATTTTATTAACTCCTTTTTATTGCACAGTTTAAATATTCTAATTGGCACACAGCACACTTGCAGTCACTAGATATCCATTAGACTTTAATGGGTTTGAAATGGTCTACAGTATTACAGGGCAGGCAGACCTACTGCAGTCACATTTACAATGATGCAAGGTAAGTGGGGCATAAAAACACATTGGTTAATGCCACTGCAAGAATAATAATAAAAAAGCTTTCTCCAGTTCCTTTGGTGTGTATCCTTATGGATGGTTTTGTTCAGGCAAGGGCCTGTCTCCACAAGTGCTGATGACCAAAATAAGGTCTACAGGAGAGCATAAGCAGCATGAGAGGAAAGGAGCAGGTCTGTAGAGCAACAGAGCTGCTGCCCAATGTGTGTGCTAGGGCTTCCTTCCACTCCATGAGCTGTATATCCACCATAGCTGGTTCCTACATGGAACATTCACCCAACACATACAGTAACCGCCCTCCCTGTGAGCAGTGTGAGCCTTTGTGCATCCCCACCATGGAGGTAACCCACCTCCCCTGCACTCCAAGACACAGCACATCACATGGGAAAAACAAAAGGGAAAGTGATGCACTCTCCACAAGAAGGTCTGGTTTCCTCCTTCCATATCCGCCCAAAATCACACATAGCATTTATGTGACTGATACAATTATATATTCATGCCCAATACTGCAAACCTTATTAGGGAAGGTAGTCCTTCTCCATAAAACCAGTCCCTGCAATGCCATCAAAGCCATCTGGATCCTACAGGGGGATCCAAATTCTGAGGAAAACAAGAAGTTTATGATTGTGAAAAGCGTGAAAGGAAGACTGAGATAGTCTGAAGCATATACTCAAGGAAAAAGTGAAGGCTGGGCAGCTTTGCCTCTGTGAATGAGAAAGTCTTTCCCATTTGCACACTGTAGTTGTGTAATGAAAAGAAAAAAAAATCTGAGTTCCATATGATAATTTGAAATTTAATTCATCTCCATGCTAGAGGTTTAAAATAAATCATGTTTTATGATACTTAGGAAATATTAATAAAAGCCTACAGAAATCTGGAGATCTGTCTGCTACTACATAAATAATTCCCCTGCCCTCCACTCCCAGGGAAGTGCAAAAGCCATGTGAAGATTCATCCACTCTTTCCCTCTCCCCCTACCCACCTGTTCAGGACAATTCAATGTGCAGCAATAATCATGTTCTGCAGCAGATTCCTTTACTAAGCCAAAATAACTGATTCCACACATTTAATTGCAGAATCCTCCTTTTATCCTCTAATTATGAAGCAGCGCCTGTTGAAATTAGAGCAGCATTGCTTGTAAATATTTTCAGGCCCAAAGGAAGAAGCAAAGCCAGACGAGCGATTTGGTAAGAAGGGAGGGGGAAATATCCTGAATCTTCTGTATTTCTGAGTTACAAGTGATGAGACCATTTTTATTTGGGTGGTTTTACACAATAAATTTTAAAGAGTAGTTGCTTCAGTACATCTAAAGGTTAAACCTTCAAGCAGCTAATCTGTATGTAGGAACAAGTAACTGTCAAATACTTAACCTTTTACAGATTAAAACTGTCTGCCTAACAGATGTGAAATCATCATTGTTGTAATTGTCGTAAGTAGATATCTGAGCATTTTCTGGAGATAAGATCTTTTTTTTTGAGCAGTAATTTTATGCCTCAGGTCACTTGCATGTTCATGGCTGTGATAAAACCACTGCTTTCCACAAGAAGTTATATGCCAGGACTTTATAACTGCAGTACTGGTTTCCAGCACCAAAGTTATTCGTTGTAACAGGCAGTTTTAAATTACTGTAAAATCAACTTGTAGGGTGACTGGAAATGTTTCATTGTTCAGTTGCTGGAAGTGATTGTATAAGTGAATTTTCACAATAGTATGGTCAGGGCATAGGAGAAGAAAATGCTTCAATTTCTGATAAGTTGCAAATGTTACTATAAAATATTGTTCTTTGACAATATTTGATAGAAATACATGCATTTACTAGAATATGTCTAGAATGCCATTACATTATGTTGATCAGTTATAAGTATTAGAGATATAAGAGAAAAATGTTTCTAGTATAATAAGTGAGAATAGAAATGGAATTTTTTCCCATATGCTACTTATATATAGCAGGGAAAACCAGCATGACACCTTTCAGCTACTCTATGCAGACATATGTTCCTACATGGGTTTATGTTTAGGGCCATGTCCTAAAACTAGACCAGGCATTTTCCTCTTCAGTCACAGCAAAAGGTAATCATTAGACTATCCAGCAACCAAGATAGCTTATAAACCCAGGATGTTACAGAGGTGCGGGGTTTGGCGGCATAGACTTTGGCTTGGCTCTCATCATGCTGCAGAGTAGGAATTGGGAAAGGTGGACTGACCCAGACTGACTCCACCCCCTGTTTCTCTTCAACTTTCTGTAGTTTTTAGCTGTTAATACCAGAGATCAGGATTCTTCTGGTGTGAGATGCTGCACCACATCCAGCACAGGCACAGCAACTGCCCTTGACAGATTCCAGCTGCCTCCCCCCCACCTTTCCTTAAAGTCCTCATTTCCTCCAGCAGGAAGTTTCTTGTAGGTATGTGTTTTAGGCTCCGCACCAAATACTCAATCTCCATGTTTTCCACCTATCTACCAATTAAATACAGTTTTGAAACAAGAAAGACAATTTTTTTTTCAATTTCTTGTTAACCCACGTTTGTTTCACAGATTGTAATATACTGCATGGTTAGTAGGGCTTCCTTGGGAAGCAAAGCATCAGATCATGGTCTCTCCCTTTAATCTACTCTCTCTTCCATGGCTGTTACTTTAAACCTGCTAATCAATTTCAACCAAATCTGACAGAATTTCAAAAAAGTCCTACTGAAAACGAGCAGCTGTTTATGCAGTGCTAATAACTTGGTCCTTATCCATGCCAGCTGACGGCAGCCAGCTGTCCATCAGCCCACAAACCCTGTTGAGTTCAAGCACAGCTCTGAAACCACCCCAGACCTGTTTCCTCCCCAGGCCACTGACCAGGAGCATGAGGGAAGGTGCCATCTCTGTCAAACACCTCATACAGTAGAACTCCTGGGTTACAAGGTTTGGGGTTTTTTCCTGTCTAGAGGACTAATAATAATAACTCAGTTCTAGCAATTGTCAGTCAGACCCTATGGGTACTCAAAGCTCAATCCTTACAGACAGAAAAAAAGAGGTTTTGAAGAGCAACAAAAACACTAACAACAAGCACCATCCTCTGGAAATGATCCCTAGCACCTCAACCAGTCTGAAAGAGAGATGCAAAAGTTGGTGCATGACCACCACTTGTATCAGAGGTCATTTCCAGGACAGAGTGAGGCAATATGCACTGCCCTGCACTCTGCATCAATGCAGTTTACCTACAAGTTTATTTGTGAGCTGAATTTGAACAATGATTGCCAGCTGTGCCATATTGTAAAGTGGATTTGTCATGTGGATTTATCCATACGTTGTCCATTAAGCTACCCTTGGGAATGAGCCCTAGTTAGACCTCTCCGATAGATGCAAAGGCTTTTTATACAGATGAAGAAAAAAAAAGGAATGCAGTGATTCCAAGAAACAGGAGGAAAAAAAGAGAGGTATTATTAGCACATCAAAAGGCATCTGAAATATAAATTATTTTAAAGCACATCACTTTATATACCCTGTTAATTACATGGTTAATATTATGGAATCTGACAACTCCCCACAGACACCAGGACTATTGATGAGTTCCATTTTAGAAAAGAAATTTCTCTTTTCTTGTGCAGAATTACCACTTTAACCTCTTTCAGTCCAATAAATTCACATTAAAATGTGACCAGGAGTGACAACCTTGGGAGAGGACTAACCTCTCCCTCTATCATGTCATTTTAGCCTCAGTCTCAAATTGGTGCAGCACTCCCATAGCTATTACCTCAGCTCTTCTCCTGCCTCCTGAGTAGATGAAGCAGTACGTCTAATTAATTTACAATCCTTAAACACAAAGGTAGCTATCAGCAAAACTACATTAAAATCAAACTACCAATAAAGTAATTGTAAAATCATAATTTTGGGGGATGTTTTCACTAAATACAATCTTAGCTTTGAGGCTGAATGTTTTCCAAAGTCTAGCCTTACAGCTACATAAAAGTCAAATACTTCATACATTACAGTATATCTTGCTCTGTACAAAAAAAAAAAAAAAGACAGATGCTCTTTAATACAATGAAATGCAATTTAAAGCCAAGTCAATAAGATACTAACCTCTTATCCTCAAATGAGGGCTACACTATACATCATGGGTTAGAAGTTCAAAATGAAGAGAATGGTTCTTGCCACTCATAATTCAAAGATTGTTGTCAAAAGCTTTCTGTTCATAGAAATGCTATTGGTTTTATTCAGCTGGCAAAAGCTGTGCAGTATTCTAAGCAGTTCAGACAGATAGCTTTTTTAGCTATTCAGTTCAGAGCCAAATTTTCCTGAACAGCATAAGGACTTGATTTTGTTAATGTTGCACTGTACCCAGTTCCAGAAATAACCCACGTCCCTGAATGCAGGCTGGGGTCTAGGTAGGACACATGCTAACAGGCAGATTCCCTATTTTTCTTTGCACTCAGAGAGACCAGACACAACCAGCAAAAAGACTGCTGCACTAAGAAGCCCTCAGACACCACAAAGGTCTGCTGCTGCCCAGCTTGCTTCTCACTGATGAGAAAATACCAAATACTGTGGGTGGGAGGCAAGGGACCCACTGTGGCACAGCAGCAATGGGAGATACTCTTCACTGAGCTCCTGTCATCCTCATGAAACTCTTATTTTTGCTGGAAACAAACAGCTGAGGGACATGAGGGGTAACTAACCTTCTGCAGGCAGCCATGCTCTCTTCCCCCTCCTTAGCCTGAGGAGAATAGAGATGAGGTGTGAATTCTGAAGTCCCCTTCACTCCCCCGTTTTCTCTGGTTGTCAGACGAATGATGCTTGCCAGTATTCTGAAGGGTGTGGGGAACCTTTTTTCTTTCTCATTCCCCTGCATAAACCTCTTTCTGTAACCATGCCATTCCTGCATGGTCAGGGACAGCAGGAGAGGAGCTGAGCTAATTTGCTCTGAGGAGCTGTCAGCATCTCCCTTAAGGAGGGCAGGTTGCCAGCCTCTCAGAGCCAGTTATGTGGTGGTCTGGCCTCAAACAACCCTCATTTCCCATGTCACATTCCTGTACTACATCCTCCTTACCCCTATGGCCACACCTGACCAGTACAACCTACTCTTAGCCTTGGTCCTAGTCCTTCATGGTCAATGCAGCTCATGTAAAAGACAGAGACAGAAAGCAGCATGCTGGACCAGTCAGAGACTTCAATGGTACAGCCCAAAAGTGGCTGCAAAGGCACAGATGAAGTCTTAGGTGTGAAATCTTGTGCTGTTTGCTAGATGTTGTTTGGTTGAGTGGCCCTAAGGAATGAGCATCTGCAGCAGGAACAGACAGAAATGTTCCTACTGACAGGAACAGAACAGGATGCTTATTTGTCCTATCTTCTTTCTGGAAGCAAATTATCTGCTACTGAGAATGCCGAAATCTGTGTACCATCCTCCTGTCTGCACCAGGTTGAGGAGTATCAGAGAAGGATTACAGATAGAGGCTATCTCAAAAATTTGGATAGAAGCTGTTAATTTTGACTGCTCTACCCTATAGTGGTACTTCTCACTCTGAGAATAAATGCCCAGTACAGGCACAACATTAGCCGTATTTTAAATCTATACAAGCAAATTCAGCTAAATAACTGCACATATGTGTGCAGTTTTCCACATATCAATGCCAGCACCCTGCAGACTATACAGCAGGCTACTCAGTTTACATCCTCATGTATTTTGCTTGCTTACATATAGGCAAGTCCACAGTTACTCATAATCTTGTAGAAATCTGACCTGCTGTCTACTGGGAATTATTGTAAGTCTCACAAGAAAATGCTGGATAGAGGATAGTTCCTGCATGTGAGCACGAGGCCACGCATGCCTTTACCCTTATGTACTGCACATGCCTGTTGCCCAGGCACATACCTGGCAGGTGCAATCCAGACCTTCATTTGTCACTCAGACACCAGTAATGAGCTCTCCAGAAATACTCTAAATAGATTAGATTAGATGAGAATTATCTTCTGTCTTTTTAGACCATCTTGGCATTAACAAAAAAACTGGGTGTATTTTCCAGGCAAACATGCTTTCAATGAAAAACTGAAAGATAGCACAAATGTTCCTGTCTCCTCTGAAACAACATTTACCAGCCCTTGCTAGAGAGAAGCAGCTGGCTTCAGTTAATCCGGTGGAATAACAATAAACTCAATAAATGTAATGACATTAGGATCTAAACCTTCTTCTAAAAGACTTGGGTACAGGGATGAGCTGCACAGCTGGGTGCAGAGTCACACACCCAGCTCCCAGAATGGGTATCACTGTGCTGCATTGGGTGCCAAAGCTCCCTATATGGAAAATGGGGAGAAGCTGGCACCAAAACAACCAGCTTCTCAACACCACAGGCTATGATGGGAGCCAAACCCTGTGCTGGCCAAAGGAAAATGTCAAAGAGAACTTATGGTTTATGCCGTGATTAGACTTCACTGTGAAATCAGAACTCACAGCATGAGTGCTACCCATGTGTCCTCTTGGGCTTTTAGGTCAGGCAAGGGGGCCATACCTCTCTTTGAGAAGAAAATCAAAGGACACAGCCAAGTACACTGTTTTGCCAACATTCCAATGGGTAAAATATCAGCATAAGAAAATGCAAAGATCAGATCCAAGTATCTCCCCAGCATGAGGCTTGCATCCATAGATCCAGTCTCAAGGAACATGCACTGCTTATTAGGTCAAAGGCTACTTCTGGATGACAAGTCCTTCACCGCTTTCCCTGAAGCCAGCCCCCTGCATGGATCTGGGAATGGAGGGATCACGGAACCAAAAGTAAAGTGGTTGAGACATTCAGCTGGAAAAGGGCAGTCCTGACTTCCCCAGGTAGTATCAGCCCAAAACTATCTAATGTGTGATATGCAAGCAGCACAGACAGCATGTGGCCATAGCATATCTTGGACTTCTCCAGACCCTTATGTATTGGGCTAATGAGTCTGCTGATCTCCAAACTGCTCCTAGACATGTATAGTAGCAAAGCTAGATCTAAGTCTAAATATGTTTCTGCCAGAAAACAACATCATCTTGGGTGCCTAGTTCGGTCATGTGGGGTTTCTGGATCATGTGGTTTGCTATGTTAATTCTCCCTAAACTGTGCACATCAACCACTTTATTGCACCTTTGGTAACATTGAAGTAAGAATCTGCTTTGGTGGCACACCACCAGCTAAAGTAATCTCCTGGCATAAACGTGCATTGCTTGGTTCAATGAACGCAATCAAAATCCAGCCTCCAAACAACAGAAGAATTTCTGGCTGATGTGGCAATTGCTAGGCATATTAAATGACAGATACAATGAAAGTGATTTTTAGTTGTTTGGATAGATAGGCCACTAGTACATTAGCACTGCATTCAGCTTCCAACATAGGTATGTCTCCAGCCTGCTAACAAGCATCCTTTGTGGATTACTTGCTGTATTTTGATCTTCCAGAACAGCTTGCTTTTTCTTTTTATTGGAGTCCTACAATTTGTCTGTGCTCCCTTACTTTGTACTCCCCATAAGCAATGACTCTTGCCTAAACTGAATTTCCCAGTAATCACATACCTTAGATTATAGACAGGTTAAGATGCATCACTGTACAAAGTACTGTACAACAAGTGATCTAATGACTTTCTATCCTGCTTAGGAAATAAGCCTGGTTCACTTGTCTCTTTTTAAGCCTATCAGGTGCCCATGACCACAAAAAAAGGGGTTCACGTGGCTCATATCCTCTGAGAAGCTTTGAGTTTCATGTACAGAGCACAGCAGGGCAGAGATCCCCAAGTCAACAGAGATCAGAGCAGGGCTTTCACATATAGCACCATGCAGCCCTATAGGCTCTGGTCTAGGGGGTGCACAGCTGTCCTCACATAACGCTGAGCCCAAAATAGTTACTCTTTCCTCTTGAAAAAAAACCAGCCACAGACAAAACTGATCAAGTCTCTATGAACAAATCTGAACTGCTTACAGTCCTACTGACAAGATGTTCAGTGTAACTGGTGCCACGTATCACAGGTGTTACTTGAGGTAAATAAACTCCCACTGTTAATAATAACAATATAATTTGTTTTTATCATCACCCACTGTATTTTTGTAATGTCTTTCAATGCATCCAGTCCACATCAACTGTATGATGTGTTGTCAGTAAAATTATGCAAAATTAATTTTGACACCCTTTCTCTTAAGTGTCTTTTGCTCTTCTGTGTCCTTGTCATGAATTCTTTTATACCAGAGACTTTCTTCAGAGAAAATAGCTCCCCAAGCTCCTGTTGCTACCTCTAGCTGCAACATTGCTGAATGTGTCATATCCATGCTCTGCTTAACAAGTCCACAGTTATATTCAAAGATCTCTTTTTGTCATTATTATAAGAAGGTCAGTTTTTGTTCACCTGAGTAAAAATATCACTGATACTACTTTTCAGGTGTTAAAACTACATACCACAGACTAAGAAAAGCATCAGGTGTACTCTTTTCCCATCAAGAAAAAATTGATATTACAGGCACCAAAAAATTGACCTGAACATGTCCTATATTTGGTTGCATTACTTTTACTTGGTTGCTGAAATCTGAATCTTTGCTGGTAGATCATATTCATGAATGTCTCGTGCCTTCCTATGTCATTGTGCCAGACTCATTAAAGATCTACTCAAAGCTTCCTTCCTAATTTATATTTCTTCTATGAGTTGCTTTGTTTTGAGAAATCTCTTTTGTAAAAGGAAATATGTCCATTGTTTGGACTCTAAAAGGAAATGTAGGTGTTTAATTGGTGGATGTGGTTTTCATTATACTTTCTCTTTCCACCACAAACCCTTTTCATAAATTGTGACAAGTCTGTTGGCAGGTGGCTGTATCAGACTGTAGGTAGCTGACTTGATAAGCATGTCGCCCAGATGGAGAAAAACATGAATTCCCTTCAACTTTGCTCAGAATTGCTAATTAGCTCAAAGGCAGTGTCCTGAATTGGCACAGAAAACCACTGTGAAAAAGTCCTAGGAGATGCAAGACTGTCACTCAATAGGCTCTAGTAGCATTTTACATGCTTTCTGGTTTATTGGTTTATCTTTGCTTTGGATATGTTCCTTATTTAAACACAAGTGCAGTGATTTACAGTCTAGTAAAGTCCCCTGCTTCATTTCTGTGCAGCCCATATCATGATGGCAAAGGCAGCTCATTTGCCAGAGAAAGTAAAGAAGGATATGTTTTCATTTTTACAGAACCAGTCACCTAATCTTAAAGCACTGACGTCCTTTCCCTCTCAAATGAATGGCAGAGGTGGCAATAAAGGAAGCACCAATCCAGTCACTGTTGAGATTCTCTGCCACCATTTCTCAATGAGGCTCATTCCTGCTCCCACTCAGACCAAAATAAAATCAAACTCTTGTGTACATGCTTGAGGTTTCCGATAACCAAGTGGCAAGGAAACATTTACAATAGACAAGTTACATATGGCTACCTTGTTTTACCTTACTAATGCGAAACTTAGTTGCCCTTATTTACTAAGGGTAAACTATGCCTGACCAATCTGGTGACGTTCTATGAGGGAGTTACAGCAATGGTGACACGGGAAGAGAGAGAGATGCCATCTATCTAGGCTCCTGTTAAGCCTTTGATATGGTCCCACAAAACATCCTTATCTCCAAACTGGAAAGCCATGGATTTGATGGATGGACTATTCAGTGGATAAGGAATTGGCTGCACGGACACAGCCAGAGAGCTCTGGTGAATGGCTCTTTGTCCAGGTGGAGGTAGGAGATGAGTGGTGCCCCTCAGGGCTCTGCCTTGGGACTGGTGCTCTTCAACACCTTCATCAAAACACTGCCAGTAAGATTGGGCACACTCTCAGGATTCATAGATGACACAAGCTGAGCAGTGCAGCTGACACAACAGAAGGATGGGATGCCATGAAAAGGAACCTGGACAAGTTTGAGAAGTGGGCCCACGAGAACCTCATGCAATTCAACAAGTCCAAATGCAAAGTGCTGCATCTGGGTCAGTGCAATTCCAGATATGAGTATAGACTGGGAGAAGAAGCCACTGAGAGCAGCCCTGAGGGGAAGGACCTGGGGGTCCTGGTGGAAGAAAAGCTGGACATGAGTCAACAGCAAGTGGCCACAGCCCAGAAGGTCCAAACACAACCTGTGCTGCAACAAAACAGTAGTGGCCAGCAGGTAAAAAGAGGTGATACTCTGCCTCTGTTGTCATGAGACCCCATCTGGAGTACTGCATCCAGCTTTGCATCCTCAACACAACAAAGATGTAGACCTCTTAAGAGAGGCCTCAGAGGAGGGCCACAAAGATAATCAGAAGGAAGGACCACCTCTCCTATGAAGACAGACTGACAGAGTTTGGGGTTTTCAGCATGGTGAAGAGGAGGCTCCAGGGAGACCTCATTGAGGCCTTCCAGTACCTTAAGGGAGCTCATAAAAAGGAGGGACACTTTTCATACTGGCAAACAGTGACAGGATAAGGGCAATGGTTTTAAATGGAAAGAAGAAGGCAGGTTTAAATTAGATGTTAAGGAGAAATTCTTTTCATCAAAGAATGGTAAAGCACTGGAACAGCTTGCCCAGAGAAGCTGTGGATGTCCCATCCCTACAAGTGTTCAAGGCCAGGCTGATGGGGCTCTGAGTAACCTGGTCTAGTGAATGGTATCCCTGCCCTGGCAGGTGGGTTGGAACCAGATGATCTTTAAGGTCACTTCCAAGCCAAACCATTCTATAATTCTATGATTTTCTAGCATTGGTGCCAAGTCAGTCTGTCTACAGGGCAGGGAGAAACCCTTGGCCCATTTCAGCACCTCCACTGTGGCCTGGAGTTCACCACTTCTCAACATCCTCAGAGGTGGCAGAACAATACACAATCACAACATGGGACTACCAGGCTCCAATCTCTCCCTGCTTGAGATATCCTGACCTCCATGGCCCTCAGGAAGGTCCTCGCACATTGACAGCTCTTAAACAAAAGCTGTCCTAAAAAAGTAAATGTTTCAATGGATACTGAGAAGGCACTCAGGATGCTGAGGCCCTGAGAATTGGAAAGAGCATTCACCTGACACACACAAAATCTTCATGGAGAGAAAGTGGAGAATAGATTTGAACTTATGAGAAATAGAGATATAATTTGCAAAGAATGTTTAAGTAGACAGAAAGAGCACCTTTATGGATGTGGGGTTGTTTATATTTTCAGACTTGTATCATTCCTTGAACAACTACAGGCATACTGAAAAATAATGCTCAAGCTTTAGTAACCCATATGTCCCCCTCCCCCCAGGCATGGCCTGGAAATGCTGATAGGAAAAGAGAACGTCAGCATTTTTGCCAGGACTCTCAGGCAAGCCAGTCACGGTGGAAGCCTGACATCCAGAAGACCTGGAAACCAGCCAGTTTGTGCACAGCATGTCCATCCTGTATGCAGGCATTCAGGTGCATCAGATTTATTATGCATGTGCAGATCACCTGATTTATTGCCAGGGTTTATTACCAGGTGCAGCAAAGCCAGCAGCATATTCAGAAAATTTTGGATTTACTACACATACATGGAACATCTGTGAGCGCACACAACCACCTTTTCTCCCGAGACTTTCAAGGAGGAAATATGGGAACCATACTCAAACTTCTGGATTCACTTTGGTTCTGTAGTTGTTTGCAGAGAGAGACAGACTTCTGGGATAAAGTAAATGCAGCTACGCTAGCATACTCTCAGTGTGTATTGTTAGAAAACTTGTTTATACTTTCCAATCCTCCAGAGACAACTGTGAGCGGATGAGGGCGAACTAACAGCACTGCAACAGAACCAGCCTGTTTCTCCACCACCCAGCAGATACATTAGTGCCTAATGTTATGATGACTTCAGCTTTAATGGATGACTTTTCTTCTGCCAACTAGAGTGTGAGCAACACTGAAATTTTATTAGCTGGTTTTGCATGTGAATGTGAGTTGAGCAAAGGAAAACACCTGAGTTACGTATTTTCTCAAAAAATCAGAATTCCATTTTCTTTAAGGCTTTCAGTGAGAGGTACATTTCCAAGTAATTTCTGAAAGTGGGAATTAGGTATACTTTACTGGTATCCAGGTGTGGGCTCCAAGACTCACTCTAATCCAAAGAGGTAAGTATATTTAATTAGTTCCCATTGGTGCCACATGTAGTCTGATGAGGTGCTGGAGTGCCTTAAAGAATACCCAATTTTGGTATCGGGGATTATGGTAGCTCTAAACTGCAATGTGTTACTGAGACTTAGCTTACCCATCTAGTGAGTTCTTTGGGCAAGGGCATTTTTCTGTGGCTACACGTGCCTCAGTTTGCACAACCAGATTTCATAGATGAGAGCCATCTCCAGATGAGATGCTGCAGCAAGCAGCATAACCCAGGTAGAGTGCTTTGACTATGAGCCCCTTTTCCTCACAGCTCTTCACCAGTCCCCACTTTCCTCACCATGAAGGCCCTTTGTGGCCTATCCTCATCATTATGAAAAGTCATTACCAGAAGTTATCACAAAAAGGCTGCCTCTAGTCTTCTCTTGACCCATTAAGGCAATTTACTCTCCAAGTTTCCAGCTAACCCCTTCAGGGTATTCCTGTGTTGTTGCTCAGATTTGGGAGGAGTCCTCATAAATAGCCTCAAAATCACTTCACTGTTCCTTCTGAGGTTCTTAAAAGGAAAGTTCTTGGTTTTCCCATCATGCTTACACTCATGCACTTGGCAGCACTGTCAGGCTTGCA
The DNA here is from genome assembly GCA_026770055.1 of Myrmophylax atrothorax. Classification (NCBI taxonomy): domain Eukaryota; kingdom Metazoa; phylum Chordata; class Aves; order Passeriformes; family Thamnophilidae; genus Myrmophylax; species Myrmophylax atrothorax. Next base: position 30,634,269 of record JAOXXN010000001.1, on the reverse strand, counting down.
TTTTGCTGTAACCACTGTCTATTTGGATTATTAAAATATTCCAGTCTTTTCTTGCTGACCAGTTTTGACTCTATCCATAATTTCCTGTCACTTTGTCTGCAGTTTCTGGTCCTGCACTTGGCTGTTTGTCCCAAGTCTCCACAGCTCTTAGTACAGCAAATCTGGGTCCCCGTGTAGATGCAAAGTTTAATGGTAATGCACCTGAATAACAACAGCAACAGGCAGCAGGACAAGATAACATAGCTGCCACCCTATCCTGGAGTCAGAGCAGAGCACTAACCATTCCAGCCCATCAATGAAATATGGCTATGATGGGAACATGAAGAGTTTCACTATTATTACTATTGGGGTAGAGTTAGGATGTTGACTCTTCTCAAAAACCTTCATTGTAATTTATTTTCAAATCTTCAGTGCTCCAGAATTAACTGCAATTTTTATTATTCAAATATTTTTCTTCCTCTTTTTAACCCATTTGATAATTTATTCCTTTTCTTTTTTCAGCTATATGTTACTTTGCTGTGTGCGAGCGTGTCATAGAACTCATTTTTCTAGTTACTTTGACAAAACTGACATCTTGCAGCTGTTACACATCTTGTTTCAATTACATCTCTAGATAAAAAGAATTCTTAAGGCCTGAAGGCTGCAGATGGCTTCCTGGTGAGGGGTTAACTCCAGCTTTGTAATAAAGCCTTTTGGGGATCCCTTTTCTTGGGCTGTTCTCTTCAGTCTGCTTCTCTTATGCCCTTCTAATTTTGCTGTCTCACTCACTATATCCCACATTCCTCTGTGGTCACAGGAGAGGAACTGGAGCATCAGTCTCCATCCATCCCTTCCCCTTCCCACCCAAAGGTGCCTGGGGGGGGTGTGTGGAAAGACGAAGTATCTGTCACTTGAACCTTATCTCCATATATCATGCAGGCTGCTTATGGCAGGGCACAGCTGAATGACCACAAATCAGTGGAGTGACAACTCGAACCCCCACTAATCCCTAATAAATTCTGGACTGCCCCACAGATTTGGGAATCTCCTGACAACTGGTGATGCTCTCAGCATCTGGCAAACCACTTGTGTCTAACTGGGTACCCTGAGATATTTACACTGTGCTTAATGGTTACAGAAGAGATTGATCACCCCATTCTTGGTATCTATCCAAAAAGGGTATATAAAAT
>JAOXXN010000001.1:30579653-30604506 GCA_026770055.1 Myrmophylax atrothorax | reverse complement strand
AGTGGCTTTGACTTGGAGTTACACAGGTCAGTATATTTGAAAGGCTCCTCTTGGAACAAAAAGCAAAAATACCAAAACCAGCAAAAGATGTTTCTGTACCAGCTTCTCTGACAGAGCAACCCTTGCTCATGCTGGCTTCTCACACTATATTTTGAATGGGCTGAAACTGGGCAGGGGAATTATAGGTCAGGACTACTTCCCTCTCAGGGAGAGCTGATCATGGAGATAAAAAGTTTGTTTCCATATCTGGATTCAACCCAATGGTTTCATCTTCTAGGCATCTTTGTATACCTTCATAATACTGGATAAAGTTACCACAAAGTCATAAGTCTTCAAGAAATTAATTCCCCTATATAAGCTGAAAGCAAATAATGTGGAATAGCAGTTCTGTGTGGCATTGATGCAGCAATAGATTTGGTTTCAAAGGTGCTGCTGGTGTGCTTGAAGCCATGTAAATGCTGTGTCATATGTGGGATAGTGTAGTGCTGTAGTTTATCTGTTGTAGTGCTGGTATCGATCCCAAAAGTATTATTCACTGATTGCTGGTTAATTAGGTGCTGTTAATAAATCTATAAACTGCTTTGATCCTGATTTGGTTTTGCTGCAGCAGACATAATCTATCTTTAGCCATCATGGACAGGCAGCAAGGTTGTGACCACTGTGTGCAGCCAGAGAAAAGAACTGTGCTATAGTTGCTGCTGAGAAGCATCATTGTAATAAAGCATGTTTCAGTGTAATAAAGTGAAGTGAGGGAGAAAAACTCAGATCTTATAAGTGGACCCAAGAAGGAACCAGGAGTTAATGGAGGTCAATTTGGCTTGGTAAGTATGGCAAATATTTTTCCAGGCTTACTAAGACTACTGAGATCCTGCAGACTCTGTAAAAACCACACAGTTCGAAATCTACTTCCAGTTCCAGACAAGCAAGTCTTCCTTGGGCACTTTCTTGCATGCTTCTCTCTTTCACAAACACACCTACACAACATCTTGCTGGTTGTCAAGCTTCAACAGCCTTTTTTTGAGCTTTTAGAGTACTGTTCTATTTTGTGGATGCCAAAATACCTTAACTTGACCCAGTCCCTCAGTTGTTTCTTTTAAAATCACCCTACTGACATTTTAACAAGGACTTTTGTATGAAGACCAAGTAAAGACTTCTGGATATGGTTGTTCCACTCTGCAAATTTTGTGCCCAGATACTGCAGTATTATTCCTTTTTTTTTTTCCCCAATGAACAGACTTAAGACTTACCTGACAAAATACCAGGCAGAGTTAAAAGAAAAAAGCAGCAAAGTTTCCTCTTCCAATTTAAAGCACACATTAGAAAATAACCTCTTCAGCTATTTTTCACTCATTTTGGTAATTTTAGGATAGTGTCAGATGCAACGTGGACTAGTTCTTTTCTGAGTCAGGCTCCATGAGAGTGAATTAGTGTAGGTGGAACCAATAACATATCCAGGGTACACTGTGAAAGCAACATCATATAAAGGTGCCTCAACACCTTTGAAGATACATTATGGGTCAGATTTGCTTCATTATTGTTGCTTCCTTGAGTCACACAAGCAGAACTAGGTCTAGAGGGGTCTCTCATGTCTTAGCATCAGCCCACCTTAACCTCAGCTCAAAGGAGTGCCTTGTGGCATGAGAGCTGCAGTGGGGATCTCTGACTGGCCCAAACTGGCACAATGGACTCAGAGTACCATAACAGCCCCAAACCTAACAAACATAATGCTCACAGAGGAAGGGAATTTCCTCTATTGAACATGGGCTATCACTGAAAAAGGTAAGGATCTTGAGAGAGACTGAAACTTAAGCACTTTCCCAGCCATATTGAGAGGTGCAGTAAAAGGCAGCAACTCTCTCTACGACCTTTCCTTGCATGGTGCACCATGAACCCTATACCTGCAGAGTCATCACTAAGACTACCATATGAATTCAGCTGGTTTCTAACCAAAATGCTTTACTGGATTGAGCTTGCTTCCAGTAAAGCACAGGAAGCCCTAGCAAATCAAGCTTTGGCTCCAAAAAGCCTTATATGAACATGTTGGATGTTGCATTGGCTTTTAGACTGTTTTGCAGCCTGTGAACATACACAGTAGTATGAACAGTTGGACTCAGTGATCTCAAGTGTCTCTTCCAGCCTAAATGATTCTATGATTCTATGTGCAAGGGGAAGGAGAAGATGAGTAGGAAAGGCTGAAAGGGCAAACAAAGTAATGAAATAAATCTGTTTAGCATTTAAATATCCCAGTGATGACTATAACCTGGACAGGAGAAGCCCATGGGTGTCTTCAAGTATTTTAAGGTATGAACCCACCTAAATGATTTGCTGGAATGCATTTCTAAATTTATTTATCTCTTTAGCAAAGAAAAACAACACTAAATACTGAGGGGGTTTTATGAAACCAAACATTTAAAAGAAGAGTTCATTGTGCGAGTTAAGCCAATTAAAGCAGAATGGTAAAGCCAGCAATAATTAGCCAGAGAAGGGAGCCATCAGGTCAAATTTACATCTCAGAGAGCTACAGTAAGGATCTCAAAGTAAGATCCTTACCATGAACAAAAAAGAAAAATAACCTCATACATTTTGCAAGGTTCTGAAATATTCAGGATTTGACGTTTGGGTTTGTTGGTTTGTTTTTGTTTTTTTTTTTTTATTTGGGCTTTCTCCCATTGAAATCAACTTTTTCACTGACTTCCCTGGAAGTATAATCTTGACAGTTACAATTCTTGTGAAAGTGTTGGAAATTAATTAATCTATTAGGCAGCAAGGCATAAAAAAGACTATGAAAATGTAACTATTGTGTGCTACATTTTCCTACTCTTTGGTAAATATTTTCCAAATATACAGGAAATGTTTCCAGCTGAAATTGACAGCCATCAGCTGAGGAAGGTAATATACATTCTTATTTAAAAATTGTGCATACATATATAGTTAAAAATGAGATGCATGGTAACATATAGGACAGACTGATATATAGATAGATATGTGTAGATATGATTCCCCTTCTAAAGTAAGTAAATGACAGCATGATTCTATTTGGCAGGCTGATTATTCAAATTCAGGCATGTTTTTCCAAGGCTACCTATGTTTTGGAATAGTCTTATTTAGCTATAGATCTGATTTTCAAAACATTTATTATACTCTTTTGCATCAATGATTTTTAAAAACTAAAAGTCCCCCCACTGAACTATGATCAAATGAATATGCCAATATTGGTGTTGCTGTTCAAAGTTGTTTTGCATTAGAAAGTGAAATATCTTTTCCCTCCAGTTTTCCCATCAGGGAAGCTGTTTTTGTAAGGTCTCACATTCATTCAAAACCATAGTTCAGACACGCTAGCTGGCTGACCCAACACTTCCCTCACTTAAAAAAAAAAAAAAGTGTTTTCATGTTTGCTTCTGTAGCTTGGATCTAATTCTTTATCACTTAGCTCCCTTTATTCTAGTGGTTTATTCAACCTGATGAACCTTCGCAGGGTTTTTTTCCCTTTTATGCAGTGCAGTTCAGAAAACCCTCTTACAGTGTGTCAATTTTAATATTTTCTTACTTCACCAATACACAAATGAGTATATCAAGGTCTGTCTTTGGGGAAACAACATATACAGCTGTTGATGCTGTACCACACAGTGCTTGTAGCAGCCTCTGGGTAGCTGGGCTCAGGCTGATAAACCAACTTGCTCCCTCAGGCTGCTCCTTTCCCCTTCACACTCCTCATCATCTTCATCTCCCTGGTAAGACTTGGCACTGCTGGCTCAGTGAGCTGGGACTTGTTTTGGTTTCATAGTGAGGTTTATAGACCAGTAAATGTTGGGATACTTTATGAAATCCTTTTCCACTAGTCTCCAAAGTGAACTAACATTGCACTGGATAGAAGGCCTCAAAAATTAATTAAAAAAAAAGGAGGTTCAGTGTACTTCTTTTCACTACTTGTTGTTTCTAGTAATAGACTAGAGTTAGAATTTTCCTTTGTTGGTGGAAATTTAATTTTAGAAGTGCTGAACTTGCCATTTCCCCTGGGTGGAAGGGCGGGGATTTCCAAGACTTTCATGCCTTGGAACACAGGGGCTGGTCCAGCCTCAGATGGGTTCTCAAAAAGCAAAGTTTAAACTTTCCAGTGAGTGTTCAAAAATTTCCAATAAGCAGATAGGGACAACATGTAGCACCCAAGGGGAGGATACTTTCAGCAACCCTTTTTTTTTCCTGTTGAACTTGTGATGTGAAAAGCACTGTAGAAATGCAAAGTGCTACAGTCACAGCTCTTCTCAGAAGCAACAGGGTCAGCTGCCTTTCTGATTTGAGGCAGAACACACAGCTATGATTTGTGCAGGGCCAGGAGTTGGACTCAATGATCTTTGTGGGCCCCTTCTAACTTGGCATATTCTGTGATTCTGTATTTGATTTTCCTCTGTGGCTCATGCAAAGACTGTTGCCGTATTTTATATGTTGAACAGACACGAACATTTTATTATTAAACATTGTCTTAATAAATTTGCCACGTAATCAGGTGAAAATTTAGTACCTAATCATAACTTAACCTAATCCATATTACTGATTATTGCCATAAAGATGAAAATTCAGGAAATCACTATAGGTTTTATTTTTAAGGAGTATTTTTGATATTCCACTCATGACTTTCCTACTCCATTAAATGTGTAGGTTTCATTACTCACTTTTCTTATCTAGTAGTTTGTGTAAAATTTGTGAAAGTGTTTCTGTAACAGAAATCTAAGTGAGCTATAGTTTTAAAACATTCTTTATTGGAGAGTATTTCAGGTTTTTTACTGGCTTAGTTTTGCCCCTCTATCTCATCATATTAAAATTGCAAAATTGATCCACAATTGATTGACAGGATCTGATGATTTTTAAGAACATTTATGTTTAGCAAAAACTGCTACTGTTATAGCAAGAAAAACATTTACAAAAATAAAGACACATGCAAGTCAAGTAGGAGGTCTTGTGACTACTGGCAAGAATAATGCTGTCACCATCTTCAGAGATTCACGATTCTTAGAAAACTTCTAAATTGACATTGTGGGGCAAATGGGTTACAAGCAACACTGCAGTCAGTGGAAAAGCAATCACACACACGTATGCACACACACAGTTGTGTGTTGTGTGTGGCCACCTATATACACTTAGAGATCTGGAACTGCATTTATATAAACACTTGTATATTATCCTTGCTTGTAAGCCTGTCTTGTTTAGGATATTAGTATAAAACTAGTGTAAGATAAAGGTTTCGTTGTGTCATCAGAAATTTTATGACATGCATAAAAAATAATTTATGAAATTTCAGCTTGGTTGAAATTTTTTCTGTTGTTGAAACCTGGCTTATGTAGAAGTAATTAATTTGGCTCAATTGGATTTTATAAAAATGCTCTTTTTGATTGCAACAGTATGACACGTTTGATCTAATTTAACTGTGGATTTCTAAGGGAGAGTTTTACTGTCTGAGATAGAGTTGCCTGTTCTCGAGCAAGCAAACTATTATACAATGTTATGTTTTGTGTTACTGTGTAATGAAATGCTATAATTGATATAGGTCTTTACCACGCTGACTATCATACAGTACAATATAAAATAAATTACCAGAAAAGAACAGCATTTTTCTAATCCTAGATGCTTATATAAAGCATTTTGAATTGTTGGATTTTAAGAAGTGACAATTACTCTCTCCATATTCACTTGATTCATGAATAGTGCAATTTTCAAGCGTTTGTATTTGGTTAAGAGTGCTCAGAGTAAAAGCCCTATGACAAATAGTCAAGTAGCTATAAACCAGATCCTTGCATGCTGACAGACTAATTAATCTGGTCAGTCTTGAATACCAGTGTTTGCCATGTGAGCAGGCAGCATTCAGAAGCCACCAGCCTCAGTGGTCACCTATAAATGCTCCCCAGTTGCCCCAGGGCTTCATGTTGTTCTTACCAAAGCCAAAGGCAAAATCTTTACTGATCCTGGCTTTTAGAAGATCAAGTAGCATTGGCTCAGTACCTGCCACTTCCCCACAAAAACAAATACAAGATGATAAGCTGGGAATTTGCTCCTCAAAATCTGAATGACTGAGTTCTTAAAGATGAGTGCATGTGATTTTGTCTGGCAGCAGCCTGCCCTCCCAAGAGTGGTTCAGGAGCTGGAGGAGGAACCTGACCCCCTCATCACTTACTTGGCATGCACAAAATGGGCTGTGACGAACTTTGTGGCCTCCTGGGGCCATACTCCGTTAAGAGTGCAAATAGGTAGATTTGAACTGGACTATTGTTTGCATAGATGTTAAGGATTGAATGGTCGTGCTGTAGCATCCTAAGGTCATGTAGTGTGTTAACAGCTCAGAGTTTTAAGAAAAAGGGCAAGAAAATCACATTCAATACAATTAAAAACCACCCAAAGAACCAAGCTATCGAACAAAAAGCTGCAGCCAAAAATGCCACTCATGAAACAACAAACACTGTAAATACTGGGGACCTGGGACTTCCAGGAATTTTTTATTTTCTCCAGTTCATGAAAAAACGTTCTCAAAATTCATGCTGCAGGTCACAGAAACAGGCTGGTAATGTTTTCCCATTTGGACAAAGCATCATGTACTAAGGCAAAGGAAGCTTGTATTAAATTTCTATCATCCTGAGAACACAGCAAATTTCTAGCAATATGCTATCAGGAATTATACAAAAAACATAAAATCAAGCTATAATTTTTGCATTTATTTATTTATTTTCACAAAATTATCATAAAATTTCATATCACATTATGAGCAGCAATTTTTGCTGTAGAAAAGTAACAACCTAGAGCATCAGATATTCTCTAGTGGATCTTTCAGACCCAAACCTGCTTAGCTTTTAAGATTAGACAAGATGAAGACTACTTAGACAAGGAAGGCCATCTGTTTTCAAGGATCCAGCTGCTATCCCTTCAAACACAACTCACTGTGGACTCCTGCAATTTATTAATCCCAGGATAAACCTGTAAATCTGCAATATCATTATTTGACTTCTTTATACCATTAGCTTGAACATTTTATCAACTGCTGTGCAGGTAACAGTCAAAAAGCTAAGGAGATTTGTCAACCCCCATAATTAATATCTCCTTTCTTTTTAGTTACCAGGACTCCAGTCTCCAGTTTAGCACAGACTTAAGCACTTTCTGTATGTGGGCAATTTGGAGGATAAGATTAAAGACTGGCATGTGTTTTTGACCCTTTCAAAATCTGGAACTTATTCTGAAGATGTTGCCTGTGCCAATTTGTTTTCAAAATCAGTCCATACAGTCACTCATATATGCATACACACAGAGGTGTGAGTGTGGACACACATGATGCTATTTTGTTATTTTTGAGTTTGTAATTTCTTCTTCAGAAAGGGGACAGATGCAGACTCGACTCAAGCCAAGTGAAATTGGCTTCAGGTTATTGTGTTTTTTTTTAAACCAAGCAAGTCTGGAGTTATCTCAGCCCTCAGAATTTATGTCCTAGATTTAAAAGGGAAAAAGGCTTTTTCTCAGTCAGACTGGATGGATGTTAATAAAACTTCCCTTTCGTTGGCAAAATGATCATGTTTGGTCCCAGGTGGAGCAGGATAAATCAATGCAAAAGCTACTTTTCTCAGAAAGTTGTAAGTGACTGAAAATAAGGGTTTAGAATGTAAGTGTCATGTTAGTTGTGGTTTCAGAGTGTTAGTGTTACGGTGGTGCAATCCACCTGCTAAAAGCATATTTAACAAGATAAAACAAATAAACCTTTTTATATATGCATGAGTATATAGTTGACAAATCCAGTACGATTAATCCTTACAGTGAACTTTGCTGAGAAGTTCTGAAGTACTCTCAGGGTTTTCACATAATTATGCGAGTTATCAAAACTGCCTGAACAGATCTGGTATTTGTGCTCTGACATGTTCTCTGCCTAAGAAGATAGCAGGAGAAAAGGGTGGTTTGGCGGGTTCAATTTTGAGGCTTTTCATTTCTGTGTCTTCCCAGATGTCTTTTTAAAGAAAGGGAAAGTAAGCATTCAATAGTGCATTGTCTTAGCTTCTGTCTCATTCCTTCAGCCTCCCTGGCCTGTATGTGGGTGAAGCACTCAATCTGATGTTGCTGTTCTTACTGTCACACTCTTGGCTATCCCTCTATGCTAGCCCATCCTCCTTGCCCACCCCCTTTAACATGATCAGAAAATCATCACATATTGAGCATCTTCAGGCTGAGAAAGGCAGGGCATTCACAGCATCTACAAGTGGGGTGACATGCCTGGATCTTTAATTAGGTCCCTCTCATCCTGTTGCTACTTCCCTGGGAGACGAGGCCGACCTTCACCTGGTTGCAGCCTCCTTTTGATGGTTGTAGAGAGCAATACGGTCACCCCTGAACCTACTTTTCTCCAGGCTAAACAGCCCCAGTTCCCTCAACTGCTTATCACATGACTTGCTTTCTAGACACTTCATCAGCTTCATTGCCCTTCTCTGGACATGCTCCAACACCTCAATGTCCTTCTTGAAGTGAGGAGCCCCGAACTGGACACAGGGTTCAAGATGCAGCCTCACCAACACCGAGTACAGAGGGACAATCACTGCCCTGGTCCTGTTGGCCACACAATTCCTGATACAAGTCAGGATGCCATTGGCTGCCTTGGCCACCAGGGCACACTGCTAGTTCATGTTCAGCTGCTGAACATGCCAACCAGCACCTCCAAGTCCTTTTCTGCTGGGCAGCTGTCCAGCCACTCTGCCCTCAGTCTGTAGCCCTCCATGGGGTTGTTGTGACCCAAGTGCAGAACCCAGCACTTTGCCTGGTTGAACCTCATACAATTGGCCTCAGCCCGATCCATCCAGCCTGTCCACATCCCTCTGCAGAGCCTTCCTACCTACCACCAGATCAACACTTCCACCAAACTTAGTGTCGTCTATGACCTTACTGAGGGTGCACTTGATCCCCCCATCCAAATCATTATGACATTAAAAAGGACTGCCCCAGTAATGAGCTTTGGGGAACCCCAGTAGTGACCAGAGGCCAAGTGGATGTAGCTCCATTCACCACCACTCTCTGGGCCTTGCCATCCGAACAGTTTTTAACAGAGCATGGAGTGCACCTGTCCAAGCCACGGACTGCCAGCTCCTCCAGGAGAACAGCATGAAAGGCTTTGCTGAAGTCCAGGCAAATAGCACCCACAGCCTTTCCCTCATCTACTAGGCAGGTCATCTGGTCATAAAAGAAGATTAGGTTGGTCAAGCAGCAGTCTTATTTCCTAAACTTGTGTGTGCTGGGCCTGATCCCTGATGGTATGTCCCCTAATAATATAAACCCCTAATATATCATGCAGCATTGCAAACTGTAAGGGTTAAAAATCTTATACTTTTATTTGATTCCATTAAGGACTCTAACTACTTGGTTTGGAACTATTTTAATTGTATATTAAACTTACTCCTGAAACAGTAAGTGCTAGAAATCTCTTCTGTTCTCTTTCTCTCTCTCTTTCCTGTTCTCTCACTCTGTGTCTCTGTGTCTCTTTCTTTGACTGTCATGTGGGATTTTACAAGAGTCCATGAGAGTTCTGGGAGCTAATGTTTTGTATGAACTTAAAATACTGAAGAACTGACTGTAAAAGAAGAATGAAAATCTATATTGATAGTTAAGGATCCTTCTAAGTCAATATAAAAATCATTTAATTTGTGGTTAGTTCACATTGCCTCATATCCAGTTTAATACAGGACTACATGCAGCAATTGCCTTAGGTTATGCTTTAAATCCCTACTAGTGGCAGGGAAGCAGCCTTCACATTTTATATGACATTTCCTGTCATCAAATGTTCTAAAAGGTTTTCAGGTAAACTCAGTGAGGCTCAACAAATGCATTTCTGAGATGAAAGAGCAGCTTACAAACGATACTGTGTTATCTGTGTTATCTTAATAATTTTGGACAGTTGCACTTGCCTGTTCAACTGGTTATCAAAATGTAGTTTTAAAAAAAAACAAATCCCAAAGGCATTTAAACTAGAACCTGATTCACTTTGATACAAAAGGTTAATTTTAAAGAATACAGAAACTGGCCATAATTGAAATTACTGGAAAACTGCTGCTGTCTGAGTTCCTGGATACTGAGAATGCCTCATTCAGAGATGTCTGAACCATCCCTGAACACTAGCCAGGTAATCACACGTAACTATCCACTGACATAGTCATGGGAGAACATGGAGAAACACAGCCCCAGAGCACCTATTGGTGGTCTGACAACTCTTGAAAAGGTTTTGTAGTATCCACACAGGGCTAAGGAATATGCCCAACTCATAGAGAAAATAGCTGTGGTGGAAGGATGTCTTAAGAAGATGACTGCACCACTACAAGCTCAGTGATTTGGTGCGCCAAACACACTTTTTGCAGAATGCAGTGAAGTAAGGCCATAATATATATGAGGATGAATACCAACAATGTTCATGTAGTACCAAAACCTCCATTTAAAAGCACCTGAAAAGCAGGGAGAAGAGCTGGTCTTTGTACAGAGACATGTTACAAAGATTATTTCCAGACCCTCAGCACAGAGGATAGGTTTTGAGGACCTCATGGCTGTGTGGTGATTAACTACAGTTTTCCAGGTCCTTTTCAAAATATCACTGTGAGAAGACAGATTGCAATCTGTCAATGACTGCATGTAAACTTGCTCTCCAAAGTGACTCCAGTGGGTTCAGTGTTATAGAGGTGATCTTCCATGGATGCAAAACGAAGAATTTCTCCAGTGCTCAGAGCACCTTTATATTTACCAACCTGGTATCTTATAAATATATCTTAGAAGGCGTTGGTCAACATAACTCCACTGGCTTTCCAAACCAGTGTTCATTTACTTCACATAAGCATTTGACTCAGGAGTCGAAAGAGCAGATGTACAATCAAGCAACCTTGTTCCCAGGTAGGTATTTTCTGCTACCACTTAGTAAAAGTGCTAAAAGAGCACTAGAAAAGCTTATCATCTGGTGATTATTTTGCCTGGTAATTGCAAACATCCTGTATTAAGTCTGACAAGAATTAACTTATGCTTTGGCAAATATTGATGCTTTCCTTCATGTTTCCCCCAGATAAAGGTAGTCTGACTTTGATATTGCTTAAAGTAGTCATAGTCTTTGTTCTTCAGAAATGATAAAGCATTTCTAATTCCAAGTTTTATAATACTACAATATCTTAATAACATCTATATTATGATAAAGAACCAGCTACATGACAGGAAAGTGAACATTTCAGTTCATCTACAATTCCCCATCACATCAAAAGACACTGCATGTGAGAATGATATGCAAACCCTTCCCATTATGCACTTTGGAATCACATATATTTATTCTAAAGGAATCAGTATTGTTAAGAGTACCCTAAATGATTGATATAGATAGCGTTTCACAGCCTGAACTGATACTTTAATTACAATGTAATAAGATCCTGATCTTATTTCTGTACATCTTCAAAGACGTTTTTGTGAGCAAGATGCTGGATGTAAAGAGGTGTTCCTGATACAAATAATAACACAAACATTGTCCCTCCCAGCTGTGTTGGGGCACCTAAAATGTTGTTAGCATTTAGTGGAACCAGTGACAAAATAGAATAAACTCAAGAAGAATTCTATCTGCAGAAAAAAGTAATCATTTCAGACAATCAGGGTGAACCTTTCTTCACCCCAAAGAGAGAATTAGTCATTCATTCTGAGTAGAACAACATACTAACCAAAGTCTGCCACACCTTCCCATTATAGATGTGAAAATACAGAAAATAAACCATATTCCCGTGAGTATTTGCTTAATAGGCACATTGGTAACTGCATACTCATATTTCAGAAATCCCACTCTCTCATTCATTCCATATAGGTGAAATATATAGTCATATGTATTTATGATGGGCCCGATTCTGCCTACCTTGCTCGTAATAAGAGGCATCTTACCCTGCAGTAGTTCGACTGAAGTCAAGCAGAGATAATGCTCTTTAATCTGAGTATGGGTGGCAGATTCCACCTATATATAGCACATCTATATTTATCTCCATTTTAAGTGGTTAATTTAGCTCTGTATCACTGAATTAAATATAAATTATCTGCTAGCACAAAAGCAGCTTGGGAGCAATTACAGCCCCCTAACTCCCCCCACCCCAAATACGCTAAATATCAATGTGCAATATGCAAATCCTAGGGGTTTTTTTATACTAACCAAGTCAAATTCTTAATACCAGACAAGAATAAAATCATAGCTTAACATACTCCAGTAGATGTAATAAATAATGAACAGCACTAACAGCTTAACATCATAAGGAAACAGATGGAAAACTTCCCTCCAGAGATCATTGCATCTAGTATTAGAGAATGAGTTTCTGGACGTGCACAGGGTGAACAGTTCAAGTCTGAATTACAATGAGGTTGGTAACACTTTTTTATTATAAATGTAGGAATTTCATGTCTTCCTTTTAGAAAGTACTGCTATTATAGCATTCATCTGTTTCACTGAAGACATGAAAAGCAAAAGGCAAAATCTTAAGCTGCTAAAGCATGCATAGCACAATCAAATCAAGATCTCGCTCTGGGAATACCTTGGCTGGGTTTGCAGAATACAGCAGGGCTGCAATGCCATCATCTGTCTGATAAACGAAACAGAACCCAAGGTGGAAGCCAGCTCTTCACTTTCAGTGTTTATCTACACTACTGAAAAATGTTATTGTGGCAATAGCTATTGTATTTGTAGGTCAATGACCACTATATGTTTAGAGAATTGTAATGAAACAATGTCCACTCTGTTTCTCTAATAACATTTCCTTTTCCACATCAAGTGGCTTGGCTGTATGTTCAAAATACCTGCAAAAACAAGGAATGGAGATTTCCCTGGAAAATGAGGCACATCTCTTTAGTTTGAACAGACCTCAATAGAGAAGTGAACAAATTATCTTATTTTTCATGGGGGTTTGTTTGGTTGGTTGTTGTTTTATTTTTGTTTTCCTCTAAGTGGTGTCCAAATAACATATACACACTTTATCACTGGCAGCAACTCAACTAAAGCAAGATTTCATGCTTGACTCCTTCAGCTATATGGTCCTCAATGGGTATTTGAGTCCATGGTGGGGCTTCTCTAACTTTCTCATAAGAATTTGTTCACATCTGTACTGCATGGATTACAGCTGGTCCTGCCTCTCTCATATACCATCAGAAAGGTCTCCAAGTATGGTGCAAAACTCTGTCCCTAAACAGATCCTCTTTCAAGTGTCTATTATAGCAGCATCTATTTGCCATGTGTGCAACTATGCCTTATGCAGAGTTTTGTGCAAATTAACGAAGCTTTTCAAGAATTTTTTCTCACTGCTTCCTTCCTCCATCCTCTTAGCATACAGCTCATCCATTTTACAGACCACAAAGGAAGCACAAAACCTAAATGTTTTGTTCAAGGTCTCAAAATCCATTTCAGCAGAACATGTCCAAGCCAGCTGAGCTTCTGTCTGCTCTCTCAGCTATTAGATAACATTGTTTCCAGGATCAAATGGATGCAGGGACCACTGCTTTCCACTAGGGCTGAAGATATATAAACATCTTTGAAACTTGTATTGATTTTGAAGCCAAAACATCTAGATGACTAAAACTCTGGGGCAACTGTAGGGTCAGCCAGAATACCTTTGGTAATAGGGTGAGGAGCAGAAGCTGATATTCTCCTGACAAACTTGCTAGGCTTATAAATGTCTAGCACTCATTACGTTATACACAAGGTTAGCCAATAATTTCAGGTTGCTGTTCCAAGACACAAATTACTTCCAAATGCAGGACTGTACAGAAAGAAATGGAAGAGGTCCAATATTGGAATGTAAGAGACACCAAAGAATTATTTCAATATTAAGACTACTCAATAATTTTGTATTGCACAGTTTGATACTCAATCAAATAAATCTACAGCACCAACAGTCCATTGCAAATGGAAAGCTAGTGATGTACTCACAGAGACTGGCTATAAAACCATGAAATAAGAAGTGGAAAAACAACTTTCTGAAAGAGTAATAAAAAATCCCCACAACCTAAACATCTTCTGGGATGCTGAGACAGCTAAAAATCTCTCCCCTGTGTGCATGCCTGAGCAGCATCTGAAGAGATGCAAGGTTGCAGGGCTGTGAAAGAAGTAAGCTGCTTTCAGGCAGAGTTTAGCATTTCCCTCCTGCCCCATCACGGGAGGCAATGTTGGCAGCAATGAGCTGCAGGCATGGCCACACAGCAGGAGGCTGCCAAGGACAGCAAACCAGCTGTGAGCCCCCCCAGCCCACCACCTCTCCTGCTCTGAGTGCTGGACAAGCGGACATGTTGTGGATAAGAGGGAAAAGGGGTCAAAACTGGAATTTTGACATCAGAGTTGAAAACAGGTGCCCAGCAAAAGAAGTTGTCCAACTTCTCCTATCACCTCTCAGTGGCAAAAGCCGGATTAGGGAGCCCTCCTCATTCAGGCTTTCATTCTGGCTTTCCAGCTTGCATTACCCCATCTTCTGCTAAAGAAGTGTCCTGGCCAAGTGTAGCTCCACCTGGGGATAAAAGGCCACTTCAGTGGCTGAGAAGTCTGGAGCCATATCTACTAAGGGAATGAGAGATTTATAGCACAAGTTTCACCTAAAATATTTCTGTCAGTGAGCTTTGTATTAAACCCTGGTATGAACTTCAGGATCATGTCCAAAATCTTGCACAATTAGGTAATTGATTAGAATCTTCTTAAGGTCCCGGCTTGCTTTTGACCTTCGCCAGGTTAAACTACCATCTTTTCTGTGCTCCTCACCGAAGGCCCTAGAGTGACTGTGGGCCATCATATTCACCATAAGCCATACTTATTGGTGCATCAGCTAACTTTGAATTGCGTGCAATTTCTTTCCAGTTTTCCTAGGTATAACCAGCTTTGTCTGCCAAGCAAATCCTGTGTGGGATTGCTACTGAAAACTAGGATGATAACAAAATAAGTTAATATGAGGGGGGAAACTGTGGAATATGGTGAGAAGTAGCATGCAAGTTTGATGCTGGCAGCACAAATTCACTACTTCCTCATGCTTCCCTGCATATGCCTCCATTTGGTACTCTCTCTGTCCCCTCCCATTTTATTTTTATGACTTCATCATACCCTTGGTAGCTTTGAACAAGAATTAAAATAAATAAATAAATAAATAAATAAATAAATAAATAAATAAATAAATAAATAAATAATCTCAGAGGCTTTTTCTTTATTCTTCTCCTTACAGTTACTGTAATTTTGTATCTCTGCAAATTCAGAGGTCAAATAAATTATTTAAGTGCAGGTTTGGTCACTTTGTGAGTGACCCACAAGAAAGTCATGCTTGGGAAGTTGTCCAGAAACCTTGCTTGGCACAAGAAGAAAAATTTCTCCTGGTGCATTTGAGGCTTTTCAAGGAAACCACAAGTCTTGTGTCTGAGGTTTGTTCATGACCTTTCCGTTTTCCTTAAGCTATGACACATTACCTGACAGTGACTGTATCTGTCATTAACTTAACCCCTCTAAAAATGAGGTACTTTCTATACAGCTCTGGGAAACCCTGGAAGATGAGGAGCAGGAGTGACGAGAGGGAATGTTAGGTTGAAGGTTGAAACAAAAGACTGCATCTGTTATGGGAGGCATCTCGATCCTAAACAGAGCCTTGTGTCACCTGCCTTACGAAGAAAGTTAGAGGTTTAAACCACTAACCAAGTGGATTTACACCCTTCAGCATACATTACATCAGTCAAACATGTACTTGCTGTCAGGCTGTGGCCACAGGGACTGAGAAAGCCAGGTCAAGGGCCAAAGTCAGAGGTCGTGCTCATGTGAACAGTTTCCCTGGGCACAACTGCCAGGACTGGTTCCTTCATTATTTGCAAAAGGATGTCAAGAGGCATAAAATGTTGAAAAAAAACAAAGGAGAAGCCATCAGGACCAACACATATTTTTCTTTAAAGAAAACCAAATTCAAAGAAATTGAGACACTAAGCTTCTAACCTTCACTGTGTGCTCAGCTTGGCTTTGTAGACACAAATCAATTGAAAGTATTTGGCAGCCATTAAACCACAAATAGTCCATACTCCTATTAATAAAAATAACTGCCTACAGAGGTCTCCATTTTCAAAGCTCTTTACTATTATTATCGTTAATATTAAATATTTATGTTACCATATGGCCCAGAGGGAATTGTCAGAATCAGTTCCCTATAGCACTAGGCTCTCCACAAGTGCACAAGATGTAAATATTAGTTCATATATTTATTTACCAGTCGTATTACTTTCCAGCTTGCCTTCCTGACCCGCCTTGCTGCTTCCACATAGCTGATGAATGCTGCAAGAAATGCCCAGCTGGAGAGGGCTAAGCACTGCAAACCTAGATCCATGCTGTCAGCACCACCCCCTTGGTGGCACACCTAATGTCACTGCTTCCCAGTCACACCTCTGCCATTACAGTCTGCTACACTCCTGTAAACCCCCACCCTCTGTGCCTTGTTGGGGGCTCTGCTACCATATGCCACAATTGATTTATTCATCCAAATTTCCCACGGGAGCGTGGCATACCCATCTGATGCCCCTCATTTGGGCCTCTGAGTCACAGGTAGTGGAGCAATGTGTGAAAAACCCCCCGTCACGTATTCAGTCTGCAAAGCACTTCCCGTGGTGCCTTCCACGTAAGCTTCTCGTGTTCACCACTTACCCCACTATGCCTATGGAATAAATTATGCTTCAGAAATTTGCTGTCAATGGCCTCATTCAGATAGTAGCAAGGAGTAAGATAAAACCTTCCACTTTATGTCAAGTCGCACTTGTCGAATACAGATTTAGTAATAGTAATACTTACTTTTTATGTAGCACTTTACATTTTCCAGTTGCTGCACAGAGATTAATTAATCACTTAGTCAGATATAAGCCAGGTCTGAAGCCCATATTGGAGGATCGACAGATGCCTGCTCTGCTGTGAAAGCACAAAGGTGATTGCCTGACCTGCACAGGTATGTTTAGTTGCAGCAAGACACTGCAATCTGTTTGGATTTAAGTAGAACCATGGGGACTCTGAAACTTTGCATGTCCCCCTTTGCCTGCTGAGAAAAATAAGTGTAAGCAAACACCAACCATTCTGACACACATCCTGCAAACCCTTTCTTGCAATTAGAGCAGTTGCTGTCTCTGAGTCTGGGAAATGTGAAACAAAGATGGATGGGCTTGCGTTACACTTTTCATTAATGCTCGCTGCCTATGGCGCCCCATTGAGAGCTCCCTTTGCCATGGCTTACATGTCCTCCCCCTTCTGCCCTCTCAACCCTTGCTGTGCATGTTCTGAGATCCCTCCATGTGATGGAGAGAAAGGTGATGGTTATGACAGGGATATGGGAGAAGGCCCTGAGTACAGACCCACGCTATTGACTGACAGCACTCTGCCAGCATGGCTGCCCAGCTGTTGTTACTGCTGCTGGTGAAGCCCTTCAGACATAATTCTCTGAATTAAGCCAAGTCTGGATAACTGGGAGTTGGAACCAACTCAAACATGAGCCAGCAGATGAAGGTTCGTGTTGTTCTTTGAACTTCTCATTGACAGTGAAGAAAAGCATTTGTGGTGGACTGTTGCTGCCATCCAGACAGGAGTGTTGGCCAGTGAAGCAACTCACAGTTTTATGAGAGCATCAGTTTTCATCTCAAATTTTTTGAGTTTTGTGTGGCTCTCCTTGCACTAGACTAGACCTAAGGCAGCACAAAGGCAGTCTGTGGACTCATGGTGAGAACGTGCCCAGCGCTACATCTTAGCTTGTCATAAACTAAAAAAGTCAAAACCACACAACCAACCAAACTGTACAAGAAACCACTGCAATTTTTATACTTAGGGACTTTCTTTTTTGACATCCACATTCCTGATATCTTCAGAAAATGTAGGGTGGCATTAATATGCGCATATGGGATTACTCCTACCCTTATGCCTGTCATATACTTGCTATGAGGAGAAAAATATTACACTGAGCATGTGTAAGTTGCTCAGATGAGCTAAAATTGAAGCCTTCAAGAAACTGCAGTGCGGGCCTTCAAAGTTGAATTAAGAGTCAAAAGAGTTTTAAAATTAATAAATACAGAGCTCCTTTTATTTATCTTTTAGATTCTGAATCCCTAAGTCATAATTTCAGGGTATTTATACTCAGCCAAAAGGACTAGCAGGCCAACTGGTATTTGAAGTGAAAGATGAGATTCTTTCACAATCAAAAGATTCCAGCAACTGAGTTTTTTTAGTCTCAGTTAGCCAGACCTGGCAACGGTGCTGTAAGACATTAAGTTTTCAAATTTTTGACACTGTGCTTGCTCACATTTGTATTCATGTAAATTTCCTTGCATTTGATTACAGTGGCACTTCTGTCATCCACAGGCACTTTCCCATCCTGTATTTACTGTCATCAAAACCTCTCCTGTGACAGAGCCAATGCAGTTGCCCCAGGTTCTTAATGCTGCCCAGTGATGCTGCTGGTGTAAACTGCTGATGTTGCACTGAAAAAGATGTTTAGGTACCTTAAACTGTGCTGTAAGGAGACTCTTTAGCACTCCAAGCACCCTGAGGTACCTTGTCATCTCTGTCTCCTTGGACTGCCACTGTAGAGACATATCTCCTCCTCTTTGCTGAGGCTCAGACAGACCTGCTGTGCAAGTCAGCGATGTGAGTCACTCAGCTGGCACATCGCTTCTGTCTTGCTAGTTCTGAATTCTCCCTTATCTTTGGAGCAAGGAGATGAGTGTATGCTGCTGCAACATTAAAACTGAAAAGTTAAATGTCCAAAAGCCGCCAAAAGAAAAATGCTAGATTGTAAACATAATGCAAAGTCAGCATCACTGTTTCTGGAGTCTCCCTTTGTGTTTGCTTTGCCCTGACGAGGTGTGATTTAACATTGAGACATGGAGCCTGGCTGTGGCCTGACCTGTGGGCATCTGCCTGAGCTTTCCAAGGTGGGAAACACTCCTGACTGTATCCCACTTCAGCCCCTGTGGCTCCCAGGAGGGCACCTGAGGTATTGCTTTGCTCTGTGAAGGTGAGTAACTCCTGAAGGCCCAGGAGGTTTTGCACCAGTGCAAGTCGACCACACTTCCTTTGTGTATGCTGACTGATGCTTAGCTCCTGGTGTCTTGGAGGAAACACAAAGGGCTGACCTGGGACAAGGTGCACTTGCAGAAGCTGGTCTGTAATATTTTGGTTTTTGTTGCATCTGGGCTTTCAGAGGAAAAGCAACTATTTTTTCTGAACTTGCTTTAATCACAATTGTTATTGTGGATGGAGAATTAAAGTGTATGTGCAGTCCTGTGATGTAACATTTTTTCAGTTAGAGCTCCAAATCAAAATCCCTTAGGTTATATTCAGAGACTACTAGGTTGTGACCCTTGTTTCATGTACAAAAAACAACCAACCCCAAAAAACCTCTATGAAAAGCATCTTTTAAGAATTTCTCTGTGTTTCAACTATATTTAGCAGAAACAAATGTTTCTTCTGTCTTTTTCCCCCATGATGAATGCCCCCCCCCAAGACTGGCAGTTAGATTTTGTAAAGTCCTTATTATCACACTTCACTACATCTCAGGATGAATGAAGAGAGCTGTGCAAACACTGCAGATATCTTTTCTTTATTACAGCTGCAGCCACTCCCCAGAGACATTATTAATGTCCATGGCTCTCGTAGAGAGGCGGTGTACGCTGGCATCTGATTGCTATTCAGATCAGCATCCTCCCTCTGTCTGTCTGTGAACCAGCACATTAGTAGGCACATAAAGGACTCTCGCTGTGGGCTGGACAAGTTCCTAGGGCCTCTGTCATGAAAAGATAATGGCAGCATGATTGCCAAAATTTTGTGGAAATATTGCTAAGCCAAAGCAAAATAAAACCCAAGGTAGGGGATGCATTTTTCCTGGGCAATTTATTATTTATCACTGCTTAGCAAACCCTTTTGTTCTTGTGTATGGCAGTTACTCTCCGTTTATAGCTCACTTGGGTGTATAAGTCAATAAAAAGATATACAGTGTTTTTTAAGAATGCAGGGGTAAGACTTGTTCCCTGGACCAGATCCAAGCTCAACAAGGGGCAGTTACGTGAGAAATGAAGGTTAAAAAAAAAGTCAACCACAAAGCATACATCCACTGCTGTCTTGAGGTTTCGCAGGGAGAAACCTGATGCGTGGTGTCAACAGCTAGAAGTATTTCGTGGATCAGAGCAGGCTCCTGTCCTGCCAAAAGCAGAGCTGCCCACCAGTAGTTTTGAATTACACATTGGATTGTGGCAGGAGCAATTAAGCAGCCAGTAAGTGCAGTACCCATGAACAGGACTTGGGTGAGAGATGTGGGTCTGCCTTGCCTGTGGCCATGGAGCCCTGTATGCTTCAGGACAAGTAACCTGCCACTCCTGTCTCATGCCATCTGCTTGAATACATGATAAATGAATCTGCAATAAATCAGACCCCATAAAATCCTACTCACCAGCCCACACTGTATTGGTGTGAAGCAAGAAGCATGCCCACCATTCCACCTGAAAAACTACTAAATATTTATCCTTTTATGATACAACTATATCCCTGGCACAGTCACGTGTTGCAGAAGAAAGGAAGATGTTTAGCAGTGAAGACCTGAGCTAGGAGATTCGATTAAGGCAGGAAAACTACTGTTCACAAAAGAGAATCAGAAAGAGACAGCTGCTTAGGGAAACAGAAAAATGTAAATGCCTTGCTGTCTTGTTCCCAACCACATCACAAGTAAATGGGGCTCTGTCACAAGAGCAAACCTCCAAAATAACCTACTTCATGTAGATACTGCAAGATAAAAGTAGCACATGGCCATGTACATGCATCCCATGGGCACTCAGGAGATGTAAAAAGTAACCAAAAATGTCAGCTAGTGACAGAGCCCACAGTGATCAACCCTAAAAGTTGATTTTGCAGGGCAATCTGTCTGTATACATGGGACATGCAGAACTGTGATGTCCTCCTGGCACAAGGGCTTCACATAGTGTAAAAAGCTCCCTGGCTTAAGACAAGCACTGCCTTTCCCCTCTGCCTGCTTCCATGGCCTGGAAAGCTCTGCCAGCCACAGCGGAGTTTACCTGATATGCTACCAATGCACCTGCTTTAAGAACTTGTCACTGCCTGGGGCTGCCACCTCCTGATCCCTGTGCAGACATGACTTCCCCTTTTGCTTGCTTTCCTCCTGAAGGAGGATAGGGAGGCACCTTACTGTGATAATTTCCTTCTAGCTGTTCTAGACATTTTGCAGCAAGAGGCACCATCTCCTCTCATTAAGACAAACCTGAAGGTTGCAATGAGATGTGGCAATGACCTGATTCTCTGTAATGTTGAGGGCTGTCAGGGCAGAGACGTAGACAGCAGCTCTTCAGAGGAGGGACTCTTGATTCACATAGAAGATCCAAGATAAATATCTACTTCTCAATTATATTTTTCCCCATTTGCCCCATTTTGCATCAGTATAAAACTGCCTCTTCCTCCCCTCAGCGAAAGGAAATATGCTCTTCATGAGAATCCTGTGAAGGTGTTCAGGAAATCTGAAAAACCTGTATTGTCTGCTTCATGACAAAGATACACTGCCTCTGGATGCTACCAAGAAGTGAACAGAAATATCAAACAGGGAATACTGTTATTTACATATCAACATCATGAAATCACATTACATGAGGAAGAACTTCTTTACTGTGTGAGTGACCAAGCACTGGAACAGATAGCCCAGAGTGGAGTCTCCCTCACCAGAGATATTCAAGTACCATCTGGATGCATTCCTGTACCATGTGCTCTGGGATGACCCTGCTTGAGCAGAGAGGTTGGACCAGATGACCCACTGTGGTCCCTTCCAATCTGACCCATTCTGTGATTCTGTGATTTGCTTTTAAAGACCTTGTGACTCTTCTTCCCTCCTCGAAGGAAGCACAGACATAGAAATGTGACCTCACAGCTGAAAATGACAGGTTTTGACAGAATTCCTCTTGTAAGACCTATCCAGGTTTCCAAATAGAAACAAGCAACACACAGATCAAGGTGTTATTTGTTAATAATATAAATAACAACAAAACCCCACTGAGCCCTCTTGGAAAAATATTTTATTCAGAGAACAATGCATTTTCATGGAAAAGTTTCATTTGTTTGGCACTTCAGTACAATTACTTGACCATGTAGAGTGAGGCTGAGCTGCACTGGAAATTGATACTTTCCATAATGGTGTCTCATTATCAGTGATTCATTGGAGAAGTGCTGCTGTGATAATTAGTGTTTTATGGGCAAAAGGGTGACACATTCTTTAAGTAGTCCCCTTCCCTAACAATGATTTATTTAAGTGGTTGGTTTCTGATAGTCATGTAAATAAATACATGGTAATGGAACATAGAGACAGTGCTTCAGTTGACAGGTTTCTGTGTCTTGCCATAAAGCAGCTGAAAAATCAAATCTGCATATACAAATCCATAATGGTTAGGGGCTTTTATGTGTTTTTGCAGGAGCAGTTTTGACACAAAAAGATGCAAATTTCTCATCTCCTTCAATTTTTACCTCCCAGGCTAGGCTTCAAAGCTTACTTTTTAACTTAGATATTTGGAGAGGCTGATGTTGGATGAATGAGCACTGTGATGCATCTGTTGACAGCCTAGTGCTGGTTTGGAGGCTGGCTTCCCCCTCCCACTCCATTAACACACTTCATCTGCAAAGATGCTGTGCTAGATGCTTTGAGCAATACCCTACCAGAACAGTCCTGTGTGGTCATCAAAAGCAGGGATTTTAACGCTGGCTGCAGTGGCCAGTGAGGCACAGGATGTGGCACATCCTGTCCTGGCTGCTTCTGCTCCAGTGGCAAAAGTTACCAGTCCCAAGTACTTGTCACTGCTGCTTTGCTGAAGTTACTACCCCCCGAATTCCCCAGCTGAGCTACCCCGTGTGAAAATGAGCCAGGAATGGTAGGTCTTTGCTAAGTCAGCTTTTGAGGCTGGCAGGGCTTAGGGGTTGTGCACAAGAGTAGACAGCTGGAAGGTCTAAGAGCAGCCAAAGCTGGGAATTTTTTTGTGCCCAACTGCTGCAGGCAGGAAGAAGTAAAAATAAAAATAAATAAATAAAATCCAGCAGAACCAGCAGCTTGGCAGGTTTTACTTCCCTGGCCTGAGCGTCCCACCTTGGGAGCACCTCTTGGATCTATGCAAAACCTGTCTGAGGGCTCATGGGACAGGGTGCAGTGAGTGAGGCTGGCACAGCTGTTCCACTCTGTCATTCTCTGATCACCATAAGACAGCCAAAATAAGGGCTCACAAGCAGTCCTCATTCAATCAGCTCCAGAAAAAAAAATGCAAATAAGCTGAACTACAACAACAACAACAGGAAAACACCCCAGAATTTTTCTAGTGCAGTTATGGTGCCTATAAACACAACTTGGGCTTCAGTCTCACAGTTTATATTGCTTCTGGAAACTCTTGAGACAAAATATGCAATTTAACAGGGAAATGTCTAAAGTACTCATGGCAAATGCATAATCTCACTGAAGAAAATCCTAGCACCACATAATGAGTTAGCAAAACTCCTAGCCATCTTGACGAGCAGAATTTTGAGCATCATGAGCAGTTTTTGTTTAAATCCAGAATTCAAGCATGAATACATAAAATTAAGATATATTATTATAGCTTTAATGAAATTATATACAAGCACATTCATATACTTAGAAAAAGGAAATAACAGAAGGATATTTGCTAATAAAATACGTAACAGTTTACATCTGCTAGCATAGTTGCAGGGAATTAGACCAGATGTTGAGAGTCTGTCATCTTTTATTTTGAAAGATATTCTTTCAGTGTATATTATCTGGTGTGTCAATTAAAATATGTTCAAGAGTAAATTTCTTCCTCAGCATTATAAACTTACTGTGACAGGGTGGCTGAGTCATGCTTGTCTGAATCACTTCAGATTTTCTATGTTCCTTCAACCAGCCTTAATTCCCCGTGGACATGAAGAGAGCCAGTTCCTTGGTCGTGCCAGCTGGGAGGGCATGATATGGCTTTCAAAAGCTGGCAGGCAGAGTGGGATGTCCTTCCCCTCAGTTTGTCATCACAAACCTGTGTTCTCCCCAGGGACAGAAAGCCCTTTCGTCTTGAAGCGAGAATGGTAGCAGGCTCTTTTCATTGCTTTCCATTTCCATTTCCATTTAATTTCATTTTCCTTTAAAGTCTAAGCTGTCTGGTGGACGTGCCATGCCCTCTGACTAGATAGAGGAACAGGGAGCAAAGTAAGAGACTACCTATTTTAAGAAAGGTTAGATGTTAGTGCCCTGCACCTCAGCTCACCACAAGATACCGGCATACCTTTGAGAGTTTCAAACCACAGGACTCCACACAGCCCAGGACTTTTTGATTTCTTCTGAAGACTCAGGACTTTAAATGGCACTTTCTTTTAAAAAAACACCTTCTTGTAACTGTGCTGTTTGAGTAACATATAGATAAATCTTACAGAATTTGAAGAGAGGTGCTGACCCAAACACAGATCATTACTGCACAGACCTCAAAGTAGAAGCACCTGTGTGCAGACACATGCAATGCAGGCAGCACAGCAAGATCACTACTTGCATATACTTCTCACATGCCAAGTACACCTTTATCCCTTTCGGTAGCATTTTCCATTATTCTTATCAGTTAGCAGGGGGAGCAAGTGGTATTTAAGAACTGGAAGAAGGGTGGCTGCCCTGACTGCCAGTCTCAGCAAAACTGTGGATGTCTTTAGACCCGTGCATGGGTGCTGGCAGCTGCTGGGCTGTGTGAGCTGGCTGTGTGCATCTGAGCAGAGCTGAAAGTAGGGTTGGAAACTCCTGGGGAACACTGGACACAGCAAAGCCCAGTGCATGGGGTTAATCAGAGTGACTAGGTTTGT
>JAOXXN010000001.1:30554154-30579567 GCA_026770055.1 Myrmophylax atrothorax | reverse complement strand
AACTGCCCGGTTGCCTTTGCAATCAGGGGCTGGGGGCTGAATCTTCCCTTTGGTTTTGGTGCCTATGGGCAGAGAGTGGATCTATCTATTTAGGTGGTTTGTGAGTGACAAGCCCTCCTTCAGCTGCCAGCCATGAGGCCTGACAATCTCTCCTGATAGTCCTTGCTTCAGCAAGGGAAGGCTTGTGCTATGTCTAACCTCACCATTTTTGCTGAAACATTGGTCCACTCCTAATTGTCTCCTGACTAAGAGGAATGAAGGGCGGATTAGCTGTCTCTCCTAAGGCTAAACTGCACCAGTGTCTTTCAGATTTGACTAAGGGAACCTGCATTCTTGGCTCTGCCTTTTGCAGTGGTCTCTTCTGAGTTGTCTACAGATGGGTCTCGCCTTTCTTCAAGTGCTGTACCCTAAAACTGATGTAGCCTTCCAGCTGAGACCATACCAGGGCTGAACAAAGCTAAAGGGTTGTTGTACATGTTTTTGTGTTACATATAGGTTTATCTTTCTCATTACAGCATGACACAATAAACTCCCATTCAGCATCTCAGTGATTTATTTATTTGCAGAGCTGATCCTTCTCTGGCATTTGCCATTAGTGCTTTAGACATTTCCCTGTTAAATTGCATATTTTATTTCTTTTTCTTTTTTTCAGGGGCCATGTCTTACATACATCAAGCCTTTTGAAGCCTGCTCCCAGCACCACAGAGAGTGCTCGCCCCTTACTGCTGCCCGTGAACGCGACAGGCTCATTCTCGAGTCCATCATTGGCACTGTTGGCTGCGCTGCCGAAGATGCTGAGCAATCATAGGGACACAGCAGCCTCCCGCTGGGCCCTTCTTGATCAAAACTTCCATTTTGATAATGAGTTAATCACCATTACTCTCTGAGTAATATTTTCCAGCCTGTTTTGTGCCCACCATGGAGTAGATCTGTCTAGACCACACACTTGCTGCACTTGCCTGTGAGTGCTCTGCGGGAGACGTTGTGACCAGACATGCATTTGCTTCTGTCAGTGAGATCTGTCACCCTGTCACATAAAGAAATAAGACTTACTTGACAAGCCCACATTGGCAGTTACTCCTTCCTTGCTCTTTCCAGGTGTCAGATTATTTGTTTTAGTATTTTTTGCAGGAAGTGGTGTTGCACTGATGGGGGTACACTTCCCCAGAGGCTGCTACCCTTGCCTTCAATGACAGGCACCCTCCTCTCCTTTTACAGTCCTTCAGAAAATGTGGCAAGCGCTTAGCATTTGCAAATTCTTACAGGAAATTCCCAATAGCTCTGAAATTTTAGCACAGTCCCCCTCCCCTCTCCTCCAGTTCTTTTGAGCATCTGAAGATTTAGATTATGAGGTCTAGACGAACTTGAAAGCACCATATTTATTTAGAAAGTATGTGTTAACCTGGTGCTTTGAACTTGGTTGGAGGGCTTGTTTGTTTTCAGTGTTATATTAGTTACATAAATCTCTTTTTTATGTTTCTGCATGAAAACTTTGCTGTCGACCAAGACTGTATACAAAGACTGAGTCACTTCCTTTGAGGCATACTATGTTAAAACATGGGATGAGTGTCTGAGATCTCCATTTTGTGGTGAAGAGCTAAAATAAAGAAATCTTCCAAGAGCAGCTGGCAGAAAATATTTGTAATGAGAGCTGCCAGCTACTAGAGGAAAGTGCCTTATTTATACAGGGGCACCACTGAGACAGACTGAAGAGACAGACTGCATTGGATTTAGAAAATGAAAATCACCCAAGTGGACGAGGCTGTAAAAACTATATAATATAAAAAATGAATCTTGTAGCACAGCAGCACCTGCATCTGGCAATCTCATTCATGCCTTCTGCAGGAGATAAACCTTCTTGTTCTATCAAATAAACCCCATAATTACATTGCTTAAGTAGGATATTAAGTGGCATCATATTAAGCCATTACATGACCCTTGTCATCATCAGCTCTGCCAGGCAGTGAGGAGAGCTGTTGCTCCCTGCTGATTTCTCTGGGTATCTATTTAAACATACTGTGGTAATTAGAAACATCTAAATAAAGCCCTGCCCAGGGTTACAAGAGCTGAATGGAAGAAACCTTTCTTTCTGGTGGCTGCAATGCCCTTACCTGCTGTTGTTGTGTGTGCACATGCATCCTCACCAATGTTCCTCATTTGATATGATCCAAAGCTCTATGGGGTAAGAAAGCGAAAAGGTTCAAAGGCAGCATCCTTTTCCTGTTCTGACTGATAGAGCCTCTGCCACTGGCGAAGAGGACCTTTCCACAGGGCTTGAAAGCCAAATGTGCTATTTCCCCCTGCTTTATTCCTTTATGTCTTTCTCTGAAGGGAAGCCTGCAGGTTTCAGATGCCAGCTTCATTCTAGGCATCCTTCCTAATTACCTGAACCGCCATCGTTAAAAACAGCACATATATTGATCACTATCATGAATGTTGCCTTTCTAATATTCAGTGACTGTGAATCAAACTGTGTCACAGATGTGGATTTCAATGACAAGCTATATCTGAGTGCACCCCACAGATTTCCCTGCCTTATAGTAACTATAACTGAATCAGAAAAAAAATCACTCAAGTTCCTGTCCTTTATTTATTATCTAAGGTAATATGATTAGCTCAGGAACACTACTGGTGGGAGAAACCCCTTGCTGATCATGAAAGGTGTTTGGGAACATGCTTCCAGGCTGGATTGCTTCCCAGATTTAGGAAACAGATGGCCTAGAAAGGTTTGTGTTCATTTTTCAAAGCACCGATTTTAGCATTTGCCTTTCACTGAATTGTGTTTCAAGAGAACATTTCTTCACTTCCCACAGGAAAACCACCACAAAAGGATTTCCAGCTCGGTGCTGTGCTGTCATCCCTGCTTCTCTATCACTCACAGGATCTACCCCTCTGATGCCTGGGTTCAGATGCTGCTGTGCTTTTGATCAAATGCAAAAATTGTTCACGAGCAAGCTCACAAACAAACCACACTTCATGCCACTGCTAAGTAATTATAGTGGTAGACAGACTTTGTAATAAGGCCTTATTGAAAAGAAAAAGTCAGATATATCAATGATCTTTGTCAAAAGGGAGATTTAAAGATTTTAAGATATTTAAAGAGAAATTGAAGTTGTCCATTTCTATCACAAAGGCAGCCTTAAATTTTATAGCCAAGGGCCAAAGCATCATTGAGACATGACAGCAATGCAAATGGGTTTGCCTGAACTATTGACACAGTTATGTGAAAAGGGCTTGCTGGAGAACTGGTTTGGTCTATTTAATGTATTACCTGTTAACAACCTATTCCCTTGTTCCTCTCTTTCATGACTGGGTTATATCCCAGATTGGGAGAATCCAGTTCTAGCCATGAGATGGTCCAAACCATATATTGCCAGGTCCTGCATTTGGATCAAAACAACTCCAGGCAAGCACTACAGGCTGGGGGAAGAGTGGCTGGAAAGCTGCCCAGTGGAAAACGACCTGGCAGTGCTGGTGGACAGCAACTGAACATGAGCCAGCAGAGTGCCCAGGTGGCCAAGAAGGCCAATGGCATCCTGGACTGTATCAGAAATAGTGTGGCCACGAGGACCAGGGCAGTGATCATCCCTTTGTACTCAGCACTGGTGAGGCCACATCTCAAGTGCTTTGTTCAGTTTTGTGTCCCTTAGTACAGGAATGATATGGAGGTGCTGGAGTGTGTCCAGAGAAGAGCAACAGAGCTGGTGAAGGGTCTGGAACAGAAGTCTTGTGAGAAGCAGTTGAGAGACCTGGGGTTGTTTAGCCTGAGAAAAGGACACTTGGGGGACCTTATTGATCTCTACAACTACCTGAAAGGATGTTGTGGCAAGATGGGGGGTAGCCTCTTCTCCCAAGTAACAAGTCAGGACAAGAGGAAATGGCTTCAAGTTGCACCAGGCAAGGTTTATATTGGATAGTAGGAAAAATTTCTTGACCCAAAGGGTTGCCAGGCTTTGGAACAGGCTGCCTAGGGAAGTGGCAGAATCACCCTGCCTGGAAGCCTTCAAAAACCACGTGGATGTGGCACTCAAGGACATGGTTTAGTAGCAAGCATGGCAGTGTCAGGGCAATGGTTTTACTTGCTGATTTTAAATACCTTTTCCAACTTTAACAATTCTATGATTCTATGATATGAACAACTACGACAGTTGGCCAATATTTCCCTCTGCATACTGAGCTTGTCTTTTGTGATCAAGAAGGGCCACACAACACTAAAACTTTTCAATGCCTGGCCATGTAATTTACCCATATAATTGCATAGGTAGGTGCCCAATTGCATAATCCCAGCCAGCTGGGGCATGTGTGTGTGTGTGTGAACATTGGGTTATCTGGTAATCCTCTGGCCTTTTTAGACCAGAATAGCCGTTCCAAAACAAACACATTCCAATAGCTGCTCTAGAATAGCTCACCAGGTGGCTTTGCTTTCCTGAAAAATATTCTTTCTCATGAATAATGACTGCCCTCTGAAAATACAGTGGCTTTTCTTCAACAAGCATGCCCTAGTGAGAACTACTCCCAAGCAACTACTGGGAGATGATGTATTCTGTAGCAGTTATAGCAAATATGGAAGGTCAGGAGAGGTGTTGACTAGAAATGCTCTTGGACCAACTTACCCAGAGGTTAAGGAGCAATAAGGAGCAGAGTAGAAGCTTTTACCTAAGCACTTTCCGCAGGCACAAAATTGATGCTGAAAAAAGCAAAGTCTATTTTTGTCTCTTGTCATCTGTGCCTCAGTCACGGTATAGAATTGCTCTGGTCCAGCGATTGCCTGCCCAGAGAAGGGCCCATATTCATTCCACCTCCAGGGTTTCCATTAACACAGCAGTTGCACTGTCATTTGGGCAGAAGGCTCTAGTCAAAGCACTGCTTCATTTGATCTGCATCTGTCCTAAAGTAATATCCCTCTGCCCCTTCCATCCTGTTTTCCTCTGAGGAAGCAGACTGCTGTTTTTGTGAGGAATGACTGCCTCCATTTGACAGCAGAATACTTTGAAGCAATCACACTAAGCAGGCAGTGCTGCTGCTCTGAATTAGTCTACAGCACATTATGGTGATCTCCCTACTTTCCTTTTCTGTTTCATATGAGGACCTAGAAAGGAAAGACACCCTTGTGTGCATTGTAATCATTCAAATATGGTGCTTTTCAGTGACTCTTTCAAGGTAGCAGAAAGCAATTTTGTTGAAAAAGGAGAGTGTTCAAATAACATGGATCCTACTCTCGCCTTGTGTTTGTCATGGTGGAATTGACAGGCAGCCCCTGTATTTCTAGGGTATTGAAAATTTGGCATTCCAGAGGTCCCAGTTCAAAATTGTCCCTTTTTTTAATCACCAAATTTTACTGTCAGGGTATCAGGTTACTATTTCATATAAATTCTCCCTAAGAAAATTGATAGATCTGATATTGTAATGGATGCTTCTTCTGTTGGCACTTTTACACATTTTCCCTAGTCTGTGTGTCTTTTAAAATAAGCAAAGTCCCCAGATAGGAAAGGAATCTGTAACACAAGGAGGTTGCCATCCCCTGCCAACCTAAGAAAGACAAAATTTTGAGACTTATTTATTTATATTTTTGCTGTAGTACCTGGGAAGCCATGACCCAAACCACGTACACATCCCTATAAATTCTTCTAATTAAAGTATCTTGATTTGCAAAGGTCATTCTTTGACAAGGAAAATGTTGAACAGTCTTAGCATCTTTAAAATCTAGCATTAACTAATGTAGGAATGAAAAACTGTTATCTCAGGGATTTCGTTTAGGAAGACAGATGAGAGAGACATTATATGGGGAATATTTATTCTGAACAGACTTATGTTTTCTCTAAGGGAGAAAGGATGCTCGGCTCTTAAGTTCTATTTAGCTATTGCTAATGATAACAGTGACCTCTTGTGGATATTTGTAACATCTTTTCTAATTCAAGTTCTTTTAACCTGGTGGTACTTTTGGATCTGTTTTTTTTGTCATTTCTAATACATTTGTTACTGTTAATAAAAGAATAAAGTATTTCTCCCTTGGTCAAGTTTATTACTAGACCCCTAATTTCAGTGTAACATATCTTTAATTTAGAAAGGAAAATGGTAAATATATTGAGGAAGAGAGTTGTTTTAAAAAAAAAATGGATGTGCCTTAGCTTTATTAATTAAGCATGCTACTGTATCCAGAACTCACAAACAGATTTTGGTATTTCCAATTAAAGCCATTACATCTGTTTGAGCAAAACCAGCTTGCTTGTGATTCCTTAATTAAAAATGCCACTGACCATTAAATTGGTTTCTAATGAGTCAGTAATAACTGCACCTGGGCTAAAAAATTTGTCTTGTGACTTCAGGCACAAAAGGTATCTTCAGATTAGTGTCACAGGGTTTTCTGTACCATACCTCTGTTTTTTGGTTTCCAGCTGCATGTCATGCATCTTTAGACATGGGTTTAGCCATGCTATGTCTTCTCAAAGTCATAAATAAACACCTGTTCTGCAATTAGCATTCATCAGGATTTTAACCCAATGTTTAGTCTTGAGGGGGATATGTCCAATCCAAGTGGGGAAATACTGGAATATAATACAGTGTGCATTTCGAGGCATGTGTATTGAAGTCACAGGAGCTCGAAAGAAGATCTAATGAGGAGATGGGCTCCTCTTACTATCAAGATGAGGGGGAAGCTATCCTGTTCCCACCAGCAAAAGGAAGGCTAATGAAAGATGTGGTTACTCTGCACAGTTCCAGTTGGGCTGAAGGACATGGAGGGGAAAATCTGCAGACCATACAACCACTGAGCCTAAAAGCTTTTGGAGTCTTTCCTTTGACCAGTCAATGTCTGCAGTAGGTGAAGGATCAAAGTCCCACCACCATGTGAATAGCCTGAAGGGACAGAATTATATGTAGCAAAAGGAAGACTAGACACCCCTTCCATACACATCTTTGTGTAGACATAAGTAACCATTTACATTTATGAATAAAAGCAATCTGTTACATGAACAGCAAATAAAAAGAAGCACACACTTGGCTGAAACATGCACTCATTTGAAATGTGAACCAGGGTTTGTTAATGGACTTCTGGCACACCCTGTTAATTGCAGTTACTAGCACTGGCTGAATGATGCCAGCTATACATAATCATCTCATATTCAGAGGACTGACAGCAGAGGATAGGAGACACAGCAAGTTTCACAAAGTGACACTGAAGTTGCTCCTTTATCCACGGGCCATTTATTACCGTATATAACATCATCCCCTGCCCCGACCCTCGCCTCCCTCCAAAGTCATACTTTAAAGAGGGAAGGAAAAAAGCCAAAGTTAAGCTTCCTGACATTGACTGTCCTCTGTAGCTTTTTTTAGGACCCTGTGAACTTTAACTGACTCGTAACAATTTTTTCCTTTTCTTTAGTTATATATTTAATTTGTAGTGAAAATGCCACATATATAGAAATATATATTCAGTAAAGCAGATAGCTGATAAGCAGCCTAACCACAACATACTCATATTATTTTTGTACACATCATACTGAGCATTGTGAAACTGGGACACACAGTACTTAAAGCATTACACTACAATAGGAAACCATATTCCATTACGATTTCACATGGGGGAGGAAGGGAAAAATACACTCTTCATTTTGCTTGTTTTTCTTTTTCTGTAATTACTTCTTAACATTCATCACTTAATATGATTTCAAAATTTCCATGGGTCTCAAAATCTCTCTCTCAAGTTTCAGAAACAGCAGCATGGCAGCAACAAAGCCAGATGATCAGCATTTCACGTAGGCAGTGTCACAGTCCTCACAGCTTTTGATTGAGCCTTCTTGTAATTAATCCAAGTCTCTGGCCTTCAGCTGTTTAATTACCTTTCTTCCAAGCAATGCATGGTCTTTTACAGTTATGTAGTTGTCCTCCTGGCCAATATCTGAGACATGAAGTTCTTCTTGAGAAAAGAGGCTGAGGCAGAGCATCCCTGTGATTCCTGGGCTGAACTGCTCCACCAGTGTGGGGCCAGCATCAAGGTGCTGCACCCCCAGGCAACTGACACTCATTTGTCAGAGGAGCATCACTGTGTCCCACAGCTCAGCAAAAGGGTAAGGGGAAAACTCTGATAGTCTGAGCAAGGGGGCAGATGGGATACAAAAGCAGGATCACCAGGTTCCTGCCTGGGAGTCTACAAAGATAAAAGCAGTGCTGAATACTGCTGTGGTCACACTGGGTCAGAGTGACAGCCAGCCCCTTGCAGTGTACTGTAGGGATTAGTCATGCTCTGAGGGAAAAAGACAACACAGAAGGCTTAATACTAAAACAAGTAGTTCCCAGGGCTCTCAGAACCATTCCAGCCTAGTTTTCTCAATATGTTTGTTCTTCTTGATCAATAACCTCTAAAAATGCAGATTTTTCTCTCTCCCCTGCTCAGACAACAATTTTCATCAAAATTACAAGAACTGAGACTTCTCTATCACTGAGAAATATTGCTGAAATCACCAAGCAACTTAAAATTTTGTGGTAGGGAGAACTGTCCCTCCAGCTGTGAGGCCTTACAGAGTCTCACTGGTTGTCATTGCTGACAGCAACACTTGGAGCCCTCTAGAAAGATGGGAGGGATTATTTCATGTTTTATATGCTCTGGGCATCTTTTAACCACAATAATAATTAGCCATTGCAACATAACACTGTCTCTGTCAGCGGTTGTCATGGTTCAGTCCCAGCAGTCTGCAGGGGCAGGATAATGTATTTACCTCCCAGTAGCTGCAGAGAGAGGAAGCTGGTTTCAGTCATCTGGCACTGGGTGCTTACTGGTGTGGCTGAAAGCAGAGGCACAGCCTTATGCCCAGGCAGGGTTTCCTATCTAAAACTCTAGTGAGAGAAATGAAGCATTAAAAGGAGCCTCAGTGCCTCTTTTCAGAAGCAATCAGGAACGGAGTTTCTCTGTTGGCTGCTGAGCAGGATGTGTTGATGCAGTAGATTTGCAGGACTCTTCCTAAGCTTCTTCTGAGAATCCACAGGGGAATCCTGGCTCCAAGGAGAAGAGATGAATTTTCCCAAAATACAAATATTATACTAAAACTCCCAGAGGGATGCAGAACATATAGGCAATAACTGTCTGCACAAATGTGCCTAGGAAAAATACTTGCATCTGTACTGCCCTCAGAGGCATAAAGTCACTGACAGGAACAGAGTTGGTGGGACACTGCAGTGTAGAGGACTGCTGTAGGGCCCTTCTCCCTGGTGTCTGGGAGTGGTTCCAGGGTAGGGTCATGGTGAAGCCCTTGAGCTGGCTCAGCGCAGCACAGGTAGCTGCTTTTTTGCCTGTGCCTTTTTGCAAAAGCCAAGAGCTAAGAGGAGGTGACAGAAGGCTGACAAGTCACCCGGTGTTCCTGTTAGTTGTCATGCAACGAGGAGAGTTGGGTAACCAGTGGTAACCAAAGTAAAGGCTTCATGTGCTGGCTGTATGTCATGGCTCAATCCCAGCTAACACCTAAGCACCACACAGTCTCTCACTGTCCTCTCCCCAGTTGGGATGGAGGTGAAAATCAAGAGGGCAAAAGTGAGAAAATTTGTGGACTCAGATAAAGATGGTTTAATAGGTGGAGCAAAAGCAAAACAAGGAATTCATTCACCCCTTCCCATGGTCGGGCAGGTGTTCAAAAAGCCAGGCTCCAGCATGTGTAATAGTGACTTGGGAAGACAAAGCCATCAGTCTGAATGTCCCCCCCATTCTCATTCTTCCTCCAGCTTTATATGCTGAGCATGACACCATATGGCATTGGGATATCCCTGTGGTCAGTTGGGGTCAGCTGTCCTGGCTATGCCCCCTCCCTACTCCTTGTGCTTTCCCAGCCTGCTCGTGGGGTCATGTGGGGGGGGGGGCAGAACAGGCTTTGACTCTGCCTAAGCACTGCTCAGCAGTCGCTAAAGCAACCCTGTGTTATGAACACTGTTTCCTACACCAACCCAAACCACATCCCAATACTAGCTACTGTCAAGAAAATTAACTCTACCCCAGCCCAAACCAGCACACTGTAACAACAGCTACACACAGTTCCCCAACCTCCTCTGTTGTTCAGAAGGGGCTGGCATGAGTGGGGAGTGCAGTCAGTCAGGTTGGGATAGCAGTGAGATGGCTTAGCAAAAGCACCCAAGTTCTGGCTTCTATTCAGACTCCTCTTGCTCCCCTCCTTATCCCCAAGATCCTTTGTAACCTGGTACAGAAAAGAGACATAGAGTGAGAAAAGGTGTAGGGGAAGAAGAGGAGGGAAACTCGGCAAAGTCTGCTAGACTTGGAAGATTTCAGAAGGAAAACATTTTGATTAATCATAGAATAATAGCATCATTTAGGCAGGAAAAGACCCTTAAGGTCAACATGTCCAACCACTATCCCAGCACTGCCAAGTCCACCACTAAAACATGTCCTTAAGTGCCCCATCTGCATGTCTTTTAAATACCTCTAGGGATGGTGACTCCACCACTTCCCTGGGCAGCCTGTTCCAATGCTTGACAATCCTTTCAGTGAGGAAATTTTTCCTAATATCCAATATAAATCTCCCTTGATGCAAGCTGAGGTTGTTTTTTCCTGTTCTATTGCTTATTACTTGTGAGAAGAGAGTGACTGCCATCTTACCACAATCTTCTTTCACGTAGTTGTGGAGAACGAGTTCTCCTCCTGGGCCTCCTTTTCTCCAGGCTAAATACCTCCCAGTCCCTCAGCTGCTCCTCATAAGACTTCTGTTCCAGACCCTTCACCAGCTGCATTGCCCTTCTCTGGACATGCTCCAGCACCTCCATGTCTTTCTTGTAGTGAGAGGCCTAAAACTGAACACAAAAGTTGAGGTGCAGCCTCACCAGGGCCAAGTACAAGGGGATGGTCACTGTCCTGGTTCTCCTGGCCACACTATTTCTGATACAGTCCAGGATGCCATTGGCCTTCTTGCCCACCTGGGCACTCTGCTGGCTCATGTTCAGCTGCTGTCCACCAGCACTGCCAGGTTCTTTTCCACTGGGCAGCTTTCCAGCCACTCTGCCCCCAGCCTGTAGTGAGTGCTGCATTAGGTTGTTGTGACCCAAGTACAGGACCTGACACTTGGGCTTGCTGAACCTCATACGACTGACCATGGCCCCTTGTTCCAGTCTGTCCAGATCCCTCTGCAGAGCCTTCCTGCCCTCCAGCAGATCAACACTCACACACAAGTTAGTGTTGTCTTCGAGCTGCCTGAGGGTGTAGTCGATCATCTCATCCAGATCACCAATAAAGATATTAAACAGAACTGGCCCCAAACCCGAGCACTGGATACACCACTAGTGACCGGCCATTAGTGGTCATAACACCATTTACCACCACTCCCTGGCCTTGGCTGTCCAGACAGTTTTTATCCAGTGAAGAGTATGCCAGTCCAAACTTGAGCAGTTAGTTAGTCCAGGAGAATGCTTTGGAAAACAGTGTTAAAGGCTTCACAAAAGTCCATTGCCTTTCCCTCACCACTGAGGGGGTCACTTTTTCATAGAAGGAAATCAGTTTAGTCAAGCTAATGAAGAATACTTTGACTAGACCTTTTTCTGCTGAGGTTTCCCTCATATCCTCAAAGGCATGGCTGTACTTAGGAAGAATATGAGGAGCAGCCTCAGCTGCAAGACTCATGGTCCCTCTAGCAAGGTGTGATCACACAGGTCTCTCCTGCTAGCCCTTCTCCTCAGCTGTTACTGTAGTCAAACCACACCAGGAAGTCTCCAGAATTAAATCTCTTTTCCTTGTATTGTGAATAGCTCTGTCACTGACATGCTTTGGATAGGCTGGGGAGAGGGCAAGAAAGACATCAGGCTGTAGCTGGTGACAGAAATATGGAATTCAGAGAAAGGGCTGAAGAAGAAGCCAGCAGGCAAGATGGGCCCAGCTCTAGACCAGATCAAAGCCAGGCTGCACAGAATGCAGATGCTGAGGGCATCTCTGACTCCCTCAAATACTAGGTAACAGCCAAGTATTCCCACACAGTCTAACTGATAACACTAGAATAGTCTGCTGTCAGCTGATGCATCTAAAGCTTAGAGGTGACCTCTCAGCTTCCTTCTTTCAATGGTGAATTGAAGCAGTTGAGATGCATGTTTTTAGTCTGATTAGCATCTGTATTTTTTGGCCACTTCCCTCACAGATAGCAGAAACATTTTCTACTTTTCTACATGTGAATGTTGCAGGCTGATTTCTCTCTAACATGTGTTCTGTGTTGCTGTTTGGCTTTCTAAAGCAGTGGGCAGAGAAAACGGCAAAATTGCCTGTTGAATAGAAAAAAAATAGGCTACAAATATGCTTCTATAATATCATGCAAACTCTGCTGCCAGCTGAAACATCTCTACCTCATTCTGGCAAAGACCATTGATCCAGCTGCCTTTGGGGGTGTCCGGCTGCTTGGCTTACCTGGGCCTCCATGAACCCACCACAGACCTTTCTGTTGATAACACTGAATCATTTAGGGTTATACAGGTGAAGGCTGACCATGAGGAATTACAGAAGAAATCTAAGTGAGAGGCTGAGCCTGGACTCTCTAGTCTGACAAACATCTATACCAGTTCTAACAGTGCAAAAAAGTGGAAAAAACAGAGATAGATCCTGGGCTTTGAGGAAGAATCCCTTCCCCTTTTCAGCTCCTGGTGCCTCCCATTGCTGCCTGTTCTATCTTTCAATACAAGAGCTAGGCAGAAGCTGGTAAGTTCCTAGTCCAAAATAAAAAGTAGCCCTTTACACATCCTCGCCAAACAAGGCTGTGGGCTCAAAAAGGTGTCATAAAAAATACAGACATGAAATCTGCTGAAGGCTCTGAAACACAGACATGACATCTGGCTTAGGAAGTCTCTTCAGTGCTGGAGGCTGAGATGAAGTATTAGTATTACCCTGTACTCTGGGTTTTTTGCTACTGCTGAAAACAGGGCACTGAGCTAGACAGGCTTTTATTCCAGTCCAGACTGGTGGCCTTATACTTCTTTATGGTGCAATGTACTCCAGGGTCTTTGGTCATCATCAGCCTCTGGGATTTTGTGCTGTCCTCTTTCAGTGGAAAACATGACAAAGAGGCAAATCCCTTAGGACACTTTCCTGTGATTTCTTCCAAAATTTATCACCACTTCTCCAATCCTCTACTCCTTCCCCTTCCCACACACCTACCAGACCAAGACCTTATATTGCACATAGGGATATCAAGCCAGAGCACTGTAAAGCCTTATATATGCACTTGTCTAGGAGATGCCTGCTAGGATTCCCTATGCCAGTCACCAGTGTTGTATCCAAAGCCAGCAGGAGCCAAACTGCTTCCCTCATAGTCTCACCCCTGGCTATGCTCACCCTCCACACATCCAAGGCCCCTTATTGTGAAACTTCTCATTACCTAAGAGAACAAGTGTCAAGGTTATCCCTGTACAAGTACATTAAGAAGAGCTAAGGAAAGCTTTATGTTCCTGCCACATAATGTTACACCCTCTTCCTCCCCACCTCCTCAAACCTGCACAATGCAGGACCCATTCCCAACAGGTAGTTTGTGTGAAGCTGCATATTTTGGGTGGGAAAGAGGATTTAACACTGTGGACACACACAGCTCCTCTGTGCCAAGTAGTGCCTGTGCCAGAGAACAATCTCACACACAGCTCATGAACAGAGGCAGAGCCAAAAACGTTCCTGGTTTCTCTGTGTTCCTTCTTCCACCTCGAATGAATGTAGGCAGAGTGACAGCATCGCTGGCTGATCCTCCCCGAGCCCTCTGCTTCCCCTCCCCTCTCGATGTGTTTCCATTTACAGCGGCTGTGCTTGGTTTCTGCCCAAGCATGCGTGCCGGATGGGAGCCGTGCGCTCCTGTTCCAGGACCAGCTCCAAACCAATACGTGCTTGCAAGCAAACCCACTCCTCATTTGAGGACAGATGACTCAAACAAGAGCACAGAAATATTTAATTCCTCCACACCAAGAGCTTTTCCAGCACTACACACAGAAGGAACAGTGCTGAGCAAAAGGCAGACTGCAATCAGCAGCTGTCTGTCGAAAGGGGAACAGATATCACCGCTAAAAAAAGATGCACACTAAGGCTGTCTTAAAACTGGAATAACATCAACTCTTACCAATGTTTTAGTACACATTCTCCAAGAGGAATTACCTGTCATTACTTATAAAGATAAAATGAAGAAGCCTTTGCGCCGTAGAATTAGCACATATTGACAATATTTGAAAAGGTCTGGCCAAAGCTGGTGCTTATGCAGAGTCAATTGCTGCTAAGTAAACATGAAAATTACTTGCTTGAAAGCACCATCTGGGTAACACGGCACCTCTGTGAAATGAGAAGCCTGCAATTCAGACATGCAGTTCTAAACGCAACCCTGTAACTGTCTATACAGCAAACAAAAGATTCAAGTGTGTGAAGAGTGTGAGGCACATTTTTTTTTTACAATTATTTTTTTGGGGGGGAAGTGTGATCGATTTGGGCCTCTCTAGCAACAAAAAACATTCCAGAAATAACAGTAGTTCTGAGATGGAACAAAACAATACAAATACAAAAATGAGGGGAAATTCTAAGACCTTTGTGCACAATTAATTTGAAGAATGTGTTGGTACACTGTGGTACTAAGGTCACAATACTGCAGGATTAAAGAAGGAAGGATTGTTTTTCATGCATGCCATGATTATAGCACATTACTTGCTTGGGGTCAGAGCCTCCCTCAAAATCTATATGCAAATTTGGAAAAGAAAAACTTTCCAAGACATATAGAAGACTCAAATTGAGGGATTTAAGAGAAACATCTTGCCAGATTCTTTCCATTTTTCCCATTCAAGAATTTCTTGTATTTTTCAAGTGTCTGGTACTGCTCAGTATTGAGAAAGGACATCAGGCTTTGGAACATCATCCAATTCTGATGGACTTCACTCTACCTGGATTCCAATGAGCTTAACCCTGAACATCACAAGTATGCCTGATGTGGGGGCAGAGGGGGCAGAGAACTGATTCATAACAGTGACCAAAAGAGAATAAAAACTTACTCTAAAGTACGTTCCTATCTTCCAAAGTTTTTCCACACATACACTTAAGCTTTGGGAATGGTACAAACCACGCTGGATACTTCAGTATCAGCCATTCATCTGGAATTGCTCTGGTTCCACCACAGAGCACAGTGCTTGAGCTTTGGGTGTTCCCTCACATGCCCTCCTGCACTCCACTTCCAGCAGAGATCAAGGAAAGAAAGAACCAAGAGGACAGGAAGGAGGCTGGGATGGAAATGCATGTGGCACACATACTCAGTGATTTCAGGTTCTGGGTAAGTAACTTTTGTTTTCTTTGAATACCTCTATTTGACCCTCGCTCTCCATTGGCAATGAAGTTTTAGCTCTACATCCTTTGGGTCTTACAGCCACTTAAAACCTCACAGATTTACTTAAAACAAAGTTGATCTGAGAGTGCGCCACATGAAGAAGCACCTGTTGATGTGCCTGTAGTGAAGAATACCCTTTTGAGATGCTACAGCACATTTGCTGAAAGTATGGGCTGGGCTCCAGGCAGCTTCCTGAAGGTGTCAGGAATGAAGTCACCCTTTAGCAAAGTCCCTCATGCAGCTTAGGCTCTGGTGACATGTACTTGAGAGGTGGAAACCAAATTTACCTTGACAGCCTTGTTACATTTCTTGATACAGGACTTATTCTCTGTAACAAGACGCTCAAGAATGGTAGTTTAACTGGAACTGCTGAAAGACATGGTGGCAGGTTCACATCTCCATCCAACCTCATGGAGATAGATCTCACCTGAACACTACAAAACAAAGGGAGTGAGGAAATCACATTGGTGCTGGGGCCTTTGCTAGGTGGAGTTCCATTCAGGTAATGGATGATCTTTCTCCTTTTGCCCAAGCCAAATAATTTCAGTTAAAAGAAAATAAAGCTGGCATGGAGCACTTTGG
This sequence comes from Myrmophylax atrothorax, assembly GCA_026770055.1. Taxonomy (NCBI): domain Eukaryota; kingdom Metazoa; phylum Chordata; class Aves; order Passeriformes; family Thamnophilidae; genus Myrmophylax; species Myrmophylax atrothorax. The sequence goes on along the minus strand of JAOXXN010000001.1, from coordinate 30,563,674 downwards.
CATTTTTCTGATACCACTGCTAGTTAGCCACAGCAATTCCACCTTCTGTTAGCCAACAAGGGCAACCAGTCAGCACTGTGAGGTGTCTCAGCCACTACAGAAAACATGAGGTACTTGCTCCATGGCAGGGCTGAGCTCAAAATTGGGTATCTCTCCTCTGATGATGAAGAACACTGTTGTATATATTCCTCCCTCCTTTTGTTTTAAAGTGTCTTTTCTTTCCCTGCTAGATCTGCTCTGACATGAGTCCTGCTGCCTGAACCTGCTCTTCTACTGCAGCTTTGGCTAAAGAACTGGCAACTGCAGCCAGCAATCAGAAAAATCTTTCTGGGCATTTGGTTTATTTACCTTTTAACTCTTTTATCCCTTGAAAAGAAAACCAGTGGATCAGCAAGGGAAGAACAAGATCCTGTGATAAGAAGGGGGTGAGAATCACAAGAAAGAACCAGGATCATGAGCAGGTGGTCTCCTGTGGGCTTCATGAGCTGAACTGAAGGTGGGAGGATTTAATGCTGTGGTGAACATGAATAGGTTGATGGGCTGCAGTGGTTATGGAGAGGTGCATCCCTTTGGCTTTTGCCATGGCTAAAAACAATGTTCTTGGTGACTTGCGATATACCATTCTCAAGATTCCATTCTCAGGTTTGCACAGACACAGGACTACAACTTCAGAAGTTTCAGCTCTGCCTCTGGAGTATACTGCATAAGGAAAAGGGGACCAGAGTCATTTCTGTAACCTCATCTGTGGCAAGGTTAACTGGCCTGACCCCAGGACCAGCTTGTGTTCAAAATCCAGGTCCTCTCAGGAGCAGGGCTCCAATGTGGCAGTTGCATAAAAAGAGCAGGAGATGTTAATGAGAAAAAAATGTAAGCAACATTTACAAGTGAAGACATTCCTTCCACAAATGCATGAAGTCCCAAATTTACCAGACAAGACAGAACCCCACATAGGGCAGAACAGAGCTATAAAAGTTGCCAGCAAATGATATTCATCTCTATTTAGAAACAACTTGTTCCTACCAAGTAACATAAATGCAACTGAAAACATGCTTGTCTTTTAACTGCAAGTGTAGAATGCACACTTGTTAGAGGAACTAAAGAAAGCACTGTCATGGATTCACTTTTTTGCACCTGGCTGATAGTATCAGATTTTCTGCTCCAGACTACTCATCCTTCTTATTCTAATAGCCAACAACTTCTAACAAGTTCTGCTGGACAGATCTAAGGAGCATCGATTTGGTTCGTGGTTTGATGAAGCAGAGTGATGCAAATAGGAAAACAGACCGCTAAGACTTCCACATTCTAAGAATGGTATTACTCATAAAAGCAGGCACAATCTTGAGATGCTGCCTTTCCAGGGCTAGACATCCACTAGCACAGGACATGCAGGGTGAGGGAAAAAACCTATTTACTAACTTCATGCAGTTACTTTACCTCTATTTACTTCTGGTCTCAGGTCTCAAAGTGTACAAGGATCTGGGTTATAAAAAGGAAACCTTGATCATTCTCCCCCACCTCCTTCCTTTGGTGAGAGGAATGTTGTTTCAGGAATGCTGTTGTCCAGTGTATCAAAGCAGCTCAAGCAGCATTTACACACTACATGGTAACAGAACAGTCCTGTAACTGAAGTCTGTTTGCTCAGACATTCAGTGAATACAGGCACAAAGGCCAAAGTCAATCCAACACCAAAAGAATAAAAAGGCTGGTATTTACCAAAAAAACCTTCACAATGGTTGCACTCAGCAACTTAGCTGGCAGCAAGACATAACTGAGGGATGCAATATGCTCTCCACAACCTGGCTTAGCTTTGTCCTCACGCAAAATAGGAAGTAGAATATCCAGAGTTGGAAGGAACTCACAAGGATTATCAAAGCTTCGCTGCTGCTGCTGCAGCCTGACCAGAGTCCCACCAACCCCTACACTGGTGCCAGCCATGCCCAGTGTCAGTCAGAAACATCATCTGTAACTTGCAACACTCTGAAGGTATTTATTTCACTGGGCTTAAAAAAGCATTTTTTGTTCTTTATTTTAACCAGGTATGTTTTCAAGTTTATTCTACAGGCCCAGTCAGGTCATGCTTAGGGCTAAAAAACAAGCTACAGAAGGAAAAGCCCACTTCATGACCCTACCTCTTCTTTGTCACAACCCATTCCTAAGGAAGTTAAAGGTTCATCTCCCCTATCCTACCTCTGCCAAAGGCCCCTCCTCACCCCTGTATTTTGGGGACCTCCAGCTCCCCTTCACATCCACCCCTGACATTCGCACCCAGTACCACAGGCTCCCCTGGGTGCCCAGCAAACCCCACCATGCTGCAATCTCTGCAGCCTCCCTGCCTCCTCCTGCACTGGGGCTAAAACTGTTGCCATGCAACTTACAAACCCCAACACACCCCCACTGCTTCTGGGATGCCATTTGCTTCTTAAAACCTCATGAGGCCCTTTCTCAGACCTTGGGCTCCCGCATCAGGAAGACCAACCTACCACCCCCCTCTGACAGCAGCACATCAGCAGCTTGTTTCTGTTCTGATCACATTTACCACAGGTCTAGCTCTTAATCCTCCAGAGTGATAAAGCTCCCCCCATGAACTCACACTCTTATAAATTCAACCTGGTTTATTCCAAATATCACATAAATTAAATACATTTCCCATGAATATTGCAAATATACATGAAATGAACATTGCAATTTTTAAAAAAAGTTTTGGCTTTGTTTATGCAACAAGAAGTGCCAAATGTGGTTAGAACATGAACTTCTGTATTTACTAGATACAAAAAGGTGCAGATTAATAATTTATATTTATACATATGTACACACTCCATTTCATTTCTAGCTTTAAAACAGTAAAAAATGGTTTCAAGTTTATCTACATTAAACATACTCGTTTACATCTGGTCAGAAGCCCCAGATAAGAGTTGATACAATCATTTCACAACTGCAAAATTAAGGCGCTACCAAAATACCAGTTCCACTAGTGTAAAATGTAACAGGAATAGAGAGTGTACAGCTTTCTATTTATCAATTTTAAAGTGGACTGGAGAACAAGGAAAAAGGAGCAGTAAGAAACATGACAAGTTCTACAGGTTAGAAGTACAAAGAGATCATGATGACTATCAAATGAACATATTAAAATACAGTAGATAAAAGGCCTCAGTGGCAAACAATTAGTATGCTTCTGAAAGACAAAAAAGGTTAAAATATATATATATTATTTTGTAGCTTGAAATTTTACAGGTGAACAACAGGTGTAGAGGTAGAGGGATTTTTTTTTTCTTTCTGGCCTCTTTATGATGTATAAAGAAGGGCCACATTCACCACAGTGAAAAGACTCATCATATATCCCAGCATCCTTGCTTGGACAGCAAGCAAGAAAAGTGTAATGAGCTAGAAAGGCAACAAATCCTGTCTATCTCTTCCAGGAGCTCAGCTCCAATGCTTTCACATGTACCTTGGCGACAAGTTACACCTAAGCACAGACTGGCTGTAACGTGGACATTTTCTCTAGAGAGCAATGAGACAGCTAGCTTTTCCCATGAGGTACTACTGGATGCTGTAGACATTATATGGCAGAGGTGATTTGGTAAAAATGAAATTGGTACTTTCCCTTAGAAAGCAAGTACCACAGGGCAGTGGTGATTTTATTTGTTTATTAAAGCTTTGCTATTTGATCAGCATTCAATGTTTTGGAGGAAAAGTCAGCTTTGGACTGCTAATATGACTATTTGCATCCATGCACAGACAATTCCCTTATTATCATTAATCCAAAACATCAGTCACTGAAATATTCACAAACTGCTTTAAACCTTGACTAAAAAAAAATCCCTCTACAGTTCAGCTTTTTTTTCAGTATCAGGCATTCCACTAACTATGCAGGCCTTCATGAACACAGTGATGTCACTTCTCATGTAGAATGTCTTTACACATTACAGAACAGCAGTAAACAACCTCTCTTTTTCCATAGGGTTTTCTCTCAGAAGTACCTCAAAAGTAGGTATCTTAAACAAATCACTTTTGAAAAGGAGAATATTAACATTAACATTTACTGAGGCGAAGCCAAGAAGACACTAACTAGCACCTTGATAATTTTTTTCTTAAATGCACTATCTGTAAAATTAAGCACATAGAAGATCAGGGACCAGCAATATACAAATACCATCGGCATCCTCTTTCAGCTAAACTAGTAATACTCAAAACTAGGCCAGACACACAAACAAGCAAGACGAGTGAGTCTTGAGGAAATACACAGCATGGAAAGGAATGGGAAGAACAGGAAGCTGAACAGAAAGGATTGCGAGATTAAACACAGTCCATCTTCTGGTCCAAGAATTAGTTTGTGAAATCACCCTTCAGTAGCTCAGCTGACAGTGGGCTGAAGACCTACTGACTTCTGACATTTCCTCCCCCATGTATATAACAATTCCTTTATACTTCAGTGACTTCCTCTTCTTCATCTTCAAATCCTGGAGGAAATGCATTCATCTTGAATTTTGAGTATTTTGGTGGTGGTAGCAGAACTTGCAGAAGGCTACTGTAGAGGTTACGACATCATTGGTTGTACATTATGCACTTCACAATTCAGAGAATATACTTACAAACTACTTAAATAGAAAAGGCGTGTTCAAGGTAGAGGCAGTTACAGTACATTCAGGGTACGTTACAGAAACCATTTGTGGTAGCCATTTGCTGAAAGGAAAAAAAATGCTGACTTTTTGTTTCCCAGACCACACAGGTTATAACTACAATACCCAAAGAGAGCAGGTAATATATGTCAATCACTGCATTTCAATGCAGTCTTCTTCCAGAATTCATGTGCAAAGTGTAAAAAAAAAAGTTTAAATACCTCTTCATTGACAAATAAGGACAAAAGAACTAAAAAAGAAACCAGGCACTTTGACCATGTAGGTAAGCAGCCATTTCTTCTTACCAGACTTCTGCACATGAACAAGTCTTTACATTGGTCTTGCTATGTTTGCAGCACATGGAGATTCAAGTCAATTTTTTTTCCCTGTTGGTAGTATCAGTTCTAGTTATAGGAAACTGTGCCAATTGAATTGGTAACACTGAGTTATTTCATTGGCAGTTGAGCTAATGTTGATCATTTGACTGACAAGCGATCAATTTAATAGCTATCGAAGTTAGATATTAACAAAACAATACATAAAAAATAATCAGAGACAAATGAAGTTTAACACCTGACTTAAGCTTGCATTGAGACTTGCCTTTATAGGTTCGGTTTGTGACTCCTTTCATGGTATTACTGTGGACCGATCCCCATCACATACAGCAACTGGTACTAAACTACAATACTTTCGGTTTGAAACATGTTCAGTAGAGATCACCCAATGTAATGGGAGATTGGCATGACTGAAGGAAGCAGGGAGATGGAAACCTCCCCACCTTTTCATTGGTCCCACTCACAGAGCAGGTCTTCAGAGTTAACTGCAGCATGCCTCCCTCCTGCCTAGGGTGAAATCATTATTTCACAGCAGTGTTTATCATACTTTAGGGAACGGCTTGATTTGAATTTAGCAGTAAGACCGGCTAGGATTACTTTGGTTTTTCTTTTGAAAGAACCCAAAGTACACCTTTCCAAACATTTTGTATATACTCATTCTGCTACAACACATAAATCACAAAGGAGGGATTACCTAAGGCTACTAAATAGTGTACTTATTCAGTAGCTATTATTCTTTCAGATAAACATCCTCAGATGCCTTGACCACAAATGTTTAACTTGTTTTCTCCTCAGACTGCTATTTGCTGAAGAGAGAGAAATAAAGAGAGATGTGGGTGTATGACAGAGTGCCTTCCGATTCACTGACAGAGAGTACTGTCGGCTACAGTCTTCATGCATACTCCTGCTGGCAGCATAACTCCTCTTCTGTTCACTACAAGTTTAGGAAACACCTCTTCAATCCATTGTCCAGTTTCCTTTCCTACCAAGTGAAAATCCAAATCACATGCAGGCCAATGGCACTACTCTAGTACTTAACTCTCTTGCAGGCTAGAAACACCAACTCTATCACAGTACTTGGAAGCAATTATCCACATCCATCAGCCACATTTTAAATGTAGCACAGCTTTGTAGAGGCTCAGTTTTCATCAGGACAACAGAAGAGTGTGCAAGGTTTGGTGAATAACCAGGGTAACAAATGGATGCAATTAATGGATGCAGGACATAGTCAGAAAGGGCTGTCCTTTTCGAAGGAATCTTTAAAAAATAACCCCTCCCCCTTTGCTCTTCCCAGGACCACCTGTCATGAGATGCTTCTTGGGTGCCCACTCACAACTGAAGTCCATGTTATCTGGGTCTTTTGCGAGTCACAAAAATCAATACACGCCTGATGGCAATAAGACGATCTTTAAGGGAGGTCATAGCCAATATAGCCAGCTGAGCTCTGTTCTCCAGAGGCAACACTGCCAAGAGCCACCAGTACCAGGCAGGACCACTGGGGTTGCTCTGCAAAAGAATGGAAAGACACATAATTATGTGTTGACCAGCACTAATCCGTGAAGAATATCACCTTCCTTCTCAACTTCTATTTGCTAAGAAAGTCACCACCAAACAGTTCAAGCAACAGCTAAACACTTGACTGCAGGTGCCCTCTTTGTCTATATACACCATTAAGACTTAACTCTTCAGCTGTCAAATTACATGAATATATTGTTTTCCATGCCTCATTCCAACAGACCAAAATTGGGTAAATAGTTTAAATGCACAAAACCACAGCAAAACTCTGTCAGAAAATAGTCTACTGTAAAAATTCTGTATAGCATAAGACTGCTTAAGTAGGAAGGTTTTATTACCTGTGGCTCTGGTTCTTTTCCTGGCATGGACCCAAAATGATTGAGAATTTGCGCTTTCATGTTGTCTTTAAGAGAAGTAAACCAGGCAACAGCTTGATCATAAACTGAATCATGAAGACGGACAAGTTCTTCATATTCTGGTCCTTCAACCTTATTGTTAAAAGAAGGGAGATGGAACAAAACAGGTTTGATACGGCGGAGTCAATATGCTTCCCCAGAAGCAAACGAAGCAAAATAATGCAGTCACTACAGCTGTTCAAATGTCCTTATCTAAACCAACTGTGCCTAAGTCTCAGATTTCAAACCTGTGATGCTGGAGTCTTTTTACCCTTCCCTAGGTGTTATGAAGTGACATTTCTTGGAGCAGTAACTGCCACATTAATATCCATTCCTAAATACTGGCACAACGGAAGAAATCTGCTCTCTAATCCTGGGACATAGTATTAATAATCTCAAACCCACAACCTCAAGTCCCTGTCCCAGAACAACCGCTAACAACAGTGCATCATCTGGCAAAACAAAACAAACACTACTGCCACCGAGCACAGACAAGGGGTCTACAGCACTTAAGAGACCAGAAGTATTTTATAGAAGTGTTAAGGCCATGGTAGGACAGCCAAGGAGGAGGAGGACAGACACCTGAGCACGCAGGATGCAGGGAAAGTGCTTTCCCAATACCAGAAACAGCCATGAAGAAACATCCTCATTGAAGCAAAGATTGTTTTAGTTGCGCAGGTCTATTAGCTATTAGGGAAAAAAAAACATAGGCAAAACCCACAACAATTTGGTGATTTCGGGGTTTTACTTTTGTGAAGTTTTGTTGGTTGGTTGGGTGTTTTTCCCCTTTAACATGTACACATCAGTGTTGTGATTTCACCTATGCTACTCAGATGCACATCTGATTTAGCTGCTTTGGATGCCTTTCACAGTTCATGAGAAACAGCTCTAGAGGACAATTAATCTCATCTTAAGGTATGTATCTGAGAACAGATAGAACAGGCATCTTTGGACTAAGACTTCTCACCATCTGGTATAATGTGAATGTAGGGTGCTGAACACAGAGACCAGCCTCTCATGCAAGATAAGGTAAATCTCACTCTAACTAGGAAGAGGTAGGTCTCTGGCACCATCTACAAACTATGCTTTGATACCTGTGTTCCACCACTCTTCACAGGGGATCTAAACACATCAGAGCCCTCACTCTGAGCACACTACCTACTCCAGCCTTTCAAAGACAGAGGCACCTTCATGAGAACTACCCTTCATGCCCTGGCAAACAACTGCATCATTCTGCACAGATTAGAAAAGCCCTATTAAGACTTTACAGACTTTCAATCAACTATGAGAGGTGAGCTAAAGAGCTGTATGACCAAACAGACTTCATCAACTGGCATGGGATTACTACTAAACTTGGTGTTAAGAGCTATCTGGGTTTTACGGATATGGTCTGAAGACGATCCAGGAAGTAATTATTAAGCATGGCCAAAAATTCACCCTTTGGCCAACACCCATCATAAGCTCTTCACTTGATACAGGTTTTCTAAGAGTACTTGTTTTTAAAAGCTACTCCACTCTCTGCATTCTCTGTTCTCAATCAGCTCTGACAGATGCTTGTACAGGGCACAGTTAACTACATGTCACTAAGGATTCATTCTAAGAGCAGCCCTCTCCATTTATTTGAGGACCAGTTCTGTAAATGAAAGCCTGGAGGACATATGAAGTGTGCCAACAGCCTGTTCAGTGCAAGAGAACAGTCAGTTCTCTTCTAACAGAAGCACGTGCTTGTAGAAGGCTTTCAATTCTGTAACAGTTTTAAAATGTTACTCTGACCTCACCTACACATGACAGACCTCAGCATCTCAGAAGCTACTTTGAGATCCATGAAGGGAAAATAACACTTTACGCAGAGATAATTTATAAGGGTAGAAAGGAAAAAAGGGAAAGAAGAGACAAAGTTTGTTCCATGGTTTTTAAAATAGAGCTTTAGCGTATTTGTAATGATACTGGTTTAAAAATAATGCACAGCTAGGTTGAAATGCAACAAGGAAAGGCTATTTAAGTGAATCCAGCAATACATGGGTATGAATAACTTTGCACCATAGATCACCTTTTTATCTTCAAGATACTCGATGTTTGCTGTGTTATATCCATCTCGTTGGCCATGGCTTAAGACCCTAAAACGACGGACACCAACTGTATCAACAACTGAGCGTCCATCAGGAAAAAACTTTACGTCCCTGATCTCTAATATACAGCCATGATCTGCAAATCTGAAATGACAGAAGGGCATAAAAGTGGAAGTCATCAACAAGTGTTTATAGACATCAGGACAAATACTGGGCCTAATTCACCACTTTGTATTTGAAAGAGGATCCTTCTTTGGTGACAATACATTTCCGCTTATTCAGGTAAGCCACACAACCCCCACCCTTTCTGCCTTCCCTCAGAGAACCTGGACAGCAGCATTTTCAGGGCATGTTTGTGGGGTGGGATGGTTGAAAAGGGACAGGAAAAAACTAAATGAATGGAGCTGCCAGCTGCTGGTGGCAAATTCACATGGTTTGCAAAGAAAACAAGATGGGTAAAGATACCACGAGGAAGTCCAGAAACTGAGCAACAGATGCATGGCTGTGAGGGCTATCACCCTACTCCAGGGTGTAAGCAGAGGACTGCAGGCTTCAGAAGAAAAAGGCTTATAGATAGCAAGATTTTTCTT
>JAOXXN010000001.1:30530446-30553295 GCA_026770055.1 Myrmophylax atrothorax | reverse complement strand
AGTTTTAACTTAAAATAGAGGAAGGTAATGAACTGAACATGTTTTGTCACTGTTTTTCAAGCGAGGCATGTATTCATGTCTTAGTGGATGAGGCAAAACAAGTTTTCCCACTTCTACTTCCAATCTGATTTCACAATTTTGAATAAACAAAAGAACTTCTTTCCCTGTGTAAGAGGCTGCAACAGCCTACCAGGTGTCTACAGATGAAGGCTTCCTGCACTTCAATGTTTCATTTATCATGCTCAAAATGTTTAATTATTTTAGTAACTTACAAAAGACTGGACAGAGAAATCTAACCACACTGGTTGAATTTTAAAATACCCTTCATGGCATTATCTAATAAACCAATTATTGTGTTTGGGGATTGTAACTCCTTGGCCCTCAGTATTATACCTGACTCCAAGTAAGTTGGATCTTCTGCTAGCCTTCATGGATATAAGAAGAGCTATCACAAATGTTCCAGGGTTACTCTGTCCTCACTCTTACCAGTATTTGCTTCCAGAAAATTCGTAACAGGCCTGAAAGGAACTGTGGAGTATCAGATGCTGTTGGGACTTGAACTCCATTGAGTGCAGCACTGAGAGAATGCCCAACGGCACTGCAGCACAGCCACAGTTGACTGGAAGCTGTAGCATCTCCTGTATTCCTATAGCCACCTTACTGTCCAGTTCAGGAGCAAAATAAAAAATCCTACGCAAAGAAACATGAAGTGGACAAGGAAAGGCTGCCAAGCCTTGGTATGACTGTCCTCCTCTCAGCTCCAGTGATGATCACATATAAAAATGCTGCTCCTGAGGATGCCTGTCTAACATGTTCTTGAAAATTCCCACACCCATCATCCATTCTACACCTGCATCATCTCAATGTATCTTTTGAAGTCAGCAGCTATTACATCTCATAAGGCAGACCTCTGGAGACCACCTCATACTTCTCCCAGGAGCACAGTCTTATCACCTTCACCCAAAAACCTTCTATCTGTGCAGTACTTGAGGGTTTTCACAGAATCGGAATAGTTTTGTGTTGTAAGGGATCTTTAACTGTCACCTAGTCAGTCTCTGCATAGGGAGCTGGAAATACATCAGTCAAAATCCACAAAAATGAATTAAAGGTAAAATCATATAGAAAGACAATGTAACTCACTCACTCCAGATAGTTTTAGACATTGCAACACAGCAGTAAAGACAAACGTCAAAAATTTAACATTTAGCGGCAAAACAGACTTCTCAGCCAAGGGTATACTTTGTCTCATTAAAATGATACCACTTGTGGGAAACCTACGGGAGGTCTGTACTTCTTACCTTCTTTTTGTTTTGTTTTTTAACTGAGTAGACAGAGGAGGAACCTTATCCAGACAGTCAGCTTTCACTGGAACAAACAGGCCAGCAAGCTTTCCAACCACACAGCCAATTAAATGCTATTTTTAGAGCCTGCAGGAGCAGGATGAGTTGCATTCTTGCCATCCATCCAACAGGGGAGCAATAAAATTACATCTTTGTGTCAAAAGGAATGTTTAAAGTACAGAATTAAGAAGTAAGCAACTTCAGTATTGGTTCACACAGGACTGGAACGAACCACAGTGGTTTAGGGAGACAAGTATACTGTGCTGTAGTATTCTGTTATCCTCATAACAGCCTCTGCAACAACAGGACATTCTCAGCTTATCTCCTTACCCTTTTAATTCATCAGCTAAGCACATGCCAAACTGCTTGGTACCAGTTTCCATGCATCTTCTTATCATTAGGCGATAACGAGGTTCAAAGACGTGTAGCGGACAAGGGATGGTAGGAAAGGCCATGGTACATACGAAGATGGGAACATCTTTATTCAAACTGCAAGATAATTATTTAAAAAAATTTCACCTTTTTTTTTTTGGGTACTGCTAAATTCAGCATTAACCCTTAATAAAAGACATTCCAGTAGTTTCCTTAGACTCACTGTTCATAAATGTGTATCTGTTAAAGGTTTGTCATTTTTACATGACAAACTTATTTCAGTCTCTTTCACTTTATACATTATGTAAACAATGGCTGTAATTCACTTTCATAGGAAAAAAGTCAGGAAATAACAGCCAATTTCCCAAATATGGGCATACTGATACATCTAGCTTAGATACACATTGCAAGATTTTGGTGATAATTTTTGCAGTAAAAAAGTACTTAACAACAAGCCACATTCAAAGCAAGACAGTAGAGAATCCCCAAGGTCAATAAAATCCTTTTGATTTTGAAGCCCACTGATCCACTAAATTTTTTCAAGCTTAATTGTATGTTTCATTTTACTTTTTAGTTGAGTTATAGCATAAGATTCACAAGTCACTGACAAAATTGGATCCTTGAACTTCTGACCTGAAGTATAACCCATTTACAACTTGAATTCTACTCCCAGAAAAACCCCATTATAACTTTTAAAAGTATTATATTCTTTCAGAGGAAAATGCAATTATCTTTATTTTAAGAATAATGTGCCTCTCCACCATCCATGCATATTGTTACTTGTTTATCTGCAATAAACATGTAAAAAATACAAGACATCAGGCAGGTTCATTTACAAATTCATTCTTTTTATGCATTTTTTGTAAGCAAATGAAGCTTGTTCAGTAATATAGATTGAAAAATTCAGTTTTATAACAACTGTCAGTAGTATAAAGTGAGCCTACTTTGACAACTCCTTCATTTCTTCCTCATAAACTTTCTTTCTTTCAGATAATTCCTCTGGCAAGTAACGGACTATCAATTCTTCTGTAAGGACGGTCTTCTTGTAAGTTCTGCTTGCTAGGAACTGCAAGGAAGAGTCAATTCTTAAGTCTGATAATAAGAAGACAGGTACCATCTCTTCCTCCCAAGCCATCCTCTCCAAAAGCCAAAGAGTACATTAGTTAGGACTGTACTGATTCCTCACCCTTTTCAAGCCTTCAGGCATCAAAACTTCCACTTCAGGCTATGTGGCTCGCTCCAGTGTCCTTGTAACTATAATTCCACAACCTGTTTCTGGCAGAATTTGTACTACCAGGAAAAAAAAAAAGGCAGTCCTTCCCCACTTCTGCAGAAGACATACTTTTTTTCACTTAAAGCTGTCAAGTTACTGGCAAGAAATACTCTCTTGAGAAACAACATGTCTGCTGGAGCAAAAGTGTTCACCAAGGAGTGACCATTCCTCGTTCACCACCGGCAGATATACAATCTGCAGATGTGGTATGAACAGGGTTAAGGCTGGCACTCCCCAGGCATGAGCCTGACATGATACTGGAAGTCTCTGTTTCTTTAAGAACCAGCAAAACCACTTCTCTTCCAAGAAATGCCAAATGTATCTTGGAGAAAATGAGGTCTGTGCACAGCTTGATGCTGTTTGTTATACTGTGTTGTTCTGGTTTCACAGAATCATAGAATACTTGGGGTTGCAAAGGGACCTTTAAAGGTCATCTAGTTCAACCTCCCTCCAGTGAACAGAGAAAACTTCAACCAGATCAGGTTGCTCAGAGCCCTATCCAGCCTAACCTTGAACATTTCCAGGGATGGGGTATCTGCCACCTCTCCTGAGCAACCTGTTCCAGTGTTGCACCACCTTCATGGTAAAAGATTTCTGCCTTCTATCTAGTCTAAGTTGACTGCCTTTAGTTTGAAAACATGACCTGCAACAGGCCCCACTAAAAAGCCTGTCCCCAGACTTCTTTATAAGCCCCCCTGAAGCACTGAAAGGCTGCAATCAGGTCTCCCTGGAACCTCCTCTTCACCAGGCTGAACAACCTCAATCCTCAGCCTGTCCTCATAGCAGAGGTGCTCCGCCCTCAGTTCATCTTCTGGTCCTCCTCCAGACTCACCTCAACAGCTCCATGTCCTTCCTGTACTGAGGAGCCCAGGTCTGGACACTCCAGTACTCCAGGTGGGGTCTCACCAGAGCAGAGTAGAGGGACAGAACCATCTCCCTTGACCTGCTGGTCATGCTGCTTTTGATGTAGCTCACGAGCAGAGCACAAAAATCCCCACATAGATCTTTCATAAGAACACAACTTTGTGCAGTTTTGTTAATTGAGGTAAGGACATACTTACTTCTGACAGCTTTTCTTTGCAGAGTGGGCAAAGTGGATTATGGTCAAGGCAACGCTCAAGGCATTTGAGGCAAAAGGTGTGTCCACAGGGTGTGGTAACAGGTTCGTAGAACAACCTTAACATGAAAACATGGAACAGGAAAGCTAAGCTGCCAACAAAAACGATTCAGATTCCTAAAGTGTGGAGGGGAGTGACTAGTCCTAGCCCCCTTTTTCTTTCCTGCTTTTGTATAAAACATGGGTGACAGTTTTATCTAAGGACATAAAAAGGATTCTCATTTTTAGAAGTGTGGAGAACCCCATGAATAATGGAGAAAACTGCATCTGTAAGGATTCACCAAATACAAGGTTCATCACAATCGAAGAGTAAGGGTTTAGACATTCTCTTGCAGGTTTCTCTTCTGACACCATGAAAACTTTCTGCAGAAGCTCAAAAGCCTTTCTAATATTAATTCCAGGTCAACACAGTCATACCTCATGCAGAGGGAACACTCAAAGTCTGATGCATCCACCAGAGTTGTTGGTATTTCACTTGAAGTGTTGGTGGTGTTTTCAGGTAAAACATCTGCATCTAAGTAGTTAAGAAGATTATTAGAGTAAATATTTAGTTATTGCTGCATTTTCAGATGTTTTTAGGCTGGTTTTTTTTTTCATAAAGAACCTGATTTATGTCTTTTTAAAGTTTTGTTAAAAACAAACATATTTCCCACTTAAGTTTTAGGTTTTTTGACAGATCTTCTGGAGAGCAAAGGATGATGTCTATGGCCAGAGAATGCACTTTAGAGCTGAACACCCATGATTTGCTTCTCTAAAAATGATTGTGTTGTGGGGTTTTTTTTAAGTCTAGTTTTTAAAATACTGTGCTATTGCTTTCCCACTACCAACACCACCCCCACATCAGCCAGACCAGATGTTTTCAAGTACATTAAGTCCAGAATTTAATTTGTTTACACACAGTCAAAATATTTCATCAGTGTTTATTACAGATTTCTCAGCAGGGATATATTTTCTTACAAGTATAAAAAGCGTACATTCTTCTATTCTAGACTGCTGGACAAATCCCAAACTTCAGACAGCTTGTTAAAGGACTACTGGAGTTGCATTAGCTAATACTGATATTACAAGCTCAGCAGTCTGCAAATACAGAAGTAAAACTTCACTTAAGATTCTGCCCAAACTGATGTTTTGGGGGTGCTTTATGACCCTGCACTGTCAGCTTCAAATGTCACATCAGCATTATTTAAGCTACAGAGCTCTCAGCTCCAGCTTCAGATGACATTTACACAGGCAATTTCTGCAACTCCTTTTACCATTTATATCTTTGTTTCTCAGTGATAAATTGCAACAGAGCCATGAATGCTGCCTCCACATCCTTTCTATTAAACAAAGTCTTGACTGTTTAAAAAAAAAGAATCAAAATGCTCAACTTTTTATGTTAAGTTAAACCACTAGGAGATTTTGTTAAAGGATAACTCATGCTCAGCATCTGGTTTATCTCAACCACAGACAGAGTAGGTGGTGTGTGGCCTACAATGAAAAACAGCGCTATCTTTAACCTACATCTCGCATGTTAGCATTTAGTAATAGCAAGAACCTAACTGTGTTAATTCTGCAAATAGTAACATGGCACTGGGACCTAGCACAGACCAGAAATTAGTGGTTATGGGTAAAACATGATCTCTGGCCTTTGCTGTGAAGATACAGGCGGGTCAGATTTCACAATCTATTTACTGAGTCTGCAGTTCACAGGCAAGTGCAGGGTTTTTCCCTTCACAGCAACATGATCAGAAACTGGTCTTATATTGATCATTTGTAGAGCTGGCAGACAGAGCAGCACTCAAAACACTTTTACTATTTCAAGGCAGAAGTCAAACTTATCAAGGTGCAGATGTTTTTCTTTAAGGGAAAAATGCACACTAGCACAGCAGCATTTTCAAAGTCTCTTTTACCAATGATCCCACTATTCTGAAATAATGCCTTCAGCATTTTTAGCCTCGAATACTAAAACCACTCTGAAGGTCTTTATTAGAAGCTTGAAAAGCATACCAATTGTAAGCAGAGCTATCAAGTAATAGAAAACTGGGTGGGCTTATTACCCTTTAAAAGGCTTGTTTGCTTGGAAAATTTCATGTAAAGTTGCACGTGACCGTTTCTCATGTCAGTTAAAGATCAGTTTCCAGGCTTACTGCATCTTTCAGTCATATAGAAAGACAATGAGTTCAGCTATAGCTGAGACTGAGAAAATGGAAACGGCACTAGCAACACAAAGGGTAAACTGTGAGTGCATTACACATTGGAAATGGCCCATTTCAGAAAGAAAAATATCATTTTCATTCAAAGAACTGAAACAGCTCTGGAATAAGGTCAATAGGCTGTTACAGCAGAAACAGTCACACCAGAGAACAAAATACCATTTCAATTCCTGTAGGGAATATTTCACCGACACTTATATAAAGGGAGGAGAAAAAAGTTTATAGTCTTTCAGCATGTGCAAGACAAATCGCCTTTCTAAGCCACAACACAAACCTTTTTTAGGAATCTTATTGGGGACATCCAAACTCTGTAAATCCCTCATATCACTGGACAGCTTTCTTTTTAAGCCAACCCCAGGTAAACTGGAGAGAATAGCTCCCAAAGACTTCTTGTTGTCTTCAAAATAGAGATCCAGAACATGATGGGAAACAGGAGAATCAGTGCTTCTGAATACATCAGATTCTTGGGACGGGGTTTTTGTTAACCTGAACACAGTATCCTAAAACAATCAAGAACAGTTATATACAGCATGAGACAATTTTGCTTTTCTTTTTTCTATTAGTTTTATCAGCAATAGACCAATGCCCCTACAATGAGCCTAGCAAGGAAAAAAGGTTCATACCAAAGGTCACTCTCCAACTGCACAAAATAGGGCCATTTCTCTCCTAGACCTCCTGCCTCTAGAAATTCTATTCCTGTTATAATAAAATCCATAGTGGAAAAAACTTTCCCAAAAATACAACTGACCCCCACATGAAGGCATTACATTGCTTTCCAAAGAAGTACATCTCAATAAGAGATCCAACAGCTATGGAGAAAACAGGCTTACCATGAAAATAAATGCCTACATGAGTGCAGACAAAGACAACATCACACAGATCAGACAGATCCTTGTGTTACTTTTGGTATTTTTATGTTAAAAGCTTTTTGCTTTACCTTTGAGGACCCAGCAACAGAGTTATCTTCCACAGCTGATTGGGTGTTTATGCTACTCAGAAATGCAGGTTTCAATCTTGTATGGGATGTTCGACTAGAGAAAGGTGCTGTTAGACTATCATGCACATTTTCAAAGGCTGGGAAAAACATCTCACACATTATCTAGTCAATTAAGAGAGAAAAAAAAGAAAAAGTAGTAATTACAACATAGATGTTTATGTTTCTATGAACACAGATGCACAAACTTCACAGCTTCTAGACACCAGGATGTGTGCACAGCTTGCAACAACCAGGACACTCTGCATTCCCCCAATGCCCATGGGAAACCTGAATGGCAGTCCCCACCACAACCACAGTCACATTCCAAGGTGCTCTTCTGGTGCCCATCTCACTCTCCAAAAGCTTCTGCTCCCCAGGAACATTCAGGACAGAAGTCTGTTGCATCCTTCTCCTGACATTACCCATCCTCCATTCTGACACAGACTGTGCCACCAGAAGTCTTCAGATCATGCTCTCCCATCAAAACTGGTAGATGTGTTTGAACATTCCGCATGCCCTGCATTCATCTCTATCTTCAAGCAGATTTAACCCCTAGCTGAAAGCTTCTAACCCCTCTCACCAGTCCCCACCAAGTGCCTTGACAAATCCTCATTGCATTTTTACAAAAAGCTGCCTGTATGGATGGTCACAGAATACCTGATGATGGTTGGTGAGCACTGTGTGTCTAACTTACTGTAACGGACAAACTGCTACAAAGACTGCAGGATTTTTCCAAGATGGAGAAACACAAACCTTTTCCCCTTCTCAACCCTCTGCCACTTCCCACATAAAAGTGATTTTTTGACAGGCACTAAAATTAGCAGCCTCAAGCCTACGCAATCCAGGTGTACCCAAATTTGGCTGACATACTGCATGTGTAACTTACAAACGACAGCAGCCAAACCTACAAATTTGAAGTGGAATTCACAAACATTTAATTCCTCTAGTTGAGGCATCAACCAAACCCAAGGGATACCTCACGCAGCATAATGCTAGAAAGATTTACTGGAAAAGCTACTGAATCAGTTATCCTTTGGCTGTTTACTGTCACCTGAAATAAAATGAATTTTACTTGGCTGGAGGAGTAAAAGCAGCACGATGGCCAAGTAGCCAGTAAATGTGTTTTATACCTTTTGGGCTTCTTTCTTCATTGAGCTCCATTCAGGATTTAAGGCAACACAATAAAGAAATTCCTTCAATGCTTCCTCAGTCCTTTCCAATCCAGAAAGAGCTTTTGCTTTCACATAATGGCCCTGTTCACACAAAGGAAATGTACAAATCTAGAGATCATTTCTGAACTAGCAGTAAGACACCAGAAAACAAACTTGAAGTTCACATCATTCTGCAAGTGAAGAACAAGATGCTTTTTGGGTAACAACCTCTGGCACACATGACTGAAAGAAATTCAGTCCCTTCTGCCGGAAAAAAGGTCCCCCAGGAACCCACTGCTGCATCACCCCCTGCCAAAGACTTTCATCTTTTCCTCAGAGACCCGGAAATGAGGAATTATATTTGTCTCCCCGAGGACAAAGTCAACTACACATCCCACTGGGCTTGGATACACCAGAGAACAGTTTCACATATAGAGACAAACTTAACGGTAATTCAGCTTCATGGAAAATGCTGTGGGGCATGGGGCAGGCTGGAGGTGGCAGCTGAGGAAGTTCAGGACACTCACTTCTCCTGGATGTCTTACCAGGACAGAGGTGATCTTTCAGACACCTGACTTGGCTACAGAAGACCACAACATTATGAATTTAGGACAATTTACCAATACTTTATCTGAAACCTTTTAGTCCACCCAACCTCTCCCATGTCCTGGAGTAACACATCCATAGCCAACAGGTGTGATAGTCAGCTCGGGAACAAGTTCTACTTCACTCGCTACTAGTAGCAAGAGAGTAATGAATGCCTCAGCTCTGAATTTCCCTGTGGGAATCAAACTGCAGTTCAAATCTACTACAGAAATTACTTCCTTCACAATGAAAAGAAACTTAAGCCCGCATTTAAACATTTGCCTCTTGCTTATTAGAGAGAAGTGTGCTCTGGAAGTTCACCTCTGACCCACATGAACATCTCTAAGCTATACTGAAAGTACTGCTTCTCTTGTCTAAGAGACTGGCTAGATAAGCAGATACACTTTTCTGTCCTTCATTCTAATGCCGAAAGATCTGGTATCACATAATCTTCCTGAGCAGCTAACGGCCTCATTCTTTCGATACTGCCCTCCAAGCTGAGACCTGTTAAGATCTTTACCTTTCAACTGCTGGGGTAGGAGGCTAATACCAAAAGGAAGTAACAGGCACTGTCTAGGCCAGGTTAATTAGCACAACATAATTTGGTGACCTGAACAAGAAGCCCCAATGCAGTAAGAGAGGTAGCATGAGACTTGACCCTGACCTTCTTTACTTTGATGCTTGCACAGTCTCTGTGAAACCTTTGTACAGAGGTCTTAACACACCTGCCATCACTGTCAGCATTACTTCACTGCACCGGGGAGCCTACAAGCTTTTTTGGCCTTGTCCTTTGGGGCCATAACAGCAGTATCCTTATCCAAGCTGCAAGGGATGACTGAGCTGGGCTGTCTACAGACAAAGTACCTAAAAATTCAACACTGGGAGTTAGGTCCAGGGATGAGAGGCCCCTATACTTCAGAAACTACTGCTCCCACATTCCCTTTCTTATTTTCACATAGCCCTGCCAAGACTGAAGAGCAAGACCCAGGCAGGACCTTGTGCAGCATACAGAAGGGCACCTCTGTCTATCCTCCAGATAAAAGCACAACTGGAAATTTCTCCCTGCCTCAGAGAGTCCAAGGACCTGGCTTTCAACTGAAAAGAAACCAACTTATCTATGCTCCAGTGATGACAGCATACCAAAGAGCTTTACCAGTAACTTGGCAAGCCATTGCATTGCAGTTATCAATAAGCCAAAAGGTACTGGTAGGGTGAATGCTTGCATCCCAGGAGCTACTTCCAGAATCAGTTTTATTGTTTGTTTTTGGTTTATTGTTGTTTTGTTTTGTTGGTTTTTTTTAACTACACAGCAAAGGTTTGAGCTAATCTCTACCACTGGATGAGATGTTGCAAGCTAAAAAACAAAGCAGATGCCAAGAACATGTCCCTGGAGAACATGGATTCTGGATCAGCACAGCTTCTGTGGAAGTCCTCACACACACAAAAGCAGTAGTGAAGTACGTGAGACACTGCTGGTTACGCCATGATGACAAATTTCATTTTCAATTAACAGTCTTCAGAGACACCATTAATAAAACCTTCATCCGCCTACGACTGACATGGATCACATTTCCATGGATTCAGCCAAACAGAGAAGACGCTTCAAGAAAACATTTGAACGTGTGTAATTCATCTTTCTCCCTCAGCACAGAAACACAGCCAAAGCCACCCAAGATTGGACTCCTGACACAAGAAACTATCCTAGACAGAAAGGCAAATTGGATGCAGGGGAAAATTAAGAACTGCCTTCCAATATGAAAGGTTTTAACAAGTGACAAGGCAGATAGCCTTCAGTGACAAGTACCTAACTTGTTAAGGACTCGGTGCTTCTGACAGCACCTCGCCGCTTGCCCCGCATCATCCCTTGCTGGAAATGGAGCACTAGCTGCAGCCCCCCTTGATGAGGCAGGCAGCTGAAGGGTTTATGCAACCTCTTTAATCTCTACAGGAAGCCAAGGTCTGTCTTCCCAGTTCCCCATGCTACCCTTTCTCCAGAAAGCACCCAGAGGCTTTATGTGGTCAGACCTGTGCTGCAGTTTTGCTACTGACGGGAGAGGGACTGACTGAAGATGTAATTCCAGGTGGAGAGGGCTGCTGGACATCCAGTCTAGTCTCAGGCAACCAGTGGTTATGATGGGCACCACATGCTTCTTTCATTTCTCTCCCCTAATGTCATTTCTGATGCTTGCTTCAGACTGCGCACAAATGAGTGCTCCTTGTAGCACTTCCTGTTATAAAAAAATCCCAACCCCTCTATGAATCACCATGGCACAGATATGAAATCTCTGGATTAAAGAGGGGAAAAAAATAATCCTGAAATATAGTCTGAGGTGCTCCCACAAAGACACACTGGCCAGCAGCCTGTCAAGGCCAGCCACTGCCTGGGACACATCATCCCAGAGGGACCTGCCTGGCCATCCTGGGCTGCCAGAGAGTTATGGACATGATTCTACTGCCAAGCTGCAGCGCACTCTAACAGGTAACAGGCACCAACACAAACAAAATGATATCACTGGCTGCCCACTACCAAAATATCACCAGCTGGAGAGATGGCTAAGGACCTTCCAGACATGTCCTAAGAAGAACTTGGCTCTCAGTAGACGTTTTCAGCCCTGTTAATGCCACAATGTTCTTCCAACAACACCCTGCGCAGCCACTGTCCCCAGCACAGAGAGAAACCCGAGAACAAGTTTTCATTTTGGTCTTTACAACATGCAAGCACCGTACCGCAGGCCAGTGGGGTTTGTTTCGGCAGAGGACATCCGCGTCATGAAGAGCTTGCTGGTAGTTTTTCATCAACGTACAGAGCTCTGCCCGCTGTGCTATTAGTGAACACTTGCAAGGAGCTGGAAAACAAAAATGGTTGCAAGGAACTTCATTAAAAGAAGCACTAGGACATGTTAAATACAGTAACCTCGTGTCCAGCCCCAGTAACCTTAAAAGCACTACTGCATAACTATTACATTTATACTCTCCTGTAAAGAAAAAAAAAAGGGCAGTTTCTTCATTCTTTCCTTTATAGAATATATTCCTCTCGGCCAGGAAGCAACCTCTGTGTTTTATCTAGCAGGACAGCTTTCATATTCACATACAGGATGCCACCTGCTCTTTTCCTCACCTTGATTACAGGACATTTCAGAAAGCAGACAGAAAAAAGCTCCAAGTGTGTCTCCCCTCAGTGTGGCTTTGCTTGAAAGAAATCACCAATGCAGGACTTCAGCTAAACCATTCCTGGAAGCCACTCACTAACAAAAATGCATACAACCTTCACACTTCATATCCACTTGCCTTCCTCAGGGCAGGCAAATCTCTCATGATCACACACCTTGCTTCAGTACCCACAAATTCAGGAATCATTCAGTTTGCATGGATTATATGAACTTCTCAAGCACCATTATTTTGTCCTTTCCACATATTAAGTTAGAAATCCTGGCTGATCCATGTTCAGCTGGTCCACTGGCACCTCCAGCTCTATTCTGCAGATCTGCTGTCTAAGCCCAGCCCACCCCTGTTGCACAGGTTATTCTGTTCCAGGCACACCTGCGTCTGTAGAAGTAGGCAAGGCTGGTCAGCCCATGCCCCAGGTGCTTAGTCTGAATGGCAGCCCTACCCTTCAGCACATCAACAGCTTCGTCCTCCCTCAGTTTGGTGTCATGGACAAACTTGCTGACAGCACGCTCTTGGGCTGCTGATGGAAGTTGTTAATAAGGTGCTGAACTGCACAAACCAATGACGAACACCTGAGCAATGCCACGGGTAGCTCAGCAGCTTCCAAGCCATTAGCCACCACCTCACACCTCTGACGGTCCAGTCAATTCTCCACACCTCTCCAGCACCACCTCCCCATCTTGGCAAGAAGGACATTGCAGTGGGCTGTGGCAGCAGCCTTGCAAATCACATGCTAAGTCCCAAACAATGCTCTTGTTTCGTCCACTGAAACAATTATCTCATCTTAGGAAATCAGATTTATAGGAGATTTACTCTTGGCCACTCTTGACCTTCATGTGCTGGGAAACGCTTCTGGAGGGCTGGAAGCTGGCAGCTAAGTGCAGTAACTTTTACCCAAATATGAGCTGGTTAAAACTATCAGAACTAGTAATAAACTTTACAAAGGCTCCAAGGTGTGCTGAGAGGTGGTATGGCACTTCTGCATGTCACCACACAGTTTCCATCTCCATACTTCTCCTGCTCTCTCCTGCCTGCTTAGGCTTCACTGTTTTCATCTCATTTCTGCCTGAGCATCCCAAACACCGTGCTCAGTAAGACCGCATTGCTCATACAAAGCCAGGACACAAACACACGTGTGCATGGACAGAGTAAGCACAACTGCTGCAGGTGCCACCACTCATTAAATTATAGCACCTACCAGGTGGGATGGCCCTGGATCACACCCCCCCTCCCACCTCCTCCCCTCCCTTGGGCTGGTGCTACCACTTGGGCAGCAAACCAGGCTCGTGTGGTTGCACTGAGAACCACAGCAAAGAATCAATTGACCAAAAGCTAATTCAATAGAAACAAATAAATGGAAAGGTTTCAGAAGGTTGTTTTCCCCTCAACTAGTTCACTGTACACTCACACAAATGCAAGTGCCAGGACAAGGGATGAGAAAGAAAGAAGCAGCGAGGAGTGCTGCCTTTTTTGGCTGTAGCATGGACTGACATCACATATACTAATTGCACATTATTGGGGTGACGCTGCTCCACTGGTCTCAGACAGTGAGAGTCAGAGAAAACACTTAAAATAAGGAGGTCTCCAAAAGTTAATTCACAGTGAAATTCTGCACAGCTTTTTGTTTGGTTTTGTCTTGGTTTGTTTGGGTTTTTTAACTATTACACATGGAAGCTGCTGCAGTGATCCACATTTCTAGCTGATAATTCTTAAAAAGACGGCAAGTTGAATGCAATTGAAAACACTTAACCCAAGATCTTCAGAAGCAAGTTTTTTGTTTCTTTTAGCAGATCCTCAAATATGAAATTATTTAACTTGGCTACATTTGAACAGTGTGTCTTCTCTCTCCATAAAGTAAGAATGCATAGTCTGTATTTCCATCCCTGTATCTGCTGAGGGTCCCTGTGTGTAGGCTATGCTGAGTGGGATAGAGGCAGTAAGGAGAGGTGGGCACCTCAGCAGGCAGGGCACTGGGTGGGGTATTTTGTGGCACCACAGGGAAAGGAAGCCATGTGAGATGAAAGGACAAGGCAAGTGAGCTTCCTGCTTCTGTTCACTACAGCACATTTTGACCACTGATGCTTCCCTGCATACTATTCAACACTGTTCATACATTCAGCAGACCCAGAGAGAGAACAGCTTCATCAGCTGTTTTTCAGGATCTTGTCTCTACTGCAAAAGTTTTAAGCAAAAAAAAAAGCCATCACAGAGCACGACGGTGTGCAAAGGCTCTGGGTTCTCCTCCGGAAGTGAAGTCCAAAGGGTCTCACAATACGAAGGGAAAATAACAAGCTACCGAAAAGAAAGAAAAAAACAACCCTGAAGCAAAACAGGAAAAGTGAAGTGTATTCAGAACTTGTACCTCTTGTTCACTGAGTCTCAGAAAGTGTTAAGGTGTGGCCCATCTTAATGAGTAACTGGCAAGGAATGTTTAGTTCATTGAGGGAAAGGATAAAAAAACCCAACAAAACAAACAGGTTTGCTAAAGAGAGTACTATTTATGAGACCATAGTGCAACAGGTCTGCTACAGAGAGATGAAACATCTAGACAAGATGCCACAGTTGCAACGGTGCCCAGCCAACCTCCATTCAGGCCCCTCCACTCAACCCATGCATCCTTCATTGCCAGCCTTCTGCTGTCAGCAGGACTGTACTGGGAGGGTCTGCAACTGGTCAGGGCAAGGCTAGATGGACTGAAACCTCATGTTCTTTGTCAGCTGAAGTGTGGCATCAGTTGGCTGACTCCAGCTTAGGGTGCAAGTGGAAGTGGGATGAAAAAGTGAATATCCAGCTACAGCCTAAATAACTACAGGGATCCGATAAGCACAATGATACTGAGTTGTTCTGTGACACAGCAAGGACTGTGGTGATTATAATTAGTTGCAGAAGGTGGATGGAGATGGCTTAAAGACATACAGAGTCTGTGAACACTACTATAGGCCAGTACACAAGTATGCCAATATTGAGGGCCAGGCTGAACAACGCCTTGAACAACCTTCTGGTCTAGTGGGAGGTAGCCTGATCCACAGCAGGGGGAATTGGGACTGAATGATGCTTAAGGTCCCTTCCAACCCTTAACATTCTACGATTCTATACTATAATAACTGCCACGTTTATCTGGTTAAAAAAACAAAACAAAACAAAAAACACCAACCAAATAAACTCAGACCAAAAAAGTGCACAACAGCCAAGTTTGTTCTAAAATAATGCACCCATTCTTTCTTCTGGAGGTAAAGGGTGGGGGGAGAGACTTCATTTCTGAAACAATTTATTATTTCAAGACAAATTAAAACAGCGTAGAAAATGTTACTGTTTCCAAAATACCAGCAGATGGCATTTCCTGAGTCAAACTCCTCCTGGGAGTCTGCAGCTGCACAGCAAAATTTATGTCCTTGTCAGCATCAGGGATGCACTGCTGAGCTCCCAGGATCTGTGGCTCCGGGCAGCTGGGACACAGAGACTTCCTCTGAGCCGCAGGTCCTGGGACTTCCCACGCGTCTCTCAGCTGTAATCCCACTGCACCAGACAAAAGCGGCCCACGCAGGGCCCAGGGCCGAGGGAGCTGAGTGGGTCTCTGCCTCCAGAGTTCTCCTTCGCACTGCCAAATACTGCCTACCCTAAGTATGGTTGACAGTTTCGATTTCTCCCCAGTCATTAACTTTGCGCTCACACCACCTCCGTGCTCATCTGCAGATGCTTGTTACACTGTGTTTTTACTTGCTGCAGAGGCTAACATCCAGAATTACTTTTACAGATACGCCCAAATATTCCAGTTTTTAAAAAACTATGCTGTTGAGTTTGGGAGGTTGGTAGAACAGGGCTTCCCAAAAATCTAATTGCCAGGAAGGTAATTACAGCAATTAAGAGAACTTTGCCCAAACAAACGTAGATGATGATCAAAGTTTTACTAAAACTACTGCAGAGATTTATTCCGGGAACTCAGGACAGAGCGAACAAGCTTAGTTACTAGAACTCCCTAATCCTCCTTATCTGACATTTCTTCCTAGAAAATCACATCTTGTTCAAGTCTATTTCAATCCTAAGCGTATCTCCTGAAGGCATGAGCAGAAGAAACAGTGTCATCACAAACACCTTTCAGTCTTGCTTGTAAGGATCAGCCCCCTGCATAGTACCTCAGGGGAAATTCTTCCCATGTTTTAAAGAAACTTCTGCCCTGGAGTGAGAAAGAAATTTGGCTTGCTCTCTTATGCATTTAGCTTGAAACAATTCAGTATCAAAAGCCTCTTCATAAGCTTGAAAAATAATATGAAACATATATTTTAATTTCAGTGAGAAATTAGCATGGTTTAGTCATTAATTGAATAGCAAACTAGTTCTTCTCTGCCAAACTTCATGAAGCATGACAAGTCCACATACAAAAAATGGATGCACAGGGTTGTTTGGTAGAAGGTGAGGGTGGCACAGAGAAAGGTGTGCATTTGATAGAATTATTAACAGAAGCAGCAAAGTCATTAAGGGCATTCAAATAAATCTTTATTTCACAGCAAAGATCAAAACCAGGGTCAGCTTCCTAAACCTGATTAAGGGGGACAATGAACAAGACCACGTACTTGCAACAAGCATGCCATGTTTTCTCAATTATTAGTCCACCTTAACTGAATTAGAAACTGGATTTAAGAAAAGCCTATGTATTTTCTGAATATCATGGCTTTTCCTCCTTGCATTTGTATCACTGCAGTCTTCAGGAAGTGAAGTAACCAAAGACCCAAGAGGAAATGTGCAAAAGCTTTTAGTACACAGAGGATGCAACAAAAGATGCCTTTTCCTCTCTAAGTCCAATCTGCAACCAAGTACCCTTCAACTGCAACTACAAACCAGGCACTTGCAGACAGTACTACGATACAGGTGAACACAACACTCATTTCCACTTGGTGACCAACACTGACAGACAGCAGTGTGTGACCTTAGGAGGGCTTGAAATTGGCTGCAGTGAGGACAAGGAGAGCAGGGCACCACCATCCCCTTCAGGAGCCTGCACCACCAGGCAGCAACTGGTTTGTGCATGCAAAGGCCTCCTTCCTCATCCACACTCACACTGCCCAATGCCAGTGTAATAAAACAGATGCCATCAGAAGAGGTGATGTATCTCACATCAAGCTCTACTTAAATATTTTAATTTCTTTTACCTTCATACAGATATGAAGAGTACTTCTTCAAGTCTTTCCTCCTTCAGAAGCACCCATTACAAATTTAAAAAAACCACCCCAAGCCAAAGTTTTGTCTCCTGTCATCTCCATGGGAAAGCTGATTCAGACACCACAAGAGAGCTCCAGTACAGCTCACTTGCACTACGCAGCTACAGAGCTGGTGTATGCCTGACTGGGATTTCACCTCAACACCCAACCTAAGCACTCAACACACCAAAATGAAAAAGGAGAGGAAGCCTTTTTAAACTGGAGTGAACAAACTGCAGTCACCACTTCACTAGCAGAACTGAAGTGGCAATGCTCTCTCTTGCCTTTCCACCTAAAAATAAGAGGACATCCACCCACTTGCTGCCTTGCCCCAGTTGTGCTTTCTGGTCTGGGGCACAGGAGGCAAAGAAATTCCCTTGTATTACCACTCTGACTCAAAGAAAAGACACAGGCAATAGATAAACTGGATTACTTTTAGGAAGATATAATTTTAAGATTGAACTAAGTTCTCTCCTGGCCTCCGTATATTGCAGTTCAAAAGCCCAGGGTAAGAAACAGAGATCTTTCCGTGTGCTGAATAAAATGTTTTAGATTCCCAGCAGTTTTATTTCTGCCTCAGTAAGTCCTCAACTACAAAGATCCATACTGTTATTTAAAGCTGGACTGTGATCACCACTAAAGCACAGCTAATGACTTTTCTCACCATTACTCAGGAGAAACACCGTAAGGGAAATAACATGCTACCCAGAAGAGCTGCTACACAAAGGATGCCGCTAACTTTGCGCTCTTGCTTTTGTGCTGTAGCTTGAGCCTCATGAGGCAGAAGCACGCCAGACCTACTAGATTAACCTACAGTTTAGTTTGCATTTCCTCAACTTCAAAGCCAATAACCTTCTTCCCAAATCCATTAAGGGATGAATTGCAGTAGCAGTAGCAAAAGTCCAGAATTCAGGAAATGTCCCATAGTGTAATATATCAGACCATTGCTCCCTCCTATCCAAGTTCTAATGTTTCAACACTCTGCTGGATGCCTGTTACTCTTTCCAGATAAGATAGCATGAAACAACACCCCCTCCCTGTATTTCCAGCTCCCACTCTACCCTTTGGACACTTGGGCACAGTTTCACGTGATGTACCCCAAGTCCATCTGTGGCCACTTGGCACCAGCATAATAAAACCAATAAGTACACAAATGTGACTCATTTTCAATGCTTACTAGTTCACCCAGCATTTAGTTCAAGGCTGGGAAAGGTTTCCTACAAAAGCCTCAGTCAGAACGGAACTCCTGTCTCAAACAGCAGGTATAGAGACTGCTCCAATCAAGATATCTACGGACTGAAGTATTATAAAATGAGTGAGATTCAAAACCAAAACAAAACACTTTAAGAGGTCAAACCCCTGCCAGATATCCAAAGCACCCAAGAAAAAGCCCTGACCCTCCCACAGAAACAGGGAGCTATGCTAGGTACACATGAACCTGTGACTGCAAGGAGACTCCAAATACACAGCGTGCTTCCGCACAAGCAGGACCAGCCAAGTAAGTCTTCCATGATCACAGTTTAACAAGATCAATTTACAGCCAGACATTCTATCATAAAATTATTTTATCAGTGACAACCTAGTTGCCTTTTTTGACACCATTAGTATATAAGCAACCATTTCTACCAGTTACTCTTCAGGTCTTTATAACCTTTGCTCTTTCCAGTTATGGCTTGTTTCAGAGTTTCTGACTTTTGCAAAAAAGGGCCTTCTTGTTTCTCAGTGACTACTTCACTGCTTCTGTCCTCAAATAGAGCTGATGATTTAATACAATTGTAGAAAAGAAAGAGCACTGCAATGCTAATTTTAAGATAAGGAAGCACAAGTCAGGTCTATAAATGTCTTCTTTCAAAAGCAAAAGACATTCTGTTGTACTTTATCAAAGAAAAAAAGTATGCTGTTTGAAGAGACTTCAAAAATTCTTCAGACTTTCTGATATGTTTGTATAGTTCATTCTCTAGGACTGCCAAAGTAGTTCAGCTATTAATAGGAAAGTACATCTGGGTTACATACATGATGAGAGAGAGGAAAATCCAGTTATGTACCACTTAAGGTAGGGTAAGTTTCATGAGCAATGTAATTGCTTTTAAAAAAAAACAACAAAACAGCACAGCCAATGACTGTCTACTGTCATTGTCTACTTATGATGCCTCCTTCCCTTCACCCGTGGCAGATAAGGCTCCCAAACACCTTGGCCCTGGCCTTGCAGCACTGTAGCGTCCCTGTCTTCAGCAGAACCCCTGCAACCAGCCAAAAGCTTCCACAGATCCAACTACAGGATCTGAGCACTCAACCACAAGCTCCATACAAGCCAAGAGTAACATGAGCTTCTGCTCCAAATGACTTGACACGTTTCCAAATGTGTCACATATGAAGTATTTACTATTACTTTTTTTCAAGCACTACTTCAAGTAAAAGAGGAGGGGTGGCTAAGGGGCAGAACTCTGGAAAATATTTTAAGTTTAAAAATAACACTGGGATTACTGCAACAGTCTATAGGTAACCTTGACTCCTACTTTTACACATTTTTCTGTCCATGTAAAACAGAAGATTTTGGAGGTTTTGGAGACACACTTTAAGTGGATTCCAAGACATGATTTTACAAAGGGATTGGAAAGTTCCTTTTTTAGCACAAATCCTCTAAGCAGCAAGCATCTACTATTTTTTGTAGCAGGTAATTTCAGAAACACTACCTCTCATTCTTCTCTTAAAGTCACCTTCCTTTAGGAGCTCCAAAATTAAATATTCTTCTGATAAATTATTAAAATGACTGAACCATTTGCTGTTGCAGAAGTCGTGACAGCTGTCTACTACCATGGCTTTTTTGTGGTTTTTGTTAAATGGCTGGTGCAACATCAAAGACTGACTTCTTTACTACTGCAAACTAGAAAATGTACCCAAGACCCTGTGAGGAAGGAAGATTCAGTCAATCTCTTTTTTACCTTTCAAAATAAGACAAGTGACCTTATCTTTTAATAGCAACCTTCTAGGAAAGGTGTACAAAAGAAGAGACCATTAAAGTGTACGCATAACTCAAATATAGGTACGTATGGAAGCAGTTTTCTTTCCACAACACAACTTTGGTGTGTAAGCACATCAGTAATGAGTCCAAGACCTTAGAACACAGCAGATGCGACATCAGTCACCTCCATAAAACTTTAAGCACAACTCTCTAAAGAGAGTTCAGCAGCCTCCCTTTACAGACAGGGACACACTTTTTTGCTGCTTCTGACCTTGACCCATGATTACACAGAAATCCGTCGCCTCTCAGGGCTGCAGCAGGAAGTCACCAGGAGGCTGTTCCACTAGCCCACCAAGAAATTCTGATCATCCTTTCCCCCCTTATCTGATACAACTCAGAAATACGCTTGAAAGGACTGAGCAAGTAATTTTTGGGGCATGGCAAAACACTTGCCCATACCTACCTCGCTCATAGCTGTAAGCACTCAGTGCGAATCTAAAAATGCTTGGCTGGAAGATTACCTATCCAGGCTCTCAAAGAAGCAGTGCAACCCCACAACCTGGCATTTACTTAGCAGGAAAACGTACAGCCATTGCTCTTGAATACACCTGCACTGAAGGCCTACAGCTCCCTTTATACCTCTTTTCTACTGCCTCCTGGCCTGCCCCATCCCCTTCATTCAATTCTTACAAAGGGAGAATTTGGAAGGCATCAGAAAAATTTCCAGTAATTGCTTGACCACAAAATAAATTAGTGCTGTGTGCCTACATTAAGCTTTCTTTTGGATCAGACCAACTTATGATGAACATCCACTGGGATTAAAAGGGAAAGGTTTCTCCAAAGTCTGGCCAAGAAAGGCAGACTCTCCTTTTTCCACCAAAGCTCAGGAAAGATCCCATATTTTGTTTCTAGAAACACCTCAAACACCACCCCATGGGTTAGAGAGAGGGTCAGTGTGCAGCTCACCATACCGGGAGACTAGAAACGTGCCCAGGCTAGAGATCTCCAGTGCCCAGGCAGCAGTGTCTCTCTTACTTGCCCTGCAGCACACCACCTCTGACACTACAGGCTTGGTACAAAGGCACCTTCCCTCCTTGGCCTTTCCTGCACCATCCTTTATCCTCTGGAAACAGATATCCACATAGAGGGCTTAAGATGAAAAGGCTTCCTTCACATATATGTCCTTCACTGTATTTTTAAAACTCTGATACAGCTGAGCTTTATCTCCTACATGTTCATTCTGAAATCCTTCACAGGGGTGGAATTAAAACGCTGGGCAATTTGAACAGCTATGTGCAACAGCTATTCACTAACCCAGGAAAAATCTAATTTTGCTCAGAAAGAGCCCATCACACCAGAAGTAACCACAACTATGTTGAGGGTTTGCTGAGCTCTCACTGCTATCCGGAAACAGCGACCTTCTCAGGCTTGATAAACTTTGCAGCAGTGGGTAATTACACATCAGAGCCAACATGTCTCAACGCAGAAACAGGCTGTCCTGAAATGCCAGTGTCCAGATATGATGTGTGGCACACTGTTGGGAGCCAGCCACAACTGCACTGCACAGAGCAGGCAAACAAGCTGCTACTTCACCACACCACAGGAGCCAGGGCACAGTCAGCCCTTCCCACCCAAAGAAGCTCATTTGGGATTAGGGTCAGGTGAACACAGCAGGGGCACAGCCCTTCCCAGGAGAGCCCAGCCCTTCGAGCAGGCTTGAGACACCACCAAGATGGGCAACTGCCAACACAGGCCAGGAACCAGCACTGCAATAAAACAGCAGCAGCAGGACTGAACCAATGGACTTTGTATCTCCAAGCAGACATCTTCAGCCTTATTTCAGGAAAGGCACAGGATGCTAACAGCTTTTTCAGAACAAAGAAGGGCACAGAGAAATGCTGGCTGAAGGCATGAGCCACTACCACCCCAACCCACTTCCACTCTGCATATGTGTTGCCTTAGAAGTGCACCCTCACCCTGAGCAGAGCTTGGCCTCCTTTAGAGCTGTACTTGGGAAAAGATCTAATCACAAACTTCTCTATGCAGCAACAGCCACCTGTTACTTCTGTAACTGCAAACTGCTCTGCAGAAAGAACACAAAACAGAACTAAAACACACTCCGAAAAGCATATCCTCAAAATACATTAATTTGTCAGTGAAATCTAAATTTGTTTAGTTTCAGGCACAAAGCTTAAAGTATCTGTATGCCTGGATACACAGAAACAACTCTACACCTCCCAGGCACAGGCCCTCCAGCAGACAAGAGAGAAAAAAGGGTGCAGAAAGCACCTACTGCACAAAAAGACCCCAACCCCAAACAAAAAACCCCACCCAAACCAATTCTGCAAACATACATATCTCTGTTTAATTGACCTAAGAGTTCATATAATCAAAAGACAAGTTAGAAGAGAAGGGATGTCTGAGAGGAAGTGTATCTCTCACTGTGGGGTGATGGCCCCTGATAAGCCTGGATGAGTTGAGGGAGACGCCTCAGGGCCCCCTGGAAGGGTGCTCC
>JAOXXN010000001.1:30506667-30524047 GCA_026770055.1 Myrmophylax atrothorax | reverse complement strand
GGAACAGTCTGCAATGTTACAGCCTACCCAATGTATTTCTAGGCATAGAACACATTTCGTGGTAACATGGTATATTTCGCCAGCACTGCCCGACCCTCCCTCCCCTCCCGCCGTGCGCCGGGACCCCCTGCGCGTCCCCCCGGCCGGCGGACCCGGCCGCTGCTCCCGCAGCATCTCGCGGCTGGGCCGCGGTGCGTGGTCGGTTGCGGTTTGTTTTTATTTCCCCGAGAAAGCAGGCACGTGCTGTCTATTAAATAAATAAATAAGTGGGGAAAATAAAAACCCAAACCCCACAGCTCTCAGAAAAAATCCTTTTCTGTAAGTGGCAGCTTCGCCAGCGCAGCTTGGGATCCGCGAGTCGTGCTGAGCGCTGGCTTGTGCATCGGCAGCAACAATAAAAGATAATGCAGCTGGAAGTTAGTTAATCATGCGTGAGTCAGAGGAATCCGACTCGCTCCGCAGGAATAACAGGAGCGAAAAAAAATAGGCAACGTTTATTTTAGACACAGCTGTAAACAAACTGCTCAGAGGAGCAGAGAGCCTGTCAGTCCATTGGGAAGGTACCCACATCAAGCTGCTTTTTGGACTGCAGCTGGACAGTGGAGGGTATTTTTGGCTTAGCCTCTCTCCTGGTAGGCCTCCAGCCCCCAAATGGTGGCCTCCTAAGCCCACATCAGGAAAATCTCATTCATTAACTATTGTACCAAATAGTCTTTGTACTATGAAGGTGTATTGATTTTCTAAATAGTATGATACTAACTTTCTTTAGATATATATAGCTTATATCATACACTGCACAGTCAGGTTTAAGTAAGCATCCATATTCATGTTGAAGTAAGCATGACCAAAGGACCCCAGCTCTCGGCAAGGCACAGGACCTTTGTTTCTCAGATCCTCAAAGGTGTCCCTGATGGATAAAGGATAACCCTGGACTACAATGTCATGCCAGCCATCCCAGTCCCTTCAACACCTCTGTGAAACCCTCCCCTTATCTGGCATAATAGATTACAGACTGTAGCAAGACTGACTCCAGGAATGTTCAGATCAATAAAGAAGCAGGTGGATGATGGCTGTAGAAGTATTGTTGCTTTGCAGGACAGTGATATGTTTGCAGTAAATTGCTCCATCACTTACGCATTTTGCACTGTTCATGTTTCCAACAGTTGATTCTTTGAGCAATGCTCACTGCAACAATACTTGAACCATACTCTGGCTCAAGGTTTCTATCCAGAAAGTGATGTCAGCATCCTGTCACTATTTCATCGTTCTCTTTCTTCACATGTTCGAATTAAGATGGGATGGAATCCTGTTGGCATTTTACCAAAATAACCTGAGGACATGGTTCATAGCATAGAGGACAGATACAGTGTGGCCAGTTCTACTCTGCAGTATCAAGGACAAGACATGGGATCTTGGACAGATGATGCAAATGTGGACTTGGTGCTTCAGCCACCCCACAGTGTTATCCTCTGGTTCCTGTGACCCTGACCAACAGCATTTTTGCTGGTTGCTCCCATCCCACTCACCTGGCCATTAGGCTCTTTGGCTGGGATCTCCCCAGCAGCCCTCCTTGCTTTCCTGCAGAAGGAAACAGCAGGCACATCCATCCTGTCACGCTGCTTTTCCCCACGTGTCTTGGGATTGCTGCATGACAGCCCTTCAGCTCTGGCCGTCCCTTCTGATGGGTGACTCAGGAGGCACTGACTCAGGTGGTGACATTGAACATGGCCTGTCAGCCCCTTCATTTGCTGCTGTGCTTGTGTTGTGCCATGCTGTGCTGGTGTGCTGGAATGGCTGCATCCTTTCCTCATGAACACTTAGCAGGTGCTTCTAGAAGAACCTACTGTGAAGCAAGGTTACTACTTTATTTAGCAACGTGATCAATAGCCTCTTGGCACACAGCATCTATTTTTTTCCAAGACGTCTACTTGCAAGTAACAAAGTTACCTCACTGCTGCTCAACTTGATTCAGAGTGCCATATTTTCCTCGCTTCTCATGAGCAGAATTGCTTGCCACCTGCCTCTGAGCACACCTGCGTCACTCTTCTCCTCAAGGTCTATTTTGGGGGCTGTGTTCTTTCACAAGTCTTCTCACTCCAGAACATGGTTCATTTGTACATCTGGCTGCACTTTTTTTGGTTGTTTTCCTATCTGAGAAACAAAGCCACTTTAATACAACTGCCCTTTGCAAAATCACTAAGAATTCACTGAGCTGCAGATCTTGGAGGGACAAAAGCATGGACTTGCCACCCCAAAGAATTAATTTTCAGGAAAGAATGAAGGACTAAGAAACAGCAAGTACCAGGGTTAAAGAAATCAAAGTAAAATTATTAATAATCTATACTTAAGAAGCTCATGCTTCTCACTGAAATTATCAGTTATGCCTCTCCCAGCAAACGTGAGATAAGGACTCATGACAAGAAATTCCAGAGGAACAGGTGCCCCATGCCATGGTCATGTGGTTTATGGCTTCTTGCTGGATAAACTACAAGCAACAGATTGCAACAGCCACAGAACATAATGAATTTTCCATAAAGGATCTGAAGGCTGAAGTTCATTTATAATTTTTATTAGAGGAAAAGCTGTAGCTACTGCATAGGATTGAAATGTTGCCTACCACAGGGGATAAAGGACCTCCATTTGTACTCACCAAAACAGGGGGAAAACTTCTGCTGGCTTCATCATCTTAAAAAAACCCCAAACCTGTCACCCCAAATTAGCTCCTGTGTGGAAGGCTGTTAGAGGCACTCCCCGTTAGCAGTATTATTTTCCTGTTAATAGTATGCTTCCCCTTAGGAGTGGCCTCATCACACTCTCTCCAGCAATGTGTAGAAGTTCATCTGCTTTCCAAGGGGAGAATTACAGGTACTTACTCCACTGAGTCATTGTTACACACTTCAAAGTTGCCATGAGGTTTCCTTTAAGTCTATAGCCTAATTTTCAACTTCTTCCTGAGGGCCAGCTTCCACCGGGTTTTCCCCAGGGTAGAATTTACTTGAGGCTTGAAGGGGAAAGGAGGAGATGAAGTAACTTTGAAATGACAGCATTTACGTATTTGGAGGGCATTTTTAATTCCTATAACACTTTTCTATTCCAAGGTAGTTTGAAGTATTAAACTGCATTTTGTTTTGATGATTTTTTTGAGGAAATCTTTTTTTGTTTCAGAGTAAGTTATTTAGGATATAATCAGTGCACTTACAGATACCATGCTTCAACGTTACAAAAGGTGTAAAGCCAAAGACAGAAAAAATAGGGTATAGCATAATTAAGGCTGTGTATGCTTATTTAATATCTCCTTTGTACATTAACCTGATATGATTTTAATTAATGACATACTATTTTCTCTACAGGATGCATGCCTGTCATGGTTTAACTACAGGAAAGAAGATACTCAGTTAATGGGCATCCAAACTGTAATGTTCTCCCTGGTCACTATGCAGTCCCTTGCACATTTTATTTTTTATATTAGTCATACTTTGCTGCAGTAGCAGAATTATAAATTTCCTTGCGTGCTTTTCTATAAAATTCAGGGTACAGCATTGGAATATTCACAAATATGCACACATTTATAATTTTAGCAAGAGCATGAGTGAAAAGGAATAATACTTCACCCTTTAACAGCTGGGAAGTTGAGGTAAGTCCAGAGTGGCCATTAACTTAGGGCACTGGATTTAAGGGATGAAATTTCAGAATACGATTTTTCAGATACACAGATTATTTCAGAAGTACATCTTCCTTCAGTTGAGCAGCAACTGGACAGAGATGCTGAGTCTTCCGTCTGAGTTCGGGCCTCAGCTAGAGCACTCTGCAAATGAGCTGCAGAATTACCACCACCACCACCACCACCCAATGCATGATGTAAATGCCTCACACTTTGGCTCAGAGAAAACCCACAGCAGAGTGCCTAATGCAGTCCTTCCAGCCAACGCTCAACTGCTTTTCTCCTTCCCTCATCACTGACTCATTTATTACAAGCTTTCCAGTTTTCAAAAGAAAAGGTCACTGTATGATTATTACTACTACAGTGTTTGCCAGTTTAATGAATCTGCCCCAACTGAAACAGCAACAATTTTATTTTTCTCTTTTTTTTCAAGAAAGCCTTTTTTCAGAAGCATTTTTGTAAGAAAGCTCTAGGGTAGTGCCAGTGATGAAAAAGTTGCAAAGGTCCCAGGTAAAATCTATGGATGTTCAGCATAACAAAGGTCTTCCCTCACCCTTTCCCAAGACATATAATATGTTAATCCAGTTGGTGTGAATCACAGGAGCTAAGACGGTTTCTGGAGATTCTCATGTTTCTTTGCAACATCCCAAAGAGGGAGATGGATCTTGGATGTTCAGAGTGATACGTGTATTGTATACAAAAGATGTTATTCATAACTACATTCTTCATGGGCTGATGGAAAGATTAAACAGCTTAATAATTGTCCAACAAATCATTAACACATCCTATGATGCAAAAGGAACCAATCAAAGTGTACTACCGGATTCCCTTCCAATATCTTCTGAGATAAGCACTGCTAAGAAAATCCCCTTCCCTAACTATGATAACAGTCTGTATAGAATGAGAGTGTATTAGCTTTTGTAATTTATGTATTAGTTTGCATTACACACTGTACTATAATGAGGTGGTATTGTTCATGCTTAAGTAAAACAAACTAAAGGACAGCCCAGTCCCAGTGGCTTTGCTACTTCCTAGCACAGAATCAGGGAATTTTTCACTCTCATTCAGTAAGCATCAGCTTGGATTTTCAGAATAATGCACAAATATTTTCCATTGTGCTGCTTCATATACCTGAAGAAATATCAAGGCTTATGTTTCTCTCTGTTGCGGGTGCCATCAGGGCTTTTGTCAGGCACATGGCTGAAGCAGGATGTCCTCAGGTTGAGTGCTGATCTCCATCCACCTCTGGATACACAGGGTCAGTTTGCCCACTGAGTGGAAGGGGGTTCTGCAAGCAAATCCATGGTGAAATTGGGTGAAGTTATACCTGTATGCAATCCCTGTTTAACCTATGGCTTAGTAAAGCATCACTTGCACTCCTCGGGACTGCTGTACATGCTTAAGTGCAGCAGCACCTGGCCCAGGCTGAAAGTTAATGGCCCAAGCATTTACCTTGCATAGGTGGAAAGTGCTGTCGCCCATGCTCGTGTCACACCAGGGTGTCCTGGAGTTCAGTGAGATGACACACACCCTGGCAAGGGACTCTCCTGGCATCTGGCATTGCGCTAGTTGTAAAAACCAGGCCCAGGTACTACCCTTATAATAGAGTTGTGAGGGTTATTTCAGCCATGCTGCCTGGGATTCACTAAAGGGAAAGCTGGACCTCAAGCATGAATTTCTTTCCCAAAGTTAAAATTCTTTGTCAGTGGCAGTCTAGCATGAGAAAGGCAAATAAGATCATTTAGATGCACACATGAAATACTGTTTTGCCTGCAAGAAATTTTGTCCTGTTTTGATCACTTCTTTACTGTGAGTCAGCCTATGACACATTTTCACAAAAACTCCAAGGCATTATGCTACCAAAATTAAATGTGG
Organism: Myrmophylax atrothorax; assembly: GCA_026770055.1. Lineage (NCBI taxonomy): Eukaryota > Metazoa > Chordata > Aves > Passeriformes > Thamnophilidae > Myrmophylax > Myrmophylax atrothorax. The sequence goes on along the minus strand of JAOXXN010000001.1, from coordinate 30,518,511 downwards.
GTCAAATGGGAAAAACATTGTAAAGAGCTGACAGTGTTAGGGCAGAAAAGAGATCACATTCTTACAGGTGGAGAGCAGTGCAATATTTTGTTCCCCCTGGAAACTGCTGATCACTCTCTTCATGACCCAGCGCAAGGAATACTCTGGGAGTTCCTGCTGCTGCTACCAGTGATTCCTGGTTCAGTGTTTAGTGTGGGTCCCTCACAGGGTACCCATCATCTTGAGCCTCATTGCTGCCATCAGCTCAAGCACTAAAAACCTCCCGATGATATCCCTGGCCCTAGAAGTCTAGAAGCCTACAAAGTGCATAGGCAGCATGGACAGTAAAATCTGGAGAGAACATAGCAAAATAATAATACATCTGCTGTTCTTTGCCAGCCAAGAGCAGACAGGACAAGGCAAGGTTCCACCTTCTAAACAATGGGTGTTTGGTTTTTTCCCCATTTCTTTTTGAAAGAGGCAAGTATTGGAAGAAGAGTGTTTTTTCATATTTTGATTAAATGCTGATTTTGGGTCATCATAGCAGAGCAGGCTGCTTCAGTGGAGAGGTCAGCCATCCTGTTCTACAGGGTGCAGCTGAGGGGGGGGGAATTTCATGTCTGTCCAAATCAGGGCATCGCTATTTCTGAGTCAGAACCTTCAGCATTTCTACTCAGCAGGCTGGGCTGTGGACACATGGGCTCAGGGAAGACCACTGGACGGTCACTGGGTGACTTGGAGAAGGACCTGGCTCCAAGCATCTCAGCCAAGAAGACAAACTGGATGTTTACTACTCCAGAAATGAAAACCCATGCACTGAGACTCTCCTGCAGTGAGAGGTGGATATTGAGCCACGATGAAGACTGAGGTTACATGGTGAGGGTCAGCAGGGATGACAGCTTTGGGATGGAGTCACCAAGCCAGTAGGTCTGGTTGTGTGCATCTCCCCACACTCAGCCATCAGGACACAGGCAGGACCACCTGCCTCCATTGCTGGGCATCAGGGAGGGCAGCAGCACCATGGCTACATTACTCATCAGAGATTTGGCCTTCAGCAAGGGAGAAGCCATGACCTCAGAAGCCAAAAAGCCAGGCAAGCAGGGCTGAAAAAAGCTATGGAGGAGTCTGAGGGGATTTTTGCTCACACAGAAGAGGTGAGGCAGTAAGACGACCTGAAGGAGGAATAAGAGAGTAACAAACAGAGAGGGAAGGAGGTTTGAACAACTAATTAGCAAATGGGCACCATCAGAAAAGAGGACAGAGAGAGAGAGCAGCCAACTCAGTCATGTGGAAACAGATGGCTGAGACCAGGAAAATGATACAGGAGCGTGAAGAGACATGAGAAGTTGTTTGGAAAACGCAGTGCAGGCAGGAATAAAAATATTTAGACAAAACCAGAACATTAGGGCTAAACCGTAGGAAACCAAGATTCTGAATAACAAGAAGTACAGCAATACAGATGGTTGTGATCAAGTGGGCTAGCCAAGGCTAGGCACCCACCAAGGGCTGTTAGGACCATGCATCATGACTTATTGTAGCTGTGGGGAGAAAGAAGCTAATAACTGAAACTGTTTGGGGCTGACATTGCCCAGAGGGGAATTGAAGAGGAAAGTTCCAAGGGACAGTATCCTTCTGCCTTAGGACCTGTAAGAAAGGGAATCAGGAGGCAACGGTCAGAATGCTGCAAAACACATTGGGTAGGACAAAAAACAGACCAGGATGACCTATAGTAGAATTAGAGTAGTACATTGATGGGATTTGGAGGTGAAGGGGCAGGCAGGCAGGAAGGGCAGCATTGTGTGACAGCTGCAAGAAGTGATGTTTTCCACATAGGCAGGCAAGAAGCTGAGGGGAAGAATGAGGTAAAGGGTAAGAGAAGGCAGGAGGTGAGATGCTGAAATTTCGGGGGAAGGAGAGGAGGCTGAAAATGGCAAGCACTTTTAAGCTTTTACAATAGCACTGCCATGGTGGGGATGAAACACGACAGGCTCTTTCAAACACCTGGAATGTCTTTTCAAATGTATTTTAGCTTTAAAGAAATGAGCCAGATTCTGAGTGCAAAGCATTTTGAGCAAAAAATACTGGATTCGGCCACAGGACCAGAAAGATGGAAGAAGAGAAGTAAAAGAAAAAAAGGTAAAATGTTCGCTTTGTTTGATTGATTATTTTTTAACCTACATCCACTGGATTCATACATAAATTACTGAAGAAAAATAAGATCACTTAAGGGAGCTGACAGCCAAAAATAAGGGTAAGTGCATGTAGATTGGCTCGGTCTCAACAAAGATAATCCTTTATTCACTATCCAGATTCCTTGGGCATTATTCGGCTAAGAATTATTACTTTTAAGATTAATCCAGATTTAAGGAAGCCAATAGTAAAACTTCAAAAGATTAGATCAGCCCCTTTAATGAAATATCTGAATGCAACCCTGTCTATCAAAAGAACTGCACAAGCAAAATATAAGTATTGGCTCCATTATAAAACATATATTTTGTGGATCACTCTGTCCAGGAGCAAAAGAAGAAAACTGGAAAGTGAATGCCTGTGCAATAATCAACATCTCCCCAGTTAAAACTAATTACCTGGAAAGAAATTAAGCAGGGAAAAACTCTTCTGGGATTAATTGCAATTGCAGTGTGTTAACTAGCATACAAGCAAACCTTTTGTACATGGAAAAAGTAGAAAAATAAATGTAGGGAGTTTGTAGCCATTCTGATTCAAAATACTTTTTGGTGAATGCAGCAGTGATTATAATGAGTAAAACCAGAAGAGTGTCTTCCATTAACATATTTAGAATGAGAACTCGTAAAGCTGTTAAGGTTTCCAGTGAAACATACTCTGACCAGCTAGCAGGGCCATGTAGAACCAGGTATGGCTTTCAAATGTGTGTGAAGCTAATATACAAGTTCATTCTTCCATTCATGCAACAACATAAGTAAAAAATTTGTAGCGTCTCAGTCACAGAAATACACAGTACTTACTTTTAAGAGCTATAGGGAAGTGCATTTTAAATGGTCATCCTTATAAAGTCCTATTATGGAATAGCCACAAATGACTGCTGAAGCTGACAATTTACAGATTATCACACGAATAAATCTTTTTCCAGCCTACTCTCAAGCAAGCCATGCACAATACATAGTCTGTACAGTGTACCTTAATTCTCCCTGCATACATACACACACCTATTTTCTGGTTTTATTAAACTAGTAATCAGCAGACTACACACCATTCTGATCTCTTATAGCAGTCTCTTCTCTCCAGACTGCTTGGCTCAGATCCTCTGTAAACATTGTTTGGATGGTGTCTTTCAAAGTCTGTATTTTTCTAGGTGGGGCAGCAAGCCCAATTCTTAAAAAAATTCAGCAGATTTCACGTACCACAGAGTCAATGCCAGCTAACCAGGTAAAGTAATACAGGCAGATGTCACTGATCACTTACAACTTTAAGGCTAATTAGTTTCAAGGTGCGCCGTATCTCACTAGGCGGTCAACTGGCTCACTTCAGCCTGAAATTCAAATTGGTCCCTAAGAAAAAAGACTCACGGTGTCTGGAAACCTAATCCTCAGTCTCTGGTTTGTCAGGTCAAACAGAACAAACAATAGTGCCACTAAGTGTGAATAGATGCAGGTGATTTAGAGAAAGATACAGGCCGCTGCTACACAGCTGCAAAATTAAATGTCTTTTGGATATCATGCCAGGGGTTAGATTTACACCACAAGGGAATAAAAGAGATCCTAATGTGTCTCTCTGGAATTCCTGGCTCAGCCAGCTTGATTTGATTTTTAAAGCAAATTTCTGGAAACAGGGATTGAGAAACAAAATAATGCAATTTTTTTTTAACACATTTATCCCTTTCCATTTCTCTTCAGCCCACATATCATGGAGCTGACATATAAGGTCAAAGAAGTTGAAAAGCTGACAGTGTTCCTGCAGTGCATGCCAGGAACAGAGCCTTATTCCATGAGGGTTACTGGTGACATACATGAGAATACTAGGACATAAACCTCACTGCTATAAGTCAGTCCCAGTTCTTCCCACCTCTAATGATTGGTGTGGTAAGGTGCACAATCCTCCACCAGCATTTATGCCAGAACAGACATCACATCTAATTTCCTGGTTGTAGTGAACTGAAGCATCCCACATTTGAACAGATGAAGCTTGAAGAAAGTTTAGAGTACAAATGAATATTAAATATTTAACTGTGATGATAATGGAAGGTAAGGACCTGTGAAGGTAACTAAAACTAAGACCTTTTACCAAGAGCTGTGATGACTTCTCCATTAATGGACCATTGTAAATTCAGGTCAGATTCCTTCCTCCTTCCCTTTCCTAAATGTACACCCATGAACAAAATAGAGTCAATTCACGAGTACAGTTTAATGGCTGTGTGATGTAGAAAGTCAGAAAAGATGACTACAGAGTCTCTGTACAACCTATGAATCAGTCTAGGACAGAGATCCCTAACATAACTTGCCCCTACCTTCACTGCAGTCATTCTGGTTCACAAGTCTCTCTTGGACTTGTTTGCCCATGTTTGGGTGAAGTTTCACTCAGGGCTTGCACAGCAGCATTAATACTGCCCTGTCTTCACCAGAAATCCCAAAGTACATGCCTAAATAACAAATACTAGGCACAGGAGTGGTGACAATGCTTGACTTGCTGCCAGAAGATCTGCGTAAAAGCATTTGCAGCAGGGCAGTTTAAGGGTATTCTGATTTAATTTAGAACTCAAGCATAATTTTTCTTAATTAACAAAACATATTCTCTTTGTTTCCAAAGCTGGACCTTGGCCCTCAGCCCAGCCCATAAAATGACCAAAAGCCCCCTACAATAGGCCAAATAAGCAATAATGATGTAAGCTAATCATTACCCATTTACAAGGATTTTCTCCATGCACATTTCATTACCTTCACACAAATACCTTATGCCTTCTGCGGCTCTAAAAGGATTACTAACAGTGGTTTCCCTTCCTATCATACACTGAACATCCTAGTTTCTATGTGGGTGTCAGTCTTCAATCAAGGCAATAAGTAGTGGGCACCAAACACTTACTGTCTGTCTTTGAAAGGCACAGCACACACACAGTGCCATTCAGGAGTGCCAGAGGTACTGTCCTCCCTTAAAACTGGGTCCCAGAGGATTAGTGCTCCAGGTTAAAAACCTCCCAGTGTGTCAACAGCATGAGCTGTCAAGCCAGAGGAGCTGCCTGACAAGTGAAATTGCTGTTTGTGTTCTGCTCAGCACGCCACACCCAGTCCATGTTACTTGAAAAAGAGCGTGTGAGCAGGAGATCACATTGCCTGGGTACGAAGGTGCTGGTGGAAAACAAGGTAAGGAGGTCAAGAGTACAGCCAAGCAAATGTTGCTTTGTTTGTGTCTCAAAAAGGGGGGTTTGAATGTGAGGAATTCTACAAAGAGCCTTGCTTGCATGCCAAGGAGTTGAAGAAAGTAATGTTAATCAGATGGAGAAAAAAAGCTAGCAGGAATTGGATCACTAAATGTACCTTTTTAGCCCACTTACAATGACTGGCATTTGGCAACCATTTCACCTTCTGGATAGTTCACTTCATGCAGCTACATGTTCCATGGGCTCCTTCTCCATATAACTTCTGTTTTCAAGAGACAAAGGACAGAGACATAAAAGTAAGTTGAAGAAAACTATGCTTACTGCCTCCCTAGACAATAGTAACAGAACAATGTGGGTTTGAGGGATCTCTGGAGATCAACTGTTACAAGCCCTGCTCAACACAGGGCCAAACATAGAGTTAGATGAACACACTTACTCCATAAGGTTGTGTACAATTGGGTTTCACACACCTCCAAGGATGGCAATTTCTTAGCTGCCCTTGGCAGCTGCTCCAGCGCTGACCCACCCTTGCTATAAAGAGCCTTTTTTTTATATCCAGGCAGAGGTTGCCAAAACTCGTGTCCTTACAGCTCCAAGAATATTCCATCTTTTCTATAGCCATCCACACACTTGGTAGTTTAAGAACAGCGTCTATATGGCTAAGGAAGATAGAGTGTGAAAAGGGATAGAGGGGGTAAGTTACATACTGTGTGGTCCCTGGCAGGTTGGTCCCCAGCCTGTGCTGACGCCTGGGATTGTTCTGCCCCAGGTGCTGAACCCTGCACTTCTTGTTGAACTTCATGAGGTTCAAAAGTTCAGCAGCACTGAAACTAGAGTGGCCTAAACAGGGATGAATTTGTGAAGAGAGATCCTAGAAGCCAATCTGCAGAGCCAAGGGCACTGGGGAAACTACATCTACACTTGAGGGGTTTCTGCTCAGCAGGACACATTAGGTGCTCACATTCATCTCAGAGGCCTGGTTCCTGTTCCCCAGGAACAAGACATTTGAACCACAGCATCAAAGGAATGGCCAGGCAAAGCTTAATTTCACAGGAATGCTCCTGACCCACACTATAACTTCTATCACAATGTGCTCTGGACAGTCTGTGATTTCATAGCCAACTTTGATACCAGCAACCCTGTCCTCCAGGGGAATGTGCCTGCTAGTCCTGGCTCTCTAACTTGTCACCTCACATCTATGCATTATGCCTGGTTCTCCTCCTTCATAGCTGAGCAGCTTTTCTCTTCTTAGTTTTGTCCTTCAGGACTTGTTTATATGACATGGCCCAGAGCAGGACTGAGAAACTCCCCAGCTTACCTTTTTCCAGGCTTTCCCCAAATGCCTGTGATTGGCTGCACAGAAAGCCTAAAGAAAAAAACCCCACACATTTTGCAATGTCAGCTGAGGTACCTGTACATAAACTCAAATGTCCTATTCAGACTCCATCCTTGCCTGATTTCAGTTGCAGCTGTGAACAAACAGGGCTCATACAAATCATACAAGAAGGGTTGTGGTTAAAGAATGAGGAACCTGCAACCAGTGACATGATTTGTGAGAGTCAGGGTTTGACGACATAAATAGCATCATGCAAAACTTCTGTGGCAACTGCTGGCAGTTTTAAGATCATATTTTTTTCTTCATGCAGTTCTTCCCTCTCTCAGTATCCACCTTCTATTTTCTGTGAGAGCTAACAAAGCAGAACCACAGGCATTTTACTTGTCATCAGGACCTGCTCAAGCCAGGAGCCCCATTTCTCCAGTACAATGAATGAGACTAATTCTGTGAAAAAATAGCATGTGACAATGTAGAATAACTTCTATGCTAAGAAGCGTGGGCAACAAGGGCATGGGGGAAGCTCCAAATATTGGCATTTCGCAGCCTTTTGTACCAGCTGTTGCAAACTCATCACTTCCTGAATGTAAACTTTTAGACATAGGCCAAAAAAAAGCAAGTCCCATCAGTTTCAGCATCCTTCACAAGTCCTTAGTGCAAGTCTCCTTGTACAGTCAATCCCTTGCTTCTCCTCCACCTGCCACCCTGTAGAATTTCAGCACTATTACCCTTCCCTCCCAAGCTTCCCTGAAGCATTCACTTGTCCTTATTTATGCTAAATGCTGGAATTCCACCAAATTATCCTCGCCCCTCTAGTCTCCAGTGGGTCTAGCACCTGAGGCTGCAGCAGGCTGCTACAGCGAGGAGTGATTGATGGAAGAGCCCTTTTCACATGCAGGCTGGTGAAGGCATATCCTCTATAAAGAATTTAGCCACCAAGCTTGAGGACTTTTCTCAAGTTGTGTGGCTTGAATTCTTAAAAATTGTCATTTTCCCAGTGTTTTTATTGTATGGACAGCAAAGGGCACATTTCAAACACCAGGGTGACTTCACCTTCTCAATGAGTGTTATGTCCTTTACCCCTTGCAAGCAACTGGTGTAGCACACCAAGATTTTTTCCACATCAAGGGCACAACGCAACCTGACTAACCTTCCTTCAGGGTATTCCCAGAAACAGCATAACCATTTCAGCTCTTAGATACAGTCAGCAAAATTAGAAGTAATCAAAGTCAGACATTTATAAAGAAAGCATTTCAGAAACCTAATTGCACCTGGCAGTATCAGCTCTACAGCCTGTAAAAGGAACTATTCCAGCCAAATTCCCTAAACTGTTGTAAAATCCTTCAAGTTGAAGATGGTGTGATCTAAGATCCAGTCACGTTTGAAGAACTCAAGTAACAGGTGTTAAACAAAGCAAAACTTGAGTAACCACACAGAAGTCCAGGTTCCCTGACTCTGCCCTCTCAGGGAGACCACAGACTACACTAAAATCTTTCTGTGCCTTTAGCTCAAGTAAAGTGCATAGCAGAATCAGTGTTTCAGAATAATAGTTTACAAAGAAAGCCCTCAGCTGCATGATAAGAGTTTCAGATGGTGAATGAAAATATCACTCGCAGTCTGGAGGATTAGTTTGCTGCACTGATTGCAAACACATACACCTCTGATGGTTTGTGTCAGGAAAAAAATTAAAACAATGCATCAAATTAAGCTCTTGATGGTGTTCGGTGTACCCTGTGTTAGCTGTAAGCAATGGAAGCCTATATGCTAAGTTCACTCTGCAGGATCTAACCCAGAGGATACAATTCTCTTTTAAAGGTATCTGCTGATAATAAAGCCATAAATATTTTAGTCCTTCTCTGTCTCCTACAGGAACTTTTCACTTTTTCTAAATATGTTACAAATACCTTCAGTACTCCTAGCCTCACAGCAAAAGTTTTGTTTATAGGGCTCAGTCATCAATAAAGCTTATTTAGTATGCTGTCACCCCAATGACGGCTTCTTCGTGTCTGACAATGGCAGTTTCACTCTGCAGAAAGTGCTCTTTATTCTCCCCTTCAGGGACAGGAAACAGCAGGTGGATTGAAGCTTCATGATTCAGTTTCTGGAGGGGATACCTGTTTGAGTGGGATCAGCAGAGCCTGTAGCAGTGATGCCTTGTAGAGGTCCTTCCAAGCAATAATGTCTGCATCTACAGTGCCCTGCTGACAGTCAAGTCAGTCTGGCCACTTAGAGATATCTGGATTTGGAGCAGAAATCTAATTTTAACACATTGTCCAACCTCTTCCTTGGATTAAGAAGGGAGAGAGACTGGGGATCCCAGACTCTTTAAATGAAGAAGTTACTCCATGAGACTCTTTCCCTCTCATTTCCTACCAAATCACATCTGTTTGTGTCAGATACCAACTCAAACATGAAGAGGGGGAAGCACCATAAGCTTTCCACAAGAATCACAAACTTTTCCATAAAGAAACGAAGTCAGGGAATTGACTCTGTGCTCCTGGCTCCTTTCAAAATTTGACAGTTCTTTCATCATCTCCAAATGTGATTAACAAGAACTAAAGATGATGAGGCAGGAAACATCTCTCCACATATATATATATATGTCTATATATCTGTATCTATATATCTCTACCTCCAGATATATAACCCATCCCTTGGCATATGAGGCTTAACAGAATGTACATGGCTGTGTGAGATTGGCCCCACTAGCCCCTTTTCCTCCCAGCTGGTCATCCACCACTGACATACAAGCTCTGCTCTGCTGTTCTCTTGCAGCCACAGCTCACTGGGTCTTGCTCTCTACAACTACCTGAGAGGAGGTTGTAGTGAGGTATTGGGCTCTTCTCCCAAGTAACAAGTGACAGAACAAGAGGAAATGGCCTCAAGTTGTTCCAGGGGAGGTTTAGAATGAATACTAGGAAAAAATCTTCACTGAAAAGGTTGTCAGGCATGGGAACAGACTGCCCAGGGAAGTAGTGGAGTTACCATCCTTGGAGGTATTTAAAAGCCATGTAGATGTGGCACTCATGGATATGGTTTAATGATGACCTGGCAAGTGTTAGGCTAACAGCTGGACTTGACCTGAGAGGCCTTTTTCAACCTAAATGATTCTATGAAGTCAAGGTCTCTGCTGCTTGAACACAGTGGCACAGCAGCCTGTTATTATTTTGCTTCCTTTGTCTATACTAAAATGACAACACACAGCCTCGGGGTAGGAAACCTCCTCCCATTTTCCAGACTTAGCTGGCTCCTGGCCAACTCAGACTAGTTTGTTTTTGTGACTGCATTGTCTTCTGGCTTCCCTCCTTTTCTGGATGTGAGCTTCTGCCACTTGCTTCATTTGTTCCAATAAAGGTTTAGACAGCAATTATACCCCCCTCTCCTTTCTTAGGCTAAACAAGTTCTGGTTGCTTGGCTGAAATGCCAGCAGCTCTCTACATCTCTGCTAGTTCCCCCTGGTCACAGCTGAGGTGAACTGGAAATGGGGCCAAGGCAGTGCTTCTCCATAGCCTCAGTCACCATATCCGTAGTATTTATTTGCCACTAATGGAAGTATTTATCTGGATGCATGCAGAATCAGATGGTAGCTTCTTCACAGTCATGTTACATTGCTGGCTTATAGTTCTTCTTGAAAGACTTCACACTGCCCTTCTGGTGTATCTATTGTCCAGTCATGTACTTTCCAATGCAAAGTGTTTAAATCTGAAGCAGCTCCAGCTAGAAGCTGCAGAAAAAAGGCCCCAAAATAACAGAGGTATGAACCTCTGCCAATATTACTTTGGAGCAGAAGAGGACTGCACAAGACAAACCTACTATGCTGTATTTTAAGACCCAATTCCACAAGTAAGAGGATTACAGTAAAAAATTAATCACTATCTAATGAAGTAATTTTTCTCTAACTGGCAAGCAATTATATGACACACTGTTACATGGAGATAGTAGCAATGAACTTAAGTTGTTGTCCATCAGAATGGCACTTCCAATGATCTATTAAGTCAACTCTAAACCAACAAAAGCAAATTGTAATTTACTGCAGTACCTTGCTGTCACACAGATAGATATATTTAAACAGTATGCTGAGATTAAAACCTGATTAAAACACTGTTGTTACCACTGACCATCTTTTAGAAAAGTGAAACTATGTTTATGCTGTGTAGTAGTCAAGAGAAGTAAAGCAACACACTGCTACTGCTCAGAAAGTGAGGAAATAACACCTTTGCATCCATATTTGCTATGTGGTGCTGAAATGCTTGATGGGGCAAAGGTCTTGGCTATGAGAACCTATCCTGCTTCTACCAGAGAAGAGCAAGTGTGTGCATGTCTGCAACTAAGACACCTATGGAAAACCCACCTACACTCCACACTACACTTGACCGTAAGGCCAAGAACCTAGGCCCTAAAAGCAGTCAAACAAAAGTATGCATGATGGAGCAAAAGGTATGGAACTATGAGAGGTAGTGTGGAAGCCCCTTCCTCATGCTGCTTCTTTCTTGCTGCAACTCTATCCCTAATCCCTTTCCTCTCACATATTTCTAAATCTGTAATTTTAACCACAAATACATACCCCCATGGGTTTTACAGGAAAGAGCTAGACTGAAAAGATAATGAAAGGAAAGCAGATTCTGGCAGATGAAAGCAGCATACAGATGAAGGTCCACTTTGGAGTCCTGTCCTCTCCAGAGTATTTCCTGAGTCTTCCTGCCACCACCTTTTCACAAGTAAAAATGCTACAGCATTGAAAAGAACAGTAAGAAATTAAGGAAACTGAGTAAATGCAGAGTTGACTTTTACTCTGCAAAATGCTTTAAGCAGAATGAGACCAAAATAAGTGGATCCAAAGTGAAGCTTTGTGGTATGGCAGACTTCAAATTTTTCTTGCTCTAAGACCTTACTGGGACCTATTCAAAACATAAGAGCAAAGATGCCAAATACAGAGCAGAACAGTGATAGTTTTTCCATAAGCAAATGCCTTCCCAACTCCTGAAACATCTAAGAAGCAGGTCATGCAATCTTGATGTTTCACAGTCACCACAGGTCATTCATGATTGATAACAACTCCCTCTTTGTGGTCCTCAAAATTATGGAGGACATTTTGTATTTCCTACAGCCTCTTCCACCCTTCTGACAAGAAAAAAATGACACGTCATACTGTGCTGTTTCATCCAAAGACCTCCCTGGGAAA
>JAOXXN010000001.1:30447200-30469442 GCA_026770055.1 Myrmophylax atrothorax | reverse complement strand
GAAGGGACCTTAAAGATCATCAAGTTCCAACCTACCTATGTTAGAAGCTGGAGAACTCATTATGTATTTCTTTAGCACACCTAAAGTCTCTGAAAAAACGATGCTGGTAGGACTCTGCCTTTCTCAGTCTGTGATCTGTTTAGGAAGCATTGCCCTTAGAACTCTCACAGAGAAAACCAGGAGTTTTCTATAGTCAAACCCAATGTTTAAATAGGGGAGAATAGAGAATCACTTTTTTTCGTGAGCAGATCTATGTCTTGTCTACCACCCTACCGAATATGAAATTAAATAAGAGGTGGGTGGCTTTACTTATTTCACGTGAAGGTAAATGTAGTAAGATTGACCAGCACTTGTTCAATATGAAAGTTCACATTCCTTCTGATTAGAAGGCAAACTTTATTTCCCAAGCTGTCCCGAGGAGTAGTATTTTCCAAATATTGAGCAAGCTGAATTTTCTGCTTAAAATGAAAACCCCAGCAGCTCCGTCACTTGACCACGCACAGCGTCTTACTCTCTTCCTTTCCTCCTTCCTCTGTGTCACCTCTTCTAGAAAAGCAGTTTGACGGAGGGTTCCAGGGGGCGGAGGACGGGGTGCCTATTGCTGGACCTTCCGCAGGTCCAGGAGAGCGGCAGGGGGTGGCAGCGCCGTGGCCGGCAGCGGGGGCGACAGTGGGAGCGGTGCTTGGGACCGCCCCGACGCCCATTGGCTCGGCGGCTCCATATGGGGCTCGGCGCAGCCCCATAAATGCAGCCCGTCCGTCCGTCTGTCTGTCCATCCCCGTCTCGCCATGCCCTCGCCGCCGCCCGCCCTGCCCTGGCTCCTGGCCGCCTGCTGCCTCTGCGCCCTCCCGTGGGGCTCAGGTACGTCCCGGCACCGGGAGGGGGAACACGACAGAACCCAGAAACGTTGCCGGGGTCATCTGTCCTTAAGGGGCGCCGTCGGGGCTGGGCTCCGCGGCATCCCAACGCAGCCGTGTCCCCTCAGGGTTCCCGCAGCCTTTCTCGCGCTACCGGGACGGTGTGGAGCTGCCCCAAAACCAGGTACGTCTGTCGTTGCCGTCTCACAGCGACGTGCGGTGGAGAGGTAGGGCAGACACGGTCCAGCCCGGGATGAGCTGTCCAGGAGAGATAGGAACCGTTCCTCGCCCCTGGCAGGGGAACGAGTAGGAAATCGGCAGCGGACTGACAATACCTTATGAAATCCCTGGGGTGGGTGGTAAAGATAAGGGGGAGGCTGGCGCCCTTTGCTGCCCTCAGAAGTAGGTGAGACAGGTATGGACAGGGTTGTGATGTGCAGCAGGGTGGAGAATAGGATACCTGGGTAAAAGCAGGAGGCAGGCAGGCTAATAACCGCCCAGCCCCGAATCCCTGAAGGAAAGCACAGGTCCCAAGGTGTGAGACACACTGTTCATGTCTAATCTTTACTTTTTAAAGCAACTGGCACTGTGTTTCAGTCAGTGGATGGAAATGACCAATGAACCCCAGGTAAGCTGACCCCTGGTAATGCGTTTGACCTCTGTTCCAGACATAGTAATTGTCTTCTGCAACCCGGAGCACCGATGTCTGCAGGTGGCAGAGCCTCCACCATGGAGCCTGCAGCTCTGGAGAGCAGGGAGAGTTTGCTGGTGTATGTGCTCCCCTCCCTGCGGAGCTAACACAGACTTAGTGAAAGAAAAGAAAAAAAAAAAGTGCTTTTCTTGCCATCTCAGTAGTCACTAACACTGAAGCAAGAAGCACTGGGCAGTGCTGCTGGAGTTATAGGTCCTGCCTGGTCCTCCTGGCTTGGTGCTTGGTGGGTTCATGAGTTTTCTCTGGGATGCTCAGAGAGGAGGGGAGCAAGGGGAAGTTTTCACAGCTTGTTGCTGTTCTAGTGCCTCTGTCCCAGAAGCTGGAAAATGTTTAGAAAAAAAAAATTCAGTATCTGAAAGCTCAGCCCTGCTGCACTCGATATTGAGCCCAAGGATCATTTTCAAAGAAGAGAGAAAAATATTTTCAAGATTGGGAAGCTTCTTAAAATTTTAAATATTTTGTGCTGATTTTTTTTCTTTCTGAAGTATTTCTTTTATGTAAACCAGAACCTGTGGAAAAGAGTTCCCAGACCCCGTTGTTCAGGTGTCTTCTACTTCACTTCCTTTGGAGCTGTAATTATTTCTCATCTAATGTGGTTGCATGAATAAGCAAATCCCTGTCCTGTGACAGTGAGTATGGGACAGTGTATTTCAGTATATAGTTAAAGATTACAGTATTGATTGGCTGAAATGCTTGTAGATAAAGATGAGCATAGATTAAACATGCCAAAATTTTAAATAATTTTAAATATAAGAGGTTGATTTAGATCTCTTTATAGCACAAGACTGTATTGACAACAGTAGTATTGTGTGCATTCTCCCCATAAAAAATACTAGTTTTACAGCTCGTAATAGCATCAGTAAATCTTGCACAGCTCTGAGTGCTTTTAGTGAACTGTGTTCAATCTAAATTGTGCTGGGATCAGAATCAAGCCTGGAGAAGAGGAGGCTAAGGGGAGACCTCATTGCAGCCTACAACTTCCTTGTGAGGTGAGGCAAAGGGACAGACACTGATCTCTTCTCTGTGGTGATCAGTGACAGGACCTTAGGGAATGAATGAAGTTGTGTCAGCGGAGGTTTAGGTTGGATATTAGAAAAAGGCTCTTCACCCAGAGGGTGGCTGGGCACTGAACATGCTCCCCAGGGAAGTGGTCACAGCACCAAGCCTGACAGAGTTCAAGAAATGCTTGGACAATTCTCTCAGACATATGGTGTGACTCCTGGGGATGGTCCTGTGCTAGGCTAAGGGTTGGACTTGATGATCCTTGGGGGTTCCTTCCAACTCGGCATATTCTGTGATTCTGTGAAACATTATGCATCGCATCCTTCCAGTAAACATATTATAGTACTGTTTGTTTTTTCAGATCTCCAGCACTGTTTTGGATCTCTGTTATTCCATATTCAACAGCATGTATAAAAATGAGGTAAGGTGTGATAGTTTTTTTTTGTTTCAAAGCACCCCCTTCTTAAACTTAAAAAGCAACCCCTCCAAAACCAACTTTTTGACCTATCTGTCCGAACAAATGTATAATCTAATATTGTCAGGGTTTAAGAGATGTAGATTATATAAAAGATTATTTCTTCTTGTTAGTAGTTTGCATGTAATTCTTAATTACATTAAACTATATACGAAATTACTGTTTTTCACCAATTCAGAACTCAAGATCCAAAACATTATCTTATAGTCAGAGTCAGAATTTTAACACGACTCTCGCTTTTGAATAATACAGGGTTAAATATGCTAAAAATATACATAACGGTGGATCAACAGCATAACTTAGATCATGCTGAACATGGAGGTATATGAGTTTCTTTACTGATTTTAATACTCTATTGAAGCTCGGGGTTTTTTCTGTTTCTGACTCAGATTAAAAGATTGAGGAGTTATTGAGTGTAGCTTTTTTTCGTTGGTGCAGTCATATTAGGCCCCAGCTCAATGTCAGTTCTGCTTTATATCACTTTTTTATTATCACCACTCTATTAAGAACCTTCCCATAAAATTCACTCAGCCTCTGGGTATGTTAAAAAGGCCAATTTACTTGTGGAGTTTGAGTTCTCTGTTTCAAAACAGGAGTAGATCTTCTAAGACTATAATAGAAAGTATTTTGACATGCATTTCCATATCTCTTCTTGCTAGTGTATTTAGCTTATTATAATCCCAAGCACACTTTCCTAAAGCAACCATAAAACTCTACAATATTGAACTTGATTTTATGAAAAATTCTAGCATTTCAGACATAAATGTCTAATAAATGTTTTTGAGTTCAGTATTGACTCCTATGCTTCCAGAGCTTAGCTATTGAGGGAACATCCAGAATAATCTGGTGACTTTGAAGAAAGTCTTACTTCTGTTTACTATTTTAGTTAATACCTTGCAAAAAATTAATCCTCTGTTATGTGTCCTCAAGATGGGGAGCTGAATCTCATACAATATCCTTTAAAAAAAATCTGACCAATATCAGCACTATATCTACAATATGATTTCTAGATGTGGTCTAAGTAAAGTGAGATATTGAATATGAATATGAAATATGGAAAAAGAATTATGTAAAGTTTTATATAGTTGATCAAATTCATTACATGAGGTTTTACTTTCTTAACTCACAAGGAATCTTGAAAAGACAATACAAACAGGAGTCTATATGTAATGCACCCAATGAAACACTTACAAAATCCTACTGATTTCAGCTGAACTTCAACTTTCTATGTTATGCCATATTTCTGTGAATTAAAAAAAATTATTCAGTCAGAGCTATAGATTATATAGAGAAGGTAGATGGTGTTTCAAGAGAAGGAATGATGCCTAAGCACTATGAAAGGTAAAGTCAGTGGCAATTTGGGCATTAATGGGATGTGAACACCTGGGGAACTTAAAATATGTTGTGAGAACTAATAGAATTTAACATCAATGTCTAATCTTTGGATAAACCTTGCAGTTGGCAAAAAGAGGTGTCTAAACCCAGCTATGTCACAATCACCTCACTGAGCATTTGAAATTTCCATACTAAAGTCAAGCCAACACACTGTTTAGAAGCTCAGGTTTTACTGTGTTTTGTCCACATAGTAATCTTTCACCGGTCATAATTTAGTTTGGAACTGCAGGCTAAGTCATGAGTCAGTCCCTATCTTTGCTTCATATGTAATAATCGGATCAGAACGAAGGTGGCATTCACATTGTCTCTTTGCTGTAGTCTCCTCCTTTGCATCCTTTAAATCACCTTGACTGAGCAAGCAGTTTTTCCTTCCACAGTATTTCATAGCCCTGGAAGTTGATATCAGTTGCTCTATAAACCATTGTTTTAAGGCGTGAACCAAAGAAATCATCTTCTCGTACCCAGACTCGATGATCCTTGTGGGTCCCTTCCAACTCAGCATATACTGTGATTCTGTGAATCATGATTCCCTCCTTCTTGTGTGTATATTTTGTCCTTTTAAATTCCTTCTCTCCAACTCCCCATCCACATCCTTTCCTCTATTCCCCCCCATGTCTTCATGTCATTGCTCATTACATGTGCTGTTTTTCAAGGCCCCCCCCAAGTAAATAAATCCATTCACTGATACAACTGTGGCTGTGGCACACAGAGCCATCCCATTCCTGGCTGGCTGGGAGCACACAGCCTGGAAGCCATGTCATGGGCAGGAGGGCTCCCAAACCAGGCTGCAACTTCAGGGCTGCGTTGGATGTTGAGCTTAGTCTGCTCACATGAAGTCATGGAGAAAGTTTCAACACCTCGATGTAAGGCTGAGTAGAAAAATGAGCAATTTTCTGCAGAATAAAGAGGGCAGGGAAAGGCTTAAAACCAGCAATCATTCTTGGGTTAAAACCAAGGGCACTTTGAAAGGTGAAGAGCAGCTATATTTTAACAAGGTAAGAGCTATCAGTGCAATTCAAGCCTGAGGAGTAGGGCTGCTGTGTTTGCTTCAGGGTGAGTTCTGCTTCCCCTTCTAGAGCATGGCTGCACTTCACTGTACAGCAAGGGAAACATATTGAATGATGGTAATGAATGCAAAAACATTGATTAAGGCAAGGCTTCAAATCAATCTTTTAAAAGATCCATTTGTTCCTGTTTCTATATCTGTGATAAGTGTAAGGTTATCTCTCCTCATGGGGAGGCAGAGGGTCCATAACAAACCAAAGAAATGCTGACATCTCGATTAATTTACACTGTCTGTTGCAGGAATCACAGATTGCTTCTGCAAAGTTTACGAAGAAGGTATGTAAATGTGAAGACAAACAAGTAGCAATGGACAGGGTAGTATGTTCCTTTCCCTGTTTCTTTTGATGCTTTTTAAAAGTCATCTTGGTGTTTGAGTTTTTTTCAGTGGTTGGGAAGTGATCTGCACTGACCCTGTTTATACCTACCCTACGTGTAAAGCCTTCTTTTATACCTTTTCTAAACCCCATGAATGTTTAATTGTGGTAATTTAGTATATTTACACTAGACAGAATGGATAGTTCTTGACAATGCCCTTTGGGCATTAATTTTTAAACAGTGTTCCAGATGAATGGGCACTGGGGACTATCAACATCTTGTTTGTATGCTGCTGTAAAAGGTCCTGAATTATCGATATTCTGATAGAATAGTTCTGAAATTTGTCAACAGATCTATTGAACTGAGATTAAAGGATTTTGTTATTGTTTGTGTTTTATTTTACAGGACAGTCATGGGACTCTGGGACGGCCTTTTTTCCTTTTCAGGGTATCTGAATCCCTTACTTTTTAAAGATTCTGAATCACAAACAATGCTGTATGTCCATAGATGAGCAGATGTTTCCCTTCAGAAATTCTTACTGCATTTGTTTTAAGTAGAGGCCAAATATCCCTTACTTGAAAGCTTAGGGAGCCATTTGCTTAAAAAGCTCTGATTTCACTAAAAGATGACAAGATAATGAGCTCTGGGGTAGTAATGGATTAAGCACCTTTTTTTTTGTTTGAAGATAGGCCTCTGCAAATGTTTTATGTTGAGCCAAATCATCCATGTGTCTTGTATCTCTTAGATTGTCAAGGTGCACTGATGGTAAGCACATTAGATAAACTGTGCATATCAGCTGAATGCCCACTTGGTCTGAAAGGTCTGGCCAGGAAGCGATTTCATGCTGCATAACAGGGTGAAGAACCAAAGCAAAATTATCACCGTTTCTCTCATGTTTTTCACCCATTGGCTGGCTGAGCTATGATATGATCTAATGCAATATGTGCTGGTTTAGCCACACTGATTAACACAAAACTAACTTCTAGAAATATCTTCAGCACATTAAAAAAATAATAAAAATATTATAAAGTAGATTGTATCAGGTAATCAGTGTTCCAAGTCAGCTGTCATTTACTTTTTAGCTTACTTAAGTGTGTCCAGCCAGGTTCTTTCAGTGCTGGCATTTGTATGTTCTTTCTTAGGCATGTGCATATAGTACTCCAAGGAACTGAGACCAAAACCCTGAATAAGAATAATTAGAGCCAGAATGTTCAGCTGTTTGGACAGAGAGCTGAACGAATATTTCTCAGACTCAAAGGCACAACCCACCCTGCATGGATTCCCTGGTATTTGATGTGTTGTTGCTTTAAAGGAAATTTTACTGCAGTCTTTTTATACAGTTCTCTGTCTGCTTGATGGGGATGTATTTTGGTGTGCTTATAAATCTGGCATCTAATACTTCTGCACAATCATCTAATTAAATATTTTTCAGCCTCGAAATGGAAGAACCATTGAAGGCAGTGGTAAGTGGGCATCAAAAAGTGACAAGAATTTGTTCTGATTTTTTCAATAATGATGATCCTCATGACAGAAGGAGTTACTGAGAAGCATTAAAAACCTAGATAAACACATGGATGTTTCATACTAGGAGATGTCTGGGCAGAAATGTGATTGGTTTTTTTCATGCTCAGAGACTCTTGACAAAGAGATTGTTTTCTTGTCTCTTTAAGGTTCAGTAAGGAGATAGAACTGGTACAGAAACTGTAAAGTTTAAAAACCAAGGGTGTAAATTGTACTTAGAAGACAAAAGTTTTTTGAAGGTAAACATTATCTAGAAAAGGCAAGGATGGGAATGCAAGGAAGGAAGAAAATGAGATCTAATAATATCACCTGGCACTTGCATATCCATTTTTGAAAGTGTCTACTAAAGGTCTGTGAGCTTTAATGGGAAATAGACAATAAAGTCAATATATAGGTGTCCCATCCTCCAGTCTCTCTTCTTCTAATCTTTTATCCCACGATAAAAGATCACCTTTTTCTGTTTGCAATCTTAGAATTATTTCCAGGTGTTGACTGAAAGGGTTGGTTTGGTTTATTTGTTTGGTGGGGTGTTTTTTGTTGGTTTTGTTTGTTTGTTTTGTTTGTTGTGGGTTTTTGTTTGTTTGTTTTTTATTATTATAGGACAGCAGGCTAGAAGAGAAATCTGCCAGAAAAGCTCCACAAGTAAAGAATACCCTTGCTGTACATTCAGGATGTAACCATTTTGGAAAGAAAGGAACCAAACATTTGAGAGAGTGTCATAGAGCAGCATCGTTAATCGCTTGCTCTGGTCTTAGGCACTGCCCTGGGCATCTGTTGCTTCCCATAGATGAAAGGAAGATAAGGAGCTAGATGGATCTCTGTTTTGAGCTGGTGCAGAGCTCAAATCAGCTCAAGCTGTTCTTGTTCTTAGGTCCACATGTGTGTGGGAAATGTTTCATAGCTATGAAACTTGTAGGGGCAGGTAGTGCTTTCCAGACCTGTTCAGAGTAACTGGAAGCATGATTTGACAACCACTAAGATGAACCAAACAGGCAGAGCATCCCTATAGATTTTGGTCAAAACAGTTCAAAAATAATTAAACTTGAATGAAAGTTCTCTATGTAGAATACTCTGGTGTTAGCAGAATTGATAGACTCTCAGATAAATCTCTTTAAAATGCTGGTATAGAAGCCATTCCTCTATATTCATGCCCTAGTCTTACATACAGCAGTAAATTTTAGCAACAGGTTGGTCCCCTGAGCCAACCTGGCTGCAAGATGCACTTCATGCTTCCATCCTCTACAAGGAGGTCATCAGAGTTAGGACATGGTGCAGAGAGGGGAACTGTGTGAGGAGGGAGGATTTGTGTTTGAGTATGAATACCAGATTTTGGTGCTTAGCTGAACTTTCAGGTACCTTAATCTTCTGGTATCAGAATTTCAAGCTATTTAATTTCAACTTTGAGAAGTGAATACTAAGTCATATTCAGACCAACAGCTCAAAATATGACACTGTTTTAATTTGTTTCAGAATACCATGGAATATGAAGTTCATGGGTTGATTTACCAGCTTGCTGACTTGGTTTACATAAAGAAAGGAGACTTCCCACTGCACTGGTTGTCTATTATGTGACTCAGTTGTCTGGAATTTGCTGTTCCGTGTAATAAATTTGCAATCATTAATTTTTGTTGTCCTTTTCTTATTGAAGCCTGTACTGAGCTTCCTTGGGCTATAGTGTAGCATTGCCTTGTGCCAGCTGTAATCAAAGGAAATCAATCATCTCAATATCAACAATTTTCAAATCCAACAGTGCATTTTATAACATCTTCTTTAATAGGGTCATAAATTATAAGCTTGTCCTTTTGACTAGATAATATATTTCCCCAGAATTTCAGAATATGCATCCTGAACAACATGATACTAAAATCATCATGGACATTTCAATGATTTATTTCTTATTTTGAATAACTGATGGCCTGAGTGTGATGATTGATGAATCCAAAGCACTTTAAAAGAAGGGGAACAAGTACTGCTGTTACACACAGACATTATTTGATAAGATGATGTGGGGTTTTTTTTCAGCCTTGCATTATTGGTTATCATAAAGCACAAATGAGGCACTTTTGAGAGATATTCTGAACATCTGCCCTTTTTGTCTGAAATCATGCATTTAAACCTGTGGTGCAGCCAATTGTGCTTGTAATGCATGGAGTGTTTTGGTAGGTAGAGACACTTCCAGGCACAAAACTTAAAATACTAAGCAGTTACTTCCTTAGGAACAAAAGAACATAGTAAAAGCCAGCATCTGCGGATACAAACAAGGCTGCAATTTCTGAACACAGCATTGGCTTCCTCAAGCCCTTTGTTATTGTTTCTTCTCTTTGGCTACTCAGTTGTTGTACTGCAGCAAAGTACCATTTCAATTATGCTGGCATGGCCCCACATGAACTGGATTTGGAGACACCTTTGTCTTTAAAAACAAGCCATAAGAAACCTGGGTTTTGTTGTTTTGTAGGCTTTTAAAAGGCTTTTTTAAGATTCCAATTTGGGCTGTGTTAACATGAGTTTGGCTAGTAGGTAGAGGGACGTGATGAGTTATTTGGCAATTGTTAGGCTGCATCCAGCATGTCTGGTTTTGGGCCCCCAATACAAGAAGGGCATGGAAAAACTGGAGGGAGCTCATGGAGAGCCTCCAAAGTTGTGAGGACTGTATCAGTATCACATACCTGGGGAGATGCAGGGGCAGCTGGGCTGGTTCCGCCTGAAGGAGGGATGCCTTCAGGGGCACCCAATAGACTTTCCAGTGCCTGTGAGGGTCATCAAGGAGACAGTTGAGTCCTCACAGAGTAGGGTGGGAGAAAAAGTAGCAATAGGCATAAGTTGAAGTAAGAGAGGTTCAAATGTCCAGGCAATGCATCCAGTTTTCCAGAGAGGTGGTGTAGTCTCCAGTCCTTGGAGATTTTCAAAACCAGGGTAGACAAAACCTGGTCTGAATTCCTGCTTGGGACCAGACTAGAGACCTTCTGAGGTCCCCGCCACCCTCAGTTATTCTGTGACATGAGTACAATTTCATACTATGTGTTTCAGCCTCTAACAGGGTCAAGACCTCTGGCTTCTCAGATATTTGGAGCCAGCTAGGGTATCCCTCTGGAAGAAACAACTAAGACAAATGCAAGTGGTGGGGATGCACTGTGGTGATGCAAATAAATATGAGATAATGATACAAAAGCACAGCAATGGTATTTTTGGCTTGTTTCATCTCAGAGGCCAAAGCACAGAGGAGCTCTCGTTCACTGCTCAGTGGAAATATTTGCTCCCTGAAGCAATAAAAATGTCACCTGTGAAATAGGAGAGCTTAACAATGTTGAAATGTAAAGGTCATCCCTGGACTGAAACTCTTTCTGGACATCCCATTGCAAAACCCACAGCAGAAATTGAGGAGCGCAGACATGGGCAACAACAACAATTACAAGCACAGAAATATTTCTGCAAGAAAAAGAGGTGAAAGCTCAGTTCCCATTGTCAGCCAGAGAAGAGACAAATAATCAAGAGTGACACAACAAGGTACACAAAATAATGAGTGTGTTTAGAAGAGTAAAGTGTGTGCTTATCCATCCTCTGGTAATAAAAAGCAACAAAGAGGGACACTTAATTACACTGAGAGGCAACACATTTCAGCTTAAAGGGAATTTTTTTCTTCCAGTCAACTCTTTAAACCAGTTGTGACGGCTTAGAGCATATGGTTAGAGGCAGCTCTGTCAGCTGCTGGGAAGGCAGGCATGTTCAAGAATGCACACATTCGTGCTGCCTAACTTGACTTGAAAATCATATCATGCTGGCCCAGGACCTTAAAAGCTTGGCCTGGCAGAGCTGGGCTTAGCAAGGCATTGCTCAGCAGAGCACACAGCAAGGGATCTGGAAATGCACTCACCTGTGGGGGAGCGAGTGCTGCCTGGCCTCACGACACGCCACTCACCAAAGAGCCAGAGCACGAAGCACAAGAGGAAAACCTTCTTGGTGTTTTATTGCACTCCCTTTGGTCCCCTCATGATCTTGTGCCTCGGACAGCCTCACTCCCTTCTCAGTTCCCACAGGGAAGAACTCACTTACTAAATCTTCAGGTGATGGCAAGCACTGGAGGACAGAGTCCACATTCAGAATGCTCTTGGCAAAGATACATATGGGAAAAAATATGTACAGCTCATTGACAATGAAAAGAAGTTATTACACCTACTGAAGAAAAATCAATTGCAGCTTTGCAGCAAAGGGAATGGGTAGCAGTAGACAGTCAAATATCACAGGGTTGAGGAGAACACAAAATTAAAATGTGGAATGAATAAGAAGCTATAGGAACTATCACACAGGAGGTGTTGCATGGCTGACTATAGGTAAGACTTCATCTACAGAGCAATAGAGGAGAAGAAAGAGGGGAACCAACTGCAGAGAGGAAGGTGGTACCCTGGATAAAGCGAGGTTGCTTTGCAGAAGGAAAGTACGAGGAGGGGAATGATAAAATGCTTCATTTTAAGCTCACCACTCGGGACAGCATCTATTCATGCCCATGGATGGATACTGCTGGGAGAGGTGAACTTAAAATGAAGACAGGTTCATATAAAATCTGACAATCAGGAGAATGAAGCACTGATTAACAGGCAGAGTTGCCTCTTCCTGATCAAAAAATTTTCCACAGGAACTGACACCTCACTTGGACTCTAAGTTACAAAGGTCCCAGTTCTGAAACAGCTTTAAGAAGCATTTTCTGTGTTCAGTGTTATGTCCTGGTGCAATGTTTATTCTTATGTTTCATTTAATTAAAGATTAGTACCATTGTATTATTGAATATAGAATAATAGAATATTTTATGTTGGAAAAGATCTTTAAGATAATTGAATTCAACTCTTAACCTAGCACTACCGTGTTCATCACTAAATCATGTCCCAAAGTGCCACATCCAAATGTCATAAATACCTCCAGGGATTGTGATTCAACCACTCCATTGGGCAGCCTGTACCAATGCTTAACAACCCTTCTGATGAAGAAATTTTTTCCTAATGTTTTGCCCACTTCAAATAGAAATTGCTGTCTGCTTCTGGAGAAGTGGAAGTTTCAGTCTTAGAGAGCCCAGCCCTTACACTTTACATACTTTTAATTCATGATTACACCTGTCACACTAAGAGCTGTGAGAAGTGACACCTGACTCCCAGGGCTGCAAGGCAGTCCTGGGAAGAATAGTGTCTCTGCTTCTGAATTGCTTGTGTAAAACAAGAGAAAACATCCCAGCATGAAAAAGGAAGTATATGGATTACAGGATAAATGGAAAACCCCATTTGTGTCCTGTGAATTCAGACTGCACACGAACTGGAGTCCTATGAAAACACATTGAGAGGATTGAAACAACTGATGATGAGAGTTGACAGATGGACAGTGAGGAACTGCCAAGTACATGTGACAGGAAATTCTATCTAGGAACTAAAACCACATCAGCTGACTGCTTGTCTCAGCATCACGATTCTCAGCAGGTAATGTGACTGAAGTAGCTGCAAAAATTGGAAATCTGCCTACTGGAGATTAAAAACCATAGCCAGCTGGGCAGAAGATAAGGAATTGCCTGACAGGTTGGCCAAAAGCTGCCAACATCCCATTCCAGATTTTCTAATGCATGTTAGGCTGCTGAATGACATCCAGCTACAAGATGGATATGCTAATTGTTCTAAATGTTTATT
The DNA here is from genome assembly GCA_026770055.1 of Myrmophylax atrothorax. Lineage (NCBI taxonomy): Eukaryota > Metazoa > Chordata > Aves > Passeriformes > Thamnophilidae > Myrmophylax > Myrmophylax atrothorax. Next base: position 30,456,437 of record JAOXXN010000001.1, on the reverse strand, counting down.
TATTTGGGGAATCTTAGAGTCGAGCAGTGATCCCAGAATATGTATTGGATGCTTAGGTGGAGATCACTCTGAAGACCTGTCTTACTTACCCGTCCCAGAAAACTGACACACTGCAATTAGCAACCCTCTACTTTATTAAACAGAATAAAAACATATCTTACTGGGCTGGACTGCACAAACTGTCTTAATCTATACAGTCTGATAGATTTCTGCACTGAACAACTAGAAGAAGGTTCTAAGTCTTCTTCTCCAGTCATTTCTGAATCTACTTTTTCCACAGTGCAGAAACAAAAATGTGATTGATCTTGTAGTTAGCTATGATTCACCACCTAACATTTTGACATTTGTCTGGGGCAAAGAACCTTGTACACCAAACACCATCTGTCTATTAGCCTGCAACCTGGAAATCTGAACGTGAATGCATGGCAAACTTGAAAGAAAAATATTTTGCATATCTTTACCACAAAGCTCCTGCACCCAGGGGTTCCTACACAGCAGTTCAGATAGTACCTGCTGGATTACTGCATGGGGGAGATGTGTACACATAAATACATGCTTCTGGAGTATAGCTACCTAAACATCAACCAGAAAAATACCTAAACATGGACTACAACTTCCAACAGAAGAGGCAAAAATGCAGAAGGCACATGAACCAACCTCAGAGCACAGACAGGTAATCATGTGCAACCCATCAGAAAATACACAAAATCCAGGAGCCTCAGTGTAGCACCAAGGTCATATTTTTTCTCAGGCCCCCGGAGGGAACTGACTTGCTGCAGCCACCCACTCTGTGGGGCAGCGTGACCTCTCAAGGGAAGACACCAGAGATTCTGCTATGCGCATAAACACCAAAACCAGCCTTTGATTATAACTTGGTAATCTTACACCACGCATTTTCCTTCATTTTCACAGCTCTGTATAGCACTAAGTATAATCTCAGATTATAAACCAAATTCACTATTTTGTTATTTGCAATAGAGTACGCACTTCCAAGAGGGCATGGGTGTTTAGGAATTGCAATATTGGGATCGGCCAGCAGAGGGCAACGCCAAGATCAAATTTGGGACGTGCAAAGCAGAGGTGGCACCCCGGGCCCTACCCTGCTCCACCCTGCGCTAGGCTTGACCCACTCCCGGCTCAGGTAATTAATGAGTTCAGCATCCCTTGCATTGACCCTCAGAGGCAATAATATGGGATATTTCCTCTCCTTACAAAGAAAGTGAAGGTGACAGAAGATAGTAATCTTATAAACACACAAATCTCAGCTCAGAGCAAATTACAAGCACTGCACAACTGAGACATCTGTCAACAGCATCCAGTCCTCTAGACAGGTAAAAAAAGAAGAGCTTTTCCAGGCGTCATTTCACCTCCATGCTTCCATCTGCTCAGCACTTCATTGAATTGTACACACATTTTCTTATGGGTGCTATTGAAAACATCTATTTTCCCTGACAGACAGTTGTGCCATGCCATAACTGAGTTAGGAAAGTAACACTACATCAAGATAAATGTGTTTTGCAGCATCAGTAACAAGAGAGATGCCACAGGAGCTGTGTTGTGAATTTTTTGGTTTTGCTTTAATTTGCACTGTCACATGCCAGCCTCAGCTACATGTGGCTAAGTTGAAACCTGTAGCACAAGACATGAGAACTAGTCATGTGCAAAAGTACTATTCAATTATTGCCTTGTTTTAAAAAATAAATGAATACTTTGGTGATCAACAGAACATGCAAAACTGTTTCTATTAGATTTGTACTTTGAGGAGGATCCCCCACATTGTATTAAATGAATGATAGTTTTAATCACAATTTCATGAGTATAATTTCATGCTGTGGCCTTTATTTCACTCAGGACATATGTCAGAACTCTTTCTTTTACAGAGCTACCTATTTCCATGTAATTGGTAGGAATCAGCTTATAATTTCAGCTCTCCTTCATATTTGCCTAGAACTGCCAAGCAGATTCAGAAGTCAGTAAATGAGGACAGGTGAATAAGCAAGAAAATGGTGTTTGACATAAATACTGTTTTCTTAGGAGAAAGACTAAAAACCGAAGGAAGTAAGGCAGCTGAGTAGGGAATGCACAAAATGGGAAATAGGATTTCTGAGCTCTAGTTCTGGCTCTCTTCATATATGACAGTACCCTACATTTCAGTGAATTACCTAAGGGTATGATTTTCATACTTACCAAGTGCTTTACTGAACAAGGGCTTACATGTGGGTATGAAACTAAGTATATATACTACTAAGACAGCACCTTTCTACCTTCCCCCTATGTAAAAAAGGGTGTGTCTACTTAGCCTCAAAGTTTTGCTGATACCCTGTGCTTTTCTGTTCATAAGTAGCTCCAAAATCATCCAGAGTGCCTATTAACCAACCTAGATACAACCTAAACTTTCCAAGGAAGCTAAATGTTGATGATCTGGGTATTTATCTGAATTTTCTCCCAAACCCCATCTTTAGAATAAATAATTACATTAATTAGCATAATAGGCTAGTACTATTTGCTCACAGAACATACCTGATCAAATAAGAGAATTTATCCTCAACTAAAACTTGTTTTCTGGTTACCCTGATGCATCATTTTTTATCAGCACAAATAGTACTACTCCAGTAAATGTTTAAGCACTCCTCAGGGTACATTTTGCAAAACTAGGTGCCACAGAGTTCTGCATTTTTCCCTTTCAGACTAGCAACACCTCTAATAAAACAAAAAAACCCAACCAAACAAAACCTTTTCTCATTGTTCTATCCCCAGGTTTCTAGGTATTATACTTTCCCTGCTGATGTGTTGCAAGGCAGTAGTGAAGTGCCCTGACTCTGTTTCCTCTTCAGCAGCAGAGCATTTGATCTGTGGTGGCCCTTCCAGGGTTGGTTCAAAGCTTAGTGAGGTGCATTCACTTTGAACAAGTGCTGGGGAAAGAAGAACATGTCTAGAAAATATCAGTGGTCCTGTTGTGTAAGTAATGCAACAGCAGCTATAAACGCACAGCCAGAATGGCCAGAAAGTATTCTGACGCTCTCTTGCTTGACAAGCTTTATAGCATAAACAAAAGAATACCACCCAGCAATTCTTGCTACAAAGAGAATTATTCTTTGGTTTATTCTGTTATGGCTACCTCACACAAATTTTATATTCACTTCCTGCTGATCTTTCCTTCATGGTCTATAACTCTCATTTTATTTTTACAGCATTTTCGTCTCCATTGTCAGGTTTCAGTTTCACACCACTTCAGAACCAATTCTCCCAACAACTTTCCTCCTCTGGCACACAGCATCCTGGTACATAGGAGGAAAGCAATGAGTATGCTCTGAGGAGGAACATGCTGCAAAGTAGACACCAGAGAAAGTCTCTTTTGAGAAGAACTGTAGGTTGTTAATGCAGTCAAATTAAGTTGAATGCCCCTGGATAGAGAAGAGTCATTTTACTTTTTTTTAAATCTGCAAAAAAAAATATTCCCATATGGGCCACTCCCTTAAGAGCTGGAGTTGATGATCCTTGTGGGTCCCTTCCAACTCAGAATGCAATGTGAAATTTAAAAAAAGTATATGGATTCACAGAGGAAAAAAGATGGACTGGCAGGGTGGGGGGTTGTGGAAAAGGAGTAGGTACCTTCATAAGTTCTTGAAAATTTGCATACTCATTTTTACCATAGACAAAAACCAAATTTGTAACCTGTGTTGAGAGAAGACATGGCTTCACCAGTTTCTGCATGCCATAATAGAGACTTAGTGTCATGATGGAGCATTCTAAAGAAAGGCAGATGCTCACTACAGTTTTACGAGCAATAAGGTTTTAAAACAGAGGGTTATTAACTTCTAAAGCAGAGTTAAACAACCTCTGAAGCACTGAGTTTATTGCACTATCTGTGGTGTAAGAAAAGTCACAGGAACAGTAGTGTATGTCTTGACTCTCCCGCTTGCTTCACAACTGTTGCCTGTAACATGTTTTCAAAATTAAGTATTTTAATTTTTGAAAAAAAATTAACTTGAAGAATTATTTAGGTGCTATGCTAGGCTTCTTTTTTAATATTTTCTCTGTTCCTCCATCCCTGAGAAAAGAGGAAAGGCCATTGTTGCATACTAGAAACTTTATTACAAGCTTAAAAATATCTTAATATTAGCAGAAAAAATACTTGACAAAGAAGCATCATGTACAAATTAGTGCATCATTTGTAAGTGCATACAAGGGATCAGGAAAAGCAAGTTTCACTGGCTACCATCTTGTTTCTGAGAAGGACCAGCGTATCTGCTAGTCTTCTTGGGAAGGAGTTCCAGAAGGATATTCAGCATAACCCCACCTTCAGCAACGGTCACACTGGCACAGAACTCACTCAGGTTACCATAATTTCTCACAGCCAGCACAGTGTGCCTGGGCAGAATCCTTGTTTTGTTGTTTTCATGAGCAACAATGCCTGCTGCCTCCAGGACCTCTGCTGTCACGTACTCAATTACTGCAGTCAGGTAGATGACAGCACCCAAACCAATCCTGTCAATGTAATGCACTCTTCAGACGAGTTTATAGGCACGACCCACAGGAAACTGCAGACCTGCCTTCACTTATTTGCTTCTCCTTGATGCAGTTCCAGGTCTGTCAGCCCCTGCTTGCTACTTTCTATGTCCAGACATTCTGGCAGGGTCAGAGGTCTTAAAAGTATTTGGATGCTTGGGCTACAGTTAATGGACAGCGAGAGGAGAAAACAGCAAGGTCAGTTACCCTTTCTGCTCTTCCACATCAAGAAAGTTCATTCTTTTCTTGAGGAAAGAGCAGACCACAGTTCATCAATAGCAATTACTACTACCCTTTTACAATCTGCCTTTTAGGAGTAGCACCTCATTGCCAAACCTGTCAAGAAAGGCTTATTGAAGTAGTATGAAGATCTCAAAAGAAGAGAGGTTTTACCCTGCTACTTGGAATGTATTTGAGATTAAGAGACAGCAGGTCTTCTTCAGCAGGATTTTTTTAAACACCATCACTGTTACCTCAAAGCTAACTTGAGGCCAAACCTGCCCCTTCTTCCAAATATAATCTGTTCTAACTCTTCTGTTATTAAGTTACATCCTCCTTTGATTTTAAACCTAACAATGGAAAAATTCTTGCAGCCCACAGCATCTTACATCCTAAACACTCCAAGACATTTTTATGTGGAGTTCTAAATTAGTTCCCCAAGTGGTACTCTCCAGCAGCTGTAAGAGTACTACTAGAGGTGTTCAGCACCAGGAAAAGGACAAATCAGAAGCACCACGCAGACTAGAGAATAGAAATTACCAACTGCATCCTTAAAACAAATGAAATTCAGCCTAGTTAGAATACTCTTACAATGGGGGGGGGGAAATACTCATTTAAATAACATGTCTGATCTATGACTAAATAGGACAATTGGCTTCCAGCACAGCTGTTTGCAATACACAAGAACATCACTAGATTATGATGTGCAATTTCTTTGGGTAGTTTTTATGGAGACATTTAAATATTTCAGAAAAATCAAAAAAAGCTTTGAGTAGAAGGAACAAAAAAAAAAACCAAAACCAAGAGCCAGCAAATCGAACCATAGCTCCTTATGCCTGTTACCAGACAATACTTTTTCTATTTGGATTACTCACAGCACAGACATACTAGTCTGTATAAGCCATTAACTTACAAAGTAGCATGAAGTCCACAACAAGCCCAAATATTTCACAATGCATTATGAATAAAAAACATATCCTGTTACCTTCAAAAACTCTTCTTTTGGCCTAGTTTGTACCTTGCTACAACCTACACCCAATTACAGAAAGGCCACAAAAGATCACTCCCCCTACTCCTGGGGCATAAGCTTTTATTTGTGCAACTTTTCTCCTCATCAGTGGGTGGCCTAGATAATTAATGAATGATTTGCACATGTGTTTCATCTTTCTTCACCTAACCCCTGATTTGAAGGAAAAGGAAGAAATACATTACAGCTGCTCAGAAGCAAATTCTCTGGAGTGAGGGGGAAGAAGGCAGGCTGTCTCCAAGGGCTGAGCCACAGCTGTTTCAGTCTCACTGGGACCCTGTCAGCTCTCACCCACTCTGGCTGAAGTACTTCTGTCTGTACACTGTGTGTAAAAACAGTCTTTTCCTTACTTCTGAACATTGGTAAAAAAGTACATAGGGAAAATGGGCTTTATAAACACAATGTATTTTCAGTTGGGTGGGAGGGGGAAACTGTCTATTGCTTTATGTGTGTCCTGGGCAGAGTTATGCTTGGTTCACTTTGTGTCTGAGCCCCACCAAGTGATGGGATATGGCTTCTAAGATTTAGGCTTCTGCCCCTCTCCTGGTAACTTACTGTCTCAGATGGGGCTCAGGGTTTACTGTGGGAACAGGGGGGGTCTTGGTCCTAAGGGTGCTTGCTAGTTCCTCTCATTTCATCTGGGCAAAAATCTCACCTAATGCAAAGGAATATTTTAAAAAACTGAATGCTCACTTTCTGCTCATGCTCTTTTGGTGGTTTTTTTTTTCTGTCATTTAGAATAGGTTCCAACCAGCATCATATAGGAGCCATGGGTTTGAACAGTGTCTCAGCTACAGAAGATGACTATTTAAACCAGCAGGTTCTCCTGAAAGCCCGGCTCTGGCAGAACATTTGGACAGCAAAACTGACAGCACCTCACAGCACCTGTATTTGTGGTTCCATCTATCACTTACCCACTTTTCCCCCCAAGGATGAGCATTTAGTTCAAGCTGAGCGAGATTGCATTTTCTGCCACCTCAGGGCACTGAGGCACCATAAGGATTGATGTAATCTCAGAGCACAGCTGTTTGTTTCTCCTCATTCAGAGACATAAAAGTTTGCTGTGCCTTCCTTTCAGTAACCCGGACCTAGCACAGGGTAAGTGCCCCAGTACACTTCAAGATAATCTGGATGTTAATGGGATGCCTGTGATGTCACAATGTGCTGCACTGGGGCTGCTGAATTTTTATTTCAGGCCCTTATTGGACTCATTTCTTCACATGCCCAAAGCAAACACACTCTTAAAGTGTGCCTGTTGGCAGATTATGTGGGGTTCTTCTCCAGGGACTCACTGTTGGGCTCCCCCTTTCTGGGGGAGCATGCTGTCCGTTGGTCTAGAGCATAAAAGGAGGGGAAGGGAGGTGGGAGCAGGTCTCTTTCCTCCTCTCTTCTGCATGTTTTTGAGAAGCTCAAAAGGTCTGATCAATTCTTTGAAAAGGGCAGAGGTGCCCATTTGTATGGAATGGGGTGTTGATTCCAAGTAGATTGCGGTCACCACATCCAATGTACTCCTCAGTGTTTTTTGAGTGATACTTTATACAGACTCAAAAATAAAATAAAAGTAAATATCTAGAGACAAATTTCTTGTAATGCTAATTGGCTATGACCCATTACTAACAAAAGGTGAAGTACTGCTAATTACACCTGTTAAGAACAGATAATATAGGCTTGATTGCTTATTTTGTTTGATTTGATTTGATTTTATACAGCCCACAAGCCAGTGGAAAAATAAAACAGGGTATGAAATGCAAATAGATAAAAAGAGGCTCAGTGAAGTGGAAAGAGAAGAGTTACAGAGATTCACAGAAGGGGTAAGGCTGGAAGGGACTACAGTGGGTCAGCTGGTCCAACCTCCCTGCTCAAGCAGAGCTGTCACAGAGCACATTGTACAGGATTACATCCAGTCAGTTCTTGAATATCTCCAGTGAGGGAGACTCCACAACCTCTCTGGGCAATCTGTTCCAGTGCTTAGTCACCTGCACAGAAAAGTTCATTCTCATGTTCAGGCGGAACTTCTGTGTTGCAGTTTCTGCCCATTGCCTCTCATCCTATTGCTCGACAGCACCAAGCAGAGCCTGGCTCCATCCTTTTAACACCTTCCCTTTAGATACTTACAGACACTGATGAGGTCCCCTCTGTCACCTCAAAGCTGAACAGGTCCAGCACCCTCTGCTTTTATGAGAGCTGCTGCACTACCCTAATTATCTTCATAGGCCTCCTGGACCTGCTCCAGGAGGTCCGTGTCCTCTTTGTACTGAGGAGCTCAGAAGTGGACACAGCACTCCAGATGTGGCCTCACCAGGGCTGAGCAGAGGGGCAGGATTACCTGCCTCTACCTGCTGGCAATGCTCTCCCTGATGCACCCAGGATGCCTTTGGCCTTCTGGGCCCCAGGGGCACACTGCTGGCTCACGGATGGCTTGCTGTCCCCCAGGACTCCCAGGACTTTCTCCGCAGAGCTGCTTTCCAGTAGGTCAGCCCCCAGCCTGTGCATGGGGTTATGGAACGTATTTGAGACTGAGGCACAGCAGAAAGTGGTGATTCAGGAGGTTTCTCTCTGCCCATCCCTCCAGCCCGTCCAGGTCCTTTTGGATGGCAGCACAGCACTCCGGGGTGATGGCCACTGACAGGCCGGGAACAGGGGGATTGGATTCCCCCCCGGCCGCTGGGGCTGGCGCCGTCAGTCCCGGCTGCTCCGGCTGCGCAGCGCAGGGACGGCAGGCGGGGAGGGAGAGTTCCTAAATCCAGCTGCTCTTCACAGTGGGCATGGCAGGGCTCCCCACACGGGGAATGGGCCGGGATCCCAGTTCGGAGCAGGAGCTGGACTTCTGGCGTACTGAAACGGAGCTTTTAAAAAAGACAGAGAGGGATTTTTACACGGGCTGACAATGGTACAACGAGGGGGAACGGTTTTTAACTAGGAGCAATTTAGATTAGATTTTAGAAAGAAATTCTTTGCTGTGACAGTGGTGAGACACTGAGACAGGTTGCCAGAAGAGGTTGTGGATGTCTCATTTCTGAAAGTGTTCAAGGTCAGGCTGGATGGAGCTCGGAACAACTTGGTGTAGGGCAAGGTGTCCCTGCCCACGGCAGGGGAATTTATGATCTTTAAATTCCCTTCCAAATCAAACAATTCCGCGGTTGTTTCACCCCCCGCACGCCCCGGGCGCTGGGACCAGGACCAGCCTTATTAGGCGGCCCGGGAAGCGGCCCCGGCGCTGTGCCCGCCCCGCCGGCGCTGCCCTTGCCTTCCTCACTCCCTCTTCTCTCTTCCAGGGTCACTCTTGACCCCTCTAAGCGGCAGAGCTCTAATAGGTGCGTCTCGGGCACTCCCACGCCTCCAGGAGCCAAAATCAGTAAGTGCCTGGTGTCACCGGCACCCGTCGCGGTGCCACTGGTGCTTGTCCCAGTGCCACCAGCGCTCGCCCCAGCACCTGTCCCGGTGCTGCCAGTGTTTGTCCTAGTGTCCACCCTGGTGCCTGT
>JAOXXN010000001.1:30436755-30447100 GCA_026770055.1 Myrmophylax atrothorax | reverse complement strand
CGGCGCAGAGCGGAGGGGCGCGGAGCGGAGCGGAGGGGCGCGGAGCGGGGGCGGCGGCGGGGCGCGCAGCGGAGCGCTATGCCTTTAACGGCGCGCGGGGCAGGCATGCCGAGCGCGTAGTGCGGGAAAGTCGAGGCGGGGTTAAAGTTCAGCTCATGGAGCGGCTCCGCGCTGGCTGCAGTTTGGCAGAGTTGGAAATGTGAAAGCAAGAAGCAGGCTCGGGGCTCCCCCTCCTCTCCTCTCTCTCTCTCTTTTTTTCCCCTCCTCTCTCTCCCTCTCCCTCTCTCTCTCTCCCCCTCTCTCTCTCCCTCTCTCCCCGCACACGCACACCTCCAAACCGCAGCCCCCCGCAGCAGTCATGTATTCTCCGCTCTGTCTCCCCCAGGTAAGCGGCCGCCGGGGCGCGGTGGGGCCGGCGCTGCGGGGGGACCCGGCCGGGCGAAGGGGTTGGACCCGCCCTGGGCTGGGGCCCCGCCGGCAGCCGCGGGCCGCCCGCACGGGCGGAGCGCCCCGGGATGGGGACAGCCCGGTGTCGTCCCCTTTCCGCGGATGGAGGTGTCGGCCTTGTGGCCGTCTTGCTCGGAAGCTCCATGTCTGCTTTTGTGGTGGTTTGCTGCTCTTTTGCAAGCGCGGTGTCTGTTTCGCTGCTGTAGTGAGCGGCCGTGCGTCTCAGGAAACGAGGGTGGGTGCAGTGGAATACCGTGTCGAAGGAAAAGTGACCATAGCCAGAACATTTAAAAGTATTAAAAGTCTGGTGTTCTGTTTGCTGCGCTACTTTGCTTCTTTTCCTTCTTTCCTTCTTGTCTTCCCCCCCTCCCTTACCCCTCTCGTCTCCCCTGCCCCCTCGCAGTGCTGGGGTTCGGTCGGAGAGGGGTGTGGTTATGTAGATGTAACAGACCTATTGTAAATTATACTGACATAAGCCATAGCGAAACAGTAGGTGTGTTCAGTTTTCAAAGTGAATTTAGGCCAAGACAGTAAGGAACCACAATCAGCCTGTGGATGCTTATCACTTGAGATTTCACATATTTAAAAGAAATAAAAGTATCACTGAGATTTCATGTATTTTGAAAAAATAAAGTTGCTAACTAACTTGAAAAATCTCCTGAGCCTCTCAACAATACACAGGTGCCTATTTGCATTGTTTTGCAGGATTATTTTAAGTATTTTACAGTGAATTCTCTAATTTTCAGGAGTAGTGTAGGTCTGATTCTCTAGCAATGGACTTGGCTGGCAGAGACAGTGCTTGTTTCTCTCTAATTACTTAGGTAGTCACATTGGCTTGAATCTACCAAGAATTCTGGTACACTGAGAGGTTGGTTCCTGTGTGTCTTGTCACTGGTGCTTCCCAATGCAATGACCATTGATTTGGTGGCCTGTTCTGCTGAGGCTAAGTGACCCCTCTGACCAGCATACTTCCTGTCATCCAGCTAATTTCCTCCACATTGGTTTCACTTTTTGAGAGATACAATGATGATTACAATGCTTCAAACTTTGGTACCCTACCAAGACCTGTACATGCTGTAAGTGGGATGGAAAAATGTGAAGTCACTTTTCAGTGTGCTGGTCCAGGGCTGCAAAAAAGCCTCAGCATCAGGAGGGTGTGCACTGTGACGCTGTTGTACCATCAATCCTGTTACCAGTTTTGCAACATATTATTGTGTCTCTCAAAAAGCCTGCCTGTTTTAAGTTCTGGAAGTGGCAAAGTTCTTGAAAATACAGCATCCATTTGTTGCTCTGTTCTAGGACCCAAATAAAGACACAGAGTGGAATGACATCCTGCGCAAGAAAGGTATCCTTCCTCCAAAGGAAAATGTGGAGGAGCAGGAGCGTGCAAAGGAAGAGGAGCAGTTTGCCATCCTTCAGAAGTCTCTAGGTAAGTGACAATCCAACTCAGGCACTGGCAGCAGAAGGAGAAGCCTTCCTGGGGAAAGCTTATAAAAAGAAGTGCCCAGAAGCAGTGTTTATATACCTGTAAAGCAATGTGTCATTTTTGAAGTCCATTGGGTTGCTAAAGCTTCATCCATGCAGGGTGATCATCTGTTAGTGGTGTCAAACAAATAGATTCCTGAACACATGGATTATTCTAGCATAGGAAAGCTTTGTTCTTTATATTTTATAGAAATCAGTGTTTGAAAGCTGAAATAAGAACAATGCACAGGTAGTGTGCCAGGTGAGTGTGGGAGTAAAACTGTCTCACGACATTTCCTGTTGGATGCTTCCTTTGTTGTTCAGGCCGCCGAACAATGCACGTGTGTGGGGTACATCTTTGCTGCAGCTGCCAGACTTGAAAGCTTATACAAGTATTTGTGAGCTAGTCTAGGCAACCTTCAGCTCAGAGGCCTTTACATCATTGTTTTGCCATCTGTATGTCTAAAGCGTGTAATATTTTCTAAAAATCCAGTAGCAATGATGACAGGCTGAGAGAGTTGGGGCTCTTTAACCTGGAGAAGAGAAGGCTTCGGGGAGAACTTACGGCACCTTCAAGTACCCAAAGGGAACTGACGAGAGAGCTGGAGAGGGACATTTTAGAATGATGGAATAGAGCCGTAGAATATCCTGAGTTAGAAGAGACCCACGTAGATCATTAAAGTCCAGCTCCTAAGGGCAACTCCAACTGTACATGAGCATGTAGTGATAGGACTAGGCAGAATGGCCTTAAGATAAGGGAGAATGGGTTTAGATATTAGGAAGAAATTTTTCACTGTGAAGGTGGTGAGACACAAACAGATTGACCAGAGAAGCTGTGGATGCTCCATCCCTGGAAGTGTTCAAAGACAAGCTGGATGGGGGTTTGGACAACCTGGTCTAGTTAAAGGTGTCCCTGCCCATGGCAAGGGGGATTGGAATGAGATGATCTTTAAGGTCCCTTCCAATCCAAATCATTCTGTGATTCTAAGGTAATACTTAAAAACAACCCATCCCATATTTCCCATTAATCTGTCCTTAATGAATTCTGTAGGACTGATAATGAGGTTTTTGCTGATTTGATGTTTCTTCTATTCTAGTGAAAACTTATGAGGACATGACTCTGGAAGAGCTAGAAGAGAATGAAGATGAATTTAATGAGGAAGATGAGAAAGCTATTGAAATGTACAGGTCAGAGCAGTGTGCAGAATTTGGCTTTAATGATAATTGGAGGATCTTTCTTTTATACGCTTTGAGGTATTGTTGAAGAGATAAAGGATGATTTTAGGCCTGATGATGGAAAAAGGGGCCTGTGTTTCTGGTCCCTTGTAGAGCTTTTAAGTGTCTTTAATAGAATAACAGCATTTGAATTCACTGTTCTTTATCTACAGCCTAGTTTTGCAGAGATAATGTGCACCTGCTGAGTGCATGGCTGGGGATTCTGAAAGCTTTGAAAAATCACATCCAAGTTTTTCTAATTTTTACAAAGAGTGACATTAAGGTGCTGCAGATTTGCATAATTACAGTATGGGTTTCCCCCTATCTTAACCTCTATAATGGTTCTTGCCATTTAGTTTGGTAGTGTATTTGCAGAAGAAATTCTGGTGAGGCCAGAAATGAGGAGCAAAAAGAGTTTCATAAAACATAGTTGTACTTCTTGCATGTTGGTAGTTTTAACTTAGCATGCAAATACAAGAACATCTACTATGTCATTTTGCTTTTGTTGCTCCTTCAAGTGTTCTGTCAAAAAATGCATCTATTTGCAAGATGTCTTTTCCATTCCCTGCTTTTCAGGCAGCAAAGGTTAGCAGAAATGAAAGCAGCTCAAATGAAGAATAAATTTGGGGAAATTTTGGAGATTTCGGGAAAAGATTATGTTCAAGAGGTTACAAAAGCTGGAAAAGGTATATGGGTAGTTCTGCACCTCTACAAACAAGGGTAAGAATTTGTTTTTAACCCTTAAACCTTTCACCGTCAATAGCTAAATATGGTCTAAGATAAATGTGTTGTTATTGTGGATTTGAGGAACCGATTCTGGTGTTATAAGGAATAAAAAAATATTAGTAATTTCAATACTGTTGACTCAGCACTGCTTAACTTCACTCTAGACTGATGTTACCATGAAGTGGCTTTTTAATACATCTGTATAACACAGCATGACGTGTACCAACCAGCTGCTGTAGAGGTAGCTACTGCCACTGAAATGCCTAAGCTTTGGAAATTATTTCAGATCAAGTGCAAGGGCCTGTGTATGAGAAGGATCACTATGTGTATATAGCCTGATTTCTAGTGGCATAAAAATGGAGTGAACAGTTTCTAGTCCTGTCGCAGTGATGGAAAAACTTGTAAAATGGTTTGTTAAGTTGGTAGAGCTTTCTGGAAAGGGTTATAACTACTTGCTGTTGTTCATGGTCTCTAGTTGCCTCACAGGTGTTGATTGTCATTTTGATTACTTTCTTCCAGGAGCTCCTTTTTGTTTAGCCATTGTAATTCCTAAATATGTTAAATTCATAAACAAGTTTCTCTGTATGATAGAAGAGAAAGTTGCATTACTGATACATTAAGAAGTGTCCAATGATCTTGATCTCCTTTGAATGCTGGAATACTGGACAACAAAAGTATTCAGAAGTTGCTTCTGGTACATTTTCTTTCCAGAAATGCTACTCATCATGCTGATATTTCTGACCTTTCTTCTGAAACAGTTTATTGTTTGTCTTTTAACTTACCTTGTGTTTGTTGCTGTTCTTCACAGAATTCCACTCTGTGCCTTAATAAATCAACATATGAGTGGGCTTGCAAAAAAGTTCAGAGATGTGAAATTCATCAAAGCTATCTCTACCACCTGCATTCCCAATTACCCCGATAAGAACCTGCCTACGATATTTGTCTACCTGGAGGGAGACATCAAAGCTCAGTTCATTGGGCCTTTGGTGTTTGGTGGCATGAACCTGACAAGGGATGGTGAGTGTCTGCATCTCCAGTCTGCCAAAGGAAAAGCAAAACTGCTTTGCAGGGAGTGAGGGAAGCGAGGCTTAGGAGGAGAAGGGAGGTACCAAAAATTGTATTAGATTCTATTTTTCACACTTATGGCTCAACTACATGTGATTAAGGCTATCTTGTAAAAGCAGTGTGTTGCTGATAGGCCAACATATAGATACTTGTCTTGTGTGTGTAAGTATTTGTGCCTTGTGTTGGGTGAAACAAATTTTGCTGAATATGTTATTAAAAGGTTAATAGTACCCACATGTATTTTGGGGGCTCCTTTACATGAACAATTGGCCTTTCCTGCAGTGACATGATAATCTGCACTTGCTAACTGGTGCTTCCCCATGGCATTGTAGGGCTTCTTGTTTCATTTTTAAGACAATGGCATGTTTGTTGTTCCTGATTGAGCCAGCTTAATTCAGTCATAACAGAAAGCTGCACTCTGAAATTCTGCACTTTCTTTTATTTCTTCCTTCCTTCTCCCCTAAGCCCAGGTGACACTTCCACTGAAGATTAAAGAAAGTGTGAGGTTGTATTTATTATTCTGTAATGTCTGAAGGAAAATAGATTTGATGATAGGGTTGTTGGCAAGACTAGAAGAAAGGTTTCAACTGAATGTGGTGTATTGACTTTCTACCACTTCTGGGAAGCAATTCAGTCTAGTTTGAGCTTACTGCTGATGGTGAAGTCTCTCTTTACCATCTGGTTAAGGAACTAATAATCAGAACAATGTAAAGGCAAAGGGGTGACTTCTGCTTACAGGGTACATCCCTGAGAAATACCTGTAATTCAGATGTGTAAATGGAATTTCCACTTTTTTTTGCTCCTCCGTAAATTTATTCTCTGCCTCTTCTGATTGTGATGAAGTCAGTCTATTATGGAAAAAGCTGTAATATATGAGCAGTGCTCTTTTACTGTCAATAGATGTGCAAACATGTCTTCTGCCCTTTTGTGGTTAGAAGGAGGTAGAATTCATTTTCACTGGGATAGTTGCCTCTAAAGCTGCTGCTCTGTATCCATCATCTTGTTTGCACTCCTGGTTAAAGGGATCAGAGTGGCACTGGAGATGCCACTGGTGGGCTGCAGAGCGGTACCCTCAGACCTGTGCCAGCACTAGGGGCTGTGAAAGGAGGGCTTGTCTGGAGCTGGGACCTGAGCGTGGAAGAAGAGTGGGTGGAATAGAGCAGGGCCCTGGTTTGGTGGTGGTGATGGTAGAGTGACAAGAGCAGTCAGCTGGGGAGTGAGCAGTGGGCTTTTTACAGTGTTCTCCCCTGCATTCATTACTGTCTTGTTTTACACTGCACAGAATTGGAGTGGAAGATTTCGGAGTCTGGTGCCATCAAGACAGACCTGGAGGAGAACCCCAGGAAGCAGATCCAGGACCAGCTCATGTCCTCAATCAGGGCATGTGTGCCAGCCAGGGGAGAGAGTGACTCAGAGGATGACTAACTCCTGTGGCTGCATCACGACTGGTGCAGTACACTCGCAGGCGGTGTTCCCATTTCAAGCACTGGAGGCACTCATCAAGGCTTTACTGAGCCTCAGAAGGGTAGCATTTCAAGACAGTCACTTACCTAGAAACTTCTAGAAACTAAAAAAAGATTTTGTTTTTAAAAATTTATTGCAGTTTCACTTAAGATGCTGAAAGACATTTTGTATTATGAAGCCTGAGTAAATATTACTCAAAACTTTTAAAATACAGACATCAGTAGAAACAGAAGTCTCTTGTTATTATTTTCTTTGTAGATGGCTGACTTCTTTAAAAATCTGAAATATGAAGTGGCCTTAAGTACACTGTTTCTGACAAGCTTAAATTGTGCAAATCAAATCTAAACAGCTGGTCTTAAACAACTGGTTATAGCACTTAGGTGGGCTGTCTCTTAGCTTGTTGTGCCTCTGACCTCTGACAGCCTGCACTACATGGAGAGGTAGCAGGGGTGGCCCATGATATGGGTGCTACTGTAAGTGGTGTGTGGTCCATTGCAGAGGTGTGCTGGTAGGAGGGACAACACACTCTGAGCTGGGACCCCAGATACCTTGAGGGAGGCCGGCATCTTAGTGGTAGTCAGCATCTCCTGGGACCTGCTGAGTCCAGAACCTCCTTCTCATTTAGCAGCAGTATTTTGCCTTTCACAAGGACCAAACTTCCTGCAACATATGTACTGTTTGTGAAAGAAAATTCAAGGTGGTGGTGATCCAGTGTGGAACTGCTACTTTTCCACATCATCAGAACTCTGCTGTGTTACTACAGTAGTGCTATTGTCAGATGGGAGGGAAGATGTTTGAAGAACTGATGTCTTTCTATATGAAAGCCTTCCATCTTCTAGGTATAGTAATAATAATTAAGGCCTGAAAAGTGAATAAACTGAAATACTGTCTTAATTATAGATCCACTGTCACTTGGAGCTGCTTGATTATTTTCAGTTCGATTTAATGTCCACCTACACTTTCAGTTTGCCTACACTTGGGCTAACAAGCTTCAGGAGCTTAACAAGGCTGCCCCAAGGACATTTTGTTGTATTGCTGATGGATTCCGTGGGTGGATAGTACAGAATGCAAAACTCAATAAGCAGTGATATTTATTTATCTTTTTAGTTTTTTATTAGTTCATAGGGACTTTCAAGCACACTTCCTGCACTCTGTCTCCCTAGACAACTCAGTGTGTAGTCCAAACAACAAAGTGCCTTAAACTTCAGGTGGTTTTAAGATCCTGATAGAGAGAGCTTCATCTTTGAGATGAGTGGTGATGTGTGTCACTTACCTCCTTCCTTTCCTCTTTTGTGTTTTTTTGCAAAATAGTAACAAAAACTGGGTGTTTTTTTTGCAATAGTAACATTGTGCAAGTGAGCCAAATGCAGCAGAATACAAGCTGATAGCAGCGCTTCTCGTGACGGACTATCCCAATTGCTATCAGACTTGATGCTTTACTGTATTCACCTACAACTTTGTACAAAGTAGGAAGAGAGTTACTCTTCTTCCTCATAGAAACCTACACTGCATATTTTGCTTGTTCTCATTTAACTGTGCTTTGGAGTGACATCACCACTGTGTTTCTTTTGAGGGAAACTCAAGGAGTAGCCCCCAAGGGGAAAGTTGGTCCAAAAAGCTGGGCTTAAGCTAAACTGAAATAAGACCCCCTACCATGTGTAGAGAGGATGTCACATCCTTAGTCTCTCCCTCCAGATCTGTTGCAGTTGAGCCATCTGGATTGCTGATGCAGACACAGGCTGCCATACTCTTTTCATTCTTAGTTTAAAGTTTGTCAAACTTTCTCCAAAAGGGAGGTGGAATCTGCAGTTCATCTTCTATCATTGCTGTGATATCTTCAATTTGAAATCTAATTAAAACATAGACAATGTCTTTGGTACTTTTTTCCTACTTCTATTATTCCATCTTTTATTGTCTTCCATTTCAGAACTTCTGTGGAGGTAGCAATAATATTGCAGCTGCCATTGCACAATCTCATAGATCACTGATGATTCACGGACCACAGTAGGCGAGGAGCAAAAAGCAGGATGGTTGCTGCATTTAGGTAGGGCTGATGAGGCCTCTGTCCTGGGGCATCTTGGAAACATTTAGGGATGAAGACTCCTTGAATTGTTCTAGTGCTTGATTGGCTCTAGGCAGCCCTCCCTTCTGTGCATCTTTCAGTCAGCAAGACCATGAGGAAGAATAACTACAGACGGAGGAGTCTGTAGGCCAGAGCTTGATCCAGAGCTTATTGAGAACTGTTCTTTTGGAGACAGTTCCCTATCCTTGGGGTAGATAAAATAGATCTGCTAGAGCTTAAGCAGCAGAGAAAGCTGAAGGATAGAGTGCATCTTGTGACCAGGCCATACCAGCTTGCAAGAGCAGAGTGTGTAGCTCCTAGCTTAGAATATGCGGCTAGAACCCTCTTCTGGTTTGCTTGAGCCCTCTACTCCAGAAACCCTGCAAGTCTTCCTCAAAAGCTTCCTACTTGCTCCTATTTACACTGCAACAGTGATTCTTTTTCCTTAATCTGAAAAGTAAGCTATCTTGGAGGGGGTCATGTCCTCTCACCAGAAGGGCTTATGCCTGGTGAATGACGTACTGCCTTGGTGCAGGTTTGAGGACCTCAGGAGTGAAAATCAAACTGAATTGCTGATCGCCTTGGCACGTGGTGTGGTAGATCCTTGGACAAATAAGAGCAGGAGTTGGGACTTTGGGCTGTTTCATAGTCTTTTCTTCCAGCAGGGGCTTAAAAAACCCTCACAACTGCCTTACACTTTTGTATGTGGTCTAATGGGTTTTTTGAGCTGTAGGACTACCCAGAGGACCGAGCTCCTGATGAGGACCAGGGCTTTGTATGGGTGTCGGGTTGCCTCAAACTGCTTGGCTGTTGTGCCTGGCAGTGATACATATGGCATCTCCAGGCAGTAGTTATGTCT
Source organism: Myrmophylax atrothorax (assembly GCA_026770055.1). Taxonomy (NCBI): domain Eukaryota; kingdom Metazoa; phylum Chordata; class Aves; order Passeriformes; family Thamnophilidae; genus Myrmophylax; species Myrmophylax atrothorax. Next base: position 30,437,798 of record JAOXXN010000001.1, on the reverse strand, counting down.
TCCCTCTACAAGAAATGGACCAGGTCTGCCTGGGAGATTTACCCAGGAGACTAGGTAGGAGGGAGGAAGATTACCTTCTCTTCTAGCCTGCTTGCTGCTGTCAGGGCTACAGCAGGGGCTCCTTTGCCATTTAACAGGCTATACATTGGTACAGCAATTCAGGATAAATGGAGACAGCTTGACTTGATACCGTTTTTTATCCTAAACTGCTTAATCTGTTGACCTGTTGGGGGATGCCATGCTGAAAGGGGCAGATGCAAGAATTACCACAAACCAGAAGAGACCGAATGTCCTGCCCAGCTGATGGGACTCATATGGAGCGTCATTTCAAATGGTGCCTGTGCTTCTCAGTATTTGGCTAAGTGTGAAAACAGTTTCATGTAACCTTATTCCTGCCAATCACATTGCCCTGCTCAAGGCCTTTTGTAGAAATTAGGTCTCTGCAGGAAATGGATAATGAGGTCTGTTTAACCTTTTGGCAGAGCAGAAGCTATGAAAACACACAGTTAGGGGAAATGAGCTTTAGCTTGAAAGCATGCTGTCTGCTAAATAGCAAACCAAAACAGCCAATTAATATACAGTGCAGAATGGGGCAATATAATGAGAGAAAATAACTGGAGAGCGTGAACTCTCATTTGCCAAGGCTTGGGGCACTGTTGCTAAATGCACTGTCAATATTTTTGCAGCCTGTCAACAGTTAGTGTCAGATCAATGCTCACTTCTTATCCATGTGAGAAGGGTCTTTCTGTCAGCTATCATGGGAGAAATTGGAAGCAGCAATCCTGTAAACACTGCTGGAGATTGTATGGGTTACTGTCCTGTGTACTGCTGTGAGAGTATCCTGACTCATCCCACACTGCAGTGGTGCCAGCAGATCGTGGGAGGGGGAAAAGCAGCCATGGGCCATAAATGTGGGCAGATGGTTTGTCGTTAGAGGACAATCACTCTGGAGTTTTTTGTGTGAAATGTAAGTGCACCACTAGTAATTGAAAGAGTTTAATTCATGGTCTGAAGTTTACTGCTTACCCAGGTTATGTGAACAG
>JAOXXN010000001.1:30413533-30434420 GCA_026770055.1 Myrmophylax atrothorax | reverse complement strand
CACAGACTATTCTGAGTTGGAAGGGACCCACAAGGATCATCGAGTCCAACTCTCAAGTCAATGGCCCACATAGGGGAATGAACCCATGAGCTTGGCATTATTACAACCAAGTTTTAACCAACAAAGATTGATCTCTGTCACAGCATTAAGGCACTGACTATATTCTTTAACAAGAAAGTGCTGGTGGTAAAAGGCTGCAAAATTTGATGGGATGTAGCAAAAACAGGTTCATTAAACATCCCCAAACTTCTTCAGCTGAGGTGCATTTCCTCTGATTACGTCTACCTAGCAAACTTATTAGTGCTGAGAAGTGGGATGTGAACCAGATCCTGTGGCATGAACCAAGTCCAGATCAAAGGGGTGATCATGGAAGAAATGCTTGAAGAAGTTTCTTCTTGTCTTCTTTCTCCTCCTGAGAATAAAGGGAGAGGGAGAGCCCCTGAGACAGTGGAAGCGGTGAAGGGCAACAGTCACAGTCAGGATAAGAGGAGCTCAGATGGAAGGCTTAAAAGAGAAGCCTGACCATTGCTAGAGAAGAAGGGTAAAGGAGAGGAAGATAAAAGATCAAAAATTGAGAGTTTGCATTATGATGAAGATTCAGGGATATTTGGTGAAGATACACTAAGAGAATCACTGCTCTTTGCAAAGAATGAACTTTGTGTGTGTAGCTGGAGACTGTGCACTGAGGATAACAGTGAATTACAGCATTAAATCATGGACCAAGAGGAGAATTTTGAGGCAAACCCATGAAAACTTCATCCCTGACTTCAGTGCACAACAAGAAAAAAGGCAGGTAAACATGGATGCTCTGACCCATAGAGAAACAGGGGATAAACTGCAAATAAGTGCCACTGAGAGCAGTAATCAGGCAGGTTTTCAATAAGTAAAATTGATTGGTTAAAAAAAAATCATGCAATTCAAGCCAGGAAAAGATACTGCTGTATTGTTTGCATGCTAATAAGCTGTCTTTAGCATTAGCTCAGAAAAAGCTATGAATCTTTCAGGTGAGAGGAGCTGTTTATATACAGTTTTACAAGACACATTAAGCACTAGTGGCATTGTGTCATCTGTCATATGTTACAGATCCAGCCCAGTGGATAGGATAGGCTTTCTCTCTAGAGTAATATGTCAAATGGCACTTTCAATTCAACAGCACTACTGCACTGTCATTTTCAAAGTTGGTTACTGCCCTGTGCATTTGTGTTGTATTATAAAAGAGGTATCAAGGCAATTTTAAAAATGTTTGAGTAACAATCCCATTGCTAGCTTGTCACTAGCAGACCCATGTTGAATGCAGATATAGAAAAGGGAGAAAGAGAGACAAAACATCTCTTTGTCTTTTTGCTGACTAGGTGCTGACACTTAAGGCTTTTACAACCTCAGGCTGCTCCTGCTGGGAAAATGGTGGCACCTCTGCAAAACACACAACCCCCTGTTCTTTTCCTCTCTTGGTGGTAGGACAACCAGCAAGCATGTGGACATCCTCCTAGCTAAAATACTGTCATGCTTCCATTGCTCTGGGCTCAGCTAGGGAAAATCTTTACCATCAAATCCATACCAGCTGTAACTGTCACTCCAAGTCCGTGTGGAGCATACGGGATTTCCTTACGGAGTTATCTGAGAAACCAGACCCTGCTGTATCCCCTGTGCTGTACCTCATGCACCTAGTTCTGATAGTGTCCTGAAGATCTAGGCACTGAGCTGGATACAGGCATTACATTGCTTGAGAAGTTGGCAGAGGGAGAGTTTTCTGCAGTCTCAGCTTCCCTCCATAGAAGTCCCCTCGAAAGGCCAAGCAGTTTTCACCTGGTGCCAAGGACCCCTTGGAATGGGGCACCTCTGTGCAGTGACACAGGAGTTGCGTTATTTCTGAAAATGCTGTGGATTTCACTCCATTACCTCATCAAAGGGGGAGCATATGCAAACAAAAATGAGGATGGTATCCTGGCTGAGAGTGAGCAGCTGCTGAGGCTACAGAGGATGGGTGCTTGGGATTCAGGGAGTGCTTGGAATCACTGGCTCACCCGCCAGCTTTGCTGGCAGCAAGACAAAAACTTACCTGGAACAGAGCTTCCCACATGCAGGTGATGATTAAAAGACATATGGATGGAGGCAGCATAGTAAGGAAATCTTGAGAATTGTCTGTATCTTATGAGGGATGAAGTGCCAGATCTTTCACATACCGCTGCAGGAGGACTCCCAGGCTGCTATGATATACATTGTTCTGTGTTTTAGAAAGAACATAGTCATGGATGAGGAATAGAAGTGGGATCAGCTTCTCCCTCTATAGCTGTGGCAGCTCTTCCTCACATAAACAGTATAGCTGCTCTGGGTCTCATATTCCTCACCAGGAGAATTCATGTTTGTGTTTACTGACCATATACTGGTGTTTCAAGTTTTTTTGTAATTTACATCTGCAGTGAGCCATGAAGCACTATGTGAGGGCAAGTGCTACACTAGGGTACTCATAGGTTTGTCTATTTGTCCACATATATCAGATTTGCCTGCACAGGAGGTCTCTACTGTTGCTGTACTTACTGTGTGTCTGCATGACTGCCAGCACTAGCAGACAGTCTGTGAGTAAATCCTGCCGTTTTGCTTAAAAAAAACCTTTTTAAGTACTTTTTCACCTCTGATTTTCCACTGTTTTATTGATCTCATTGTGATGAGTTGGCTTTCTCCATTAAATACACTTAGTGAAGCGCTTTGCAAGATAAAAAGGAAAAATGTGCTAGCCCAGAAAGTAGTTCAGATTTTGTTATCATTGCTTGAGGACTGGAACAAGCTGGTGCTATTTAGGGAGACTTCTCCATTCAAGGGCTTGAACTCTGCTTCAGGTAGAGTTTTCAAGAGAGGCAAGAAGGGTGAGCAACTTCTGCAGTATTATCTCTCACAAGCCAGGCACAAACTAAATGCAGTTGTGCACAAGATGGCAATGTTCTCCATGAAAAGTGCCTTTCCTTCCTTGCTTGCTACAGTCTGTGTACTTTTAGACATAGTGCTGGCTTCAGTGAAATATCAATGGCAGCACTTGAAATGTTCAATTCTGCTGTGTGGGATTGAAGTTTCTGTGAATACACAGGTATGTGTAAACCTGTTCCACAGGCTTCTAACAGCTTCAGTGAATGCACCAGACAGCAGCTAGTTTTTTCTGCATTCTCACCTGACTGTTATTACACATAAATGTGGTGTCTGTAGTATTAACTTTGCAAGACTATTCTTTGGGAAGAATAAATCTGCACCATGTTAGTCACAATAGCTGACTGTAGATGCTTCTGATTCACCCATCACCACAGCTCCAGACATCTTATCCACAAAAACATCGCATCTACATCAGTCTGCAGAGAGAACTTGGATCCAAATTCAGAAGACTGAGGAATGGGCTTAACCTGTCTGTAGCAAGGCAGTCCGATCCTAGTACATGAGATATGTGAAAGTCTTCACAGAACTGAAGTGTGCCAGTTTCTTGTTGCTGTTCCTGTCTGAGGTAAGATAATTTCCATGTCTTTCTGTAGAATTGTCTACACCTCTCTGGAGAAACGTCTTCATAAATAAATTACTTTTACTGGGTGGGCTACATGGGTTACTCATTAGGACTCTTCAGATTTAGAGAGCAGAGAGCACCATGGACCAGGAGTGGACACCTCTAGACCCAGAAAAGTGTCTTGAGTGAAGAATGTGAGGGCTAATATCTGTCAGAGGTGTTAAAAAAGACCGAGAAATTTAAAACCAACAACAAAACCAGTTTGTATTGGATACTGTTTTGGCTTGAAAGAATACTGATAAATAGCAATCCAAATTGATTATGCAAATATGTGAGAGTGCCTTCACAGAAGTTCCATTTTCTGATCAGCCTTGGGAGCTTCCCTGGCTTGGCATTGCAGGTACCAGTCTGGGTGTGTGGCTGCCATCCCACTGGAGAGAGAGCCTGGGAAGAGGCATGTGAACCTCTTCCTGGTCCCTGTAGACATCTGCCCCCCTGGTAGGCATTTGTCACTCAGTCTCCTTGTAGCTGAGTCACATGCAAGAATGTTGCTGCACAGCTGCCACCACTGCCTATCCCATTTCAGCTTTGCTCACTTAAGCTGTGCAGAAGCACTTGAGAGGAATTTGCAGGAGAGCAGCAGGACTTGCCATCTCCACTAACAACAGCTGATTTCTAGACTTCGTAAGGACACATCAAGGCACAATCCTGTGTGTTACTCAGTAACTGAGGACCAATCATCCTCCGCCCACATGAATAGCAGTGCATAATCATTTGAGGACCTTTTCAGTGTCTATCACTCATGAGCAGACTAGGAGGGATTTTAGTCCTAATGTGGTCCTTCTTATAGGGCTCTTGTCCAAACTCTCTGCCACAGGTGGTGGTCCAGCTTATCTTCATGGATTTATCTTCCTCAGTTCTTCCTGAAGACACATTTGTGCATAATAGTATTGTTTTGAAGCCTTTTTGGCAAAGGAAGAAAATACCCAGGATGATGCCCATTTTTCATGGCCAGTAATCCCTCATCAGGTATGGTGATAAGGGGAGCAATAAAACTTGTACAACTTACAAGTAATAGTTGCACTCTGGATGGACACACCAAGAAGTGGCCAAGGAGTACCAACCTAGAACTGCTGGAGCACACAGCATCCAATAATATTCATTAAGGAAAGTCATGGATGGATGCCTATTCAAGGAGGATGTGTAGTCTTTCAAATTTAAGCACTTAGTGCTGTGCTTTGCAAAGCTGTAGTGTCGCTCTGTGAGATTTCAGGATCCTGTGTCTTGGTTGTTTGTTTATTTCTTGGAATGTGGATAGTCATTTAGAACAAACAAAAAAAATTTGCAAGCAATAAGTGAAGTTCTTTGAGACGAACTGACTACTGGGCGGTTTGTCCTCTCCTTCAGAGCCCTGCCCAGGTGAGATTCTGCAGCCTAGGTTTCTAAACTTAGTTTTCTAATCTGCAGTAGGAATAATCCACAATTTATGCTGTTCACATGGAACAGAAAGACTCTCCAAGGAAACAAAAGGCATGGATGTGCACAGTGAGCCAGGAAATTTCTGGGTTCACATACATGCAGTGCCCATGTAAGCCCACTGCCTGTGCCTATGGGCAGAGCACCCAATACATCTCTATTGCTGTATGAGACTGACATTCTGTTATTAGAACCTCCATAGAGCTTTTCAAACCTTAAATAACCCAGCTGCGTAATCACTCTGGGAGGTAATTAAGCTGTCTGGTTATCAACAGTGGAACTGAGATTTGGAGTTGGGATCTAGGTTTTGGACAAAATATCCTTTTTATTTTTTGCAGATCATGTCACAAAACATTAATATAAGTGGTATGGAGCCGGTTTTCTGCTTCTGTCATGGTTCAGCATCAATATTTGAGTTAGATGCTTAGGAAGCTCCAATATCCCAGCCCTGTTCTCAGAACACCTTCCCGTAAGGCAGAATCCCAATGTACCTTATTAGAAAAATGAACAGAACAGGATGTTATAAAAAATCTAAACTGTACCTAGATCATGGTGATTTGAAGAACATCACAGGCTTGTTTCTGTGTCTCAATGAAATGCTAGTTTCTCTCTTTGTATCAGGTTTTAGCATAATCTGTGATGGACTGAACTTTTTTTTTTACCATGGCAACCTCACTATGGTGAATTCAGGGTTAGGGAGCTTTATATTTATCTTGACCAGCATGCTGAAGTCTGAGCCTCATTAGCTGAGGAAGGTGGATGGATAGCATATGGAACACACTGCACATGAGACGGCACTTCCCTTTCCAGGGCAACTGGGTCATTTGTACTATCTACACGAGCTGCGAGTTTCCTTTTCGAAGTACTGAGTTGCTAACTGTTCTCTCTGTCCCAAGGGAAGACAATCCAGACAGATGGCTTCAGAGAAACCTTGCATCTTTAAGAGAAGATATCCTCCTGGAACAATAATTAATGCTGGTGGGATTTTTTTTTTTTTTTTGAGAAACTTGGAAAGAATTCAGTATCACCAGAGGGCATTAACACAGAGCCTAGCAGAGGACACAAAAAGATAAAGAGGAGAAAAAATAGCTAGCACAAAGCAGTGATCCTATTAAAATGACATTGAAGAATTCCATTAGGCCTCTTTGCCCCCATGCCTGCTGCCTTCGAAGATTCTGCAAAACACAACTGCTTGTCAGTCAGACAAAGCCTACTAATAATCTCTGCTAAAAGGTGACATTCACACACTGCAGAGGGACACACAGGGCTCCAGGCTGACCACATCAGGAGGCTGCTGGCAGAAAAGCTTCATCTGGCTGTGGGTATCAGCACAGCAGGCTGCAGGGAAGGGGACGGTGGGGCAGATGCAGGTTTGGGCCACTCACCACCCAGAGGCTCAGCAGCTCTGGCTGTGTGAGTGGGGCTGAGCAGCAGCGATACAATGACAGTTTTGCCTCTGCAGGAAAGGAGGCTGGTGTTATGCAGGCTTTATGTGAGGACCCTGGGGAACTGGGCAAGTGGGGTGAACTTTGTCCTCACTACACCCCAGCTGAAACACCTTCCTATGATGCTATCCAAGGGTCTCTGGTAAAACCTTGTCCATATTTACATAGCACTGATTGAGCTTTGGATGTGCTGACACTTACTGTTGATGAGAATCACTGGAAGCACACAAGTATAGGGGAAGAAAAGCTAGATCCTAAGCTAGTATTGTCAAAAAAAGAGTAACAACTGCCTTGGTTGTTCTGCTTAGTTTAATACGGTGTGGTGTATCCCAGGGTTCTACAAAACAGTGGTGACTTTGGGAGCCATGAAAACTGAGACTAAGGATTGCTCTCTACCCAAGATGACTGAGAAAATGGAAGACCTCATTCCCCACTAGCAACTAAACCTTCTTATTTTAACTTCCTGAACTTGTTCTGCCAGTACATTTCACCAAATGTCTGTTTATGCAAGAGTATCTACTGCACCATGCACAGGATTAAGAATGTATTCTTTTCTTAGACACAGTCAAAGTAAGTTTTGATTTCTAGTCATTTCTCTTTCTCCCAGTTTTTTTTTAGTAAGATAGTCTACTTGGATCAGGATCAAAGGGATAGTTTATTACTCTTTGCAGAAAAGTAGATTCTCTGGAAATTACTAAATGTAGCACAGAAAACTCATACATCATTTTGTCTGTTTTACTCAGCAGACATAATGTCTCAGCTGGAGTACTTCATGTAGCATTGGGCACTGCATCCCAGAGAGATACAGACCAGCTGGAGTGAATCCAGAAGTGAGCTGCAGGAAGGATCAGAGGGCTTGAAATCACGACCTACCAGAAAGAATTACTCCATTTGGGTTGCTTTTCTTAAAGGAAAGACTATTAAGGATGGGGGGAGGGAGAATGATAATATTCCTCAAATATGCAAAAGACTGCTGCTGAGAGAAGAGGAAAAATTTCTTCTCCCTTGTGAAAAGCAGAAGAAATAATAGGTTCATATTGCAGCAAGAATAACTTAAAGTTAGGCATTATGAAAAGCTTTCTAACAGGATGGAAAGTGAAGCACTGGACAGGATTGTCTGAAGAGACATACTGCAGACCCCATTGGAATCTTTAAAACTGAGTTAAGCAACTGTTCCTCTTGGGCAAAGGAAAGGAACAGATGACCTTGGAAGTTAAAGGCATTACTATTACAACATTTTAGAGGAAAGTAATTTACCTGGAAATTCATCTACTGGTAAGTGTTAAATTGGAAAAAAAAAGGCAATAACATTTTTATTAATACTTTTCTACATCTTATAAGCTTTAAGTATCACAGCTTCCTAAGATTTACTAGGCATATCAGTATTAAAACACTAGAAGGTAACACAGAAACAACAGAGTGTAAAGGGGAGATGTCTGTAGGTTTCAGTAGTGGACTTCCTTTGGCAGCTCTGAGCCACTGACTTACCCAGGGGCACTTGGAGCAGTATTGCTCTCTGGAAAGCTCACCTCTTTCCAGATCATCCAAGTGAAGAATGCCAATTTCCCCACAGCCTTCTTCAGGGAGCCTGGCACTGCCAAAGATGGTTCTGAGAGTATTATCTGGGCAATCTAGAGAGGAGAGTTACAGCTGCTCTAAATGGTGGCTGCGCACTGAACTGGAATGTAAGAGGATGAAAATTGGTAGACATGATAAGAAGATGGCCAAGTTGGCCCCTGCAACTGAAAACATGCTGGCAAGTGTCCCCTCTGCTGAGACCTCTCAATCACCCTTGGTACAGCCCTTGTAATGCTCTGCCAAATAGGATTACACTCCAGCAGAGGGAGAATTTACACATTCCATAGGACTTGATGACATAGAAATTGGTAAGGACATGCCACTGTATTAACTGGAAAAAATCCCTATCAATTAGGGGCTGGCAGGGTGAGAAAAGAAGAGTTACATCCCCCTGTTTGGTTGGTTTCAAGCCCAAGCAACTTGTTTGTGTGCAGGCAGAGACTTCTTGCAAGCCTTGTGCTTGTTAGAATTTAATTTCTTGCTGATCATGCTGCTGGCAAACTGGTGCAAATAGAGACGATCCCTCATTAATGCAGAAGCTTACATGAGGCCAGCTCCATGGAATAATTGCAATCGTGTCTAAACACTCTCTGGTCCAAGTTTCCTTAAACCAGGCTGCCATTTTATTAGCATATCTGAACAAGAAAAAATCAGCAATAAGTCTGCCTGGTAACTGTTTCCTCACCCTCTAGATACTTTTAAAAGTAGGTCTTGTAAGTTTGTCTTAGAGGGTATTTGTGGACTGGAACTACATAGAAATGCATTTGGAGACACAACAGCAGATGAGAGGTCAGGGGGCCAGGAGCCACTATTAATTACCTTGCAGCTAGACAGGAGCTGAAACGCTACCCTTTAGCCTGGATCAGGTGGAGAAAGAGTAGCACAGCTGTAAACAGCTGCAAAGAGCCGTCAGGGAAGGAGAAAGCTACACCTACCTATCTTTTGCTTTTTTAGCCTTCTGTGGAGAAAAAAAAAAACTCCACTCTCAAGAAGCTACATGTGGATTTCTTCTCTTCCTCTTCTGAAGCCGCAGACATCAGTCTTGCACAAGATGCGAGCTGCATGTTGAGACACCTTGTGATTGTAAACTCTCCTCAGCAAAATTACTGAGGGTCAAAGAATCCAGGGACTCACGGGATGACGTGATTGGCAGGACAATTAGGTCCAGGCTGTGTTCTTTCATTTCTGCTGGAAACTTGATGTAATTACAGCTCCTGCCTCTGGCCTGTGTGAGGCTGGAGGTCGGATGAGGTGATCAGAATACTCCCTCTGGCCGTAAAAATCTATTAACCTTGCTTTGCACTGCGTACGGCTCAGGCGTACAGAAATTCAATACCTGTCCACCATCTGAAAGCTCTCTTGTCAAGGAGGGAGAAATAGAAGTACTGAGGTGAGCAGGGTTTCTCTCTAGTTTTTCCATTGAAATTGCTGGAAAGAAGCTCCCAGGTGAGGGAAGCAAGACTGGATTTTAGAGGCTCTACAACAAGCCTTGGGAGGAGCAGACTCCTCAGCTGGGGTGCACTGCAGAAATGCTTGGCAACCGAGGGAGATGCAGGCTATAGGGATCACCATACTCACTAAAGGTGCTGCTTTCCTTATTTAAGGGGGATAGAAAAGGAAAATCTGGTGGAGGCTTGCTACTCTTTCTTATAAAAGGAAGGCTCCTGAGCATAGGAAAATAGGCTGCCCCAGAAACGGGCCAGAAAGTCACCATACTCCAGAGACTGCAATCTTTATTTTTGCACATATAGGGCACAGAATTTTTTTTTTTTTTTGATCAAGAATCCTACTTACTTATCAATTTTCTTAGGGGCTAGTTTTTGGAGAAAGGGGCTAGTGAGCATTTCTAGTTAATTTGGTAATCTGCCTTCCTGAACAGGAGCTTCATCTGCCTTAAATTAGGCATCTGAAGGTAAAAGTGTTCAAGCCTGAAACAGCCAAACTTTTACTCACTTTGTAATAGGGAGATGAGATGGTGAAGGCAGGTCATACTACTCACTCTCTGGAGATGCCCATTTCTCCGCGTCATCTATACAAGGAGCCTTGAGTGACCACTTCAGGCTTCAACACCTAACTTACAGGAATTCAAAGATAGGTAAGGCACCCAGCAGCCATTGGAGGAAAACTGCCACACTTTTCATAATTATATTAATGTCATTAGAGAAAAAAAGTGCCACCTAACAATCAATCATTAGCTTGATTAGCTGCAAGCTACAAAGGCAGTTTCAGCTGGAGGCCAAATCCAGCCTGTGGGCTGATTCCATCTGGCTTAGCTGTGCTTCTGCTGTAATGGTGTGGTGGGATGGAAGGCGATGGGGAGCAGCTGTTAGCACCCTGGGTGAAGTCCAGAAGTTCCTAATACTTTCTACCATGCCTAAGTGCAGCCAAACCCTCAGCTCAGGGAGGTGCTCTGTCCACATGGCTCACAAGATGAGTCTCCAAATGGGCATCTGGGCTCCAGGAACACAAAACAAAGCTTGGACCACCCTGTGAATTAAGTCATTCTTCTTGGCCAGAGAGAGACTAAGGAAAGTAAACATCTTGAATCTTGCATTGCACAGCCCTGCTTTTGAAAGTCCACACTTGGATGTGCAGCCTGTGCTGAGAGGTAATGTTTGTGCAGTTTGGATTCTTGCACTTTCCTTTGCAGGAATTTTCACAAAGACAGAACCTTGTGCTTTCTGACATTTACTTTAACTAAATGGCATTGTGAGAACTTTCACAGAATACCAATTTGACTTACGGGTTAGTGAGTGAGAGCTATGTACTTCGTGTTGACTGAGGTCACTTCACAGCAGGAAAAAAACCCAGAGCTATTCACCAACAGCCTATCCCAGAGCTGCAAATTTGATTTCTCCACTTTGGCCAGATGAGGGTTGTTAGCAGAAGGAGCTTCTTTCCTTACATCCACTGATCCAGTTAGGAAAGAGTAGACTAGCTGTTGGGCTGTGATCAAGGTCTGAAACAGAACCTGGCAACCAGAAGGGCTTCTGCTCCCAGGGGCTCATCGTGGTTTTGTTTTTTTGGTTTTTTTCTCAGCTGCATCAGCCAGTCAAGGAAGAACTATGACTTCACTGTTAATGATTAGTTATATCTATCTCTGACAATCACAGCTACTGCAAAGTGCTCCTAATTCCTATCACTATTCAACAATTATATGGCTTAGGTCCTTCTTAAAATATCCCCCCACGCACACTGTTTGGTGCTTTTGTGTTTGTAAACAGCTTTGTCTATTTATGTTTGACAGTGCTTACTGCTAATGTTTGGGCCGCTGGTGCCATGGGACAGGTCACCAGGGAAAACCCATCTGCCCTGTGCTGGCTCAGGGAGAGCTGGGTACTCCGATAGTCCCAATATGGCTCATGAGTGAGGTTTTATGGAAGAAAAGCAGCCCCATATCTCTGAGAAACTTTTCCCTAATTTTCTCTGTCTTGAGAAAGCTGTAGAGCAAAGTGTACCCTCTATGCTGAGGCTTCTTTCCTCCAAGACTGCCACATAGCAAGCACACCTTCCTGGTGGGGGATGGATACTCACAGCACAAAGTGGGAGGACAAGAGAGATTCCTGAGGCAGGGCCAGGACCCACTGAAAGACAGGCATCACCACTTTGAGCTACAGGAAAGACATACCATCTCCTGTGACTATTTTCTGAGTGAGCAAGTGAAAACATGCATGAGGAGGAGCAGCATGAGGAGGAGCACATTGTAATGTTATAGCGCACCTTTCTAGTGGTGTGGAGCATGAAAATCTTACTTTTCATATGGCAGTAATACATAGTGTTTAACAAAATTATGTAGAGTAAACCCAAGGTAAATTGAAACTATTTAGTCTCAACTTTTACTCATGTTACCACTAATTTAGCAGACAGGATTTTTTGCTGCCTCTCTCTGATTCAAAACAAAGAGAGTAACTGTAATGGTGATACAGCCATACAGAACAGAATTTAGCCACCTACACAGCTTTAATCAGAACATCCTTCACTCCTTGAAAGGGAAATTTATCCAAATAACAGCTTTCAAATTGAACACAGTAGTGTTTCTAGGATAAGATCTCCATCGTTTCTCAATGTTTGTCTCCATCTGTCATATTAACCTTCCTCTGATTAGTCTCTTCTAAATGCCAGTTCACCAGGATCAGAGGCAGCCATAACATGTCCAGGAGGGCCATGAGGTAGTGCAGCTTTTTCCTCATTACCTGATTTGGCACATGTGCATGATGCAACATTTATATGGCAGCTGAAACTGATGCCCCCTGATTAGTCTGTCACTTGAACAGAACAGTGAAAAATGTCACTCTTCTTAATGGATACAGTCATCTCACAGATGATCTAAGTCCCAGTCCTGTAATTCCTCACCAGTCTGTATCTCTTTAACATTTCTATTGCTCTACACCATAGCCATATAGGCAATAATGTCGGTGCTGCAAACAAAAGAGAATTAGATACCAATGCCTGGTCCTAAAGCCAAGTGGCTTATTTGGTACGACTTCTATATAAATATATAGTTTCCATGCTGAAAGTCTATTCACGTTCAGTTCTCACAAGGAGAGGGTAGCTGCTGTCTTTTCTAAATTTTAGTCCATGTGATCCTCAGCTCTACTCAGGATGATATGAAGCATAGTGTATAGATGTAGAATATAGCATGAAACTTCTCATTTAATTCATTATTAAAAGAGCAGTTTTCAATTCCAGGAAGAATTAATTAGAAATTAATGGTAGTGTTGTCTCGAAACAATATTTGGAAAGTACATACAGGCACATGCATGTTCATGCACACACCACCTTGTTCATGACCTGCTCTTTCCTAAGTTCTCCAGACACTACATGTAAAGTGGAATCCTTATTACTTTAAATAACTCATTTATTCCTCTTTCAATGAACTTACTCATGCTCTTTGAACTTCAAGGTAGAAAAATCAAAGGCAGTCACTATGTCTCTTAGGAGTTCTTGACCTACTTTGTGATGATCAGTTCTCATATCCTACACAAATGTGGAAACTGTGTCAGAAGGATTTACACAATAAGCTGTCAAGAAGGTTTCTTCTTTTAACTTTATGCATTTCAAGGAAGGGAACCTGAATGGAATATGCACAAACTTTAGATACAATTGTAGGAAAAATGTCTGTGCCAACAGATAATATAAAAGGTACCTCTATGGACTCAAGAGGCTCCTCAAATGAGTTGAATAGTATAATTCAGAAAAGTGCCCCTGAATTCTTTCATGTTGGCGATAATATCAGAATTATTGCAGAGTGATTTTGTTGGAGAGAAAGGGAAAATTTTAAAACTTGGGGGAGGGGAGTAAAGCAAAATATTTTCCCACTTGAAAGTAGAATTCCACTAATCAGTCATTGATCAATGGCATAAGGTACAGGCTCATAATAGAAAGTAATGATACATTGTGAACATAGGAGTTCGTATTTTTAAGATGTTGGCAAATAATCAGAGATCTTGTTATGTACTGGTTAGACCACCCATCCCTGAACCTGTCTAACGCCCATTAATTAAATCAGCAGTCCAGGGCACTGCTATTCAGAGATCAGGACAAGTTAGGTTTCCTTGTGAAATAGTCTTTGAATTCTCCCCAAAACAAAGAAAGAAAACTTCTCATCCTTGTTCTGTCCCCTCTCCTCTCCCTGTCCCTGAGACTTCCTTACCAATGGGGATTTCTGCTTCAGGCAGGCTCTAAGGAGCATGTCTGGGAATGCAACACAGTATGAAATTACAGTCTTACAGCTTTGGCATGTTGAAGAAACAACCTATTGAAGAAGAGGCACCTTGAAAGAATCAGAAAGACTTTTTGGTTACTGTCCTCAGGGACTTTAGGGGTCAGCCTCATGTTGTCGCTGTGTACTCAGACACAAGTTGGTCATATGAGGGGATACTGGTCACTCCTGTAAGGCTTGTGTGGTTCTGTACTAAAACATACAACAAAAAGCACATAGTACGTTTGTTGCCTGGAAATGCCCTTTCTTTCTGGCAGCAAATACTTTTCTACATGGAAAGCAGTCTAAGTATATAGAATAATGCCATTAAAACACCACCAGCTTATTCTGAATACAAACAAGCTAGTTTTTGATGTGTCCAATAACAGGTTCAGTATCTTCCTGTGCCACTATCTCCATGACCACATGTGTCTTGTATTCATATATGCATGTGCACATGTGTGCCTTTTCCCAAGCCTTTTCTGTGAAAACTATACACTTGTATCACTTTGTCTCAGCTAAGCAGTTGGTGGGGGCAAAAGGAAGGTAAACCTGAGTCATTATTGTAATGCCTCCAGTTCAAGGGCAGAGCTTTTCTCAAACTGTGTGGGAGAAAATCTGCCTGTTAGAGAAAAACTGGTTTAAAGGATGTTGGGTCAGTCAGCGACAATCTGCTTAAAGCTATTGTGGCATCAGCACTGGCATCATCAGACAGTGAGTGGCACCAAATGCAATGCTGATCTCGCATTTCTTCTTTAAACTAAGAGTGGCCTGTCCTGAGCACAGATAGATTTAGTTGCTTCATGCAACTGTGTCACATGGCCATTGGTCAGTGCAATTCTCTGAACATTTTTGTTTAGCACCCCTATACTACAGTTGTCCCATGAGATCACCAGCTTCCAGTTTAAAGCCTGCTTGTGAGAATGGTTCTGATCATCAAGATGTTCTCAATACAGACGGACACATTCCCGTACATGCAGGTGAATGCATCACACCTGTGTGTTGTTCTGAGCACAGCTATTAAAATGAGGAGAATTGGATAGATACTCACCACCTACAGCCTGCTAGAGCCATGTCCTCTCCATTTTGTGCATGTACCAGCAGTAACCAGGTAGCAGTAAACTGATTTACAGTCTGGGGAGATTATTTGCAGTGATGTGTTCCATTAAATGGGTGGACAGTGGCTTACATTTCATAATCTATAGTGACATACTGGAAATGAAAGTGACAAAAATTATGGATAGCTTTTTGGGTGAAGATGGGAAAGAAAAGGCATGGAGGAGAGAGGCCCAGGGGCTTGCTCTCACAAAATGTCAAGCCAGGCTGCAATGTGATGGCACAAATGGTTAAAGCAATTGGGGTAACATCAGGTGGGTGACTGGTCACTAGTGTGGTTCCACAGGGTTCCACCTTAGGCCCAGTGCTCTTCAATATCTCCATAAACAATCTGCACTCAGGAATTGAAGTTACACTAACTGAGTTTGCTCATGATACTAAATTGGAGGGGCTGTTGACTCTCTCAAAGGCAGAGAGGCCTGGCAGAGAGACCTTGATAAATTAGAGGGCTGGGCAATCACAAGTTGTGTGAAATTCAACAAAGTTCCAGATTCTGCACTTGGGATGGGGCACCCCTGGATGTACATACAGACTGGAGAACAAGAGGCTGGAAAGCTGTGCCATGGAAAGGGACCTGAGGGGTCCTCGTCACTGGCAAATTGAATATAAGCCAGCAGTGCCCTGGCAGCCAGGAGGGCCAACAATGTCCTGAGGGGCATCAGGCACAGCATCACCAGCCAGTCGAGGGAGGGGATTGTCCCGGTTTGCACTGCACTGGGGTGGCTTCACCTTGAATATTGTGTGGAGTTTTGGGCACCACAATACAAGAAAGATATTAAGCTACAAGAGAGAATCCAAAGGAGGGATACAAAGATGGGGAAGAGTCTGGAGGAGAAGCCTTATAAGGAGCAGCTAAGGTCACTTGGTCTGTTCAGTCTGGAGAGGAGACTGAGGGGAGACCTCACTGCAGTCTACAACTACCTTATGACGGGAAGTGCTGGGGCAGGTACTGATTTCTCTATGGTGCCCAGTGACAGGACCCAGGGGAATGGCATGAAGATGCATCAGAACAGGTTTAGGTTGATTATAAGGGAAATGTTCTTCACCCAGCGGGTGATTGGGCACTGGAACAGGATTTCCAGAGAAGTAGTCACAGCACCAATCCTGACAGAGTTCGAGAAGCATTTGGACAATGGTTTCAGGCATATGCTGTGATACTTGGGGTTGTCTTGTGCAGGATAATGATCCCTGTGGGTGCCTTCCAACTCAGGATATTCTATGAGTGCTCCCATTTCCATTTGAGGGCTGCAAAAGGAGGGCACTGAGCCCCTCAGAGGAGTGCAGGTTGGAGCTCCCATTTGGGAAAGTAACTATTCATTTCTATGCAAATATCATTTTCTGTGGCTCAAAGAACTCCAAACCAAGTGCAAACTTTGAATTTGTTACTTTTCAAGTACTTTTCTATTTTTTATGAAGAAACACCATGAATATTTGTATGCCAGTGTGTATTTGAGGATTGAGCTCAACATAGGCTTAGTTGGAAAAACAAGCCATTACTGACCCCAGAGATCATGAAGGCAAGCAGTGAAGACTGAGATGGATGGAACTAATAGAAATTGCTGAAAAGAGTCTCAGATGCCTGAAATTTGTATTAGACTGCCTTTTTTTCTCTTTTTTTAAACCATAAGACATTTAAATAGAGATAAACACTCAAACTGGGTCAACTCAACAATTCCATATCTTTCCTTGATGACTGCTTCTTGGGTCACAGTGTCTATTGCTGCACAGTTAAATAAATAAATAGGGCCATCATTTGTGTCTCCATGTTTCTAAGGTCAATTGTGGGTATTGTGGGGCCTTTGGGATTTCTGGAAGAACAGTGGCTGAATCCAGGGACTCCTGTAAAATTGTTCTATTCAAAACTAGCATCCTAAAAAAAGACTTAAATCAGTTACATGTCAAGATAGCCTTTAAAATCAGAAACATAAAAATAAACCCCTACAGACTTGCCTTTAAAGATAGCTCCTAACTCAACAGCTCTGAAGTCCAATAAGTGCAATATAAACATCTTTTGAGCAAAACATACTCATGAAAATAATGTTTATTGTGTTACAAAAATCAATGCAATCTGCAGGGACTGAATCAAATAGCTGTACAGTCTATGCTGTGATTCATTTTGCTTTCATGAGTAAGGGATGCTAGGATGAAATGGAATATGCATAGAGCTGGAATGGTTGGAATATACATGGTGAGAAAATATAATCACTTTTTTTCAGCTTGGAATCTGACAGTGGGATATGTTTTTCATTGCTTTCATTAATGTATCAAAATATTTCCATCACATGGTGAAAACACTAATTCATGAAAATGCAGATTAGATGCCACAACCCCTAAACTAACAGAGAACCTTTTATTTAGGTATAATTATGAAATATTGCCATCACCCAGTCTTTTGCTGGCATGCAGAATTTGCTATCATCATTCGCACATATATTTTTGTTTGAGTTAGACTTGCAGCTCATATTTTCAAAGCATTTGTGTCAGTCTCTGAGCTCCTTTGCTTTAAAGGAAATATATAACTGCATGAAAAAGATTGGCAGTGTTACCAGCAGCATCTCTTTATTTTAAAGTGGAGATGAGTCAAGCAGAAATTAAATTATAATCAAGTAATACCTATCTTACATGCAACTATCAGCCCCTTACTTGCCAGGACTGAGGCAAATAACTGTTCTTTTCGGTGCTTTGAACATTAATTTTTTGAGCTCGTGATATGGGAAGTGAGTTCACTGAGTATTGTAAAACCAGACTTTGCCCCACGAGGTATATTGCTGTAGGAATATATCTTAGGAGGGGGTAAGCAAGTCCTGAGAGTGCTCTGAGCATCCTTGGAGCTACAAGAGTTTAGTGCTTAGTTCAGTATAACCTAAGACACAGCAAGCTGAATAGTTCATACTTGGTGCCAGGCTGATTATGGCCACTTTGATTTTGGTTCACAACACCGCAGGTGTGGCTGCTCTAGAGCACAGGGAAAGACAGACTGCTTCTGCCTACAAAGCACTGTGGGCATATTCTAGTCAATGTGTCCCAGCTCTTAAACAAACAAACAAACTGCACATGCATGGAGAAGAGGGGATGCAAGGGTTGTGGTCATGGCACTGGACTGAATCTGCATTTTTCTGTGCAGCCTTAGGCTACTCTTTCCTTTTACTCTCATCTTAATTCCCCTTCTGACCAATTGGAATAAAGATGCTTTTATACAGTACAGGGTTGGTTTTCTATATGGTCATGACAGGTTTGTGTAGGTAGGTCTTGAGGGGCCATACAAGTACCAAGCCAGAGGGAGAGGGAGCAAACCAGAAAGGCTGAAATGTTAAATGATGTATTACAATAACTGTGGGGGGTTTGTGAGGGTTTTTTTCCTAACTAGAAAAACTTATAAAAGGACAGTAAAGCAATGGCAATCAGCTTGTCACATCACAGCCCATCGCAGCCCTTCCTCTCTCCTGTGCTGTTGCTGTGCACTCACTGAATGAATAGGCAAACCCAATTTCATTTCAGCTTCGGACAAGGACTGTCAGTCACTTCTGACAACAAGCATTTGGTGCCCATTTTTAGCAAGATTTTAACAGATCAATCTTTATCTGGTGATTCAAAGAAGCAATTCCATCTGCGTGCAGCTTCGTACTTGCAAATGCTGTGCTTGATCTTCGAATGTATCATTGTTCTGAGTCACCGGCTGCTTCTGTTTTAATGTAGGTGATCTGATTCACCAAAGTAAGTTAATAACATAACCAAGGAAAATTAAGTTCCTGTTTCTATGAAAGCATAAATGTTATCTGAGATGGTGACATTTACGATTCATGGGAAAATATGATTTGTTTTATACGCAGTTGTTCAGCTGCCAAGGAGCTTTTTTTATTTCTAGCAATTTAAGCTGCTCTATAAAGTAGATGATTTAAGACAGGCAGAAGATGTCTTTTCCTCACTGATCCATTATGCCTGCCTTTTCCCTTTACTCTTGCTCTGCAGCAGGCGAAGCAGCAGCACTGGTTAGAAATCACTGGATAAACATACACAGCTCATTTTTCTTCGTAATATGAGGGAGGGAGAAGAAAACCTTATAAAATAGAGAGCCATTAAAAAAAAAAAGGAACAGGCGATTCTATCATGATGGATAATACTTACACAATTAAATAAAAATACACTTGCGATACCAAAGAGCAGAGCACATTTCATTTTTATCTGCAGTGTCACTCTCCTAATGGTTTCTGTCAGAAAACCTAACCAAAACAAATCTGTGAAGCAGACAAAGTCTCAGGTTTCAGGGATGCAGAGTTCTGCCAGGTGGATCAGAAAAGTAGGTCAGTGGGTCATTAATGCAAACCTGACGGGAAATAAACACCGACCCCCTGAAAAGGAAGAGGTTTAGCACAGTCCTCCATTCGATACACTCCCTGAATATCATTTTCTCTAAACAGGCATTGCAGTTCAAGCATTGGGAGCCAAAATGCAGATCTGAGAACATCTCAGAGCTGAAATACCGTCATCCTCTCATATTGTGCAGACCTCACAAATCACATTACATAGATGGTGGGGGTTTCACACTTGAAGAGCAACATATATTACAATTTCTGTGTGCCTGAGTACACTGCAAATAATTTTTCAGAAACTCTTACTTATTTCTATTACTGGCCAAGTCACTTAACCCTTAAAATGTTTTTCATCTTTCTATGTCATTCTAAAAGCCTTAAGTTTTTTGACGTTTCTTTTTCCAAGAAGACATGATAGATGCAACATTGGGAATTTCCACTTGCAGCCTTGTACCTTTAGCAGCTTTGTAGCTTTATCCTTATATGTAGTGAAGAACATGTGGTGAGAAGGGAAAATGAGTCCTGTTCCCTTGGGCATGGAGGGAGGATGCTATTCAGAGCTCCCACAGGCAACCCCTCTGCATCCCCTGCATCCCTGCCTGCTGCTCGTCCAGTCCCCTTTGCTCTCACACTGCCTTCTCAGGCCACCCCAATGGAGACCCACCAGAGGCAGTCTTTGCTTTCAGGCTTTCTGTATCTGTTTCTTTTTACTTGGTTTACCTTACTTGGTATAGACCTGTGGAGTTTTTTGTTGTAAAACCAAGTCATACAAATCCATTTTTTTCATGTTTTTCTCTTCTGATCAAGCATGGGTTGTTTTGGTTTGGTTGGTTAGGGTTTTTTCCATATTATAAACTTACTTAGAGTTTTTTGTTTTGTATGTTTTAGTTTGGCACCAAGTTTTTCCCCCTCTCTTACCTTTTTTATTTTTGCATCAGAATTTTTTATTTTCCCTCAACTTGAAAAGCCCATCTCAGGAAATTCAGAGTCAGTGGTTAAAAAATCTGTTGCAGCTTGGAAAACCTTGGAAATAGTCCATGATATATTAGTTCTCAGAAACATCTGACAAACAAGAGGCCTTTGGTGGTTAAACGCATTAAAAATCATGTAAGCAAGCACAGAAATTTGGAGCTAAGATTTCTTATTTATCTTCTATGCAATAATTTCCTTGCACTTGTTCAACTTTCCTTTTGTCTGGCATTACATCTTTTCTGGGCAACTTGAGAACTTGAATGCAGATATGGCATCACAAATAAAAAAGAAGCACAAGACAGCCACATCCCAAATATTGTCCTCCCTGGCTTAGCTTAAACTTGTCTGAAATGACAAGCAAGATTATCAACCAAAAGGTGCATGCAGCACCAGCAGGTCACTGTGTACACTGAAGCAGTGTAGCACATCTCTACTCAATACCAAGGTGGTTCTGGGTGCCTACTAAGGTCATGGACCTGAATATTTTGTCCTGGACAGGACAGCTTGTGATCCTTTGAAGGGTCAAATAATCCACCGGGCACAGACAGCAGGTCTACAGCAGGAGAAGAAATGGAGGCCAAGCCTCCAGGTTCCATGCATGGTCCTAGATGATGGATTGCACAGCAGGTAATTGCTTTTGTGTGTCTTGAATGGTGTATACTAGTGGATACCTAGAGGTTGTAGATGCTGATTTGAATCAAAATAATTTAAACAATTGTTTCTTATTATGATTTCAATCATTAACAGAAAATGGCTAATCCTTGTTTGCTGCTTGTTTTAAATTTGTACTTATAGAATACTTCCC
>JAOXXN010000001.1:30393103-30413523 GCA_026770055.1 Myrmophylax atrothorax | reverse complement strand
GAAGAATCAGAAAGATTTCTTGACCATAGTTACAGAGATGATGCTACAACTCATTGCTATTTCAAGAGAAAAAAAATATTGAATAATTGTGCATTTATATTTCTTTTTGTAAGACTAGAAGATAAACAAAATCTGCATCAAATAATTAGTGTAGTTATGGTTTGCCAACATTTATTCAGAGCCTTAATTTGTGAGGTACTTAATTTTGAAATGACAAACAAAGAATCTCATATTTATTAGATGATGCTTCCTTCTTATTTACAATTTAAATGAAAATTTGAAATCAACACTTTGTTATTGATGAACTTAGATGCTCTTTATGTGTGGGACAAAGTGAACGTGCCATAGCACTTTAATTACCTAAACAATTTCAATAAACAGAGGAAGTAACATTTTAGTTTGTCAAACTGAATTGCGTAATTTTCATCTTTCACATTAGCTTTTACTCACTGGAGCATCTTTTTTTTGTTTTTAAGTGAGTACTTGGCTTTCAATTTAGAAGATCTAGTCCTTGATCAGAGCTACTTTAAGGCAGAAAATGTTCCATTTGTACTTAAAGTAGAAGTTATCTCTGATTAAAAAAAAATATTTGTCACTGCATTGAACCCTACTTCTAAGTATTTACTGAATAACTTTCCCTAGTTGTGGGATATCTGTCTTTAAAACCATGGCTGCAATCATAGAGTGTGTTACTTTTATTGTAATTTATATTATTGCAACATATGATAATAAATTTAGATTTTCCCTTATGTTGTCATAATTTACATTTTAGTTTTAAGCAACAATTGCTTTAAAGAGAAAAACAGGATTTCATTTTAACTGTAATATCCACATTTTAAATGAAAAGATTAATAGATTTTAAACAGCAAGATATTACACCTAAAAACCCAAATGTGGCAACATTTTTGTTGTCATATGTTGACTTATTTTATGCAGTAGTAACTTGAAAGTATGATTTTATTAATTACCTCTAACAGTTGAAGGTACTTCAGACATACTCTGTTGATGAAGGGACATACTGCATGTGCAGCCTAATTTCTACTCAAATCCTGTGCTTCAGTTCTTGAGGAAATTGGATAAAAAAAGAATTTGCTGGGTGTTTTGTTAAATTGAGAGCCAGAAGAGGAATGCCTAACAATTTTAAGAGATTAAGGATCATTCCAGAAAGTCTGAGTACTCATTTGAAATCTCCAAGTAACATGAAAATAACAGTTGGAGGATCAGTCAAATAAAAATTAAGTCTTTGTTTTAACTAATGGATCAATGTGCAATGAGCTGCTGCTATTGAAGTTGTCATTTGGCTTTAGAGGTCATCCCAGACTGCAGATGCCAGTTCATTCTTTCAGTGCCTTGCAAAGATAGGTGAGAGATCTTTCTGGTGCCCAAGCTCCAGGGTGCCATTCTTTCCCCAGATACTCACCCGGATCATCTCCTGGATTGTTCCCCATTTAGGGACTCTTGAGGACAGATCCTCAAGGGGTGAAATGCTCCTGTCCTTATGGAACTGACAGTGATTAACACCCCTGTGTACCTGCCCTCAGCACATACCCTACTGGTGACCCAGCAAGTGTGGGTTATACAGTGGGAATTATCTTTGAAATGAATTTCTAAAACAATGCATTTAACATATGAAAGCCTGGGAATCCAAAATGAAAGTTTTTACATAGTTGGCATTCATTTGTAAGTTGGCAGTGACAGCTTTCATCCTACAGAAAACATTTTTTATCTCATGAAAGTTGAAAATAGCTTTGTGCAATACCGATGCCGCTCGCTAAGATGGGGCTTTTCATCCGTGACCTACTTTGCTTTCTGCACAATATACCTAATGAGTAATAATGACTTCGGAAAGGGCAGCGCTAGAGAAGTCATCGAAGTAACGCCTTAAGATGCTGTCTCTGAAAACATCAAACAGAATATTTTTCATCAGGCTGAATAAAAGAATCTGGTTAAAGCACACATAAGTTTAAGACTTAAACAACACTCAGCTGGTGGGTGAAGGGTCTTCGCACAAGGCAGCTATCGCGGCGTGGGGCCGTGGTCATGCTGAGACAGCGCAGCGGTGGTGCCGTCGGTGCCCCAGGGGGCCCTGCAGCGCACAGGCATCCCTGCGAGCACCATGACAGCCCTGTGTGCACCGTGACACCCGCTGGCACAGCAGCGCAGGAACCTGCCCCCTGTTGAGTTGAGCTGCCTCGGGGCCAGCAGGGTACCCAGAGACTGCATCCTGCAGCCTTTTGGGCTGAGGAGAGACCCGGAGGGAGCGAAGTCTGGGGCTGAGCAGGTGGGAGGATTAGAGAGCCACAGAAGATAAGGGTACCAAGCTCCCTCCTTTCTTGCAAAGCTGCTCTGTCTTTTACTGGGCACTCACTCATCAGATGGCCCACTCCCCATCTGAATTTGCCCATCTGCTATTCTGCAGCCCTCCTTTACCCTTCACCACCCTCCAGCTGAGAGCTAGAGCTGGGTGACAACCACCTCCCTCTTTCCTCTGCAGTGGGGCCAATGCACAGGTCCTACTTCTCCAGCTCTCATTGTGTTCCTGGGTTTCCTTCCTTTTGCAAACCCCCAGCCTACAAGCAACCTCTCCCACTTACGGAGCATAACGCTCTGCTCCTTCTCACCCTTCCTGTCCCATTTTTATTCCAGCATCCCAGATGATGTCTAGTTTCATTGCAGAAATCTTGGTTAGACAAAGAACGAAAAATATTACTTATTATTATTATTGTTATTATTATTGTTATTATTTTTATTTCTACTACTACTATTAAAATTCTCCTTGTCTTTTTGGACTGGAGTATTTTGATTTTGCAGGAGTGGAAAAAACAAGGGTTTTTTTCTTCTTGGGTGACTGAAACTTTGTTAGATTGCAAAGGTAATTCATTTTGTTCTTCTCAGGTGAGCTGAGAATACACTTGACAGCAAGGGTATTTCTTGCGAAACTGAGTAGAAGGAAAAGGATTTTATATATCAAAAATGCATGCAAGTCTCCATTTCAAGAATCCAGGCAAGTCACAACACTGTATCATTTTTCTTTCTTTCTGTCAGCAGATGCCTTTGAGTTTTCACACCAGGCCAACTTTGAATTGTATTTTGCTTCTTTGCCCATGGAGCATAATCAGAAACCTGGGGAGATTGCATGAAAAGCATAAAATGCCTCCCTGAACAATGAAGAGTAAATAAAGCAGGCCAAATTCCATGCAGCTGAGAGATGAGCTGCAGAAGGAAGATGAGTTGTGAGCTCTCTGCTGCAGGGGAGGAGAGGACACAGAGGGGATTTGTGGCCTCCTTGCTTCCGACCCTGCCCCGAGAAAGTTTCTTGCTTCAGACATAGCTTAAGATGAAGGTTGTCCTGGCAGGTTCAACATACAGGTGATCAGCAAGTCAGACTCGAGAATAAATTCAATTTCATGCCAGTTAGTATAAAGCAGTCCTGAGGAACACTGAAAGCCATGAAAGCCATCTGAAGCAGTGAAGAACAGCTGACTTCCCTCACAGTATGTCTAGTAGTATAAAGAAGTATTAAGATGCTGATATTCTCAAAATTCACAGTAGCTGCAAGGCCCCTTTATAATACTGACATGATCTGAAGGGGCGTTTGTTTAAGTGAAAACCATATCCAGTGCCTTAAGTAGGTCAAGTTCAAAGCCTAGTCAATATTTGAAATATCTGTGTAAGTTAAAGAGGCAATGAGAAAAATTAGCATGTGAGCCCACTAGAGCTTTTCTTCACAACTTCACTTTGCATGGGGAAAATGAGGACAGTACACAATAAATTGGTATTTGTGTCCCAAATACCAAACTCCTTCTCTAATTTTTCCATAGGAAAAACCAGAAATAATTCAGACACTCTTTTTCTGAGGTCTTACTTGATCAGCCTTTTTTTCTAAATTGGGAAATGGAAACTTTGATTACCCATTGTAACTTTGCCAGAAAAATCAAAAGCTAAAAGTGAGCTTTATTTAACTTAATTCCCAAACTTTTACCGTACATCCTAATTACAGTATATCACTGTACTTTGGAAAAGCTGGAAACCAGATATATGCACCACAAAATATAGACTCTGGATGACAGGAGAAGCCTTTCAAACCAGTAACTGAAACTGTTTCTTCATTTACAAAAAGCTGAAATGGAAGAATGATCTAAGTGATGTGGAGGATGTCAGGGCAGGGAAGGAAGGGAAGAGAGGAAGGACAGCTCATGCCAGCTCGGGCCGGTGACATTTAGGCATAGTTTCCCTTATGTTCCCCTTTAGCCAGTGCACTTCCAGAATGCAGCTCAGAGCAGATGTTGTGATTCATTTTTTGGCAGAACCTCTGGATGAGCTACGTTGGTATTTCAGTTCAGATTAGGAGTGCACTTTAGGAGGGACTATCCCTATTGTCCCCAATTACAACATGTGTTTTCATGACAGAGCAGCTCTTGGCTTCCAGATGAAACCAAAGGGGAGGAGACACTCCAGGAAGGCAGTCATAGTGGTATAGCCAAAACAGCTTACTTGGCATGCAGGACTGACCAGTCCTAGTCTGAGATAAAATATGTTACATTCGAAGAAGTGGGCCTCAGCATTGACTGTTTTGCTCTGTGAGTCCACAATGCTTTTTACCATAGGCTCAACTTCTGTCTCTTGGCATGCAGAGAGACTAATGAGCACCTGTCTCAAGCAGCTGAGTTCAAAGGTATCTGGTGTAAACATCTCTTAGTGCAACTTCCAGCTGCAGCCGTTCTGAAAGCCTGTGCGATCCACAGGATGCCTGCCAGGATGGACTCAGAAGGGCATGCTGCTGTGGGAACAAGTCCTAGCAAGCTGAGATTGCATGTGAACTCTGACATGTTCAAAAGGCACATGAGGAGCCACAAACACTTCCCACCTTGGTCACTATTAAAACTTTCCAGTTTGCTGGAAATTAATTTATTCAGTCAGTGCAAAAACTTGTCGCTTAGTCGCCTGATCATAGCAAGCATGTTTCCATGATTCATCTAGGTGCAGAACTCCTACTGAGAGGGAGTAACCAAGGGTCTTTGTCAGGAAGGGCTTCTGAAGCAGGTTCATGGTTTTCAGATTAATTAATAGAGAGGAAGATGAAAAGGAAGCAAGATACCACGTGGAAAGACAGCATAGTTATTTACTGGATGCTGTTTTGCAAAGCTACACAAAATTTGGATTCTGTGAGGCTTAATGACAAAATTCCCACTGCTGTTAGTGGGGCCAGAATCTGATCCTTGTGAGTTTGGGACTGTTAGCCCAGAGCTTTTCATCAGTATTTGACCCAAGTAAACCAGTAGACTGAAAACTGAAACTAGATTGAAGTAGAATTCTGCATTTATGCCAGCAGAGGCAAATATGAAATTCAAACAACATTATAAAATTCAAACAATATTACAATATTTATTTCAGATTTATTCTATTCTTACAAAAACTTAATAGGGCTTAGCTATGCATTTCTGTGTTCAGTTGTAATTTTAGCTGCAACACCAATGCTCTGCCTGAGTTTAGACAAGAAAATGAACCAACTAGAAATCGTAACAGCAGTTTTAAGCTAATCTTGTTTATGTTTCTAAAAATACTTCAGCTATGAGACATGTTAAATAGTATTTAGTTAAAGAGAAGAGAGAGAAGATTAGAGACATATATGATTTTTCTCATATTTTATATTAACTTTAAAAATACAAGGATTTTTGTCAGTGCCACAGCATGAACAATTACAGTAAAAGCAGGCACATGGAAGACACTCTTTGTATGAGTCTGAAACAGATTTCCTCATTTCCAAAGAAAAAGCTGGTGTCACTGCAATTAAATAACTGTACTACTTTGAAAAGTTCACTGCAGTTTTCCGTACACAAATACACACAAGTGCTGTAAGAGAATTGAATACTAACAAATTGTCTTAGCTGCCTCATACTGATTCCTAGGCAACACTGATGTGCTTCAGTTTTACACTTCACTAAGGATAAACAATGTGGCAAAACATTAAAAGCTATGCAAACATGGTTTTGGGATTTCATCTATGAGACCCTCTTGAAAAAAATATCTTCTTTCTTGCCTAATGCCCTCACAAGAGTAAACTTCTCATTACATTTCTGTCAACTGCAGAATTCCAGTCAAGTGAGAAGAAATAATGAGCAACATTACAGTGACCAGAGGAAAGAATACATGAGAAATGCAAGGTATTTCTCACTAGCCCTGCTGCATAAATGTGCACCTTCCAGGGAGAAGGGAGAAAAGGTAGCAAGGATATTATTTTGCCCACACCAAACCTGACCCCACAGCCAAGATGTAGAGACTTGTTTGTATGTGCAGCTGCCTGTTCCTTATAAGCCACTCTGGGATGGTCATGGTAAATCATGTCTCTGCACTGCTTGTTAAATGGAAAAGAGGGACTGAAGATAACCAGAATCCTCTGGTCTTATGCAAACATGAGTGTTTTAGTGGTCTATTTCCTTCTTTGGAGAGGGTAGTGTCCTGTGAGCAATCCTTACCTTTGGAGGACTTATAAACCAGTCCCAAACACCTGAGAGCCACGGAGCACAAGCAGGGTATCACCTCTTCATGCTATTTTCTCTAGCAGGTAAAACTTCTACATTTATTTTTGCACTCAAAATAACTCTGCAGATCATTAGGTCTTTCCCATGATATAGAAAAGAAGCATCCTAACTGCCTTCAAATGTACTCTTCTAGTGTGCCAGGCTGAAGCACTTCTATGCCTGTTCCATTTAGGCTCCAGTACTTTGGGTAAGGCTGGATTTGGGACTGTTGAAGTTGTTTAAGTTGTCCGTACAGTATAAGCAGTGTGTACCTTTCATTGCAAAATCCCTTGATTCTTTATGTCAATGCTAAATATGAATATTTGGCCTAGGTTTACTGGAAGAGCCCTTGGATCTCAAGAAACTTTCACATTTGTCTGAGTTTTTATTCTCAGGATGAAATCGTAGGATTATTTAGGTTAGAGAAGACCTATAAGATCATTGAGTCCAACCAAAATGTATTATCCCAGGGAGTTTTGACTAAAGAATGACCCAAGAAACTATTCAGATGATGATTTTGCTTGAGTTTGGAGCAGTTCAAGGGAGGGATGAGAGACAGGGAGCACATTAAGCTGCGTGTCTGAAAGGCACATTAGCAGTTATCAGTTGGACTCAGGTTGGGAAAGTCAGGTCAAATGCAACTGCTGCAGTAAGATTAGATGTGGGAAAATAGGACATTAAAATGGAGTTGAATAGTCATATAAAAACCCAAATCAGGATGTTATTTTCACTTAGCAGATGGTTTGTTTTTTCACAATACTTCTTGCAGACGGTTTGACAGTGTACCAGTGCAGAACTAATGCTGTCAGAGCCAACTACGTGTACTGCAGCATTCAACAAAGTAAGGCACTACTGTGAGAAAGTTTGCCTCAAGGCTATATTTCTAATAGACATTAAGACCATAAGATGGAAACAAAAATCTATGAAACAAGCATTGGAGAGATGAATTCCTACAATGAAAAAAAAATAAACTGAGGGCAACACTTTTGGTGCAAGCAAGGGTAAAACCTAAATATACTGCACTTACTCAAGTTTCTGGTGATTGCTAGCCTTAGCTAGTAGACTCAGTTAGCTCTGAAATCTTTCTGTGAGTTCATTTTTCTAAAGCCATCCATCTCTTCCTGTCCCCTTACAGAGCAGAACTAAAATCTTGTTGATTTGCTCTTCCTTCCCTTCCCTTCTCACCCTTCCCCTCAGGTCCATAGGAGACCAGGCTTCATTGCTTTGACTGCTTGCAGAATGGCTAGCTTGTGGTGGTGACATTACTCTTCTTGGGTTATAGGACAAAGTCCCTGCTCCAAGATGCTCCCAGAGTGTGGAAACAATGCAACTAATCATGGGAGAGGGAAAGCCATGTGAGTGTGCCTGAAGTGGAAAGGAGAAAAGGAAAGCTCCTTAGGGCCCAGCAGACAGGGCTGTATATTGGTAGGACAGATGTTTACTTCTTCCCACTCCTCTTCTTTCTCTCTTATGCATACAAATATGTTCATTTAGTGATCGCAGAAAAACACAATCATAGGCTTTCTGGTAGGACCAAATAGAAAGAAGAGGCTGATTATGAGGATGCTATTGCTATACCTTCAGCTATAGCAAAAGGAATACTGAGAGCTGCTGGAAAATAAATTGCTTTTTTGAATCAAAGTTCTGGTATATTGAAAATGTCCCACTGTGCAAATTCCTCTGTGAAAAGAAAGCAAGAAGAACTGAGTTTGGAATTAGTTCTGGTAAACTGTAAAGAACTGAGGCTTTCCAGAACTCAAGAGCTGAGATGGATTGCAGAGTGAGAAGGATTACATTAAAAAAAAAGGCAAGAAAAAGGCAAAAAAAAGCAAAGAAACCCACTTTCAACCTAACACATTTCAATTACTGAAATTATTTAGTATTGGGCCCTAATTTCTTTAAGCTTCTTACTTTGACAAGAAGTTACTGCACACCAAACGATTTGCAGCATACAGCATTCCTCCTGCAAAGACTCTGTGTTCATTAGTATGTAATACAGGGGGGATATTTCCATGCCACCTTATCACTGGGAAATCCACTGGAAAAGAATAATTTTTCAGACCTAACACTCCACAGCAGAAGTGAGATCAGTCTCCATGTACATATTTTGAGGCTGCAGTTAATGAGCAGAATTAATTGCATTAGTCTTGTAAAGGCCTCATCTCTCCCAACCTTGAAATCACACTTTAATGATATTTTATGATGTGAAGTCTTCTGATGTTGAACAGAGCCATACTTAAAAACAAAATCCTCCTATTATCACTCCCACTGTCAGAGAATAACTAGATGCTCAAGACAGTTTTGCCAGGAGTAAAAAAATTGGGGAAGTGATGATAAAAATAAATTATCAGTATGGGTGTCACTTTCCCTCTTGAATAGGTCCCTGCAATGGAAAAGATGTTGGGATTCCATGCTCATACAAACCCAGCCAATGTAATGCTTCCCTAGGAAACAGAGCTGATTATCAAGGGTCAGGATAAACCTTATGGGTTCAAGAAACGAGCCAGATAAGGAGACTACTCATCCTTGGCTGGGCCCCCAGCTGTGAGGATTTTCCCTGTGGTGGTGGGCTTGGGCTGATCAGCAGACTGACTTCCGAGTAGTGGGATCCCTGCTTTGTGTGAGCCTTTGCTCAGCCTTTTTGCTCATCCTGCAGACAGCAATACCATTGTGCTCTGCAGAAGCAAATGGCATGGCAGACCCAATCTGATTGCTCCCAGATTTCTGCCTAAGAGGAAGATGTTTCCTATTATTGTAGAGCAATTCCATCTTTTGAAATTCCAGTTCTTTTAGGATAAAGTTCTTCCAGCTAAGACCTTTGTCTGAGCCCTTTTTGGAAGTTACCTATGTAAGGAGCCCTGTCAGGCTGAATGGGTATTAGACCACAGTGCAGTTCAGTAATTTGAAAATCCACCATGTGCATGGCTCTGTGTGTGTAAGTCCTTTGCTAAATCAGGGCACCTTTGAATGGCTCTCACATTCATGGGAAGCTGTCCCCCAGAGCTCCAGGTGAAGACCCATAAGAAAAAGGAATAAGGGACAAGGCCAGGCTGAATGGGGCTTTGAGCAACCTGGTCTAGTGGAAAGTGTCCCCGCTAGTGGCAAGGAGGTTGGAAGTAGGTGGTCTTTAAGGTCCCTTGCAACACAAATCATTCTGTGATTCTATGACAAGGCAGAGCTCCTTGCTTTCCCTGATGACCTTTCAGGACTGCTGAACACCTTTTCTTCCAAGAAAAAAGTGTGCAGTCTTTTCAGCCAAGTGGCAATTCATTAGAGGATGGCTCCAGGTTGCAGGCCTCTGCCTCACACCATGAGGAGTGGGAAGAAGGTGCAAGTCAGTCATTCTACCCACTCCCCACCAAAGGATGGAAGAATATGGATGCAGAGAGTAGACTGCTGCTGACCCAGTGTGACACCGGATCATCTGCAAGCCACCTAGGAAGTGCAAGCATACAGATGGGTGTCCCAGCAGGCTCCTGATGCTGTGCACTGCTTAGCAGGTCTCATCAGCCATCTTTAGGCTGAAGATGGGGAGGATCCCCTTATCCTTTTGCCTATTAGCTGTTAATTTGCTCCGTAAAAGGATATTTCAGACTTGGACTACACCCAAGACAAAACACAATTTGTTGGACATTATGATTTAAGATCAAGCATACCTAGAGCATGGAAGAATAGATGATGTTCTAAAGATGATTTTCAGAAGAACAGAAGATGTCCCGTCTTGCAGGAATGCAGTGTAAGAGGAATGCTGGCAGAGAGCGAGGAGGAAAAGTCCAACTGCAGCTTGGACAAAAGCAAAAAGAAAAAGTATAGCAGGCTGCTGTTGTTCAGGCCTGCAGAGCTCCCACTACTTGCAACACCAGCAAGGATAAGAGCATGTTTCACACTCTAAAAACCATGTCTCTTCTGTCTGGAAATACCAGTGCATCTCCTTGCTGCAGCACAGAGATCAGTTTCAGAGACCTCCCAACATCTCACAGTATCAAACATTTTGTTGAAATATTTTTGCGTTTTATGGATTACTGGAGAAGTCAAAATCTTCACCTGAGCTCAAAACCATCTGGAAACAGAGAGGAAAACCAAGGGAAGTTCCAGCTGCGTTTTTTTCTATATCTGTGAGCAAAGTGTTCCTAGGAAAATGAAGATGTGAGAAAAGTTCCTCTCACTATTGACAGCGGAAGCCTCTGAGGCATTTCAGATGCTTTATTGCTTTCAATTAACTCAAGCAGGGAAAGTTAACAATAAAACTGTAGCATGGAAATGTTAGAAGTTCCAATCTCCACATAAAAATGAGCAGGAGAGAAATCAACACAGGAAGGCATATGGGGAACTCACATAAGCTTGCTGTTCCTGCTGCAGTGTTTGTCCTAACCAGATGCAGATGACACACAAACATACCTTGAAACCATAAACTGGAGAGCTGAAATTTATTTGTAATTTACTTGCCTAAGTCAGTAATCTTCATAAAGATGTCCAATGAACCTAGAGCATGCTGTTAAAAACAATTCAAGATACCTAAGGTTCAAATAGCAACATTGGCTGCCCTGAGGTATCCATGAGAGCAAAGCTGGACTCTTCAGGGCTGGGCTGTGGCTGCACTCCTGATGCAGGCTGAAACACAACTTTGCAGTGTTGAAGGTGGTAATTTGGTGAGTATGCAGCTTACAGTTCACTGGAGTGCCAAGAAAAGGGAGATTTCTGGTCTCCACAAACACCTACCTCTCTCTGTTGGCTTGCTAGGGCTCTTGCATAGTTCAGGAGTGCTTCACTATGCATGTAAAATAAAGCGGTGAATGAGGTGTCTCTGACAAATGGATAGAACTATTCCCCAAATACAAGACAT
The DNA here is from genome assembly GCA_026770055.1 of Myrmophylax atrothorax. Taxonomy (NCBI): domain Eukaryota; kingdom Metazoa; phylum Chordata; class Aves; order Passeriformes; family Thamnophilidae; genus Myrmophylax; species Myrmophylax atrothorax. The sequence goes on along the minus strand of JAOXXN010000001.1, from coordinate 30,402,159 downwards.
TATATTTACAATGGAGGAATAGGGTTAGAAACCAATGTTTGCCTGTATTTATGGGACACAATAACTGAAAATGGGTACAGGTCTCTACTGGTTACCAAGAAAAATCAGGTCCAGAATGCAGATAATATTTTTTCCAGCACAAACTCAGGATTTTGAAATTGAATGCAAACCTGGAAGAAACGGGGTAGCTGCAAACACACTCTCTAGGAGAGTGTTCCCCATACATTCAGATGTGTTCCATAAAAATGTATATATTGCCTTTCCTGCCTACCTAGAAACAATCCTGGAGAACCTTAAAGAAATCCTTTCTCCCAGTCCAGGGGGAAGCCGGCTGAATATGAGCCAGCACTGTGTCCAGGTGGCCAAGAAGGCCAATGGCATCCTGGTCTGTAAGGAGAAATAGTGTGGCCAGCAGGACCAGGGCAGTGACTATCCCACTGTACCCAACACCAGTGAGGCCAGACTTCAAGTGTTGTGTTCAATTTTGGGCCCTTCACTACAAGAAGGACATGGAGGTGGTAGGGTCTCCAAAGAAGTGCAGTGGAGCTGCTGAAGGGTCAAGAAAACATGTCTTATGAGGAGAAGCTGAGGGAGCTGGGGTTGTTCAGTCTGAAGAGGAAGCTCAGGGAGGACCTGCTCTCTACAACCACATGTAGCCAGGTGGGGGTTGGCATCTTCTGCCATGTCTCAGGTGAAAGGACAAGAGGCAATGGCCCCAAGTCGAACCAAGGGAGGTTCAGACTAGAAATTAGAAAAAACCTTTTCACTGGAAGAATGATTAGGCATTGGAATAAAGTGCCTGTGGAGGTGGTGGAATCACCATTTCTGGAAGTGTTCAGGAGATGTCTGGATGTGGCACTTGGGGATACGGTTTAGGGGTGATTATAGTGGTGCTAGGTTGACAGTTGAACTAGATGATCTTGAAGTCCCCTTGAAATCTTGAGGATTCTGTGACGCCCCTGGAGCAGTCTGTTCCTGAAGGACTGCACCCTGTGGAAAGAATCCACACTAGAGCAGTTTGTGAAGAACTGCAACCTGTGGCAAGGACACATTTAGCAGGAGTTCATGGAGAACTGTCTCCTGGGGAGGGACCCCATCCTGGAGCAGGGGAAGAGTGTGAGGACTCCTTCCCCTGGGGAGGAAAGGAACATCAGCGACAACATGTGATGAACTGATTGTAACCCTCATTCCCTGTTCCACTGCACCACTAATAGGATGGAGGCAGACAATTCTGGAAAGACGGGAGGAGTGAGGGGCAGGTGTTTTTAGGATTGGTTTTATTTCTCATGATCTTATTCTTATTTAAGTGGTAATAAACAAAATTTATTTTACCCCAAGTTTTGCCCGTGACAGTAACTAGGGAGTGAGCTCTCCCTCTCCTTATTGACCCACAAGCCTTTCATTATATTTTCTCTCCCCTGTCCAGCTGAGGAAGGGGGGATATAGAATGGCTTTAGTGGGTACCTGGCATCCAGCCACCCACCACAAGTCTTTTATTTGGCATGGGAGCAGGTGAGTCAAACTAAACTTGGAGTGGAACCAAAGAGTCTGGTCCCTCCTCACCCCAGAATGGGTGTTGTCAGTACTGCTGTTCCAGACATACTGGAACAAGTCAGAAGCCTGCTTGTGCTTTCAGACCCTTAAAAATCTTTCCAATAGTATTCATTTCTTGTGGGTTTCCCAATAAGATAAAATACCAAGGACAAGTCCAACAGCAAAGCATGAACTATTTTATTTCTCCCCACTTTCTATTACTAAAAGAGCATGAGAAACACTTGAGGGCAGTTTGTGGAATGCATCTACCATCCAATATGACAAGTAGGTTAATTGGAATGAAGGAAAATGTGACCCTTGACTACAACTGCCCCTTAAGGGTATTGAGTTTAATGTTGTTGTTATTGTGTTCTGCAACATTGTGAGGCAAAACACAGTGATGGGCTCTTCTCAAGCACAGGAGCTGCTCTTAACAAATGGAGCTGCACCAAGTGACTTGGATTAAATTTGACTAAATCTTGCCTCAAGAAATCTTTCCCTAGAAAATCCTGTAGCACTCACAAATATTTTAGGAGTGACAATGCTGGGTGTCCAGCTCAGCGGAAAAGCACAAGGGCTATAAGGGTGCAATACCATATGCATCTTGCAAGCAGGAGAATATGCGGATCACCTGCCATTTCTATTGCTGGCTCTGCATGCAAAGGAATCAGCTCAGTGACTTTGTGTGACTGTTGAGGGGGGCAAATAGTTGTCTTTGTTTCTTTTTTTTTTTTCAGAGATGGAGAAGGCATTGCAAGAAAATATGTGCAAATTAATGTTAAAGAATGGTGATTTTTTTTTTAATGTTCTGCTCTGTTGAATGCAAGATAGTCTCTATGGAAATTCAGACAGTAGGAGTTGGGGCTATACACATTCAAATTTGAGTTGACGTCCTTACAGCTCCATGTTAAAAGCTGTTACTAACATGGCTAGAGCTTATTCTTGTAAACTGGCCCATCAATTTCTATGGGACTGTTCTTCGGTACTTTGGTATCATATTTTGAAGAAGGAACTGAGTTGTACTTACAGCACTGGGATTTCCTGCATGCCTAAGTGGAAGCATGTGGAGATGCCAGCAAGCTCAGGGCAGATTTTGCTCCCTGGCTGATGTCTCCTCCTTCCCTCCCCTCTTGCCTCCATGCAGCACCAAACAGAGGAGGGCTGCACAGGCAGAGGAGCATGTAGGGGGTGGGATCCTGCTGCTTTTTCCTCAAGACCTGAGGGAGATGGGCTTGGTCATGTCACTGAGGCCAGCCTGTTCTTAGCTGTGACTTGAAGACCACTGGAAACCAACTCCCAGCTCTGGTAGGAGCACCTGCCTAGAAATGTTTTCCTAAGGCAAAGGATCTGGATAAAGGCACAGCTGTGGACAGAAAGGCCACATGCAAGGTCATAATACTTCCTGAGAAAACCCAAAGTGTAGGAAATGGTAAGAAAGGCAGTGTTAACATGAGGAAGAGAGAAAAATGTGGTCCTGAAGTAGGCTGGGATGTGTATACCAGCCAGATCTGGAAGGGCTAGCAGGATTTTTTTCTAGGCAAAGGCTATTTTTAGTTGGGGGATGTGAAGGGTGGTACAGTATGAAATAAAGATATAAGGTCTCAAGAGTAAGCCGTAGGCAAAGCTGAAAAATATGTTGGAAATAGAAATCAATCTACCTTGTCCATTTTTTTATATATTGTACCTGCTATAGTAATCCTGTACTGAAACTGGAAAAAACAATTGCTCATCCCTGTATAGGAGGCACCAGCAAAAAAAGGCAGAAAGGAATTATCTCTGAAATAAGCATACTCATAAAGACCTGAGAGATGGACTTCAAAAGGGAAACATTGTCCTTGCTCCCTCTCTTTTTCCAAAACATGATTAACCCAAAACACAAGTTCTTATACATCTATTCACATATTAGGTCTATTTCACCTTATATAGAATTTGTTCCATAGTTTCAGTTGTACATGTGTCACTGACTTCACTAGGAGCAGAATTATTTGAAAAATAATCAGTAAAACCATAAATGTTCCTTAGAGCCAAATCTGTTCTCTGGCAGCAAAGAAAGTTTCAATATTCTTCAAAAGATGAATTATTAAATGAGATGAAAGTATTTTTCAAACTGTGGTAGATGTTGACCTGTGACCTGGTGAACAGTGATTTGAATATTTTGAATTATCTGAACATTTTTTACATCTTTTTTGCATTTCTTTAGGATTCATAAACCACTTTTCTGAAGGATGCAATTGCAGGGGAATATTAGTAAAACACCAGGGGCAGTCAGACAACTTGCTGCCTCTTGGAATCTTCTAAGAGATAATTGCCTTACATCAGTGAAGGAAACAGGCCAGTGGTGGTTGGGTTTGACACCTCCATAGAAGATAGTGAGTTTAAAAGCACAGTCCAATAAGCTTTTTCTATTGCTGGTATGGTTTACCTGTTCTGCTCTGCTGTAGTTGTTTGTTGCTCCTTTCCTGGCTGTTGGTCACCCCTGAGCCACACCAGCTCATCTCTGCTGGTGTGGCTTTGACAGGTCCCTCTCTGCATGAGTGATCTGTTGAATGATCTCTTTCGCCTTTATGAAGAACAAAACCTTAAAAACACCAGGGCTTTTAAACCTGAGGGCTAAAGACACTAGAGGAATAATTAAACCAGAAGAAATAATTCAGCAGCAATATTAGACTGTGACTGGAATAAAATAATGACTGAACTTGGATCACAAGTGCTCCACTCTGTCTGTCTGTGATCCTACATGTTACAGATAGTACTTGTGAACTATTTCTTGAACCAGTTTCTGCATGTGCCTTAGCATCAGTTTGTAAATACACCTCTGAGAGCTTTCCTATGTTGCTCCTCCAAGAAGTGCTTTGTTTTTATTTTTGGTTCGATATTTGCAGCATACAGAGTGACTAAGAAAAAAATAGAGCAAAATAAATGGACTTTTTGCTGATGCATGAAGAAAGCAGAAAGGAAAGAAAAGTTATTGTTCTTAGACCTGGAAGTTACAGCACCACACAGATAAAGAAATACTTGGAAACACACTAGCACTATGATATTCCAGCTGGGACATGGAAATAACTTGTTGGTGCTCATTTTCAGACAACAGAAATGAAATCATGTCTCCAGCATGGAAAGGTCAGCCAGCAAGATTTTGTTAAATTCATCAAACTGTGCTTCCCACTGAGTAGCTATCACTGGTGTGCACTACAGTAACATAGGGGCTAATGGTGTTTTCACCCAAACAGCACAATGTCGCCAGAATAGAAGCTGAAAAAAAATTGCACTGATCTTTTTATTTCCTGTGTACTGAAAAGTAGGATTCCCTGGATGAAACTTAGTACATATCTTTCTTTCCTCCCCCATCTTTTATCTGGCAAAAAGAACTTAATAGCTTTAGAAAGAAACCACTGTTCCAGCCAGCATCACCTGGCAGTAAAAAAATGCAAGAATGTTCTCCAAGTTTTGAGTTCAAAATTTTTACTGAGCAATAAAATATAAGTAATTTTGACTGTTCTCTTGAAACCAAGAAGAAAAAAATCATTCTGTAGAAAATTGTGTAAAGAGAGCCACATGCATTTTGAAACTGGTTCAAAGCTACAACCATAATTGTTGCAGCATTCGCAGATTAGATGACATTTACAACAGTTTTTAATTAAATTTACTTAATTTAGATATTTATCATCCTGAATCCATTGGCACACTTTCTTCCATCTTTTTTAAAGGTTAAATGAGCAATATGTGTAATGAGGTCTTTAAGGGAATACAAATTGTGTCAGCATCGAATTATCACAGAAGCCAGTACTGTGCTGGAGGATTTGTTGAGCACTGGCAGAGGGGAAGGTGCCTCCTGCTCACTCTGCTGACACCAGAGTGCAGTGTACGACCTTCACACTGGCGGCTCCTGCCCAGGTTGGAGCCTGTGGTGTGATCACAGCGCAGAGTTATCTGGCTACAGGATCTGTTCACAGCTTCAGCCTCTCATGAGTGTCACTCTTACGGCTGCTTACAGGGGTCTTAAAGATACTGTGAGGTAACAGCCAAGGCAGATTTTCTTAAAGACTCATCAGGAGGCACCGAGCTGGGACGAGACCTTCTGAAGTGTGGCAAAGTGGCAGGAATGAAAGAGCAGTGCAAGCCCAGCTGGGAGACCTTTTGCATCTCTGGAACAGCTGAAATGCTTTGCTGAAGTTGGATTCAAGGGGAGAAGAACAAGGAAAGCAATGTCTCTCTTCATGCCTAAGATGAACATCCATACCCTTCTTTCTTTACATTAAAGGTGTGCTCTGTGTCTGCATCGACTGTGCCATTCAGCAAGGCACTACTGCACCCTTTAAAATATGTGTGGTGAAGCACGTCTTGGTAAGAACATTATCACAAGCCAGCACAAAGCAGAATGAAATGCACTATGAAAAGGGCAATTAGAGTGAAACCACATATGAGAGTTGCAGATGGACGCAATATGTAGTTGAATGACTAACAAGGAAACACAGTAGATGGCCTCCTAACAGCACATGGACCATATGGTGCAGAAAAACGTGGGGAATCGTTCTCATCAACATGGCAGTTTTATAAACGCCAAGGTAAAAAAACACATAAGCTCTTCTGAAAATCCCAATGAATATCTCTTCTCAAACTGACAGATTTCTCCAAAGCTAGCCTTATGGGTTCAGATAATTCAGTGCTGAATATGGTGAGAATAAGATAGTACAGAAAAGAAGACTCCAATAGAAGTCCACACAAATTGGTAGAACTCTTAAATTCAGCATCACTGAACTCACTAAAACTGGCATTAGCACTGGTTAGATGTTGGTCAAGTTATCCTCACATTAGTTTTTACTTCTTCAAATAATTCAGTAGTAATAAGTTGCATTTAATAACATAGAATACTTAATTCCCTACATGCTAGAAATAATCGGTCCTGATTATTTCTGTCCAAACGTGTATTGCAATTGTGTAGGAATGGCCTTCACTGTAGGTAACTCATGCTTATATGTACCAGTTGCTGTAAACAAATACTAGGATAATCTGTGCTGTCAGATGCTGGGAAAAATGGAACTGAACATGGGGGAATTAGTGGCAAAGAATGACTGGGGAAAAGGAGCTCAGTGGTGAACTTTCTTTTGCAATACGAAATCAGCATTATAATTATTATTGTTATTTAATATGAATTGATGGTTGATCAACTGGTGGTTTACCTGTGTCCTCCAGCACAAAACATGTAAAGGGATGCTTGCTTGCCCATCTGATTCAGATGCTTCTACTTGGGCTTGCAAGCTGATTACTTTTGGTCCTGACCATATGTCTGCCATAGTCTTTGAGTGTTGCTGTCTGATGGTGTTCTCAGGTTGTAGTGGTAGCTTCTTGTTAAAAACTGTGACTAAAAGACAAAACCCATATCCTTGTGATGGGTACCAGGCACTTAGTCTTTGCTCAGTTTGTCACTTGTCTTTGGCAGTGTCAAAAACACCTCTCCGAAGTCTGAGGTCCTGAGCTCATTGTGCTTGTCTTATTTGATCGTGATTATTTTAAACAATATGAGAAGACATTGGGAAATGGAAACATGACATTTATTATTCTGCAGAATGAAGGTTTTTATGTTCTAGCATATTTTTGGCAAAACAGAGTAAGGATTTAGCAGACAGCTCTTAAGCAATATGCTAACTTATTTCTTTCTGTCCAAACCGTAAGCTATATGACAGCTGCCTTTCTAATGAGAAAAATGCAGTAATCATTACTTGCATGTAATGGTTGGCAACAGTTGTTTGAATTTCTGGTGAACATAACTCTCTGATCTGTTTTTCTTGCAGTAGTTTACATACAGTTTCTAAAGTTTGCATTGTTAGTCATACCTATATTTAGAACTTCCATTAGTGATGACTCAAGAGAAGCAGAAAAAAATAAAGGGAAAGGATATGACTGTAAAGCTCAGTAGTGGCAAGAAAAAGTGATATCCTGAATTTCACTCTGTGGCAATGTGTGTCTTGAATTCAAATTGGAATTAATTTAAGCAGTCAAAAGTGTTTTTAAAATAATTGACAGCACAGAGAAACTAATTTATAAGCTGATTTTTAGACATTGACTTTTGCTTTAATTGCTGTAAGTGCTTTCTTTTCCTGATTAAAAAGGTGCCAGGGGTAGCTTAAGGCAAATGTATTCAGTTATTTATTTTAAGTCAAGAGCTCTGATTGTGTTTGCCAGGTACACAGGGCAGATGGAATGTTGGTTTAACTTTTCATCAGAGAAGGGATAGTAAGTAATGGAATCATAGAACAGAATAATAAAATCATTACGGCTGGAAAAGGCCTTCCAGATCTCACTAAGTCAGGGTTTGCTGAATTGGGTGTTTATATAGAATCTACAGCATGCATATAGAAAAACATGTATATTCTCCTCCCCTGTTCTCCTGAATTCTCCTGACAGAAGCCTTTTCATGTTGACATAGGAAGACCGGGAAGCTTCATGCTGACTGCGACCTTTGCCATTGCAGTCCCAAATAGCACAGCAACATTCAGTTTGAAGGATCCAATGAATATGGATTTGTACAGTGATGGTAAAGAAACTGCAGACAGTGTGGCATGGCCAGGTTTGGTTGGCCTGAGCTCCAGTTCATTGTGTGAAATCAAGTGCCTCTTATAGCAAACTGCCTGTTCTCTGTTTTGCCTTCCCTTGCCCAGCTAGAACAGCATCCTGGTCCTACGGCGTGATGGTCTCTTTGCAGTCACACTGGCGCTCCTGTCAAGACCTGTGACCCTGCACAAGTAGAAACAGCTTACGAAAAAGTTGCAAAGATCTCTGTTACAGCCTCACAGTCTTCATGTGGCCATCTGGATCTTTCATCTTCTGTGGTATTTCATATTAATAAAGTGCACAGAGTAGGCTTTCCTGCAGACACAAACCAAATTTGAAGAGATTAAAAAAATTACTGTAAGACAGGAACAGGCAAGGACAAGAAAGAAAAATGCTGTGAAAAATGTGATGTTTTCTTCATCTGTATCTTAGGACCATCATAGATAAGTGTAGTTAGTATGTGGATTGCATAAAGCATTTGAGCTAGTTCTGGCTTGATCTTTGTTACAGTGCTGCCATTTGACTTATTCTGTGAAGGTGAAAATGCAAATTTTGGCCCATTTCCTGGAAAGGAGTTCCTCAATTTCTATATAATTTTGAAGGCAAGATGCTGCACAGAATTACTTCAGTCAGTTGGATACTGCAAGGTCAGTTCTAGACATATTTCACTAGAAAAGATTAATTTATAGTTGGTGTAAATTAGTGCAGCTTCAGTGAAGTCAATTGAATTACTCTTGCTCAGTTCAGGTCTTGTAGTTAGATTGCCTCTGGAATATGAAGTATATCTTGTCTACTATCAGCTGAGAAGCTAATTTAATCTTTCTAAGTGATAAAGAAGAGGGGCCAAGCCTTCCTTTCAAGAGGTAAGAAAAATGAATATGCATTTCAGAGGAACACTGAGAAACATTTAAATGAAAGTCCTGCAGAAAGTGTTATGTCACTGATATAAGGAGAAACTCGGACACCTGATA
>JAOXXN010000001.1:30373426-30393086 GCA_026770055.1 Myrmophylax atrothorax | reverse complement strand
GAGGGGCTGGAAGTGGTGGTTGGCTGTAGGGCAGCAATATCTGATACTGGGATGCGGTCACAGAGAAGAGATGAAACAGGGGCCATTTGCTTCTCTCTGGACAGGGAACTTCCAACAGTGGGAAGGGGGAGCTCAGCTCACTGACATGGTTCTTAACATGCTGGCACGCAGTGGTGCAAGATCCATTTACCTTGTTTTGACCCAGGAAAGTATTTTTAGAAGGACATGTTCCCAGCCTCATTGGTGATTTGCTCATGAAGATAGCACAGTTTTCAACCACTCTTCTCATAGCTGAGGATGCTGAGTAGACTTGCAAAAACTCACAGTTTCTGTGAGGTGTTTGAAAATTAGCCTCTGCAGGTAAGTCACTCTACTGAAATATCTCTGTAGCATATGTATCAAAGCACCTGTGGATAGGGGGCAGTCATTATCCCTTACCCAATAAGAAATTCTGCATTACAAGTGGACCAAAAGGCTACCTATATGTGTGCACACAGATCCAGACAAGCGTGGATGGTGCATAGCTGGAAAATCCCAGCTTTGGATGTATTTTGATATTTTAATAGAAAAATTATCATTTTGGGGCCCACAAATACTTTCCAGAATATTTTTCTGGTCAGATCGGATCAGTTAGGCTTTAGTATAATATCAGAGTTAGTCACCAAGTGCTCTTTGGGAGGGCTGTATGGCAGTAACATAGAAGGAAAATATTTTCCCTCACATTAAAAATAACAATGTTGTCTGGAGATTATGAATTACTTCTGATTTTTTTTAATATTTATTTCCCTGAGACAGATGACTGGAAAATGAAATAGCTCCTTACTATAATTTAGTATGTAACTTCAGGGGAAAAAAAGGAGCATTTGCCTGTATTTTGAAAGGCTTTAAGACTATCACAGTATGCTGCCTTTTCCAGGAAAGCATGCAAAAAACAAAAAAATCAAAGAGACGAAGATGCTAGAAATTATTTTTTAACATCTAACCCATCTGCAGGAAGTACAGAGTGGGCCAAATTGGTTCTCTGTTTTTTTCATGAAGAAGAATCTTGTTATTGTTAATTAGAATCAAATGCCTATGTTTTGATATTGATACACTGCCATTTAAAAGAAGAAGGAGTTTAGTGAAATCTGCTCCCAAAGAAATAATGCTGAACAGGAATTTAATGCCAATATCAAAGTTGCTTCAGAATGCCTATGGTCAGAAGTATTTATTTCTTGTGAAGATGCTGTAGGGTGTTGCCAATGTTGATGAATTTCAGATTTTGATTTTGAGATCCAAGCACTGACTAATAAAATAGATAACAGCTGTCTGTGTAAGTATGCAGACTACCATTACCATTCATTTGTTTCTTCAAGGTGGAAGTATTTTCCCAGTAAGTTTCAAAAATCTGTTTAAAATACAGTTCTACAGAGAAAAAAATTTTTTACGCTGACATTCTGGGGTTTCTGCCATCACAATGACAAGTAGCTCAAATGTGCTCTGTGTACTGGCAGAAGAACAAGGTTTCTAACTGCCAGCCTGGACAGGGAGGAAGCTTGTGGCAGTGGGAGATTGCCTGGGTCATTCCTGGGATCAGCAGCACGTGACAGCTGTAAAATGTACTTTTGCCCCAGCACAAAGCAAGAAGAAAAATTTCTCCATTCGTTTTCTGGCAACTTCTCTGATTTCTGCCTTTGTATTTCTGTTCTATGCTGTTTCCATGCAACACAAGATTCAACAACCTAGCAAATTGTTGCTATCGAAATAACAACCCCTTTTTCTGCAAAGGCATCGAGTCAATGTCTTTTGCTTAGCTATCAGTGTCTGGCTATGTTTTTTCTCAGACATTAGGAAAAAATCCTTCTTTTAAAGGATTACTTTCTCATTTAGTTATTTTAAAAAAAATCTTCTTCATGTTTACTTCTATTTCCAATTCACATCATCTGGTTAAACCACACATTACGTGCCAAAATGTCACTTTACGCTGCCCTGCTAAAATAAGGAGGGTGAAACCCCAAACCTATCCTGATGACATTGTCTGAGTGTGTCCTTCTCAGTAACACAGAGAAGACCCCCACCAAAGCAAATCATGCAAAACACCTGCAGTGCTACCTCTGCTAGACTTGCAGAGTCCATTTAGTCTCCAATTGACAAGATCACCTCAGAGTACACACCAATATATGACAGGATACTAAAAATGGATGTAAAAGCCAGAAGACTAAAGTGCCCCTCAGGAAAAAAGACCAAAAAGGCACAAAAAAGTAGTCTCCCAAGAGACAGAAAAACACATCACACCTCAAGAGAAATTAAATATTTAAAGAGGCTGTGTCAACCTGTGCAGGCTGCTGAGTGCCTGCTCCTCCTGAGGATGCCTCTAGGACTAGAGCTACTCTTCTCTTTTCTTTGAAAAAGAAGAAACTAAAACTTGACTTGGCTACAAAGTTGAAGCATGGGATGCCTCAGCATTGACTCCTGCCCCTCAAGCACTCCCTGCAGCCCTGATGTGCAACCCCCCTTGCAGCACTGTGCCGGGTGCCTGGCAGGGTGGTGTGGTGGGCTGGAGGTGCAGGACCAGTGGCAGTGGCCAGAGCCACCATGCAGAGCTACACAGCACACATACTGGCTCATGGGGGCTGCATGCCAGCCATCTCGGCAGAGAGGTGCTCCTTGGTGGTGCCTCCTCTCCTGCCATCAAGAGTGGGATTTAGCAGAGCAGTGGATGAGGGAAATGACACTGGGCATGAATGCATGCACAGATTTCATCCTCTGTTTCCCAGCTCTGGGGTCACAGCATAAGAAGGACATAGATCTGTTGAAAGGAGTCTGGAGAAGGGTCACGAAGATGATCGGAAGGCTCTGGCAACTCTCCCATGAAGAAAAGGCTGAGAGTTGGTGTTGTTCAGCCTGCAGAAGAGAAGGTTCTCTTACACCTTATAGTACCTTCTGGTACGTAAAGGGGCCAGCAAGAGTGCTGGAGAGGGACTTGTTACAAGGGCACATAGTGGCTGACAGAGAGTAGGTTTAGATCGGATAGCAGGAAGAAATTCTTTACTGTAAGAGTGGTGAGACACTGGCCCAGGTTGCCCAGAGAAGCTGTGGACTCCCCATCCCTGGAAGTGTTCAAGGTCAGTTTAGGTAGGGCTTTGAGCAACCTGATCTAGTGGAAGGTGTCCCTCTCCATGGCGGTGGATTTGGAACTAGATGATCTATAAGTTTCTTTCCAACTCAAGCCATTCTGTAATTCTATGATTCTAACACTTGCAGTCAACTGGGAAGCTGTGGGGTGGGAGACCCAGAAACAGCACTTCTGGGCACCACTACAGTAGCTCTACACCTGCTTTCCATTAACCTCATCAGATATAAGTTGTCAAGCACTGGGATGAGAAACTGGGACTTCTATGTTAGCCAGCTCTGGCATGCAGCTACCCTGTGTTGCAATTAGCATTTGTCTTTAAAACCCTTCCAGGCTCTGCTGGGGCAGAGGGCAAGCCGCTGTGCTGGGGTAGTTTTGGCACGTATTGTATCCCAGAGATGAGGTTTGTGGGACACTCCCCTAAAAATCCTTATATTTTTTAACACAAAAGAGCTGACGTTTCAAACCAGAGAAGAAAGGCTCTGCTGCCATTGCTCACACACTGCCACAACCCTGCTTGGTGCAGTTAGGACGGTGTTATTCACTTGCGCTCTGAGACAGGGTACATGTCTGAGTGAATAATCTTTACTCAGTGCCTCGTACAGCTGAATCAAACTGCAATCATGTCTTCCCACTGTGTTTCCACAGGTTGATAGCCACAGACCTTGATCTCCAACTCAATGAGGCATTGCTAATTAGGATGACTTTCTTCACTTTAGTTTAATAAAAATATACTTCGTCCACAAGTGACACTGAAAGAAGTACAGTTCATGGGAGGAGGAATTTCCAAACTAGATTTTGGTATCCTCAGTGGAAAAAAGCCAAACCAGAACAAAACCAACGATGAAAACATTATATAAAATCCAGGTAATTAAAAACTGAAAATTAAAATATTTTGAAGGGTGTTCATTTCATATGGAGTTGAATCCTCTTTAGTTAAACAAGAGGCTAGTAACACCCATTCTTCCAAACTACTATTCATTTGGCATGTGTTACCACAAATCCAGGACTGGGCTAATTAAAATTGTTTTGTTGCTAACGACAGTGTGTCTTCTTTCACTAAAGAGCTCAAACTGCAGCCTTCCTCTTGATCTGCTGTGAGATTTTTTAATCTCTAAATTGGAAGAAAAGCATATGCCCTTTTAATGCCTATAAGAATTTGAGCTCGTTAATGCAAAAAAAAAAAGTAGAATTTCTATTATAGCTGTTCTTTAATTATGGAACAGCATGTGCGAGAAGACTCTTTACTCACAACTGTGTCCTCAATTCTATTACACATTTTAGCAGAGAATGCAAGTAAAAGAAAAACAGCAATAGACTGTGGAAATTGTCCAGAGCCCTGCTCTCAAAGGGAAAAGATGCCAATGGTATTTTTGTACTGCTACTCCTCAGCAGCCTCTTTGCACTTTCCTCCGGGTTACATGCACAGCATGACTCACTGCCTGATGGTTTCATTGAAACAGAAAAATATAGACACAGTAATGATTACATTCAATCATATACTACAATCAATACAGCAGAGTTTAAATGCACTGCCCCCTAACAAGCCCAGTACAGGCTCCCCCCCCCTCCCCATACCATGCTATTCCCTGAAGAAATGATTTTTCATTTCTAAAAGATAACAGTTGTTCCAAGTGTTCTAGCAGATGTAGTTGAGTCTCTCAGAATGTAGGTCAGAGCAGAAGGCATTCATTGTTTTCTTTGATGTACCTTCATGTCAGCCCTTCTTTGGAGAGAAAAGCCACTTCACAATACTTACTGACTGCCTCACGGGAGTCTCACTGGAGATGGCAGCCCACTGCCCCGCAAGTTCATCTGGGGGCATAGGGTGGGTGGGGGTACGGTGTTCAAACCATAGACTCTGTGGCCTTTTATTTACGGGCATGAGGATATAAATGTCAAATTAGTCCTCCAGTGAAGGCATTTATTTTGAAGAAATCTTTTTTTGCATATAACACGTCAGCACAGACTCAGAGGTCCTCATGAGAAACAGCTCCCAGGAGATCCAGGCGAGACTGAAAGTTGGATGGGGTGGAAGAAGGATGAGGGGAACACAGCCAGGTCAGGATGTGGGGAGCCTCTCCAGAAAAAATGAACATGACTTTTGGCCTTCAGAGACACCATGTGTTCCTGTGCTAATCACAGTTCCCTGAGGGAAATATCCTGACTTAAATGACAGCACAAAATCTGTTTTGGTGGTGTTAAGTATTACTTGGTCTTTTGCAGTATCTTCAAAGGAGAGGTGTCCAAAGGATTCATTTCTGTCCCACAGTTCTGATGCTCTAACAACCACCAGCACTGTTGTATCTCCCATCACAGGTCAGGGGACATTCCAGCACACACCTCAGCAAACTCAAATTCCCCTTTTTTAATAACCACCCTGCACTAGAAGCTAACAAAAAAATAACATTTTCCCTTTTCCTCTTAGAAGTGGTCACTGCCTAAAGATGAAAAATAACTCCCAGAAGGCCAGTATAAAATGAAATCATGACAACAAACCCAAGATAAAGGTTGTAATTTCAACATGTCCTCTCTTACACTAGGGATGAGCAGTAAGTGACAGCTGAATAAATCAAATCCCTTCAAAGTTTCATCATAAGTATCAGGTTAAAAGTGTTATCATCTCACTTTAGCTATTCAGAGCTCTTTTTTTATTTTCTTAAATCTTGAAGATGCTGGATTCTATGCCACTCATATTAGAGCCAGAAAAGGACTAGTGCAAGGAGTAGTGCAACTTTCTAAAAAACAGCCTCCATTTTTTTTTTCATAAATCCGTGTTCCTAGTTTCATTTGACTGCCTGTCTCCCTTTCTTCCTCTCTTCCCCCCACCCGCCATTTCTCCTCCTACTCGTTAGGCTGTTCAGCACCTTCAGTGAGTCACACAGAGCAGGATGACAAGTGAAGTCAAGTTCGACTTCATATGAAGTTCCTGCAGAGCCCTTCTGCTGTGTGGTTTGCTGGGCACCACTCTGGCTCCTTCTTCCTCCTCAGAACCTGGGCTGGAATGGACCTTCACTTCTGGCAATATACACTTATGACCACGAGTCCTCCTCTGCGCCTGAAAATCTGAGTTGTAGGAATTTCTGTCAGTCAAACAGATCACACAGGAGACTTCAGGTGAAAATCTGGAATTTACACTCCTTACAAATAGGCTGCAAGCCTGAACCTTAAATTCTGTCATGCTAATTTAAGCCCAAGGGAAGAAAGGAGCAGTCCTAGTATTGGCTAACTCCATCTCCTGTCTACCCCCACCACTGAACGTATCACCCTTAAAATTTCTAAAATGGATCTTGCCTTACCACATGAAGCATCAGCAGAGGCCACAATATTTAGGTCACGGTAGCTTACTGTACAACAATTCCTGAAGCAAGGACTGAGAGCTGCATTCTCTGACCCTGTTTCAGCAACTTTTATAAGCATGTGCCTAACCTTAAACACACAGCAGTTTTACTAGTTAAATAGCATTTTCCTCAACAAGATTTTCATGCATGATGCAGATGCTATACTTCATCTGTCTGGTTGAGATTTTATCATGTCTCAGCAATAGTTGCCTGGCCCCAGGAGAGGCACTGTTACCAGTTTGACAGATACCAAACTGCCCAGTTTGGTAACAAAACACTTAATTCTGTCAATGGGGATGTTAACTAGGGCAGACGGGCTCTCCAGAAATCTTCTTTGTTAAGAACAGAGTTGCTGAGACACTAGTGATGATCTGAGACCTCCCTTCTATAGCTTGTGGGCCAGATTCCTGACTCGATCTTCCAGAGCCTGCACCATGCAGCCCCTGAAAGTTATCCTACCTGAAAGGCACTGACAAGCCCTGGTGTTGCCATGTGCCTCTGAGCAGTACAGTGGTGAGCTTGTGCTCATGAGAAACCTAGGACTTTATGCCTTTTCAAGCCTAAGGAGTTGGTGGGGTGAGTTAAACAGGTATCCAGGGACTGAGCTTTGCAGGCACAGTTACTCTCTATCACCATGCATCTTCTAGGAGCGGGGGAGTCGCAATAGCTTATGGCTCTCAGCTGGGACGTTATTGCTCTCTCCACTCTTCATGATTTTGTCATGCCACAGTTACCAGGAAAAACCAGAAATAATCTTGGGAGTGAGTCTGGGACCTTCTTTCTGTCCCTTTTAATACAGCAGCCCTTACAGAAGTCATCCAGCACAGTATTTTCCTACTTGTTTGCTCTGTTTCCTTTTCAGTCTGGTAGGTAAGCCAGTGTAGCTGTAGTTGGTGGATTCAAGCCCTTTTCCTGGGGAAGACTTGTTACCTGGTACTTTCTCTGGGTGTTAATGCAGATGGTGACCCTCACTGCTACAGCTCTTCATGCTGAACTCTGTGCATGTGGCACGGGCTCAAATACTAGTTGGACCCCTTGGGTGCCAGGTGGTATCCTATGTACAACAACAGAGCCAGGTCACAGCAGTGGGCACTAGGTATCCACAGGGGTCCTGGGCCAGCCAGGAGATGCCTACTGGGATTTTGGGGCCTTCTGAACAGGTGCCTGAATGGTGCCTCAGTCCTAACACAGATGGTAAGGAAGTGGCTTGGATCTCGCCATTGGTGCTCAACCCTTAAATAAATCTAGCTTTGTTTCAGCTGTTGCAGAAATAGCAGTAAATCCTTATTGCACTTTTAGCACTTTTACAAGTCCTACAGATGCAGCTATTAACAAGTCTAGAAAACTCTTAAATATAGTCCATTTTCTGAAGCCTGGGAAAAGCCTGGTTTGTTTTGAGGAGAAGAATGTTTTAAGTCTGGGATTGATTACTGCTTGGTCTTTTATGTACATTTAAGTATTATGTCAGTCCTGAAAGATGCATAAATTACTGAAACCAAACTGTTGAGTTAATAACAATGATATTTTCAAACTCTTATGGTTGCATTTTAAGTTCCCATGGTATTATTGCCAGCAGAATAACTTACTGCAACTGAAATGCCGGACCTGCATTTGGGGCTAAATTATGCTAAAATAGGTCAAGCAGCAGTGAAGGCAGTTATTTTGACTGAACTGGGGTTAACAAGATGCATGTAACAAATGCCTCAGGAGAACAATCACATGCGCTCGCTGCACATGATACCACAGCAGGATACCCATAGCTTCAGGTTCCAGCTAAATGGCATCATGGTGTGCTCTTTCGGGCAAGAAAATAGTTTTACAATTGTTTGAATATGATCCCTTCAATTTACGTGATGTAACCTGACAGTTTAAAGGGTCCCATAAGTACATTTTCACTGAAGCCAATGCAACTTCTACACACTCAACTAGACTGTTTTTAACATAAAGCAGAGGGAGAGAAAAGAAGTAATTAATGAAAGAGCTCATACCTTCTGAGACTCCTGGCATGACAGCATGCCCAGCTGCCTTTCCCCTGTTTCTGAATAAGAAAGAAGTCAGGAGGCAGAAATTAGCCTGAGGTATTAAAATTGGACTGAAACTAAAGTAAAGCATTTGAACATTATTGGACTTCAGGTAAAAGAAAAGAAACACACTTCCAGAGCTAGCCTTCTTTGTGAAAATAACAACAAAGCAAAACCAAAAACTCTAAGGAGTTTTGCCCTCAATTTCTTTGATTTTTCAACAGCTCCATACATAAATTATTTAACAATGTATAATGTTTATCTCCCTTGCCTTGCCTTGCCTTGCCTTGCCTTGCCTTGCCTTCCCTTCCCAAACCTTCCCAAACCTTCCCAAACCTTCCCAAGTAGTCCCTTCCCAAACCTTCCCTTCCCTCTTCTTCCTTTTTCATTTCTTTTCAAAAAGCCTGTATTATGAATTACTGCACTTGTCTTTTGAGCACTTCCATCACAGCTGTATGTTATGGAATGAATACCTTACAGTGAAAAAATGAAGCAGGGTAAAACACACAGATATATTGGTTGAGCCTTGAATCAGCTCTCACCAAGCACCTGGGCCTAAACACCTACATACATGCACTTTGTGCATAAACAAATTCTGCTTCTAATATGCCAGATCCCTCTTGTTTTTCAGAAATACAGAATATACAGTAAAGTAAATTTAAGAATATTTATGAATATGTGTTGGATTTGACTTATTCAAGAGCACAGGATATTATCCATAAAGCTATTTAATCATACTGAGTGCTAAAAATTTTTTGAAATT
Source organism: Myrmophylax atrothorax (assembly GCA_026770055.1). NCBI lineage: Eukaryota > Metazoa > Chordata > Aves > Passeriformes > Thamnophilidae > Myrmophylax > Myrmophylax atrothorax. The sequence goes on along the minus strand of JAOXXN010000001.1, from coordinate 30,383,849 downwards.
TCCAGTCATTGCAGTTGTGTACATTTTTATGAGGGGTTTTGAATTTATAATTTACCTGAGCAAACAGAAAAATGAGACAGAGGGGGAACAAACACGTATTATAAAGAAACCAATTCTGTAAAGAAATAAACTTTCTACTGTAACAACCCCACTCTTTTAGTCGATTTTCTTCACTGAAAGTTTCAATAATATTTTCACATCTGGCCAGGTTGTATTTAAGACTACACAGAGAAAGCTGCTAAAGAGTCATTGATGAACAGTCATCCCACCTCCAACTTTAGGCAATATAGAGAACTTCTAAAATACAGCACAACTGTTTTCCAAACAGAAGTGATGATTTAACAAAACCAAAAATGTTCTCTAGGGTTGTATTAATTTTTTCAAATTCGTTTAGAGATTATAACTAATTTTTTCCCTCAATGATTGGCAGTGATACATGAAGTTCAATTTCAGTACTATTATTTTGACTTTTATTTCAAAACAGAACATACTGAAATGCTTTGATTATTTGTAATATACCAGATTATGTGTAAAAATTACTCATTGTTAGTGTTTTAATATTTTCCTAACTGAAAGCTACATCTAAGTGGGATAGATGGTTAAATTTGTAAGAGAACATCCTGTATTTATTGTCCTGCACAAAAAATTAGGAAATTCCTATTTTTCTTTCAGTTATGAGGCATGTAAACTTTTCAGTATTTCAGACAAGAGAGGAACTCCAGGTCCGAACTCTGGAAATTCAGGGGAGCTTACTGTCTGTTACAGCTCTGATTAATTTTATTGTTGAAATTGGTTTGGAATGAAGGTTTTAATATTGTCTTCCCCTTTCAGTAATTGGGTCTAGCAAAAAGACCTTTTTCTTTCTGTTTAGAAGCTATTTTAGTCTGCCTTTGACAAACTGAACTGGATTCACCTACCTTGAAACACATTTCCCTTTACCATAAATGAAATGTGCAAATTATCTATGATAATTAGATTTGACCCAGTTACTGGATTTGGGAACATCCTTCTATCTCGCCTGGAGCAGAATATCCCTACAGAAAGGAAATCTTATGGTTAAGATAGGGTATAATCAGGGTTTAAAACCTTTCATCAGAGACACAAAAAAAGATGTAGCTGAACTAGTACTATTCCACTGCCTGACATTGTCTGTTATTTTCTTCTGCCCAGTGAATTATCCATTGCTAATGATTTAGAGTTCTCTGGCTTATCTACATGATGACAGCTCCTCTCTCCTCCTGCCATGTACACACCCTACCACAACAAGAGCACTCATGACAAATAGTGATGTCACATCCTCAAACTTATTTTTAAAGTATCAGCTATGAATCAAATGCCTCAACTAATCCTTCCTCATCCATCTTACAACTTCAATAAGTCCTGGGGTATCAATGGCTGAGCATTACCACCTTTGCTTGGAGATAAGCCTATGTACACAGCAGTGTAACAACGCCTGATGGGAAACACACGCCCGAGAAAACCCCATAGCAAGATTACATTGTGTTAAGAAATTCCGTTTGTTGGCTGGCTGGCTCCAGAAATGTTATTTATCCCTTTTGAGCTCCTAAGTTAAAATGCAGGGGCTTATCTGCTTGGAGCATAATCTTGTACCAAACCAGCAAAACATTTAGATTCTGTTGAACTTTCTGTGAGTTGCCATCGTGCTCTTAGCACAGACTTCAGGATTAACTGACATCTGCTCCCTGAACTTGTTTTTTTTGGCAGTTTTCTGGTCAATAGAGGAAAGAAGTGAAACATTTCTGTGTAACACTGAAGAAGGAATAAAATGCATTTTCTTTCAGTGATGTATTCTCTTGAAGTTGCTGTAAAATAAAAGGATTCTGTAAAAAGCTTGCAACAGTAATGGCTATGAATATAAATTCCTGGTTAGGGACATCCTTGTGACAAAATATAAAGATCAATAAAATATAAATATCAATAAAAGTAATAGAATTATAGAATATCCTGAGTTGAAAGGGACCCACGAGGATCATCAACATCCAGCTCCTGGTCCTGCACAGGACCATCCCCAAGTGTCACACCATGTGCCCAAGGATGTTGTCCAAATGCTTCTTGAATTCTGGCAAGTTGATGCTGTGATCACTTCCCTGGGATGCCTGCTCCCATGCCCAACCACCCTCTGGTGAAGAACCTCTTCCTAATATCCAGCCTAAATCTCCCCTGACACAGATTCATGTTGTTCCCTCTGGTTCTGCCACTGGTCACCACAGCGTCTGCCTCATCACTTCCTCTCTCACAATGAAGTTGTAAACTGCGATGACGTCTCCCTTCAGAGGCTGAACAAACAAAGTGAGCTGAACTGCTCTCATACGGTTTCTCCTCTAGACCCTTCACTATTTTCATGGCCCTCCTCTGGGCATCTCTAATATTTTTATATCTTTCTTATATTGTGATGCCCAAGATTGCTCAGAGTGCTTGAGGCTGCACCACTTCAGAACAGAGCGGGAAAATCCCCTCCCTTGATCTGCTGGCCACGTTTTGCCTGATGTCCCCAGGACACAGTTGGCCCTCCTGGCTACCAGGGCACTGCTGACTCATATTCAACTTGTCATCAACCAGGACCCCCAGGTCCCTTTCCATGGTACCGCTTTCCAGCATCTCATTCTGCAGTCTGTACATACATCCACGGTTGCCCCATCCCAGGTGCAGAATCTGGAACTTGTCTTGAACCTTACATGATTGGAGATTGCTGAGTCTTGTAATTTGTTGAGGTCTCTCTGCAGGGCCTCCCTGCCTTTTAGGTAGTCAACAGCTACTCCAAATTTAGTATCATGGACTAACTTATGTAGTATCCCTTTGAGTTCTGCATCTAAGTAACTTATGAAGTTGTTGAAAAGAACTCGTGCAAGGATGGAGCCCTGTGGAACCCCACTAGTGACCAGTCATCAGCCTGATGTTACTCCATTCACTATAACCCTTTGTGTCTGACTCATGAGCCAGCTGAGCAACCTCCTGCTCAATCTACAGCTCCCAGGGGTAAAAATGTGTTTTTGTGAAAGGTTTGTACCAAATATCTGTACACCAACATGTCCACCCTGGCAAGTCCTTTCTGGTGTGGACTAGACCTGACTCCAGAACAAACTAAAGCAAGTGTTACCCACTTTTACGATTTTACAACAGGAATGAGAAAGTGAAATAACTCCTCTGGATTGGAAAAGTGGTGGTTATCCTGAAGGAGGGAAAAAGAAGACGCATGTGGTGAAGCAGCTCCTCCAGGCTGGGAAGGATGAGGTGGGTGCTGGGATGTTGCGATCATCCCATTTGTGCAGCCACCTTTTACATCAGATGCTTTGCATTTGTATAATTTCAAAAGCACCTTTTCAGGCTACAGTTCTATTCTGAGGCTGTTCAAGTAAATGAGCCTCTCAAAACTTTTGCATTTATTATTTATGAGGGCAGTTAAGCCCTTGTAAAAACTAAAGACTGCAGGAGAGAATCTGGAAAGAGGCAGGACCAATGAACTAAGTTTATGATTAAGTGGCAGAAACCTCCTGAAGCCTAATTCCACTTCTGAAGTAATGTGCCACTTGACCTAGGGCAAGCTTTTTACCTTATTGAACTTTCTTTCATCTGCTGACAAAATTTGTAAGGCTAAATATTGCTGGGAGTGAAGACACATTCACATCTGTATATAAAAAATTTTGAAAATCAAGACCACGTTTTAGGCCCATCATATAAATATTTCAGTTCTTTAGAGAGTATTTGAAGCATCATACATTTGATGTGACTAAAGCAGTCATGGTACCACACTACTATAAATTAGGCTGAGATGGCAGCTTGGAACTTCTTTTCCGTTACCTGACATCTTTATAAACAAATGAAAATACCACAAGCTGATTCATTTACCCTCTGGAAGGATTAATGTAGGAAAAGCAACGTCCTTATGTATTAAATCAGATTTGAATTTGTAGGATCTGAAAACTCTGTGGTCACTGCTTCTATTCCTAGTTTTAGGAAGCTGGAAAAATCTAGATTAATTAACCAGACCTTTCCCTTTAGAACTTCCTTTGGGGATAGATTCTTGGAAATTAACTAAACGGAGCAAGATTGCTGGAGATGCACATTTTTTCCATGAGCAATTAGACTGAAAGCCACACATGAGGCTGACTTTCCAGCTAGCCAGTACTTGTCTTGAGTGCTCCTGTTTTCCTCTAATCTCCTAGAGCAGAAACCAGCTCACGCTGGTGACAAGCAATGCCACCCAAGTGCTGATTAATAATGTTAGAGCCAGCACTGTCTCAGTTGTAGCCAGATGTCTGAAATGCTTGGGCTGTTCTCCTGAACTGCCAGCAGGTATAAGATACAACCTAGGCCCAAGCACTGAGCAACAGCCCAGCCCCTCTCCCATGGCATACCCTCATGTTATGAATGTGATTGCATGGACTTTTCAGCTTCTGGATTTTTCCTTCACTGAAGTAATCAAAGCACCTCAACACTCCTAATACTGGTGTTGTTTTCTATTTATTTCCCCAACCATTTTGAACACCTCAGAGAAGGTATTTCCCTGGGATAGGGAGAGCATGTGATTGACAGCAAATAGGCAGCACAAATATTAGTCCTCACCTTACAAAGGTTCATACCCTTAACTCTGTCCCTCCTGCAAGGCTCAGCTCCTGCTATGACCCTCCCTGCAATTCTCTTTCCCATTTTGCTCCTGACTAGGATCATTTAGCAGTGTACTCCTCCATCTTTGAGATCTATTGGTGAAGTCTCACTCTATTGACTGCCCAGGAATAATAAAAAATAGGATGTGCTTAAAACCAAGAGAAGAAAATTATTAAACAGAAGATCACTTACTTTTTCATTCAACATGATTAAAAAAATAAAAAACCAAACCAAATGGAAAAAAAAACCCTCATAGAAAACATTCAGGAGTCAATTGTATGAAAACACTTGTCCTTGCCTTGAATTTTTAAAACCCACAACCAACAAAACCATCTTTAGACCTAAACTTCTATTACTAGCAGAGGGAAAATGATCAGTTATATAATCTTTGTTCTACTATTTAGCAGTTACTAAATATAGTGCAGTCACTCCAAACAATACAACACATCACAATATGAGAAACAGTGATGAAGAGGAGAATGCAGCCATTCTAGATACATGCATTTTTGGTATTATGTTCCTCAGGAAGGGCATCAAATATTTTTCTGAGTGACCTAATTTTCTCTGTCTGATCAAATGTGCCAGATGCTTCCTTATTCAGAGTTGCCACTCCAAGTGAAAAACTGTTTTCTGGCAGCCACTTGAAATCTCGTCTTCAGTTTTCTGTTAGGGATTATTATACAATCATTGCCCGGGCAGACTGAAAGCATATGGTAACCAGGTTGACATTATCTCTGCTATTTCAAAGTTCCCCAAGGATGTGTGGGCACAGTTACAGTCTGAGGTATAAGCTGACCTCCCTGGTACCTACAAAATGCCACCCAAACTCAGCAGTGACCAAGTTGCAAGAGCTCAGCATCAGGCCAGGGAGCATGCTAGCAATCAAGTAGTGGCTGTGACTGAGGGTCCAGAGTCCCACTCAGTCCCTGGTTCCCTTAGTTATCAGCACACAGTGCCCCAGACCCACCTCCCTGCACTCACTGCCAAGGGACACTTACCCACATGTATCTTTGGGGTAGTTTAACTAAAGGTCTCAATTTAAATCAGTATAGCCAAATGAGTAGAAATGTGGATTTCAATAAACGCTTAAACACTTCAGCCTAGTTTACTTCTCATTGGCTAAGTTGATTAGAAATTGATTTAAGATAAAAGAAAATGTGTTGCTTTTAAATTGTAGTACCTACATAGCCAATATACTCCTGTAAGAAAATCAGTAACAGGTTATCCATTGACAAAGCTGTCATGGAAATGGAGATAGGTTTCCAAGCCATTTAGTTTTTAGTTTCTTTAGCTTAGTTTGATGTAACAATTATTACTAGTATCTGCTCTTTCAATAAAACTAAGTGTATCAAAATCCTATCTCATTTTGCAAATTCTATGCCCAAATATAACTCAACATGCATATTTTTTTTCCTTTCTGATTTAAATCAGTGCTTATATACAGCTCAGGCAGTCCCACAGAATTTTAAACAGGCAATATTAAAATAAAAAATTCTGTGAGATAATGCATTCTGCAATATTCACAGCTGAGATTGCTCATTTTCTTCTAGACAGTCTATAATTTTACTGTAGCTTCATCATGACCTAGACTATAGTATGATTTCTTAACACGTTGCTACAGGCAAGTTGTCCTATTCACACCTGAAATGAAGCAAAAATCCTTGCTAAAATAGCAGCAACCTGGAGCAGAAACACCAGCTTGTGCAGACCTGGCCAGGACCCAGGAGATGGACAGAAAAGCTACAGGAACAAATTGCAAAGCTAAAAAAGCACTGATACTGTCAGCTTCAACAAACTCTATCCCAGGGCAGAAACACTCAGTGCATTGATTTTAATTCCTAGAAGCACATTAGAAGAGTTTTATTAATAACTCTTCCCAGCCTGTCAGGTGTAATAAGAAAGCCCTCATAAATGCTTTCCAAGTGTGAATTTACCATTCTGCTATTCCAAATCCCTTCTGGTCGAGGCAATTGGACCCCTCTTCTCCCTTCAAGGTATCACCTGCTCAGAATCACAGAACATGCTGAGTCAGAAGAGACCCCCAAGGATCACCGAGTCCAACTCCTAGCCCAGGACAGGACTATCCCCAAGAGTCACACCAAGTGACTGAGAGATTTGCCCAAACACTTCTTGAACTCTGTTAGTCTTGGTGCTGTGACCACATCCCTGGGAAGCCTGTTCCAGTGCCCAACCACCCTCTGGGTGAAGAACCTTTCCCTAATATGCAGCCTGAATCTCCCCTGACAACTTCAGGCCATTTCTTCCATTTCTGTCACTGGTCACCACAGAGAAGAGATCAGTCTCTGCTCCTCCTCTTCCCCTTATGAAGAAGTTGTAACTGCAATGAGGTCTCCCCTCAGTCTCCTCTTCTCCAGGCTGAACAGTCCAAGTGACCTGAGCTGCTCCTCATACAGCTTCCCCTCAAGGCCCTTCACCATTTTCATGGCCCTCCTCTGGACACTCTCTAATATTTTTATATCTTTTTTATATTGTGCCACTCCAGACTGCTCACAGTGCTTGAGGTGAAGCCGCCCCTGTGCAGAGCAGAGCAGGACAATCCCCTCCCTCGACCACTGGCAATGCTTTACCTGATGCCCTCCAGGACACAGTAGTCTCTCCCAGCTGCCAGGGCACTGCTGTTTTGTATGCAACTTGCCATCGACCAGGACCCCCCAAGGCCCTTTCTGTGGTATTGCTTTCCAGCATCTCATTCCACAGTCCATATGTACATCCCAGTTTGCCTCATCTCAGGTGCAGAATCCAGTACTTCCCCTTGTTGAACTTCATATGGTTGGTGATTGCCCGTCCTCTAATTCATTGAGGTCTCTCTGCTGGCCCTCCCTGCCTTCCAGGGAGTCACCAGCTCCTCCCAGTTTTGTGTCATTTGCAGACTTGCATAGTATCCCTTCCAGTCCTGTGTCCAAGTCATTCCTGAAGATGTTGGAAGAGCACAGGGCCTGAGATGGAGCCCTGTGGAACCCCACCAGTGACAGGTCCCCAGTCTGATGTCATCCCATTCACTGTTACCTTCTATGCTTGACCTGTGAGCCAATTGCTCACCCACCACATGACGTGTTTATCCAGCAGTGGGACAGATATTTTGTCCAGAAGGACCCTGTGACAGACAGTATTGGAAGCTCTACTGAAATCCAAAAGGATTACAAAAACTGGCCTCCCTTCATAAGCTAGGTGGGTTACCTTGTGATAGGGGGAAATCAGGTTTGATAAGCAGGACATTGCTCTCATGAAGCTGTGCTGACTGTGACCAATGACAACACTGTCTTTCAGATGTTTATCAGTACTTCCCAGAATAATCTTCTCCATCCCCTACTTGGTGCTTGAAGCACTCTCCTTCGGAAACAATCAAGCAAACAAAAAGATGTAAGCTACTCCCAAAAGTTCCTGTTAAACATTGGTCCAGAACATTACAAAAAAATTTTCTTTCAAATTATCAGTCATTAAAAAGCACATGTCAAGGGTTATTGTGATTAGCCAGCTGTGCTGCAGAGGGTCTGCACCACCCTAGCCCACTTCAGCTGCCTGTTACCCAAGATAACCTTATCTACATGGAAGTCCTAGACAGATTTTCTGTCATTATTAGTAATTTGTAATGCTATTCTCCATTGAGTGTTAACCTGCACAGAGAAAGTCAAGGAGATCTTGGAAGTGGTTTTGCCCAGCAACTCTTCTCAGATAATTTGTTTGTCCAAGTTCAGATTCCTAGACAGTAGTTGTAGTTTGGTGTGACTTTTTTTCCATGATGTTTAAGATACAATTTTAGGGAGGAAACTAGGATATACTTGGTTTCTTCTTTCCCTGCTCATTCCAATTCTGTAGTCTTGAAAAGGTCATATCTTTGTTATCCTATCCAATAAATATCCTTTCACATTTGTTAGACTTTCCCTGTAAAATACAGAATCTTCTTCCTCCTTTGTGCTATGTGTTCTGCCCCGCATTTCGTCCCTACTGCCTGCTCTTTCCAGCTCCCCTATCATCTGTGAATCCTCTGTCATCAATAATCCAGTACTTTAACTGGCTTAGAGTTTCCTTCTCTCTCTCTGTCCCGGTCAGATGCCAGATTAGACCCAGCAGAAGCCTGCTACTATCCCTGTTGTATGTATTAATCTTCTTACAAGTATGGTCTGTTCTGTATTTAACCTCTCCTCCCTGCATAGCCAGGTGATACCAAGAGGTCCAGCAAAGTTATTTGCCTTTGCTCATTAACAAGTGAAGCATTAGTAACACACAACTTTAATTGTATGTAGTAGGTTTAGCTAAAATTGCTCAAGGGGCTAATCCCAGACACGTAATTCTGGCTATCAAGCAGCCTCCTCTTCTCCCAATGGGCATTGATGTTGTAGGGATTTGAGCTATTTGGTATTGTGAAGACAAAATTCATCAGGTGACCAGTTCTTTTGGAATCAGTGGGTTATGCTGCTTAACCAGGGCAGTAGGATTTGTCTCTGTGTCTCTGCTGCAGAGCTCTCTACAGCTGTGTCAGGAAGTGAGATAAATTTTTTATTTTGGATTTTCATCTCCATGTGGATTACACTGTACATCTGGGGATGTGCCTAGTTTTAAAAGAACAAGAACAGAAGCTGGGAGTCCTATCTTCTATTCCTGGCTCAACCCCAATTCACTGTGTGACTGTAGGCAAATCACTTAAGCTGTCTCTGGGATAATAATCGACACAGCAGTTTCAGGAGGCTTAATTTTTAAAGTGTCAACTCATATATTTTCTCCAATGTGCTTCAGGAGATGTCCCCTTCCCTTCACTGGGAGCAGGAGCAAGGCTTTAGTACTGACAGCAAGACTTGCAACCCCTGACCCACTCCTTCCCAGTCTGCCATAACTGTTTCATACAGGATGTTTAACAATAATGCCAGAAACGCTGTCCCAGAGCTCTGAAAGCCTCTTACCAACCCTGATTCCTAAAGTACAGTGTACAGAATCCTGTGTAATGGTTTTCTTTTCACTACTTTCAGCATTAATTCTTCTTTCTTGTTATGCCAGCAGATGCGTAAGTCGGCTGCCAGTGCTTTTTGTCTTTGGTTTCACTGATTGCATGACTTAATTGTGGTGCAAGAAAGTTGAATTGTTTTTTTCAGTGTGTTTTTGTGTGCCTGAAATCCTAAACTTTAAGAAGTGCCTAGTAATGGGCTGTAACTTTACTGGGATAGGGACTGAAGTTTATATGTTCTTCTTTTGAGGAGTGCTATATCCTGCATGTCCGTTCTTCTGAAAATCCACTGTCTCCAAATGGAAGTATAGGGAAAACTAATCAGTTATAGTTGTAGTTTGGAATCATAATGTAAATTCTCTCCCTGCCACTAACTGCCCATGCCATTAGTTAACAAAAGAAGTAGTTGGCTGCTACTTGATCATTTGGGTGGGGGGCAGACTGTCTCTTTTGGTTTTGGGGACATTCCATTTTTAGCTGAATGCAGGAGTGGTGTCTGTGCTGCTGGAGAAGGGAAGCCGTTTTTCTCCTGCTCCTGAATGTTGCTGCTGCTGCTGGTTCCTTTGGTGAGCTGGTTCCTTTTTTTTTCCTTGCCACGGCTGTTCTTCTGGTTCAGATTGGGGCCCCGGTCACCACTCCGGACTCACCGCCGCCTGCAGTGTTGTGGCCTGCCCACCCCGGCCACAGCAGCGACCCAGGAGAGAGACAAGGCACAGCTGCTTCCCGGGACACGCTGCGGTTCTCCACTTCCAGCTTTCGTTCTTAGTTTGGGACAAGAGACACAGAGGGAGAGACAGAATTCATCTGAGTGCTTACCGCTCATCTCTGTCTTGCTGG
>JAOXXN010000001.1:30357730-30373326 GCA_026770055.1 Myrmophylax atrothorax | reverse complement strand
ATTGTATTCCGTTTGTTGTGTGTCTGTTTTCTTTTGTCCCTTCTCATTCCCAAACCCCCTTCCCCCCTTTTCCCCCTGTCCCTGGGGACCCCTGGGTGGGTACAATTACGTGTGTAGTGATAAATGTTGGAATATATATATATATGCATTAATTCAGTCCAGTTTCGTTTGAGTTCTTGCTGTCTTTTCAGGTTTTTTTTTCCCAGTCCGGGCAGTCCGGGTCTGGCAGGAGAAAGCAGGGCTAAACCCAAGACAACCCAGCACATGCAAGACTCCTTCCAAACATTTTTTCCAACTAGATCATCTTCAAAGTAAGATACTTAACAGGCTATGTCCTCTCATCGGGACCCTCCTTCTAGTTACAATGGCATCTGATTCCTTTTGGCAACTACAATAAAGCCAATGTTTTCATGGGTAAGAGTTAATTGGAAAGTAATTGGTGTCTTTCTCTTACCTAAGGCAACTGAGGGAGTAAGATTGTGGGCCAGCACAACTCTCTCCAGTTCACAGCAGTGACCTGAAGGGACACTACCTGGAAGTTGCTCTTCCAAGACCTGAAGCAGGACAGACATCAACAAAATCAATGGGAAAGCAGTCATTCAGACCTCCTTAGAGTTTGAGTTAGATCCAGTGCTTGAACAATGAAGACTTGTATTTACATAGTTTGCTACATCATGATATGATGTCTCAAAATGTCTGCTATCACTCACTTTAAAAGCATATGTATAATACATATAGCCGTGTCACAGCTGACACTTTTTTTAGAGTTTGCTGCATGACAGCACTGTTGCTGATGAATCAAGCTATTTTTAGGGCTGTTTTAATTATGAATATTTTGGAGGAGGAAAGTAAAAAGTCAACTATTTTTCAATGAACCATCCCTATCTATTGAGCAATTCTTCTATCAGAGACTTTTTTATTTAAAACCAGTCATTATAAATGTGATGTAACTAGCCATTCTTCTGAAGTATTGCAGAGTATGAAAAAACCCTCAACATTACAGCTAAAAATCTTGGCTCAGGAAAGCATCCCTCATTAGGATATTTAGCACATGCCGAGTCCACCTGGTCCCAGATCAAGGGCAGAAAAGATGCAATGCTTTATCACACACTGAGTTACACTGAGTTGCAATGAGTTACAAGAAGTCATCAAGCCCATCCCTTTGCCCCAGAACAGTCCGAGTGACTCCTCTGTCAATCCTGCCAGAATCAGGTTGAGCCTGTTGGTACAGACTCCAATATGCTGGTCTGCTGGAGACATGCCCTGGTAGGCAATTCATTCCTCTTCTGCCAACAGAGGTGTGCAGAATTTGTCTGCAAAGATATCAACTTTAGCTATTAGAAGAATTCTAGTTTTAATCGTTATGAAAAAGGAAGGAAAAATATCACAGGTTATCATGGTGCTAAACAATGTAGGCAGACACTCCTCTCTTGTCACACAGAAGTGCTGTTAACAGCAGCAAGCATAGCATGTGCATCACAGAAAGAGGTGTGCTAGGCCAAATTCTGCCCTCAGAGGCATGTGCACACAATTTCCAATGACATCCGTGGGAATTGGGCATGTGGATTGAGGGCACAATCTGGTTCTTTATTTTCAGCTGCTCTATTATGATCATGACATGCTAATTTCTAATTCCTTTAGCAAAAATAACACAGGAAGGCTTAAAAATTAATGTTGCCAAATGTCAGAAACACCTCTGCAATATATTCTTGAGCAAATTCATGGAAACATATTTCAGGAACCACATCCATGCTCATTATTGGAACCTGACATCCTCATTCAGTTAAAATTCTCCTTATCTTCATCAGGGTTTTGCAAAGCTAAGAACTGAATAAGAGCTGATGAATTTAGCTGATTTTGACATGGTCTCCTGACAGCCATGGTCACAACTTCTCACTTAGAGGGATAGATGCAGAAGTATATGTGTCATCTTGGGTTTGCCAGATGATTCAAGAAGCTTTACCATCTCAAAAAATGGGAACTGAAGTCAAACAAATGCAAACTGATAAGTAAGAAGAAAAGTGCAGGTGGAGATTCACTAGAGGAAGGATAAAAACTGGAGATTAGGCCCTCAAGAATTCCCAATACCATATTCCTTGCCACTGCTCACATTCACAGGGGAATATAGGATGTAATGAAGGCAGCTGAGGAAAGATGAAAACCTCCAGAGCTGCAAGCATGCCATGTGGGCCTGCCTTTGGTAAGGAACCAGCTGTGGGTTAAATCCCCGACACCCGCATCCTACCTCTGCCAGCGTGTGGGGGTCCAGTCTTTCCTAAGGGGACATTCAGCAGTGTGTGTGCTAAACCAGCTGCCTTTCCATACCAGCTGCAAGCAGACATTCAGGTCTGTGGGTGGGGAGAGGGGGAGATGGTGTGCCTGAACCTGATGCATTTCTGCACAGTTACTGAAGTGGCACTAGCTCCCCATCCCGGCACAGGACTGGAGGAAAGAGGACAAAAAAGAAGTAACATCTTCTTCTGAGGGAAGCTAAGGTGGGTTGCACAGGCTGCCCCACTATGTGGCAGTTGAGTGGTGAATTATCATCTGCTTAACTTTTTGCTGAAGGGAAGGGTCCCCATGGTCCTCGGTCCTTTGCTGCTCTTGTTTGGGTATCACTGCAGGAACATGCCTGTCTCCTTTACCTTCTGCAGTCTTCAGCCAGCCCTCCAGTCAGGCTGGTGGGATCTGAACAGGGAAGATGGAATAGAATAAAAATTAATGAACAGTTCAATTATTTTGGAAGTGCTGCTGTAGAGTCAGCGAACTCCATGGAATACAGCAAAGGCAGCTGTTTTGCATGCTGCGGAGAGAGGGCAATAAACCAGCGGTGTCAGGCAAGGCACATAGGGTGTGAAAAAGAGGGATACCTGGAAAACACTTGGGCAACAGACTCCTGCTTCTGTACACTGCTCTGAGTCTCATGAGTCCACCTGCAAGCTGCCCTTCACCCGAGCACTCAGCAGAGCAGCGACAGCACAGCCAGGGGTGCCATGGATTGCCCACTGCCCACATCCCCCAGCACCAGCGCTGGCTCCTGCGTGTCCTCGTTTCTCTCTCAACGTTTCATTTCCTAATGGCAGGAGCCGCTGGCAGCCGAGTGTGTCTGGAGGCCGGCTGGGGCAGCAGGAGCCCTCCGCCTTCGGCATCGTGCCTGCGCAGGCACCCCGAGCCTGCCATCGTCCTCCAGAAATGCACAGCCTGTCACAACTCGTTGCTTAATGCTAAACTACCCATTATAAATAAACATGGTCCTAATAATAGTTTGCCTGACCTGACTCACTGTAGGAAACAGCCTCAGAAATAAAAGAAGATGACTTTCAAACAGAAGAGTTATAATTTTACATAAATAAAAAATGAAAAGGGCAGCACAGGACAGGCATGGGGAAAATCGTATCACAGGGAGTTGAAGTTACAATCCCAGGGTGTTAATGGGCTTGCCTGACTGCTAAATCTGACACTGTCTCCCTGTGCAAATTTGCTGGAGTTTGACGGATGAATGTGGAGAAATATTACTTGAATTGTCAGATAACCGTTAGTCACCCAGATTAAAAACAAATTCCACTGACATTATGTCATACCTTTGGAGCCCAAAACAGATATTGATGTTTTCATCTTGTTGCAGGGTGGAGGGAGATGGGAGTGGGTACAGCAAGAAATCAGATTCACCCAGATAGAGTAAGTCTTTTGGCTTTATTTGAAAAATGACACCACAGTACAGTGCACTTAGCTGAGAATGAGAGATAGTACAATCCAGCCTATCTCACTCTCAAATGAGGGGGAGACAAAGACAGCATTAACATAAAAAAGCCCAGAGCTTCTAAGGCCTGAGCAGAATTATAAGTCTAAGTGTAGGAACCAGATTCACTCAGTGGATGCCACAAGATCCACCTCTCAAAAGGTCCTGACACTGGTGAGATGTGTGGTGGGCTGAGCCCCACATATCCATGGGAGGACAAGGTGTTTTTTCTCACCTTTGGGAGACAAAGCAGAGGGAGATGCAATGTCTGTGCATCACTGTGGGGAGCAGAAGGAGCAGTAAGAGATTTGACTTCCTCAATCTGCAGGAGACAGCTCCAAGGGAAGCTAACAGGCTGCCAGCATCGAGGAGGGGCCACCAAGAAGCCAGAACCAGGCACTTCACAGCGTCATGAGGCAGAAGGGTGAGAAACAATCACAGAACCATAGAATTGTTTAGGTTGGAAAAGTCCCTTGCGATCATCAAGTCCAACCATTAATGCAGCACTGACAAGTCCACTACTAAACCATGTCTGCAAATGCCACATCTGCACATCTTTTAAATACCTCCAGGCACAGTGACTCAGCAGCCTGGGCCCTGTTCCTATATTTGAAAATACTTTGCAATGAAGAAATTTTTTTTTTCACATCCAATCTAAACTTCCCCTGGCCATTTCTTTTATCCTATTGCTTGTTACTTGGGAGAAGAGACCAATACCCACCTCACTGGATGTGGCACTTAGTGCCATGATCTAGTAATCACAGTGGTGTTGGATCAAGGTTGGACTTGATGATCTCAGAGGTCTCTTCAAACCCAGTTGATTCTATGATTCATTACAACCTCCTTCCAGGTAGTTGTAGAGAGCATTAAGGTCCCCCGAGCCTCCTTTTCTTCAGGCTAAACAACCCCAGCTCCCTCAGCCACCCCTCATATGACTTGTAATCCAGACCCTTCACCAGCTTTGTTGCCTTCTCTGGACATGCTCCAGAATCTCAATGTCTTTCTTGTAGTGAGGCACTCAAAACTGAACAATGGATTCCAGGTGAGGCCTCACCAGTGCAGAATACAGGGGGGCTATCACTTCCCTAGTCTTGCTTACCATGATATTCATGATACAAGCCAGGATACCATTTGCCTTCTTGGCCACCTGGGCACACCGCTGGCTCATGTTCTACTGGCTCTTTATCAGCACTCCCAGGTCCTTTCCCACTGAGCCACTCTCCCAAGCCTGTAGCACTGCATGGGGTTGTCATGATTCAAATGAAAGCCCAGTGGACCAGCAACAGGCATAAGTTGAAAAATGAAAGGCTTGGATTGGATATAAGGAGAAGACTTTGCCCATGAGGACAAACAGTGGAGCCGGTTGCTCCAAGACACTATGCTGCCTCCTTGTTTGAAGGTTTTTGAAACAAATCCATGAGCAGCCTGGTCCAACCTCAGAGATGCCTCTGCTTTGAGCAGGAGGTTGGACTGGAGACCTCCTGAAGTCCCTTTCAACCTGAATTGTCCTATTATTCCTGTGATAAATTCACATGCTGTTTCTGCTCTGTTGATCTCAATGGGGAGTATAATGATTTACGTCCACTGAGGATCTGGTGTTAAGTTTGTAGGTAACTGCTCCAGAATCGTCAATAAAATGGAGTTGTGTTTTGCATTAATTAAGTGGTATGAAGAAGTCCTGAAAGGCCTCCATCAGTGATAAACCAATAAAATATACTGGAGACATCTTGAGGCAACAGAGAGATTTGAAAGGATGTCATCTTTGGTGAGTATTATGTGTCTGTATAGAGCTTGCTGTCTTTAATACTATCTTTTGGTTCCTCAATGCAGAACCTTACTTAATATTCTTTCCATACATCATGAGTAGTTGTGTGCTTTTAATGTCCTAAGTTTATAAAAAAGTCAAAAGAGGAAGACTGAAATTCCATCCTGGGACATCATATTGATTACAACATGGTTCGTTGCCGCAGTTTGAACCGATACCCCACACAGACACTCATCATTTGAGATGGTAGAGAAAAAGATAGCCGGAGTGACCTGTCATCCAAACCAGGCCCTCGTTCACGGATTCACTGTATCTTTGAGGAAAGAGTGACCTGTTGTTATCCTGTTACCTGAAATCACACTTAACCCAAACCAGGTTAAAATAAAAGGCAAATACAGTCATTTATTCATAGCACCCAAAACAGGCAACACAGTTACAAATGTATATAGAATTGGCAAAGGATGAAACTAAATAAGTTCTGTGGCTGTATTGGGTGGACATCCTTGAGTTATCAAACCTGGCAACTTCAGTCAGGGCTCCAGGCATTGCATTTGGCACTGCCAGGTGCATCTCCTGGTAGGCCTCCAAGGGATCTCACTCAGGGTGCACAGCTTCTCTGAGGGAACTCCACCAGAGAGCAGCTCCAAGAGCCTGTCTTCGCCATTCATGCCTCTAAACACCTCTCCTTTACAATCAGCTCCCCTCTCTTCTATAATCGTATTAGCTTTTTTGTTCATGTTTCACTTTGAGCTCTTTGAGGGGTCCAGACTAGTTTCCTCTGTCATCCTAGAGCTCACTCTACTTCTTCCCTTACCAGAAGGCATTCTGGCCAGCCTCTGAAGTAAAATGACAAGCCTTTTTCCCTTTTTGCATATGGAAATGCCTCTTTGTTGGATAAGAATCACCTCCTGCATTTCACTGGCCAGTGAACAATTCTGATTCAGCAGAGTCCCCTCCCTGGCTGACCACTTGGCATTTCTCTGGCCCTTACAGCCTGTACCATTGTACAGGAGCATATGACACAAGCCTCCAGATCAGGTAACTGCATACAGCTCACTCCAAGCTCTTGCTTGAGATCAGACACAAACAGTAGTTCATCTTGTTGGGATACTGACAGGTTTCTCCATGTTAGGCTGTGATGACTATGGAGTGATGTGGGATTAGATTCCCTCCCTAGGCTCCACCATTGCTGGGGAAAAGGGTGACAAGAATACACAAAGTCTCAGTTGAGAACAGCAAAGGCTTTTCTGGAGGTGGAATTCGGGTGGCTGTCTCATGCTATTAAGCAGCCAAGAGACAGTCAAAAATACAAGGGTTGGCAGGAGAGTCCAAAACAGAAAAATACAATAGGACTGTAAATAGAATAACTTACTAAATTATTGAATAGTTCTATTGAATTGGGTGGGAAAAATGTTCCAAATATTTATGCTTCATGTTGTCAAAGACAGTAATTCTCATTTTCTTTTATGGCACAAGGTAAACATCAGTGGAAGCACCATAACATACCACATACAACTTCAACTACAATGTGAAGCTGAACAAGTTCAGAACTGTTATGCTACACAAATGTGTGTAGTTGAAATGCCTGCCTACACCATGACAACTGTTTTCTCAGGCTAATTCTCTGCCTCATTTTTGTCTTGGCTTGTTGTTGAAAATGTGATGAAAATATAAAGGCAGGCAGCCTACCTTGCCAGATAGCCTTAACTAATTAACACAGTGAACAGAGAAATTTTGCCTTGCTTTCTTCTCAATCTGCAGCATCCCCATTGCTGTTCTGCATTGCAGAAACTAATCAGCCTCAAGAAGTTTGGCATCCATTAGTCCCTTTGAAATCTTGCAGAGACCCAGGCAAATACCATACAATAAATTTGGCAAGAGAAGTCACTCATATACATCTGGTGTATGTCACATATTTCATCTTTTTTACAGGAACCAAGCTGAAACCTTCTGCTTTGTAAATGGGTGTGAGTATTCTGCCATCAGCAAAATTGGGCAGACCTTTCTGTTTAAGCACAGAGTCATCACACTCAGCTTGGGATGTCTGAAAGATCTAAGACGGAGCTAGTCACACGAGGCTCAGTTTTATAATCATTGCTGAGGCACTGTCACTCCCCCAGGGCAGTTGGTCTGACCTCACCTTAGACCCCAGTGTGAGGATGAGATGAAGTGCCCTCTGCAGGTGCTTGCCTCTGTCCTTTGACTATAAAGGAAGTTTAAAGTGACTAAGTCAAACTTAAATGTTTGACTTTCAGATGCCTGAGTTACAACAGATGCATCCTGCCTAGACAGAGTACAACTGGAGTGAAATATATAAATATGTCAGAAGCTTGATAAAGTTTAATGCATTTCTAAATGTGGAGCTTCAAAAGCTGCAATGCTGTATGTCTCCTTCCCCAGTAGCAATTCATCTTGAGGTAATGCAAGTCTTTCATTTCCATGTTTACATACCTTGTCATTCCATATTCAGGAAGGAACATGTTTGGTTTCTTTCATACTTAGAAAAAAATATGAAAAATAAGAGGATTTTTTTCTCGTAGCTGAAGTACAATAGACTTTTTTGAATAAAAATGCCTGACCACTAAAAAATTCACCTTCTCTCCAGGAATTTTAAGGGTCACATTCTATTTTAGACAGAGATTGCTTGGTCAACTCAGGGAGCAGTATATTCTTTACTGTACTATTGATAAAAATATTAACTGTCACATCATACATTCTAAATGTTGACTGTAATGATAAATAAATATTACCTGAGGGGCATAGGTGAGGTCTTGGGATATGATGAAATGTTCTAAGTAAAAATTGAAGACAAATATTAATAACTCCATATTGCTATTATTTGTGTACCTCTGGCAATACGTTATCCAACTGCAGCTGAAGAAAATAATAATTTCTTTTTATTAAACTGCATGATTTTTAAATATGGGTGTTGTGAATCTTACTTGAAGAGCTCTTCAGCAGGAAAATTTTGAGCTGCTCTGGGAAATTTTTAAATTTTGTCATTTTTAAACCAGAAAATAACATGGTTTTATAACAGGTCACATGAGCCTGGTTCAGCCACAGGAGTAATGGAGGCATGCAGTACATGTGCAGGCACTGACCATGGGTAGCTTTGGGCAGCAGGAAGGCTCAGCATGTGGCGATGTGACAGAGAAAGGAGCAATGCAGTGCAGGAATGGAGAGAGGTGACATCATGCCACCAACAGCCTCCCACCACCGAAAGCTGCTCCCTACATGTCTGACTGCACCTCCTGGACTGGAAGGTCCTCTTCCCTGTTCAAGGATGGCTGGTGCTTGTGTCTCTTCCATGCATCCTTGGATTAGTTGCATAAATACACATTCCTGTAGCATTTACAAAGTATGTAATAGGTGGTCAGGAGAAATAGCAGTGGAGTTACATGAAAGAATTATAAGAGCTCCCAGGGTTTTAAATCCAGGTTTACAATCAGAGTTTGATGAAACAAAAGTTCTACAACAACCAGCCAGAGAGGTAAGCATTCCCCACAACTAAGAAATCATTAATTCAACCAAGAATGAAGACAGCACCATCTTTTCCATTATCTAATTTAATTGTCACAGATTAAAGCTTGGCAAATCTGGGCACAGATTCCTGTTGTCAGACTTCAAAGAGAGCTCCTGAAGCCTTCTGCCAGAATGAATGATCATGGCTATATCCTTTTCTCAGGTAGCATCTGTATCTTCCGTAACATTAATGAATGTTATTTTTGCATGCTTCTGAACAGACCAAAAAATACACCCTTGAACTGCATTTCCCATGCAAGGACTAAAATGAACCTTTCTGCATTTGTTATTCTTCTCTAACAAGGATTAAACCACAGTGGGGATACTAATGAGTGACTTGTAGTTGCCTGCCTCTCACTTTAGTTCAGTCCTCAGGAATACTGAAGATGAAATTTCTCAGCTGAAATCGTAACACACTCTATAGATTAAATGCTTCAGAGCTGTTCTTACAACAAATAATCAAGCTGTCAAGATTGCTTGCTACGCAGACTTGCAGACCTCTTGGGTCACTAATGCCAAGGAGTAATTTTCTTTAAAGTAGACTCACTTGTCCATTTTATGAAAAATAAAAACAGAAATAGTAGGTTTCAAGAAACTTGGTGGGAATGATACACATTCATTTCACATCCATTTGCCTACTCTATGTTGGTTTTTTCAATGTACACTGTAATTGTTAATTACAAAGAGAATTAGGCTCCAGAGCTGAATTAAGGTAGAAAATACCTGAAAGAATTTCTGATGGAGCTATAATGGATGATAGCCTTGCTTCTTGAAGTATGTCCATTTTTGGTCTCATAACCGCACAATAGTGAAAAGTCAATTACTATCATATTATCATTGTCAAGCAGAGGTCACAGAGATGATTTTTCTGTGTGCATAAGCATGTGTGGATCAGTGTCAGGGAAGTACAAGATAATTAATACCCTGCCTCTTTACTGCCCTGCTGATACTCCCCCCAGTACTACAGCAAAGCTCATGCATCTTTACTCCTTTTCCATCCTCTATGGGGTGACCCATTTACTACAATGCAAAATGCTCAAGCCTGTCTGTAAGCAGATGCTACAAACTAAGAGACACAGTATGTTACACAAGGTGTTACATACCCATTTCCAAGTAACAAACTTCCAAAGTAGCATTGGCTAGTTGAAGGAACCAGTCATTTGATATGAATTAATCAAAAATATCTAGGTGACTTGTTTCTCACCATTCTGCCCACTAAGTGGGGAGAACAGAATTATAACTAATACAGAGAAATATAACACTTGGTGTCAGCTACTCTCATTAGATCACTGACTTTTGGGGCTCCAAACAGCAAAACAACCAAATCACTTCAGCAATTAGCCAACAGAAGGTAGGAAAACTGTGCAGAGACTGGTCTAGTGGGTGGCATCCCTGTCCATGGCAGGGGGAAGCAGAGGGGATATGGAACTACATGACCACTGAAGTACACTCCAACCCAAACCAATCTATGATCATCTTCTGGAGGGTAGGAAGATCTGCAGACAGATTTGGACAGGCTAGATAAATGGGCTAAGATCAATGGCATGAGGTTCGACAAGGCCAAGTGACAGGTTCTGCACTTGGGTCACAATAACCTCATGCAGCACTACAGACTGGGTGGACAGAGAGTGGCTGAAAAGCTGCTTAGCAGAAAAGGACTTGGAGGTGCCGGTCGACAGCCACTGAACATGAGCCAGCAGTGTGCCCAGGTGGCCAAGAAGGCCAATGGCATCCTGGCTATTATCAAGAATAGTGTGGCCAGCAGGACCAGGGAAGTGATTTTCCCCCTGTACTCAGCACTGGTGAGGCTGCACCTCAAGTACTGTGTCCAGTTTTGTGTCCCTCACTACAAGAAGGACATTGAGGTGCTGGAGTCCAGAAAAGGATAATAGAGCTGTGAAAGGGTCTGGAGCACAAGTCTTATGAGGGGTGGCTGAGGGAGTTGGGGTTGTTTAGCCTGGAGAAAAGGATGTTCAGGGACAATCTTATTGCAGTCTACAGCCACCTGAAAGGAGGTTGTAGAGAGGTGGATGTCAATCAAAGGATGACTGATGTCAGATGGAGGAGGAGGTACCCCTAACATTTCTCTGGGAGGGACAGTTCTGCTATAATGAATTGCTATTTTCCTTCAGAGATTGCTGAAAGCTGCAAAGACCTCTGATACATACAGTTTCAAGGTTTGATTTTTTCTTGCTTCATACTCTTTGGTCTGGTGTGGAAGAAGCAACTTGGGACCAAACTGTGATTCAGGTTTTAGTTGCTCTCCTGGAAGGGTTATCTAGCTGCTGTTTTATGACTTCTTAACAACTTGTTTGCAAGGCACAGGATGCTGTTAGAGTTTGGCTGACCCATGACTTTTTTATAAACTTCGAGAGGTGCTGGCAGGGAGACAGGGCTGTTGGGCCAGAAGAATTCAGGTGGAGTCTGCCTGGAAAAAGGGAGACACCCTGCTTAATTCATCATTAATCCAAGAAGCTCAGTACCACAGGCTGCTGCAGGCACTGGGATTCTAGCATGGTGCAAAAGGAACAGCAAGTATAAACATGCATATTTCAAAAGGGATTTAAAGCACATATAGTCAATGGGAGTGTCTGCAGTGAAATGGGAAGTGTTCCTATACAAAGAATAGAAACCCTTAAAGTTTACCATCTAAATAAACACCCATGCTTGGAGTTATAGAGAGTTTCCCTGTGGCAGATATTTCCATATTGGTCTATTATGTTGCTGTTTATACCTATGAGGTTCAGTTCACCATCAGCATGACCTCCTGTCATTTTTACATATGAGCAAGCAATTCTGTCCAGATTCCATGTGCTCCCAGCAGGAGTAATTATTAAGTTCAGGATCCATCTTTAGTTTTCATTCTTCCTCAGGTGTTCATGGTTCTGCAACACATAGGTGAAAATAAATAGCAAACTCATAATTATATTGCCAGTATAAATTAAAATGCTTACAGACAAACAAAATATTTAGAAGTGTTAAATATTATAGCATCTTATAATGTTAAGAAAAGAAAGAAACAAGTCTTCCCAGTGTCTCAGCTTCTAATGTCCACCTAAAAATTTTTGACCTGACCTACTTTTTCCACAAATAAATATAGTCACTTGCATTTTATCACCAAAATAGACATATTCAGAGATGACAGGAAGTCTGAGTATGATTCAGTTAGATAAGGCAGTCAGTCAAAGCCATGGGAAACCAGAAATTCACTAGAATTACTCACAAAACTGCCTGATAAGGTGAAAAACACAAATACCTCACACCAGTAACCCATAGCAGGTGGATGGGACCTCTGTCCTCACCTCTAGATTATCACAATTAAAATACTTGTTTGTGGTAAAAAAAATTCTTTTAAATGAAGAGACTTTAGAGAGAGGACTCTTTTCAGCCAATTCTGAAGGAGAAAAATGAAAGACAAATTACAGATCCTTTTTTTCCAAAAGATTTCATGCTTTACCACGCAGTCTGTTGAGATTGTGTGAGACGAAGCATCTGGTTACCTGAAACTCACTATTCAGCCCTACAGAAGAGTACTTCATAAGAGCTGCCTCATTCCCTGCCATTGTACAGTATATTAGGAAAGAGTATTTTCAAATGCAGGTATGAGCATTGCACTTAGGGTTGAGTTGTGCTACATGGTTCTTGAGGGAAATAAATAAATATATAAAAGGATGGAGCCATTGCATGGGGCATCTCAAGAAAGGAACTGTGGGTACTCCAAGAGCTGTTTTCTCTCCATGGTCCCTTGTTTTTCCTTCCCAGCCATCTACTTCATTGTTAACTGGCCCCCTTACAGCTCAGACCAGCTGATGATTCCCCACCCACTGATTCTGGGAGGTACCTGACTGCACTTGATATCTGTTAGTTTATGCAAATATAACAGGGAGGAAATGACATAACCTAGTGCCAACAAAGGGAATGATTAAGCTTTGAATTCCAGTGAAAACAGTAAGGAAACCATATGCTTCAGAATTGCTTAGTTATTAACTTGCTGGAAAGAGCAGAAGACTCAGATCTTCATGATGGTGAAGGTCTTTCCTAAGAAGCTGAGCCCTTGACTTCCTCTGCTTGGTCACTTTGGGCTCATCAGCAGTGATCAGTGCTTGGCTGAGCTCTGAGACATTTTATAGGAAAGGGTTGCTTCTGTGGCTATAAGGTTGAATATATTTTGTCAAGGGACAGAGAGGATTTATCAACAGGCAATCAGAAATTCTCATATTGGACTAAAGACTTCATCCACTGGGATTTATACATGCAGTACGTGCTACTCAGGTGCCAGAGGTTGTACCAATATACAGAGTTAAGGCTCCTCCATGCTTGCCTGGGACTGCCACAGCTGCTTCTGCAAACACTCATGAGAAAGAGGCTAGCACGGAACAAAGCACAGTCTCAGCAAAGACTTGGTGAGCACAGGGTGGAGGAGAAGAGGCCCATTCTGCTTGACATGATGCAGTTCATGTAAGCTCACAGCAGATAACATTCCTGCTCATCCTGTGGCAGCTGGCTGGGGCAGAACACATAGTATTCACTGAAGTACTTGATAGCTGCTGCACTCTGTCTTGTCCATGAGGGCATTTACAATTAGGATTCTATTTACATGATTTAGTTTTCGGGATCTGACTGGGATTCTCCTTCAGTTAGTATTGCAATGTCCAGTGACTTCAGTGGCTGCAATAGCACTCTCTAGAAGATCTCATTATTACACAAAACCTCTTTGACCAGAAGGTAGCCAGATAAAAACTTTCCTTTCTGCATAACCATTGCAGTTAGTAAGGAGATTAAAATCATTTTAGCAATTGTTTTTCTCTGTATTAGCTTTTTTCTTTTTTATTCTTCCTGTTGCAAACACAAGTGGAATCTCAGGGTCGTGGTGATCACCAAGGAAACAACTTCCTTGAGAAGAAATGAAGATTTAAAAGAATTAGTGTGGTTTGGCTTAAGGGCTAGCACAGTGGCTGCCAGACCTACACTGGATGATGCTGAAAACCCGCCTTCAATGTCTTTTCTGGAATCCTGAGATAGTCTTTGTAAGGGGCTTTAATTATTATCCAGATCTGAAACTCAACAAAGTCACATATCACACCCCCCAGGTGCTGGAATGAGTAAGTCCTGTTCCCTGGGAACTGACAATATCCTCCCTCCCACCCAGCACTGCCTGCTTACTGATTTGGGAGAGGGAGTGACTGTGACTAGAAGGCTATGAAGTGAAGTTGATGTCCAATGCTGGCTGCTAAAAGGCAGTGAAGATGGAGGGAATTCATGTCAGCTTTTGCACTCCTTTTCCCATTGCACATCTTTGGAGAGACTCTCATTTGGAAGTTGAGTCAACCTATAGTTGCAGAGCCTGTTGTACACAGAAAGAGCATTCATGAGCACTGGAGAGCTAAAGTGGCCTGCTTTATAGAAAGAGTCCTTCCTCACCCAGAAAGATGAGCAATTTCTGCTGGAGCATACCTGATGGGCATCCTGTGCTTCCTTAAGTCTGTTTTTCTGGGTAGGGTCCTTTGGGAAGAATATGCAAGTTTGTAGTTTCAGCTCTGGAGTTTCATTACAGCTGTGTCAAAATCCTGTGATGCCAACTCTCTTCCATTTTTGTTAATTGTTAAAGGAAATATCTTAATTGTGTAGAACATGACTTATTATCGAGAACCCAATTTTTTTATGCACTGTAAAATTCCATCTGTCCCATCATCTGGAGGTGGCTACTACTCCTTCCCACACAAATAAATAATAAATTTTAAATATCCAATGTATTAACCAAAGAAGGGACTGATTTTATTTAACAGAGAGTAATGGAATAGCAGACTCATTACTGTCCTGTGGGTATTAATGAGGGTATTATGTAGGAGTTCCTGTTCCTGATATCAGGTAACTTAATTCGCAAATTGGTGAAACTGTGGTCCATTCTTAGGGGTTGCGTAAGGAGATAGGACTGCAGGACATTTACTGCCTTTGGAGAGAAAATGGTTTGTTTTTTCCTACCCGCTGCTGATAACGCAAGGGTATTTGAACGTCAGATTGCTCTAGCGTACACTGGCAGAAATTATTTCCACCAGCTCAAGGTTTCTGACCTAATAAGCACCATGACTTTATGACACTTGGAAAGAGTGCTTCGCACAGAGACAGCCCGTCCTCTGCTTGCTGGCAGGTCATGCCAGGTCTGCAGCACTCCTCCCTTAGGTCTCCTCACTTCCCACAGCCAGAGCATGGACCTGGTCCATACTCTGGTCAATTAAAGATGGTCAGTCTCAGTGACTTCTAATGTTGCATTTTTAGCAACATAAACTCACTTATCACATGCAGAGTTTGATCAGTCAATAAGGGTTAGAACGGCTTAGATAAGCAAAGGAGCAAAGTGTATGCTGGATAATTTAGGCTGCGAATCAGCAAAACTCCATAACTTTGCTCACATCTGTTCACAGATGAGGCCTAAAGACAAGCACGTGCTTAGATGCTGCTCTGAATAGCTGGATTCTTAGTCTTGGACGTTGTATGGATTAGGCCTTTCTCTAAAGGGGGAGAGGAGAGGAGAGGAGAAGAGAGGAGAGGAGAGGAGAGGAGAGGAGAGGA
>JAOXXN010000001.1:30332813-30357253 GCA_026770055.1 Myrmophylax atrothorax | reverse complement strand
GAGGAGAGGAGAGGAGAGGAGAGGAGAGGAGAGGAGAGGAGAGGAGAGGAGAGGAGAGGAGAGGAGAGGAGAGGAAAACTAATCATTGAAAACTTGTCCTCTCCTGTTCTTTCCAACAACCTTGTGGTGTGGTGATGAGATAGAGTCAGTAGCAACCACAGAAGACAAACAGGATGACAACACCAGCCTTTGAAGAAATACAAAACACTCTGCTTTTTAATTTTTTACATATTATGTAAATCTCTGGAATAAAGCAATGGTATTAAACAACAATCTCTTCTCCTGTTCCCTCTAGCCTGTGGAGTTCGGGTGTCAGTCTCCCACCAGAGGCAGCCCCAGACCTTCTGTTGAGGCAGAAAAAAACATGTAGTTTAGGAATTCTGCTGCCTTGAGCATTGAGCATCCTTACGCTGCAAAAATAAAAATGAGTGTGAGTGTTGGATACAGTGCACAAACTTTTCCCACTGCATGGAATACATGACCAGGGCTACTTTAGGACAGGCACAGAGGAGAGGGCAGAGGGGATATCTTGTTTTTCCATCCTCCCAGTGCTACCATGCTTACACAGGGCAGCTCTGGGCATGCACGGCAGCAGTGATGGGGGCTGTGAGGGGCAAAAATTACAGATGTAGGTGATCCAATCAACTATGTGTGCCCCTATATAATAAATCTCTATAAAGAACAATGAACTATCAGTACAGAAGTGATGTAGGTGGTATAAATAGTTTTGCCTTGAAGACCAAATATAAAAGATAAATATTCCATAACTGGCAAGGAGAAATGCATTAATTTTCCCCTGAATGAATCTAAGATGCATTGTGCACAAGGGGTGTGAATTCCTAGGCAGAGTCCAAAAGAAAAAGTACAAAATCCCAGCTATCATCAGGTAATTCACTTCAGTGTACTTATGCCACTCTTTGAGACAGTTTGTCCACCACTGTGAACTACCTAGTGACCAGATATGCTAATTGTATCCTCTGATTTTTTATCAGTTAGTACCAGAAGATGTAGAAAGGACCTTCTAAGGAAGGAGAAGAGGAAAGAATCATCAACCTTCATTAGGACCCAAACTCCTTGCTCTGCTGAGCTGTGGGGCTTCCTGGGACTAGACACCACTTGAACTTAAAAACATAAAAATCAAACTGTCTCAACGTTAGTGGCAATTTTATTATTGCCACACAACAACATAGTGAGGATTTGCAGGGATAAAAGAAAGGCAAAGGGAACTCAGGAAGACTGTATAAATAACTGCCTGGTGCAATGAAGCCATGCACAGGCGGTTCCTGCTGCACTGTTGGCCAAGTCAGTCGTGGCTGCCCCCGGGTTAAGAGCAGCTGGGATCTGTAATCCAGTGTAGCTCTCACAGTCTCTCCCCGCCGGGGTCAGCTGAGGACTGCAGCTGCTGGGGAATCACAGAGGGATCACCAGGGTAATTCCTCCTTCCTCCTCTCCTTGTTTGCTCTGGCTGTCGGTGCACAAAGCAGGGACAGGTCTGCAACTCTGCACAATTCCAGCTCTGTTCAACACTGCCCGTTTGGGGAAATTAACTCAGGAATTGGAAGTATGGAGGGAATGCAACCAATCTTTGAAGTGCTCCAGAAGTCCTTGCCTAGGTGTGAAAACAGTGACCTGCCACAATCCCTTTCTTTCCCTGCTGTGAGCTTAGCAAGAGCAGGCTGTTCCCTCAGCTGAACTGACACCATTCTGTCAGGTTTGGGGCTGTTTGATGATCTACGCTAGTGTCCTTAGGATGTGCCTAAAGACTGCTCTTTGCTTGTGACTCAGAGGAAAAAGTATGCATTTGAGGGACGATAATGTTCTTGGTATTAAATCTGGGTTATTTTTGACGGAGTGAAAATCTTGCTATAAATTTGAGCAGAAATTGGATTTGACCGGTTGGTTCACATCACAAACACAAGTATGTTGAAATTCCCAAATAGAGCAGCATTCCTACAGAGGGAAATATAGGCAGCAGAGGCAAAATCCCAAAATGCAGTTTCCTAATTTTAAGATAAACTCAGTAAAAGCCCTGATATAAGAGTTGGCCATAACAGTGTTTTTCTCTTATTGAGAAAACACTCGAGCACTGTAATACCAAATCCCATCTTTCCCCTAGAGGAAGCAATCAGCCCTTATACAACTACCCTAATGGAGAGGGCAAGTTTGCAGGACAGAATCTGCCTTGACTCGTGTGATATGCTTTTACGTTTTCTTCTATCTGCCAATACTTCTGTGCTGCACAGAATGAAAGAGGCAATTTAATATGGCGTTAAGCTGTGTGCTGCCTGCAGAACCTGTAGGGATGGTTTCATAGGGGTGCTTTTGTGGCAGTGAGCCAAAAGTAAGGCAAAATGTTGTGCTGCAGCACGGATCTTGCCTGGTACCTGCCCTCCAGCTGCCTCTCACAGGGTGAATCTGCTGGAATTGCACAGGTGAGAAGGATGGAGCTTTCTCTGATGTGCTGGAATAAATTTTCAAGTGTTATTTTTCCAATCTGCCCTTTCTCCCTTCCAGAAAGAATCAACAAGAACCAGAGCTGCAGCATGCTGCAACTGTGCTCAGAAGTCAGGAGTGGTTTTCCCACAGGCTCAGAACTGTAGGCAGCACTTTCATTTTGAGGCAAAACCGATGTGCTTCAGTTTTAGAGAGACATTGGCACTGGCTGCCCAGTTTGACCCTTTGTGGAGTGATGATCTGGCTCTGCTTCGAAAGCGAAAAAATACAAATGCTTCACCAATTTTGGGCCTCCTACATATGTTCCAGTTTTGTTTCCATCCCATGACTGTCCCAAGCCTCATCTTGGGTAAGGTGCCTTGTTTTTTGCAAAAGGAAAAAGCATCAGGAATGACTGTCAAAACAAACCAGAGTTTTGCCTGCAGGAAGATGAGTGATGTTGCTGCAACCCCCAGTATGAATGCTATGTGAAATGCCTGCTAAAATAGAGAGGTTTTCATAAAATAAAGCAAGAAGATTTTCACGGGGGTTGGAAAAGTCCTCCCAAAGAAAGCATAGCACTGCACCAACATAGCTGCCTCCAAACCATTCTTATCTGGGCCACCCATTGTGCTGAGCACCTCAGACCCAGACCCAAGCTGCCACTAGGGTTAGGGTTAGCGTAAGGGTTCAGAGAACCACACAGTCTAAAGCTCTAGGGCACTGGGGCTGGAAAAGACAGGCCAAAAGGAGCACAGCACTGTAAAAAAATTACTATGTACACATCTTTTCTAATCTCAGCCACACCCCCAAGTAGCCACTAGGGTTAGGGTTAGGAATCAGAGAACCACAAAGCCTATTGCTCTAGGAATTGGGGCTGATGTTACTCGCAAATATATATCCCCTGAATTATAAACACTGGACATGTACAATCTGTAAAACAACAAAAAAAGTCAAATGTTCACACAAGCTTATTTTCTACAGCGGATTTTTGGCTTGTTCGCTGTCCTGAGTATTAAAGAACACCTCTGTGTTTCTGAATGTTATCAACAACTACTGTTTTCTTGACAAAACCATGAGAGAGAAATAAATCTCATAAAGAGATTTCTAGGCAGCTGTTTGCCAATGGCTAAGTGCTTGAAGAGTTACATGGTATTATCTCAATGTTTGTGCAGCTCAACACTTGACTAGAAATTAGGAATTCTCCAGACCACCTGGCTGCCAAGAAAAATTTGGTGCTTTTATCAGCATTGTATCCCTTTCTAAATGAATTACAAACCCCAAATCCTTCTGCATCCATGCAGAAAAGGATCCAGGATCCTTAATTGTTAATATACAAATGCTTTTCTATATAATAAATTAATATATTCTATTTCGTAGAAAACAGTGCATGCCTGTTATGGAAGGCTGCTACATGGTTTCTTCTGTCACAAAGCAGATCTTCCCTCCTACTCTCCAGCAAATACACAGAAACAAGTATAATAGGGTTTGGGTGATTTTTTTTATAGCACTCAAGAGAAATGCTGGCAGCGCTTTGGCAATGCCAGCTGTCCTGTAGCCAGCTGAATGGGATAGAAGTGCAAGAGTAAATGCACTTGTGCTGCCCAGCTGCAGTGTCACACAAATGCAGGGACATGGCAGAGTGCTCAGCCCACCTCTGATGGCCACCACGAGGTAGCCCTGCTAACACCAGGGACGCTAACCTCAGATCAGCCTCACTGTGCAGCATGGAGCAGAACTGTGCCTGAAGGGGACAGCCAATCTCTGGGGATGCTAGGCAGCCAGGCCAGCAGCAGCTGCAGTCCGACTGTTGCCTGGCTCAGCATCACTTCCAACTGTGAGTTGAATGTGTTTGTCAAACTGCAGCCAAAGATACTGTACATCAGATGATAGCCTGAAACTCAGCTTCTCCATCACTTTACACTGACCCAAGCCTGTGCTGCTGCCAGTGTGGCCGTGCATCCCTGCCCCATCCCTCACATCAGCGCTGGTGGTCAGGCAGCCAGCAGGGACCTCCATGCAGAGGCACACACTGCTTGCTGTGCAAGTCCCTATCGCTGGTCAGGGGCCCCAAGGAGAGCACGTGGCCAGTGAAAGCGGGACAGTTGCTTTCACATCTTTGTGTGTGGTCCTGAAATTGCCCCTGTTAAATGATAGCTGTTCCTTTAATTGTAAATATGATGGCTGTGAGAGGTCTGAGTCTACAATGATAGATGGGGGTGGTCTGAATCTCCATCTCCAGCGAATTTAAAGAGCAGACCATACAAACCTCTGTTAAAAAAGGATTAAAGTGGAACTGGCCCTGTTCTGGGACTGGAAGCCAGACTGCATGTCTCTTCCAGACATGGCTTCTATGCTGGGGTCCACCTGAATGTTCCCATAGATAGGCAATAAAATCTCTGTACAACTGCTGTGTGTTACTGTTTCCTTAAAAGCAAGAGAAGACAAACAAAGCAGATTTGGGTTAATCAAGTGAAGCTATGCCACTCTCAAGCTTGACATATACATGCACTGGGGCATGACTCACCCTTCAAACGATGATTCATCACTAGTTTTTCTTGTGGGTTTCTATGTCTTTTGTCCATCCTTGTCTCTTGCCATCATCTCACAAGTGCAGTGATGATTAAAACATTAAAATTAGACTTTTAATTGAGACCTGCTCTGCAGCACATGTGGTAAAGGTTGGAGAGGTCATATGCCTTTTGCTCTGATGAGAGGGAAGCAGACTGTGGGTGATGTTTTTGAATGGGAGAAAGAGGGAAGGAAAGGGGCTGAGGTGACTGTAAAAGTGTTGATTCTGGAAGGACAATGTTGCCAAGCAATGTGATCATACATTTGGTTACTGCATAAGGAGCTGCAGCAGTCTGGTGAGCTTGGGAGCAGTGACTAAAACCCACACAACCTGCATAAAGGCATTCTACATTTTGCACTACATTTTCTTTGCATTAACACAGCTATAAAGAGCTGAGTTGTGCAGCTGACCTCCAGCCCCATAACCCAGCACAGCACACAGCAAGGACATCCCAGGCTGTTTTCCAAGGACATTTTCTTCAGGGCAGGGCAGGGCACTGCTTAGACCATGGCTTTGTCTTTTCCATTTGGGGTTGGGAACTCTCTATCCCGCAGGAACAAAGGCTCTGCAATCTCTGTTCACCAGGACTGTGGCTGTCACATGCACTTGCCCATCTCATGTAAATGTGTGTGTGTGTGTGTATCTCCTCTCTGTGTATGTGTGTGTGTGTAAGTCACACTTTCTGCATACTTGGTGCTCAGATCACACCAGATAAGACAGCATTGGGTAGCTTGAAGTGCTTGGTTTGTTCCTTCCCCTGCACAACACAGAGTACAGCTCTAGTGCTGTGCATGCAAGGGATGAGCAAGAAGCCTTCCAGGAAGCTGTCTGGAGGCTGTGCTGGGAATGAGCAGCTCTTCCACACCACCTTATCACTTGGAAAAGATACTACCCTCTGCCAAATTGTTCAATAATCCTCCACATTCTGTACAGCCACAGTAAACAGAACAGACTACCATATATCCTAATAGTGAATATATGAAATAAAACGATTTTCTTTCTAGACAGACCCTTCAGCCCAACGTTTTAACCACTTATCATTTGGGAAGGGAAATTTGGCCAGAAGTCCAATGGCCTCTATGTGAAAAGAAAGAAAATAAAAGTCTCTTCTTATTTCTTATTTCACCCTGGTCTGTTTGTGTAAGCAGAGGGTAAGAGTTTACAGTAGATTACAGGTCACCATTTATAATGTCATTTGCTCTCAAACGGTCACCAGCTTTATTACCTGTACCCATTAGAAATGGATTTGAACAGCAATGCCAGACTTTACATATGTTTCATTTCATACTGTACAGTTCTAAAGAGAGAAATGAGCTCGGCAATAAATTTTTTAATCCAACTTTGACGTTTAATAATATTTTAAAACCATGTTACATGCCCTGTTGCCTTTTGTTCCACCCGCTTTCTTTGCCCCCTTTATTTTCTTTTGCTTTCTATTACAGTTTATGTCTCTGCTTTTGTGTGTCAAGCCTGTAATGTATTTCTTCAGATTTCAGTACTTTTCCTCCTTAGAATCGGCCTGCTCTCACCTCTCTTTCTTGGCAAGGAAGTCTTCTCTTTCTGATTGTGGCTTTCTTTAGCTCCTTGTTCCCTATTTCTTTCCTATTTAATACATCGCTAAGACTTTTTTTTCCTCCCTTTGTTATATGTCTCTCTTAAGTTAGTGCTCCTCTTTTCTTTCCCATCTCAGCTCGCTCCCTCATTTACCTGCTTTTTCAGATGCTGAGGGCTTCTCCCCTTTGTTCTCTGCTTTCCATCCCTTCCACTCTTCACCTTTCCTTGTTCTGTCCTCACCATAGTCTCTCCTTCTTCTTACCCTCCTCTTGTGTCTTCAGCATTGCACACACTTTTTTGCCCATTTCTCTATATTTTCCCTGCTCAAGGAGATGATCAAAGCCTGAGCACTCCTTTTCTGACTCCCCAAGGGTTGTTGGGGAATTTATGTCTGTTTTCAGAAGACCCAAAAAAGGAACGTCAGGAGAGCTGGTATGATCTTTCTTGTATTTCCCAGGACCCTGGGGGAAGAGAAAACCTCATGAGTTACTGAGAAAGATTCTTCTCTAGGCTTGTGGTCTGTAAGGATGAGTGTGGCCAAAGGCTTCTTTGGGATCACTGCATAGCCTCAGCGAGCATCCCTTGGTGGGACAGGTCTCAAGGCCAGATGGTGGGACATAGTGGGGACAGTAATTCAACCACTTGCTTTGTGACTTCTGGTACAAAGGACACCCTCTCATCCCCTTGGCATGGGCAAGCAGCAAATCTTCTCTGCATCCCAGGGAGGCAGAGACCAAGACAGGGTTGGACTCCTTCCTCATGCACCACCTCCAAGTGACTGTTGATGTCCAAGGCTTGTCACCTGGAGGAAACCTCAGTTTGTTTTGTGTTTCTGTAACTGAGATATCAAACTAAACCCAAGAAGTGTCTGGGTGACAATGTCCTGAGATGCAGCACCACAAACATACAGGATGTAAGCAAGGTTTGAAAATATTTCTGTAACAATAGTGAGCAGTAATAAATGTATCACACTGAAAAGAGGCACAGGGCACTGCAGAAGGGTCTCATCGTGCTTTGCACTCTGGGTGAACTGCTGCCTAGGAAGGCATTCCCATTTAGCCAAGGCATGTAAGTAAAGGGTGAGCAATTACTGCAGGACTAAGCCAAGTGTGCCATGAAATTTAATTAAGGTCAACAGGCTCTGGTGTCTGGTGGGGCCTGAGGAGAGCCTTTTCACTGCCTGTGCAAACCGGGCTGTCATTATCGGTGTCCCAGGGCAAACAGCCCATTAAAAGTCACTGGAAGCGCTCCTGTCCCCTCAGTGGCCTTCTGTCAGGCCTGGTGTGAATATCACAAATTAAGCAGAAACATGCAACAAGATTCCCTGCAGACTGCTAATTAGCCTTCACACGGTGGCATTTCTCATCGGCAGCTCTGCTAGTTGTAGTGGCAGTGCCCGTGTAGGGGGAGGGGATGCCAAAAATAGCTTTTGGCAGGGATCTTCTGCCAGCATGGTGGCACAGCAACTGGGGGACACCAAGCACCATGCTGTTGGGGTGCCAGCAACTGTGATATCACCATGGGTTTCATGGCAATACAGCATGATGTACAGTGACGGGGCGTCATCCCCACCCTCAAAAAAATCACTTTGGTGCTGCCACCTGGGAGTAGATCCCACAGGAGGGACAAGAGAAGTGTGGACAACTGGGCTGTCCTGTACATGAAATATTCTTTCTTCACAGGGAGAGCAGTAGTCACAGCTCACAGAGCCATCTGTTCTGCCTGTTGAGGGGTGGGATCTGCTCCCTTGGCTCCCCCTTTGCCGTGCCCACCATCCCCTTCCACATCAGGAATGGTGGGTCCAGCTCTGCAAACAGTACCATGGAGGTGAACAAAGTGTAAGACAAGTCAGACAGCTGAAGGAGAAAAGCCAGGTTCTTCTGAGGCTTTTAAACTTACGGGATCAATATTTGTGTAATATCCATGTCATAGGACTAAATATTTGCTGTAGGTTTAAGTATTTCTATGCAGCTCTAGTGACTTCACTAGCCTCCAGTGCCTGAGGCTGCTGGTAATGAGCTGGAGTCACATACCAAGCTGAATTGTTATTACTAACACGTTTAGATGCAGCCTCATACCTGATGAATGACACCTGCTGTGAAAAATGAGTGATGCTATTTTTGGAAGGTATTTATCTGGTGTTTAGTGGGTAGCTATAGATGTATGCAATTCAAATGCATTTCTTCAGGAAGGATAATGATCCTTACATTATCATATCCAATGAAAGTATGTCTACAAGTACATGTTTTCTAAGTGCTGTATGTGTATGAAATGTGTATCCTAGATACCTAACGGCAATGACAGATCTGAGCTGTAAATAAATTGATAAGTCAAATGTGCATTGCTCCGTCCAGACTGCTAAATCAGTAGGAACTTAGTCTGGAAAGGAGAGCAAGATTGGATCAAACATAGTAAAGACAAATGTTATTATTTCATTTTTTGAGATTAAAGCAATAATACAGATTTAAACTTGGATGACATTTTGCACACCACTTGGAAAATCACATTACAGATTTGCCAAGGCGCTTATTGCTGAAAACTGCCTTATAGAAAAGTTCTTGATACTTCTTTTGAAAATTGCAGGTACATTCTGCATCTCTTTCCCTCCTACTGCCCTTGCTTTTTCTAATCATGCTCCACAAGTCAAACAAAATAAGCCAATAAAATATTTGCAGACAGTGTTTACACAAGCAGGGTTTTTTTAATTGGTATTTTTCCACTTTTCCTGACTTACAGGTGAAAGTGGAAATTAATACTGGGAACAGGTGTGTGTGTACAGTTGTCTTGCTTGATCCCTATTGATACAGACATTACCTGGACAGTGTTTAGAGTAGGCTTGAAGTGGGATTATAAAGGTGGATTTTACAATTTCTTTTTTCTTGAGACACCACCGTGTCCCCAGTAGTGTCACTTGGACTTTAAAAACAAACGCATGAAAACTTCTTCCTTTCTTTCTCCCAGTAAAAAACCCTGAACGTTTCCAGATTTCAAAGTTTGTATTGTGCCAAGGTTTTATAACAGGCACATGCATCTCTGCCACTGAAAATATCAACAGTGCTGTCATCAGTGTTGTTCTGCTCAAGGATGGAAGGTGGAAAGAAATCACACCTGCAGTATTCAATAAGCACTATTAGGACTACAGGTTGGCAGGTCTATGAACTAAAGATAGACCAAAACCAAAGACTAGCATGATTCTGAAACCTGCTTTTACTGTTTTCTGTCTTTGTCCTGTTGTGGGTCTACAACTGTGCTCACAGTAACCTGTGAGCAGGTTACTTCCTGTGCACTAGGCTGTCTCCTTGGAGGAGCTGGAGCCAAGACAAGCCAGCTCTGGATAAAGTATTTGTACTCCTCTATCCCTCTGACGCCTGACACACCAGACCCCTCACCACTGGGAACAGGAGGGAGGCACCCATGCCTTGGCTCAGGGTTCTACAAGAGTGGCTCCCTGCCTTTCTGAGTAGAGCTGCCTGGAGGCTGCAGTCCCAAGAGCAGGCAGAGTCCCCCCTCTGCCCAATAAAATAGTGTACAGGTGCATGCTTAGATCATCTGCTTGAGCCCAAAGTATTCACATCCTAATCTAATCAGAACCTGTATTTCTACACTTGTAGACCATAGGTTTGTTCTTGTCATCTTACTTGGCAGCCCACTTCACATGGGCTGGAGTTGTTCATGGGCTGACATTCATCAGCATGCTTTTGGGATGCACATGATACTCCTGCAAATGGTCTTTCGTTTTTTTCCCCTCCAAAAGACAGCTAGACTCTTGTTCTCAGGGGTTTTTTTCATCAGCATAGCTCAACACAATCACTTTTCTCTTCTTAATTAGCAAATTGCCTATCAGCAAATAAAAATGGTTTTGTCACATTTTATTTCACTATTTCTTCTTCTTAGCTTCCAAACTAAATACCTTGCTTCACAAAACTCTCTTTCACAATACTGTAATAGTCTATTATGGGATCTCAGACTTCTCTAAACAGCCTTAGGAGCTTAACACATATATTCTTAAAACAGTGTAATTTTACTCCTCACAGTGGGAGGCAGACATCATTCATAAAGTTTCTATTTCCTCAGGAGATCAGCACTGACTAATGCTCTATGCAATTAAGCATTTTAATTTAACTGTATAAGTGAGAGGTTGAACCAGGAACTTTTTCCAGACCAGCCCATGCTTTGAAAAACTGTTAGAAAGGCAGGTGCTTCAGGAACTTTTTCCAGACCAGCCCATGCTTTGAAAAACTGTTAGAAAGGCAGGTGCTTCAGTAAATGAATTTTTTCAAAAAGGTTCATTTCCCCAACCCACTCAAAATTTATCATATAATATACCATGTCCCAAAAAAAAGGTTCAGTGAAAAGCTGTGATTCAGTGACAGACTGGACATATGCACAGAGCCAGGAGCCATGTAGGATAAACAAGCCTTTTATGCCAGCACCCAGAATCTGAGATCCAGAGCTTTACTTCAGAGATGATGAAGAATCTGTGTTCTATAGGAGATTGAGTTGCCTGTAATTTATGCTTTGTTTATTGCTACTAATTTCTCATGCTTATCTATCAGTTTTCCAACCTTTCTCTCAGTAATATGCACTCAATTCTTCAGCCTATATTCCTGTTAACTGTTGAAATTATCTCTTCTAAGTACTGCTCAGTAGATATATTAAATGCATTAAAAGTATTTACTGTAAATTAATTTCCCCAGTTTGCTTTAAGTAATGTGTGAATAATAAAACAATGGAAATAGTTTATCTCACCCTTATTTTATCACCAAATAGCACATTTACCTACCAAAATGACCTAAAATAAGTAGACCCTCCTTAGCATTTGAACCAAGACATGTACACCCTCTATTTGGAATTGCAAGTTAATGACAATTAGGATTCTGCATTTTATTATGGCTGTGTTAAAACTTGCTGTTACAACATGATACCCTGTGGTGACTGAAACTTGTTAAGGATTTAAGTTAATGTGAATTATATAAAAGCTTTACCTAAACTAGTAGTTTGTAGTAGGCATTTACAAATATTTCTCATTTCTTCATCCTTAGAAGTGAAAACTCAAGTTACCATTAGAAATGTGTTCAGCTTGAGGGGGTTTTGAGAATAGGTGAGGATTTCATACCTTGAATCTCATGTGAGAACTAAAACAAATGGAGAAATAGACTCCAGTCAACTTCTGTCTTGTTGTTCCACAGAAACCATCAACCCATGTACTAAAAATATCTAACCAAATCAAAGGACTTTGTTGGGAGAAAATCCAGTGTTAAATCTCTGAAGGTGATTTTTTGTTTCCCTGGATATTTTATATTCATTAGGAGTGTCTTTCTACAGTAAGCTCTTGCTTAGGTTCCTGGAACTGATTATGATAAAAACTGGTGTCTCTTTAAACATTTGCTACTATAAACAACATTTGTTCTGGCAGAGGCAGACTACAATAGACATCTGTAAAATCTGAACAGCGATGGAGAAGGTGAGTGGGGAAAGGCAGTTCAGTATTTCACCTGATGCAAGAGCAAGAGGCACTGAGAAA
This sequence comes from Myrmophylax atrothorax, assembly GCA_026770055.1. NCBI lineage: Eukaryota > Metazoa > Chordata > Aves > Passeriformes > Thamnophilidae > Myrmophylax > Myrmophylax atrothorax. Next base: position 30,345,170 of record JAOXXN010000001.1, on the reverse strand, counting down.
CATATCTGAGAAACACATCTGAAGAAAATCAATGGAATGCTGATTTCACACAGAGCATGTTTCAGTTGTGAAGCTTACTGCCACAACAGTAGGTCCTGAATTTTCCATTCTGCAGAAGTGCATGTTCAGGGGTTCCAAGACAGGAGCAAATTGCAAAAGGGTTTTTGAAAGACTGTGGAGGAAGGAGTCAATGGGAACGTTACAAAAAGTTGTCTGGATGCATTCTCCACTGTGCAAAGTGCCCAAGTGGTTGTTGATTGCTGAAGTTGTGATGGCACAGAAGGGGAAGGACACTCTTTTTTGGACTGTCTCCTGACTATCTGCATTGAAAACTGTGTGAGGTTGGATGGACCTTGACCCTGGCCTAGTTCAGCCTCCATGGTAGGTGGTGGTGGCAGTCAACCCCCCTGTTTAAAGACAGCCATTTTTGAAAGGTGAATTCAGGTGTTCTTTCAGACATTTAATTTTAGCTCTCAGAAATATGAAAGTTCAAATACATTTCATCTATATGAAGCATATTCTGAAGCAATATATTCTGTTTTCAGACCTGCCACTTTAATATTCAGTCGACAACATGAGAAGTTCTGCACAGAAGTAATGCATGTAGAACAGAAGGCCACTCACCTGCCCAGATGAGTCTAACCTAATAAACCTTATGGAGAGAGATTTAGCTGCTGATAGGATGCCTAAATTTAGTTGAAAGTGGTATAGGTATCTCAATGTGAGCTACATGTCTAAGGTTCCATTAGAGTCAATGGAAATTCAGTCAATAGGGAATGAAGTTAAGAGAGAAAATTCACATTGTTAGAAGATAAACTCCATCATTTGCCTAGCTGAACTACCCCTGCCTCCACTGATTGCAGTCTTTCAATCTCCAGTGACTAGTGCAGAAATTTACACACCCAGCTGACATGTAGACACCTACATTTGGATTAATTGAATGGAGAGCTGCACTCAGAATTCCAGTTAAAACCTACAGAGGTATAAATAATTAGTCTGTGCTGGATGGATCTGGTATTTTTAAGAGTCTTAGATCTCTGCCACACTAGTCCACAGGTCTTCCTTCTGTGAAAAGAACGATTCCTTCAGAAGAGCTCAGTGCTTTAAGGTATATACAGTTAATTTTATTTCCTTTGTAACATCAGCTAGGAGCTCAGGTTAAACTAGCTTTTCTTGGTACAGAAAGGGACTGTACCTTGGCATTAGGGAGACTGACTAGCAGCTGACAACCAAGTGAGTTCCTGTGGTTGCACATAAGTCTTTTTTTCCTGATTTTATAAGATTTTTTTAAATCCTGGATACTGCCTCTCTGAAAGGAGATATACCATGGCTGTGCCTACATAAACAGTTAGCAATTTCCAGATATTTTGGAGTCATTGTCTGAAAGTCTCTAACACTGAATAAAACTTGAGTCCTGGCATTGGCATCTTACTCTGAGGGGGCATGGGTGCAGCACCCAGAACTGGAGTGCTCGTGGTCTCATTTGAATGGAGAACACAGTCAGGATCCAAGGCTCAGACTTCAGTGTTTCCTCACTGTGCTGTGTTCATACAACACTCAGCTTCTGAAGCCAAGTTTGTGTAAACAAACTAATCCACCAGTGCATGATAAGACACATCATCACATACATGAGAACTGAAAACAAACTTGAGTACATCCACGAAGATATAGCCTAGCTGATTTTGATTATTAAAACAAAAAATAAACATAAAGCAGCACCAGCATGTGTTTCTCTCCATGTACTATTAAAGGGTCAGTTCAGCTAATTGTTCTCTGCCCCATCACACAGGAGGGGTTTCTGAATGTCACATCCTTCTTTAGCAGTCAAAGACCAAAAAAGATGGGCTTTATGCCATTTGTCTGTGCTACATTTATCTCTACCCGGCAACGACTTTGTCGTGCTGGCTGCGTGCTGCATGTTCTGTACCTCATCCCTAGCATCATATCTGCATTCAGAGCTGAGAACATACCAGTGTCAGATCTGAAGGGAGCTATTGTTGCTTCATCCCTTTTCCCTAAGCCCCACAGAATCATGCCATCTTTTAACTTGGGCCTCATGTCCTCATCTTTAAGTTACAGCACAATTTATCTTTGTTGTCCCCCTGTCTTGACAATTCTTTGCTGACGCTGATCTAATGATCAGGAAGAGATTGAGGGGAGAATCTGAGAGGTGGAAAGGTGAAGTGACTTTCCAGAGGCAATAAGGTAGTTTACTGAACTTCAGACTTACACTAAAATCTCCATGGTCTCAGCAAAGTGTTCACATTACCAGGTCACACCAAACCCCTGCAAGTCTTAGTCTGTATCTCTCACCGCACCTCTGTCCATCTCAGCCCAGCTAACTGTCCTCTCCTTTTCTCAATGCTCCAAGGGTTTGCCAATGGCCTCTTCACCCTCACTTGATGCCTCGTCAATATACTGTCAATACCCTTCTCCCTATCTGCCTTTCCAAAAGCCTCCTTTGCCAGGCAGGAATGAATGGCTCCATGCCATCTTTCCATGTCAGTTTCATATTGCTGGAATTGTACAACACACTCAGATTTCTGTTTGAATAGCAAACTGTTACTCAGCTTCCACTGTGAATAGTGGCTGCCTGGGGCAGGCATGCTCACAGAACAGATCTTTGCTCTCTACCTTTCTAAAAAAATAATCAAAGCAAGACAAAAGTCAAAAGCTCATCATGCCTCAAAGAAATGTCTGTATCTCTGTGGAAGACTTCCAAGTACATAAGCCAAGCTAGAGTGGTAAGGGTAGGAAATTTGCAGATCAAAGGTTGTGGAAATATGAAGCTCTGTTTGTGTGATGCAGACCAGAGCTGTTTGCTTTTCGCACAAGTAGTGAACAGGCCAGTACACTCCTGCCAATACTGCATTAACATCAGCTTTTGAAAGTTGAATGCCACTGCTGATTGTTGCAAGAAGACCTAGAGCAGACCTCATTTTAATTGAAATGAAGCTTTCAGACCATTTCACTCACTCTCATAAAGCAGCTGGAGATACTTAGGCACAACTTTGAAAAGACATTTTGAGTCATGGGTTCAATATTTGTACCCAATTGCACTTGGCATGAGGTTGTCCGACTAATCCCAGGGTGGTAGCAGGGAGTACAGGCCAGTGCTGCAGGAGGAAAACCTAAGGATGGGCATCAGCTGGGGGCTTTTGTGGTTTTGGTGGCTTCCTTGGTGGAACCAAGTGGGAAATAGGTATCGGTTACCCAGGAAGGAGGAAACATCGGACTGAAGTTTGGGTCATCACTTCTGGTTTTCTACAGTGCAGTTATCAGACTGACATAGTAGTATCAGCACAGACTAGATTAAATTTGTAAAACTTCTAATAATATACCTAGCAAGGATTGTGAAATGAAAAAGGATATTATGACATTTACAGCAACTTTTAAGTAAGGCAAACATCTGACTACATCTTTAAGGGCAAAGGGGATATTTTTAAATAAACAGGATTTCTTCCTGCAAGTAATAGATTGCAATAGCAACTGGCAGAAGGATTCATCTATTTCAGTTGTTTTCATGGTTTCATTGGGTTTAGCTCTAACAAAAATATTTAAAAGAAGGGAGTACACTCTATTGCAGGGAAATTGTCAGAAGGTTTCTTTGTATTATTATTCTATTCTGTCATACTTTTACTTTCACAAGTTTAGAACATTTTGAAACATTTCCTTTTGCTGTTCAAGTTTTCTGTGGTTGATCCTCCTTCCCCATCCAGCATGGCTGTTTTTTGTGTACATAACTTAAATATAGACCCTCCGGAAATCTTGGAAGTTACAATGAATAAGAATACGTTTTCCTTTTAGCAATATTCTAGGCATTCTTTTCTTTCAATAGAGCTAAATTTGCAGATAAATTAAAACAAATTTCTATTTTTTGGGGGTTGGATTCAGCAGGGCTACTAGAAAAAAAGTAAATAGAAAGAACTGTTCAGTTAATCTAACTGAACTGTACTAGGCAGCTCAGAAGGTCCTAAAGACGCAAGAGCCATTGCACGTTATCAATTATTAGGGAAAGAAAACAAGAACACCATCATGCACCTACACAGATTTAGTGTGTGTGCACTTGGATTGCCTGTTGAATACTACATTTAGTCCTGGTCCTCACCTTAAAGGAAATATGGTGGAAAACATTCAGAGAAGAGCCACAGGGATGATCAAAATCATGGAGCAGTTTCCATACTAGATTTCTTCAACTTGGAAAAATGATTACTGAGAGGGAATATGGCACATGTCTATAAAATCAGAAATAGCATGAAGAGGGTGGAGAGAGACTGACTGTTCTCCTTCTCTTTCAATCCAAGACTGCAAAGGTACCAAATAATGCCAGCAGGTTCAAAATGAGCGAAACCAGACAGCTCTTTATAAAGTGTATAGTTAAGCTGTGGGGTTCCCTGCAGGAAGATGTTGCCTACAGTGGTTACATGGGCATAGAGGGAGATGCTGAGAATAAACTATTGACAGCTGAGAAAGCACTCCAGGGAAGTGCTTGCTTGTGCTATTCACTTCCTCAGACTTCTCTTTCTGGCCACAGTTAGAGGCAGCATACTTTGGTCTGGCCCTGCATTTCTGTTCTTATTTTCATAATTGCTTTCTGATAAAACCACCTGAGTCCCTTGCTTTGTCCCAGATACATCCCCAAACTCAGATGGAATAGGACTATTATTGTAGATACATCTGTTTGTAAAAAGGTGCTGTAGTAAATGATTTACTGAAATACACACTGCAAATCTAATCAGCAAACTGTGTTGGCATCAAGAACAGGAACCGATGATAAGAGTGTCAAGAATAAAGGAGCAATTCAGTTATTTTAGGGTCTTGCAACAACTGGCACTACAACAACACAGCCTGTGAAACTCTTGTTTTTAAAAGTGTTTTTCCATGTGATGCAACAGCCACTGCACTGTAGGTGATGGACTGCTGTCATCTTCAATCCAGCCTGGCAGAAACACATGCTTGACCAATGTTAGCATTAAGAAGGCTGAGACTCACTCCCCACCCAAATCACAAAGGTGCAAACTTCCCCTTGGAGACATACTTCCCACACAGAGCCTATAAATAGCTCTTTGGGAAATATTTTGCTCTATTTAGCGTTTTATTAAAAGCATTGTGTAAAATGTATTCTCCATGACTCTGCACTGTTCATCTGCATGTAATACCTGTGGCAATTGATTTTCTGATGGTGCACGAACTGCTAATGTAAAATGTCTGCAGAAGACTTAAAGGTGAAATCTATTTTCCTTGCAGGAAGCCTATATAATCTGGTTTTATGCAGGAGAAGTATATCTTAAAGGAACCAGAGTGCAATGCAGTTCCTGCATCTCTGTTACTGCTCCAACCTGTGGCTGCAAAGATGAGAGCATTAGCATATCACAAACACTGGTGATAATTTAAACACCTTTTATTCAGTATTAAATTGCTAGCACAATTTGCACCAGCAGCTCCATTAAATACATATTCTTCCATTTATGCCATGTGTTTGCATCCACACACACTACTGTGTATTTATCTCTGCACCCACCACTTCCGTTCCTGGCAAACCTGGTCGATTTCAGTGGCATGGAGAGGGAGAACATGAGCTGCCTCATTGGGCTCATGTCTGTGTGCAGTCAGTGCCACCACATCAGGCCCTGCAGGGTGAAACAACTCTCCTTCTCTGAAAACAGAGCTGAGGGTAAATATTGCCTACAGTATCTGCTGATGCCGGAACACTGCAATTACTTCTGAAATCTAACCTAATTACAGCTGCTGAAGAATTTTTCTCCATCCTCTTTGGCTCATTTACAGTTCTCGCACTTTCTCCTTTATGTCTCCTTTCCTTAAGTCAATATTTACCTTTTAACACAATCTTTTCCTCTGCTTCCTTCCCTCATGCAATGCTCCGTGCAAGCACAATATCACAGCCTCTGCTACCAGCTGTATCTGTGTGCAGCCTGCTCTAGTGAGGGAAGCCAAATGCACCTCCCAGGTTCTTACAGCCAAAGCTCTGACTTTGCAAAAGCAACAGAACACCTCACCTGATTTTGCATTAGTGAATTTTTTTTTCAAAGGTTTTGTTTGTATTCAATGCTTTCCCAGGGCAGCCACAATGAAATCAGAACCACATTTGCATCAACATCAGGATGACAAGCTGACAGCCACAAAAAAGGAAGAGCATGAAGTAGCCCATTTTCATTGACTATACAGCAAAGAAATAATCTAGCTCAAAGGAAAAAAGTTTTCTGAACATTTTTTGTTAACTGTATGACTACACTCAAACTTTGAGTTTAGAACAGCAAAGTAAATTGGGTTTAAATGTGTTATTTAATGTAGTAGGGTTTTTTTAAATTGTTACCAGAAATTTAGTATCTGGGCAGGGATAAGCATGTGGCAGAACACTATTAGGACCTCATTGACATCTAGTGCCTAAGGACTGCTGCAGTTTAGGAAGATTAGAAGCCATTATAAAGCGATGAATCTGATAACAGCAGATAAATTCACACTTCCACATTGTCTTGATACTGACAGTTGCTTACTGCCTTGAAAATCATAGATGGCAGAGCTGAATATGTGTGGACAGATCCACATACCCATGAGTTTGAAGATTTTTTTTTTAATATCTCTTTTGTTACTTACTTAACTTTCACATTTTAATTCTCCATATTTCTACTAGCAAATGTTACGAGTAATAATATCATCATGAGCTTAAGGCAGTGCAAGGTAGAATCTTGCACAGAATCAAAGAAAGCTGAGAAAAATTTGAAACAGCGAGCATGTGGTGGTGAGTAGTATAATTCCAAAAATGTGAACAAAAACAGTACTCAGGAAAAATAGAGAGGAGGGAGAGCAATTAGCAAAGAATTTGGAAACTGACAGTGATGAAGAAATCCGGGCCTAACCCAAATCCTGCTGAAGTCAGTGGAGAGGGGGATCAGGCTGTCTCTTGTAAGGACTACACCTTCCTGCTGTTCATCTTCCTTTGAAAGAGGTAGAAGGTCTCTGTGAAACCTGCCATGAATTAAAATATTTGTACAGATCCATAAGGATATGTAGCATTGGGATACATGCCAAAACCAGTAATACCGCAGTGCAATAGTAATACAAAATGTAATAACAATTAGTCTTTTTTCTCAGTCAAGGTAGGCATAAAGATGCTGCATTTGCATTCAGACTTCTCCCAGCTGTTCTTATTTCAGTTGTGGCACTATAACCCCTTATTATCTTCTGTTTCATTGGGATTTCCAGATTAAAAATAGCAGATCTCTTACTCCTGGGTTTGAGTTTGAACTTCATTTTCTTGAACAGCTCTCAAATCTGAACAAGCTGCATCAGCCTGATTTCAGATCACAGCCTTTTTCTCAGGTACAGACACACCATAGTTCCATACTCCTAATAACCAGTGCAGTCCCACTGAAACTGGATTTTGCCATGAGATGTATTCTCATCCTGCTGTGAGTGAACAAAAGGTCTTGTGTGGGTCACAGGCACAAACCCCACAGTCAGCCAGAGGATAAGTGGATCATCTCTTTCCCATATGAGAAGGAATTATTTCCACAGCCTTGAGCTTTGGCTGGCCAGGCTGACACACACACACACATACAGTACGCTCCACGGCAATTCAGTGTGCACATACAGCTCATGCTGCAGAAGTTTTAGTTCCCAAAAAAGCTGTAAATGCTCAGCTACAAGATTGCAAGGCAGCAAGCTTTAGGGCTTTCTGGGCACCCAGCAGCAATTGCAGTCCTTCCAAACAGTAAGCCTATTCAATATTTGGTAACTAATTTTTCAACCCATGCCTTCTTCCTCCTCACTCTGTGCATTAACCACTTAAAGGAAACCTGCAAACACTTTTTTGAATAAGCTGGAAAAGTCAAACCCTCAGGTAAGTTGTATACCTGGCTAAGTTCTTCCATGAAAACCCCGGCAACAGATTATTTTTCAAACCAGATCAGACTAACCTAAGTTCAAATCAGCAAAGTGGCTCTTCTCTTGTAATAACCATCCAGAAGAACAAGGAGTTTGGTTTTCTAGGTGAAGAGATCCTAAAGATCCTTTAGACATCCTACTCCAGGGCTTGGGGCAGCACTAGTAGAATGCACTTGAAGTTCATTTCACTGTGGCATCTCTCTGCCTTTCTATGATTTGGAGGCTGTGCTGCTGGTTGGTAAGTATGCTCTACCTCTCCCTCCCTCAGGAAGCTGCAAGCCACAGAAAACAAAGTAATGCTGATCCCCCAAAGACTGTTCCTCTCTGCAGAAACTTCTGACAAAATTGGTTACAGAAGTGTGTTACCCAAAGAAGGATCTCCTCACGTCTGTCCTTGTGCTCCCATGCTCACCTGCCCCAGGCAGCAGACACAGCTGATGTGAGTCCTGCAACTAACGAGCCACTAGATTTCTTTGCCATTTATTTGTCCCTGTTCTTCCCTCTTTCAGCATGGAAGGCAGAAAAACAAGTGGCCCAAGGTCTGTCTTGCCCCTTAGTTAATATTAATCCCTGTCCATACCCTTTTTACTTTCTGGAGAACTAAAGAGAAGAGTCTCATATTCAGTACAATTTGATCAGCTCTTTGAGGGTCCTTTATTTTTTTCTACCATGCTCATCTCTCCCACAATGTCATCCCTGACTTTTGCCACTGTTGCTATTTATGTTGATTAAAGGATGATTATTTGGGAGAACTCTTTTTATTTCCACACAAATGCTAATCCAAATGTAGGTTTCACACCTAAATTAAGGGCTGCAAATGACATCTTATTTCCTCGCAACATGTGCTGGTGTCTTCTAAATGTTAAAAGCATTTACATAGTACAGGTAATCATAAAATCATGACAGAATATTTTGGGTTGGAAAGGACTTTAAACACCATCTAGCTCCAGCCTCCTTGCCATGGGCAGGGACACCTTCCATTCAACCAGGCTAATCAAAGCCCAGTCCAACCTGGCCTTCAACACTTCGAGGGATGGGGCATCCACAGCTTCTCTGGGCAATGTGTGACAGTGCTTCACTACTCTCACAGTAATATCTAATTCTAATATTCCATTTTCACCTAATATCTAATCTAAACTTGCCCTCTTTCAGTTTAAAGCCATTGCCACTTGTCCTATCACTATGCCCTTGTAAAAGTCCTTGTCCAGCTCTCCTGTACGCCCTCTTTAGGTACCTGGAAGGCCTGTGTTTCTGTGTTGTGGTGGCCAGGCTCTGGCAGCAAGGATCTGGCTCTGGAGGCAGAAGAGACCCAAGGTAGCTCTTTTGCCAAGGGTTACATCTCATGGTGGCAGTGGCACCTCATGATATAAACCCCTGGAAGCAATAAAAAGCAAACCAGCAGAGTTAAGTGCAGCACATCTAGGTTGAACTCACACTCAACCCCATATCCCTCCCATGGTCTTGACACAATGGAGCAGCAGGTCCCTGAGGAGCTGCTGTCTTCTTCCACTCCTCCCCTTGGACCTCTGCCATGGGAGACACCTAGCCTGTGGTTCATGGCCCATTGAAAACCCTGCTGCATTGTTTCTGGGCCACAAAGGCCAGCCTATTCTAATCAAAACCAAAAGGGATTGCAGCTTTGGATCACAGATTCCTGGTGTGTGAGAAGTTGCTTACTAATATTTCATTATTATAAAAAGATTTAATTCTTTAAAATGGAACACTGGGCTCCTTGCCTAAAGTTCTTACATGTAGCATCTAGTGTAACCCTTTGGTTAATTTCCAAACCAAACTCAGTATTGTCAGTATTTGGTTATTTTCCATGTGTCACCAGACTGAGAGAAAGGCTGCGTGTTTTGAATGGCTGGTATTTCACAACATGATTCAGGTATGGGCTGGATAAAGCCTGCCTCACCCTTAGTCGCTCTGCTCTTTGTTGGCCTAATTAAAGTTTACAGCGGTAACCTAGGGAATGAATTGAGAAACAAACCTCAACCAGTCCCACTTGTTCACTTGTGCAACGGAGTCCTTCGAAATTCACAGGGAAAATGTTAAAACACAGTACTGATGTAATTTTGTAAGTGCATCCCTGTGTCTCTCTGACTGCCTTTCTCAATGTGTTATTTTTCTCCAGGTACTTGGTTTCCCAGTTTCTGAGGACGCAGGGTTGGATTCAGGGCAGGATTTTGGTAGGCTTTCAAAAGGACTGGAATACCAAATCATGTGGAGTATATATATAATCATGAGAAGTTCTTTTTCTCTAACCTTACAAGGCTTGAAGATTTTATATTATACTTCATTGTGCAACTCAAGAAAAGTACCTCAGGAACACAAATGTCTTTTATTCCACTCCCCATGTATCTGATGCTTTATTCCCTCAGGCACTACTTGTTTGCCAAAGGATTGTTTAACCACTGTTTGACAATTTCCAAATGGGAAAAAATGCTGGGTTTCATCCAAAGGAAGGGAGGAGCTTTTCAAAGTTTTGTATTTAATCTTGGTTAAAAGTAAACAACTTTACCCTTTCAACATTAGTCATGCCTGTTGTATAAAGTACAGTGTAAAAGTGCCCACCAAAGGAGTGCTCCATTTGCCCATAACTTCGTGGTTATTAACATTTGCAGAGGGGATTGAATTGGATCAAATAACTGGCTGGATGTGGTGTATGGGGGGCGCTGGACATCACAGCGGGGTGACGGGGTGAGCTGGGTGGTGGGGGTAGTGGGAGAAGCAGCGCGGCTCCTCGCTGGAGCCAGGCAGCTGGAGCAACCATACACGCCCAGCCGGTGTGAGCAGAGAGGTCTCTGTCCGCCGGTATTTTGCGAGGAATAACGCGTCTTTTAAAAAACGACGCAAGATGCACCGGGGAAACAGCCCCTGGCCCACCACCCTAACTTTGCTGGCACAGGTATGGCTGTGCAGTCAGGCCTTTTGGTGAGGACAGAGCTTGCACCAGCTACCGCAACAAATCACTCCTCTGACCAAAAACCCCAGAATTGTTCTGAAAACAAATACTGTGTCTCGGAGGGAAACCCCTTCTGCGGGTGGAAGAGGTGCCTGCTAGCAGGACCAGCAAGCCCCGGCCTCACACGCGGTGCGACGGCGCCAGGGCTCAGGGGGCAATAGCCGGCGGGGCGCGGGGCAGGAGGAGCCCAGGGCTTCCACCCGCGGGAGGTGCGGGGGGCGGCGGGGAGAGCAGAGGGCTGAGCCCGAACTGTGCCCCCGCTCTCCGGCCATTTCTGCCCTCCATGCGCAGGAAGGGCAGCCCTGGACCCCGCTGGAGCCGCCGCCAGAAGCCGGCAGGAGTGCTCGTCGAGGCGAGAGCAAGGCTCCGACCACCAGCTTCTCCCCGGATCCAGCATACCGCCTTCCCTCTTACTGGCCACTTTGCAGGAGGATTATTAGGGGAAAAAAATAAAAAGTCAAAATAGGGAATAAAAAGAATGACCTACTTTGAAACAAGAAAAAAGAAATAGCGCTCTCTGTCAAGGTTTTGCTCCAATTGCCTGCGTGCCGTTGCATAACCAGATCGGGAGCTGCTGCCTGTGCCCGGCGGGGCCGGGAACCTGCCCCGGGGCAGAGCGGTGCCGTGCCCCGCTCCGTGCCCGCTCCCGCCGCCGGAGCAGCGGGCACAAACAGGGCACAGGGTCAACCCCCGGGTTGGGGGGCGAGCGGAGGGGCCGGCCCCGGCCCGCCGAGGGAAGCGGAGCTGGGGTCCCGCCGGATCGCCCCTGGAGCCGGCGGCCAGGCACCTGGGCGCTTGTCCTGCCCGGCGGGGCCGGCGGGGGCTCCCGGGGTCAGGCTGCCGGAGCGGCCGCCGGTGCAGCGCGAGGATGTCGCTACAGACATATGTAAACGTGGGCACGCCGGGGTTTGCTCGCGGTGGCGGTGGTGTGAAACCATCCTTGATGCGGGGCTGGCTTTTTGGTTGAGGTTTTTATTTTTTTTCCCTGCTTCCCTTTTCGTTCTCTTTCCAGCTTCTCCTTTTCTTGGATCCTCGCCTGTCTCCTCCCACAGAACGAGAGAGAGAGAAAAAAAAAGGTCACGTATGTTTGGAAAAATATGTAGGTCAGTGGAACATTCCCTGCACTTGTGCACAGGGAGCCGGCGCGGGAGGGCTCTCCGCAGCCCTCTCGCTACCCACCGCCCCAGCCCGGCTCTCCCGGAGCCCACCGCGGGGAGGGAGGCGCCGAGCGCCGGGGTCTCTTTCCGCCCTCCCTGACCCATTTTGAGCACCAGCCCCGGGTTCGGTCTACCCCCCGTCCACCCCGCACTCCCCCGCTCCCTGCCGGAGAAGGCGGGCGAGCGAGCGGCGGAGAGAGCCGGCGATCGCTGCCGCCGGGGCCGCGGCTGCGCCCATGGGCGCGGGGCGCGGGGCTAGTCCCCTCAGCGCCGCCGGCTGAGAGCGCGGGGCGGTGGCCCGGCGTCGGGGGCAGGCGAGGGGAGGCGGCG
>JAOXXN010000001.1:30276601-30304473 GCA_026770055.1 Myrmophylax atrothorax | reverse complement strand
TTAATTCTCAGTCATTGGCTCATTCTTTGCCAGACCTTGTCCCATCCCTACAGGGCCAGTCAGATACGAGACTCCATGTCAGTCTCATCTCTGAACCTAACTGGCACTTCAAAAGAATTTCACATGCCTTTCGTCACAGTACAAATAACTACCTGCTCTTCAGCCCCAACACCGGCTGCCCCTCATCCAGCCCCACTGAACTTCTATGGTCAATGCAGTTAACACTCCTGAGGCCAATGCTGCCCAGTACCCCATTCTTTCAACCTGTCTCTAACACTTACCCTCATCCTTGCTATACTCTAACAGCCCATCTCTGGGTTATACACAAGCCAGTTGCTCTGCTGCCATTTGTGCTTGGTCCATCTCGGTAGGTCTCTGAAGCTTCCTAACATTGCCCAAAGCCATTCCCACCACAACATGGGCACTTGTGCAGGACCCAAGACAAGAAAGGGTTTGGCCCAGCATATGAGATATTCCACTCAGAGGGGTTTTTTATAGTGGTATTGAGACAATGGCACAAAACAGGAAAAACCCCTAAAAATCTTTGCTGATGAACACATCACATATCAATATAACAAGGCTTACAAAGCTGTAAGGTGCTCGATTCCTCAAATCAGTGAGTGATGATTTTGCTTGCTCGTTGACTTAGAATGATCCAAGTCACTGACCAGACACTGTTCTTTTCAGCAGCAGAGACAGGGTCTCAAGAAATGGGTCCTCTTTAAACTTGCTTAATGTGGGCCTGCTGCCTTTAATGGTTTTAGTTGCATGTGAATCCTCATTAGCTTCTATGTGCACACAGCTGGTGCATGATAGGCCTTGACAGAATGTGAAGACTGTGAAGCCATATTGACTTCAGGTCACTTTGTCCTGATTTTGTATCAAAGCTTTTCATAGCAACAGCAGGTTTCATTTAAATAGGCTAATAATAGCCCTCAAAAAATTCGATGTATCAGCATAAAGGCTTCCCATGGCTGAAAATCGACTTTGGAAGTTTATGGTGCACAAGGGTGAGCAATGAGGAAGCTGATGTAGTAGCTGAGGCTAAGGCATAGCCTTGCACTTGGCATAGGGAGGCCTGTGGCAAGGTTTTGCTCTTGTCTTTAGCTGAATCATCAGTTAAGCCTTGTGAGATCCAGTAATTAACTCAATTCTTTGGGTCCAAACTTTAGTTCTACTCCAAGTCATTAAACCCCAGACTAACATTAAACTAAAGCACATTATTCCCACCCAGCCCTACAGCTGTTCATGCTTTATTGCACTTACGCTCCTCTGAGCTTTATTAGCTGTGGCCTTCCCAGCAATAGCACCTGCTTTTCATCTCCATCAGTCCTTAGCCCCAACCTCAGCTCTAGCCAGACCAGTAAGAGACTTGAACAACTCAAACCTCCAGAATTAATAAATATCAACATAGATCAAAACACAGCCTTGCGGTCTGGAGGAGGCAGCCAGAAATTCTCAGCTCCAGCTTTTCCATAGCCAGACACCAGCTGATGCCATTCCTAAACCTGTATTAGTGGCCATGCTGAACAGCCTGTGCTGTCTTTGAGCTATGAATCCCTAAGGCAGAATGATGCTTTAGGAAGCAGCAATGAGCTTTATCATGGTATAAAACTTGTTCTTTGAAAATGCCATTGCGAGGTACATTTTAGTCTTCCTTTTAACTGTAGCCCAAGCACAGGCCCTGAACAATGTACTGTGTTATTTTCTAGTTTTCTTTATGCAGGAGCACAGCAATAACTGCACATACGAGTCAAGAAATGTTTGTGGATAAAGATTACTTTTCTCAATGCCTCATTGTAAAATGGAGACCTCAAAACCCAAACATCTATGTCATGCTGATGCTGGTATTTTGGCACTGCTTTTGAGAAAGCTGTAGCACAGTTAGTTTAGTCAAGGTCGTGAGAGCAGTTCCACTAGAATGATGCACATGTTCCTGGGTGAATAATCATAGTATTTATGATTATCTCCAAGCTATATTTTCACAATAGAGTGGAATCAATGTATCAGGTTCCAGTTCACATACATTCATTTTACTTACCAGTGAAAATTGATATTACCAGTCTTTGATAAGCACTTAATTTCCTTCTAGACATTTCATTTAATGCCCTTCATCCTGATGGAGTTAAATTAGCAGGACTAACTACTTAAGAGTACTGAAAAAGAAGGTAAAACATTTTTGAGATTAGATATTTGAGACAGGTTTACACATTAGCATGTTAAATCCATACAATGTAGGTGTTAAAGAGGGCTTCAGTTACTCTCTGATTAGGAGCAGACCTTTGACAAGAGCAGTGTGTGTGTGTCTCAAGACACGGGCTTCCCTGTGGATGGGAAAACAGCATTGCTATGCAGCTGCACACCATGCTGCCACTATGTATTTTAAATAGCACTGTGATATCGCTTCTTTTAGAGAAGGTTGCATTCTTAATGTAAGTGGTAATGTAAGGGTATTATTTTCCTCAGTTTAGGAGTAGTATTGAGAGCTGCAGTGGTGCTTTCACTTGGCAGGACCACATTCTTTCTTGAAACCTGGGATCAAGCACCCGGAGGTCTCCAACCATGCCAGCAAGGTCAGGTGAGAAGCAGCACGAGTACATGGCTATACCTTGCCTCTCTTACAGGAAATTAGGGACCTCTTTGCACCTTGGCATCTCCTACCACTTTGTGGGAGAAGGCCCACAGAAGTTTTCTGATTGAAAGGCATGAACCACCCACCATACACTGCTGGTCTTGACAGAATGGGAAAACTGCATGGGCAGTTCATGTCATGCCCAGATCACCTCCTGAATCAGAGTCTCAAGGTGATGATTCCCCAATGTGGAGGGGAGAAGCAACAGGTCATTTTGAAGATTTTATTCTGAAAAATGCCTATACCAGTGGACACTGCCTGCAAGTAGCTTTTGAGTTAATATGCAAATGAGACACTTCTAATATGCAATTCTGGAATATTTAAATATCTTCCCGGTAGTTAGTTTTTACTGAGAAGGTCTGAAAATCTGAATAATTCCAGTAAAGAGAAGATGTATTGCAGTTTTCCATAAAACCAGTGTCCCAAGTGTCTCTGGTGTCAGGTTTTCTTTGTTCAAACATGCCATTTTCCAGATAGAAGATCCTGTCATCTGTTGGCCATCTTCTTCTTAATTCATATTTCATAAATAACACTTCACAATCACCTTTGTTTAAATGTGCAAGGCCTAGATATGTAAGGATCTGGAAATACTTACTGAAACCTTCAATAAAACATTCACCTCTACTTTCTATTCCCTCCCCCTCTTTTTTCTTTCCCCCCAATACAAAGTAAGAATTACAAGATTGGAAAACATGGGAAAACCTTACATTGAGTGTGTTTGAGAAATATCTTTTGTCAGAATAAGCAGGAAAATGCACTGTTCAAAATAAGAGCTGAAGTATCACCCTTCCAAATATTTTTCACACAATAAAATATTTCCAGTAAAGTTACTATGAAGTCACTATACTGTGTTAGCTATGTCTTGCATATGGATGTTTATTTTCCAAACATTTCTTCTAGGAATATGAGTTTGTGCTGTATGGCTTTGTGCAGTATAGCCTTAAGTCTGCTTACATCACATCTCTGAATCTTATGGAACCCTCTTGTTAGTGGCTCAGTAATAGTGGTACTCTCAATTTCCATCTTTCCAGTTAGTTACTTAGTCATTTTACTGCTTGAGAGATATGTCAACTAGCAAGAAATGTCAATAAGTACTTTGTGTGCATTACATCTCTGTCTTTAATATTGGGCATTTTTGGTGGCTTTCACAAGCCAGATTTTTTCCCTCTTTCTCAGAGATAAATCTGGCAGAAGTCTATATGTACTGACAAAATTTGGCATGATAGAGTTTTTATTCATAAGAAGTAAATAAAAATTAGTTCTAAAGTGAAACTGAAGATATTTCAGTTTTCCCTAATGGGAAGAAAAGGCAAAATCTGTTGCATTTTATATTTATGGACATTGTGAGAACATTTAAATCTCTGGTTAGGCTATACTTTCAGCAGAAGTCACTGAAATATCCTTGACTCAGGACCGCAGGTGTAATGTAAGTGTGAAATTAGGGAGGAAAGTTTGTGAACATAGTGTTGCTCCTGTCTTTGACTTGTTTACTCCTCCTTGTGCTGAGAACCAAAAAAATGAGGATAGGGAAGGTCAGGGCGAGGGAATGGAGAAAGTCAGTCTCAGGTTTTCTTTAGCTTTCTCTGCTGGTCCAGAAAAAGCTTTTGCAATTGAAAGAGTGCACATTCAAGTGAAGAGGTGGGCCACCAGCAGCCCAAGCTCATTTCTCACTTCTAAAAGGTGCTGTCATAGGTGTATGCCATGTGTTGTGATGTCACTGTCCCCATTTTAGTAATGCCAAAGGAAAAGTCCCTACATTGCAGCAAAGGCCAACCTGCCTGTGTGCATGTGAAGAGCTGGGTGGTGTCAGTGAGGCTGGTCATGGCTGGAGTGGGAGTGCTCATTTGGACTGGGCAGTGGTGGCAGCCATGGTGGAGAGAGAAGAGGGAAATAAAGCACTTCTGGAAACATTTTGGTTTGGACACATTTTGCCCAATTGTTCAAGATAGCATGTTTGTAAAAAACAAGCAAACAAAAAACCAACCAAAAAAACCCCAAACAACAACAACAAAAAAAGCAAACAAAACCAAACAGAAGACATTTGCGTTTGTGTGACTTGACTTAGGTCTTAATACAATACTGTGCTCTGTAAACAT
Organism: Myrmophylax atrothorax; assembly: GCA_026770055.1. NCBI lineage: Eukaryota > Metazoa > Chordata > Aves > Passeriformes > Thamnophilidae > Myrmophylax > Myrmophylax atrothorax. The sequence goes on along the minus strand of JAOXXN010000001.1, from coordinate 30,299,745 downwards.
GTATCTCTGCTACCCTACAGAAACAGAATATATATATTTGAGCTCTTTGTTGTGTTCTCTTTTCTGACTTCTCTGTTGAGAGTAATTCTCCCTAATCTTCTGAAGTGTGGTGAATGCATGTCAGCATTGCATAGCAGGCTAAAGGAAATTTAGGGTTAAAGGGAAAATAATTGCTTCTGTGGCACCTTTGCCCTGTAGGAACCCTAAATTAAACAAGTACAAAATCCAGGGGAGGTGGGGGTAAGTGGTGCAATATCAAAGCACTTAGTTTCCTATTCCTTCTTGAGCTTTTTACTCTTCTGCTCTTTCTGGTAAGAACACACAATCTCTCAGATGTGTTTCTTTTTGAGAAGAGTCCCTTCTGCATTTGTAGGTAAGGAGCATCCAATTTGGCTTAATCAGAGGATCTTAGAGTAATTCAAATGTTGCTTGGTCTCTGGTGCACAAAGCAGCAATTTCAAATGGGTTTTTACACCAGATACAGACACTCAGAAGGAACCCAGTTCGTGCTGCTTCTGCCCTGGCTTCATACCCTTCCCGTGACCTTGGTTGCTGGCACAGGAGCCACAGGTTGCTCTGAAATCCAAGGACTTCCTTGCTCACCCTGCTGTGGCACAGCCTTGTGATGGCAAGCAAAAGCAACATGTTGATAAAGTCCTCACCCATGAATCACAGGCTTCTGAAAGTAGCACAGGCAAAGGGGGCTCACTGTCACTGTCTGTTGTCTTACTGTTTTCTTTTAAGTTTCACATTTCTCCAAGATGGGACAAAAATGCCTCATAATTTCCCAGCTTTCCTGAGATTGCATTTGCCACCTGCATGACAGGAGAGAAGATACAGGCAAGGGATGCAGTGCTTGGATTAGCTATTGCAGCAACCGAAGTGCTGAAGTTGCTTGTGCATGCTTAAGTAATGACAATGCTGAGGATAGTGGAGAAGAGTCCCCCAGGAACAGAACATGAACATTAATTATAGGGGAGAAAATATATTATTAACATCAGACAGCACACTACAGGAGATCCCAGTGTGACTATTAAAGGAAATTAATTACCACCTCTCTTTACCTTTCAGATCAACGCTTCTTTGTAATGAGAATAATTCCTTCATTGTTACCACTAGAATTATCAAATGTAAGAGAACAATTTTTCCTCGTATTCCATTCACTGCTATTTTGCATCTGTGTTTTGAAAATAAATACTTCCAGTGGAAGTTCCCCAGACTAGGCTCAGGCTCTGTAAAATGGAAAGATATGCTAAAATACTCATTCTTCTGCACTGATAAATGTGAAATAGCATTCTGTGTTCAAATTATTTTCCATGTAACCAACTTCCTTAAAATAGTGCAGTTAAGGAGACACTCCTTTTTAAACTACTCCAGCTTCACAACCCCTATTTCCAGATCCCAGTGTATATTCCAAATAAGTCTTGTGTGAACTCACATGAGAAATTTTTGCTGGTAAAGTCAGAATTGAGGTCAAAACTGGACTAAAAGAAAGCTCATTACAACTTTAACATCTGTAATCCACCCTGAGGAGAGAAATGAATGCAGAGAGCAGGCTATGGATGCATTGTTTCCATTGTGCTCTTGATTAACTTATAATTCACAAGTGAGGGAGTGTGAAGGAGACTGCTGACTGATGGAAGGTCACCAATTCCAAGAGGAAGTAAATGGTATATAGGCATCCCATTCATCACTTTATTTGTGTAACAGCGTTTGGGATTCTGTCTCTCTAGAGTAAAGCCCATTTAAAATCTTTTAATATTTTTGCAAAAGCAAGGCTGGGGAGCTTGTGTAATCTTAGTAACAAGAGAACCATATACAAAATCCACATCATTCCAGAGCAGCCAGTGACTTTTTCCTTGAAGAGGGTGCTAATCCCCCCAATTCTTCATGATTGTCCTTGGATAGGGGCCAGTAATTATCATGATTCTTTCAATCCCCCATGAAGATCTGCCATCACCTTATTATTTCTAGTGTAATAACAATCCTAAGCTTTGCTCTAAGGTTTACTTTTGCATTATGGGGAGTGGCTGGTTCTTGGAAAATCCTTTATTACAGCTGTGGATCTAATTAGTGTCAGATTCCTAAATTTTGGTATACAGTGAAGATACAGTGTCAGTTGCTCCCTTCCTTTGTAGAAAAGGAGATAGCCAAATATCTGCAAACACCCAAGCTCCAGAATGACTATTTCACTTTACCACATTGAAATGGAAGCAGTGAAACAGTAACTAGTGTAAGCCTAGAAGGAGAGGAAGAAATCAACATATTTCCCCTTTAAAGGCTTGTTTGATTTAAGTAAGACTCAGAACTAGAAAGTGGTTGGTAATACAAACATCAGGACCAGATGGAGAAAAGCCCTCTGTATATATCTGTATTTTTACTTCTGCTAAGTAATACCATGGCAATAGGGCAGCCAGACATGAATGAAATGACACTTTATTTTCTTCTACAGTTTATTGCAGAAATAATAAATACTGTGCTGCACAGAGTCAAATTGATGTATGTGATCTTCTGTGGGTTTGGTGGCTAAAGCAATCTTTGGAGCAGGTCAATGCACATTCACACTTTCAATTGCTTGGGACAAAAGAAAACTAAGTGTACCATGAAAAATGCCATCACATAACATGGCATCCAAAAGATGATGTATGTCTTTACTGTGATATTTTTATTATGCCTCAGAGAAAACCCATTTTAATGCACAGCTACAAAAAGCCCCACAGATCTTAGGGCAAAAAAGGCACACACTAAACATTGTAGACTAGCATTTTCTGACACATAAACTGGCAGAACTGCAAAAATGCATGAGGTGGGACATAAGCTGCATCTTTCTGAATGTTTTGGGTTTTTTTTTCCATGTTAAGTGTGACTTGAATGAAGTTGTAATGCTGAATTTTGTAATGCCTGCTTGGGAAGACTGAATTGCCAGATAAAGAAACAAGGGAAAGCTATGTCATATCTGCAGCATCTTAAGTGTGGAGGAACCAAAATACAATTTTAAAATAAGTTCTTAAGCTGCAGAGATTTTCTTTATTCATCCTACTACATAACAAATACAACACTCAGTGTAACAAAAAAATACCTTCATCCAAATTCTGGCTCTGTCACACCTGCAGCATGCAGTGGGACTGGAGCTGTGCTGAGCGGGCAGGCTGCTTACCCAAACCGTGACTCCACATTAGCAGGAAACTGCTTTACACAAAAAGCAGCTGCTGTGCTTGGTCATTCCAGCTCCACTTCAGTCCCTCTGTGTGTAGTGCTGGATCACAGTTCCAGGTCTGTTTTACAGAGCTTTCACTCCACACGTTTCAAAGGTTGTAACTGTTGTTTCTCACCAAGCGGAGTGAGAACAGAGCCTGGCCTCTTTCTCCATCCCAGCTGATCTGCTGGAGAATGCCAGCAGGCAAAAGGTATAGGGCATCCACACCTGGAGGGGGCAGTGCTGCGGGAGGAGGTGGCATGTGAGCAGTCAGGAGGGCAGGTTCATGCACTACAGAGAGGGGCAAAATCCAAACTGAGCCCAAGGTAATGGGTTTGATAGTTTAAGAATAAGGAATCAGCAGATGTCTTTGAATGCATGTTAAGAGTGACAGGTCAAAGATTTGTGGTGATTAGGTTTTGAGAGAGAGAAGGAGAAGCAGCCTGTCTTCTGAAACATGGCACAAAGCTTCAGTCTTTATTTGAACATCTCTTTGGGATGACAACCTGTGATCCTTCTGTTTTTAGGATTGGTTTTTTCCCTTCCTATGGTTTCCACAGAATAGTATCTGCTTCTACTTGCAGTTTAATTCCTCAGGACTAGACTAGAGTAGCAAAAGTGCCTGCATCTGTGAAAAGGATAATTTAGGGGAAGGGGTCAGAGAACCTCTTGTTTCCCAGAGGGGTTTCTTAATGTACCTCAGCACTAACTCAAAGATACATTGCATAATCAGTGCAATTCCTAGCAGCACCTGAATTTTCTTTCAATGTTTCTTATCCAAGGTTTGCCCAGTCTGTTATTGCTTATCTGTACAATTGAAAATCAACCTAGCAGCCAGGGTATTGGAATGCTACACAAAATAGTTGAAAGCTAGCTATGAATTTAGGAGCTGTGCTCGCTGTTCAAAGATTTACTAATTTTTTTTTTCTAGGTAAGGGGCAAGTTAAAACCTTTCGATATTTCAGAAAGAAAGCAGCAGAAAACACCCCTGAGGACAGGCTGCCTAAGCTCTGATCCTGTATCTGAGGTCCAGTATCAGTGTTTTTTCTCAAGAACAAAGTAATTCATTCAGCTAAAAGAGGGTGACGTTGACTTTGAAAATTAAAATCAATGTTTTAATTCAATACACATACAATTACCAGCTGTCAAATGGCATGTAATGCACTTTTACTGAAAAAAACAACAGCACAAAAGACCAGAAAGGAGGCTTTGACAAATGCTAGGATCCTCATAATGATTTTTTGTGTGTTTTTGAAAGCAAGACTGCAAAGTTAAGTGCTGTAGATGATAGGGCATTATGCAGAGGGCGTAAAAGGACCAATGGTGTTCTTCAGAATACATACCACTGCTCTCTGTAATGCTCTGTTGTCACAAATATATGGTGATTAGCTATTTATCAGCATGAAAGCACATCATAAAACATTCTACATATCATTGAGTTTCTAATAATCTGTGTCACTGTGAAGATTAATACATTAAGTCAGTTCACGTAACTTCATGAAATACCTTCCTTCTTCAAGATTTGTGTTGGGTTTGGCAAATGGAGGATGAAACACTGATGAAATGGGAACATCTACTTTGGTAACTAGTCTGTGAAATAACACATTTGTTTTTTCACTCTGGGGTAACACTGTTTTGAGGGGGTAATGAGAATGCCCCTGGTGCTGCTGTCAGCTTCCAAAATATCTCACCTGCCTTTTCTACTACTACAGTCCTCTTTAGACTGTGTTTTGGGCCATGGCTTACCTATATTGAACTCCTGCAGATCTTTATGTAGCGTGAAGGCATGCTAAAGAGCACCACTGCATTTTAAGATCCATATTTTTAATTTTGGATGTCAAGAGATCAGCACTTAAGTCTGTATTTACCCATCTGACTAACTACCCTTCCAAGCATCCACATGTCATCCCATTCCAGTGATTTAGCACTACCTGTGTTTCCACTTGTACTTCTACAGAGCTCCACTGTGTCTAAGGATAATAAAGGATAAAATCGTATTTTATTATTAAATAAGGATAATAAGAATAATATAATATTTTATCTAAAAGACAAGCAGTGTAATTACTGTTTCTGAAAACAAAACCAAAGAAACAAATCAACCTTAACATTGCAAAAGGAGAATTGTTTGAAATTGCAGAAGACCTCTGAAAATCCATCCACATAATAAGACAGCTAAATATACTGCCATCACTAGTTTAAAATCCCACATTTGAAAATGTTACCCTGAGCCCACTCAGAAAGACATGATTTGGAATTAGATGAATGATGAATCCTAGGGAAATACAACCTTCTCAGGTTAGAATGTGACTGATGACACTCATCCCCAGTTCAGGGGGGAAGGTGGAAGTTCATTTAGATTGATTTATTAATGTTTTCTCCAGAGTCAGTAAGATACTTGATAATTAATGGCACAGAAATATGAGTTCAGATTAAATCCTTCATAAATTAGAAGTATTTAATTTAATAGTAATTTAGAGGATTTTGCAAAGTGCCAGAGCAAGATAACTGCATTTGCAGAGGAAGCAAGATTGAGAGAACTGTCTCCTGGACTGATGCAAGTAATGTATCTTTATAGCCATGCGGGTCAGAATTCAGTACAAGTATTACTATCCTTCACATCAATATTTCCATGAAGAGAGAGAGGAAATATATCAGGTAAACTGTTCTCTCGCATTTTTACTCCTCACTCTTTAACTGCCTAAAAATTTACTGTGTACTTCACGGTATATTTTGAGACTTCTCATTATTTCTCAGGATAATGTCCATTTTAAAATAGCTTCAAAAAAGACAGTGGACCAACTGAAGCACAGTTGCAACACCATTGGAGATCATTCCTGTAGAATATTTCCAAGTGATAAAGAGATAAGAGCAAATCTAAGGAATGCCAGCCTTTTAATGCCTTTCTGTTCCAGCTTCCCATGACTAACAATAGCTTAAACCCTTTTGGATACCCAAGTCAGATGCCAGTTCCTCATGGCCAACATCAGGCTTTAGCTGTTGTAGCAGCACACGTGCTTCCAGATATCCAACTCCAACATACAAGACATTATTTACGGCAGTGCAGAGCCTCTGACTCAGACACTGGATCCAGTACAACGGAGTGGAGAGGGAATGGCATGTGCTTGTGCAGGAGGAAGGCAGCAGAGTGCCATGATCCTCAGGATGGTTTCACTTGAGAGGAGAAGGTCCTGGCCCACAGTGTCGTGGGCAGAGGAGGAATCAGGACAGGGAGAGGCTGTTGCTGCTCAAGGGACAGAAAACCCATAAATGGGTTCCCAAAATATATATCTTAGCCCTATCAACTTCCAGAAGTTGGACCAAGATAGCTGTTTTGCTTAAAAATCGGGTCAGTTAGACATTAATGGTAATGGAGCAACATTGAAAAGGGTGAGTGACATACACAGACCCCAATGTGCACTGTGAAAGTGCTTCTTGAACTTTCTGTGCAATTTTCCCAGGAGTTTAGGTAATATGGACCATTTCTTTTAGGAAAGGTAGGTTTTAGTTTTCCTGTCCCATGTCCTTTAGAGTGAGGTGGTTAGAAACAGTAAGGTGACAATTTTCAAAATGAGAGCTAAAGGGCTGTGCCTGTGATTTGGATGAGGATCTCCCTATTTTTCTCATGCCCATTTGAAAAAGCCCTATTCTGCTTTGGGGGATTTGAGAGATTCCCTTCTGCAGATTTTAGGACTGGAACATGTTCCATCGTGGTCAGAGCGGATAAAGTGTACTTAATTCCCTGGTCTGTAGGTGGTTCACATTGGCACAGGCTGAAAGGTTTAGAGTGCTGAAGTTTACACATTCACAAAATCTTGGTGTTCAGATTTAACATTATGTACCTTTTTCACTTGAAGTAGGAAACAATAGAAACCATCAGAAAAGTTTTCTCAGGATCTTGCCTTTTAAAGTATCTAAAGGAAGGAGGATGGCGGGGATGGGGGGGGGAACACACCCACAGGGAACTTACTATTTTTCTGTTCTAAAGCAAAAATGCCCAGAGGCAAATACCCCCAAAATAGTGTGGCAGTAGGATGAAGTATAAATTTTTCAAAATGAAGTGCCATGATATAAAATCTTATACTACCTTTGGCACAGTTCCTATAAATTAATGTCTTTTCTGGAGGCACTAAATTTGCTACAGACACCCTTGAGATTGCTTTAAACCCACCACACAAGGAGCAACAATGGCATTTCTGCAACCAAATATCCCAGTCCATCCAGTGACAACAGCATTTTTCCTAGGGTCCCCAAAACTGCCTTTGGGATCCCTCCTTTGGTGTGGATTTTAGAAACAGGACATTGGACTTTCCCTTTTCTCCTCATCTCAACTCATAGCCTTGCAAATTACCTCTCCCAAGTGCTTCACATGAGGCTACAAGCCAGAGTACCCAACCCCAATCTCAGCTGCCTGCCAACTGCTTCTCTTGCTTTCCTTTTTCTCTTTTCCCTTTTCTTTTGCCCCCTAAATTGAACTGCTCTACACAAGATTTTTTTTGGTGACACTGGGTAAATATGTAAACAAGCAGACCTACAGTGAGCTGCATTGTCGATTAACTACTTCTCTAGATAATACTTCAAAATCTGCAGTCACAGTACTGGCTTACAGAATAGATGGGATGTAGAGTACCCTGCTTTCTGCAGTGTAGTTAATCCAAAGTTTTTAGATTACCTGCAAAATTCATGGCGCATTGAGGGTTCAAGTCGTGTTTTTCCATATGTGATGCTCCAGTAATGGCCATGGCAGTCAGAAATGGACTGTGATTCAACATGAGTTGAGGTCTAGAATTATGTCAGGTCTTTTTCCTCTCGTAGTTTTTATCCTGGTAGGTAATTATGCAAGATAGGTAAGAGCACTCCACAACTGATGCCCTTTGGGACACAGACACACACTTCGTGTGGCTGTATGAGTATTTGATACAGATGGCAAATAAAATAACAAGTCAACTTGCCATTCTGACAGCAAATTTTGTTGCAAGTGGAAAGGGAAAATGCACATTCAGAATGGAAAGCAACACCCATCACAGCCAAAAGATGCTTTCCTCCCAATATCATTTGGCACAGAAGAGAGATTATTTTGCAGTTCTAGCTTGCACAGTACATAAGCATGGGGTGAATCAGCACATCAGTATTTCACTGTGGTTTTCAGACTGTCTCTATTCCTTTTCAGAGTTAATATCCGGCAGAGGCATAATTTGATCTTTCGCTATGGGGCTTTTAATGACTTCTCTGTTTCTGAAATGCTGCAGTTGAGTGAATATGCTAAAATCTAAGAGCACTTTGCACTCTGTGGACTGTATCCTTCAATTAGCCCGTGTTCCATAGGACATTACCCTGAGACTTCTTAAAATCTCTGCTTCATTTTGGTCAATAGGAAAAGTTTAATGTACAATATAAAGTAGGAAGATGTTGGTGTATGAATAAAAAATATAAACAAAAGGAGTTAGAGTTCTCTCATTCCCCCATTTCATCAGTTTAAAGCTGTCTTTATGCTAATCAGAGACAGATTACTGGAATGCACTATGGTTTAAAAAACAGAGTTTTTCAATTTATTTCCTTGTGTACCATCCCTAGGAGTATATCTGAATTCTGGAGCAAGATCAGTTTTAATTGATTTGAAATAATCAGATTCCAGACTGACTATATATCTTGATATGAATGATTTCAGGCTCTGCATTTCAGTTGAACATACAGCTTAAGCTGTAAACTTGTGTTCTTCAGGATCCCTCTTTTTGAGTCACAGCTATCTAAAGGATGGCTGGATTGGGGTTTATACTCAGAGGACCAAGGCAGAGCAAGGGTATTTGCCTTGCAAGCTCCCCATGCAGCACCACGACACACGTCATGTACGACAGCAGTGTTTCACCACAAAAATAGAACATCTATCAATTACGGTTGAGGAGGCAAAAACCTCCCTATAAAATTCAGACATAATCCCCTGAGAATGTTGAAGCCAATAGCAGAAAAAAGGATACAAGGTGCAGTAAGGACCCATGAATTAGAGAATTTCCCAGGCAGGAAGGTGATATCGCCCTTAAAGCTGGCCTTCCACTGGAGACCGAGTGCAGAGACTTTTCCTGCTTTTATAATGGCTTTGGGTTTGTTTCTCCATGTCTTATTTTTTAGTCATGCTGACCCACAAGATCAGGAAATGCTCTACGCTTGGCACAGCAAAGATTTGAATTTTCATCTCGTAACATTTTGTTTTCCAAATCACTGTATTCCCAGTAGCACAGCAAAAATCATTTGCTTTAATGCAATTGCTAATAATGATGATATCAACACAAACCTCTGTTTGTTCATATGTTGAGCTCACTGAATAAAGCAGCTTATCATTTATCTGTGCAGAAGCTTTTAATTAGTTTTCTGAATTTACTCCAGAGATTAATGGGCAGATGATATTCAATATATGCTTTATTGTTTTAATTTCTTTATTGAGATATCTGAATTTGTATGCTCTTTCCTCTTTGATCCTTTCTCTCTCTCTCTGTTAGTAACTGTAAAGTATTTGGCTGCACACAGACTCATAAAAAAATTCCACTAGGCTGTCGCATCTGGGTGGTGGTGGGTGGTTTGTAACATAGGACACAGCAGCAAATTCCACTCTATCAGGGATTATAAACTGTACTCAGAAAACACCATTTATACTGGTGTCACTTGCTGGAACTTTTCAAGATTTCCAATAGTCAGATGGGGAGGTGCCTTTTCCTGCTCAGATGGGATTAATAGTTTGTGAACTCAGGCATTTCTTTTTAGTTGAGATTTCTTTTGACCTTTTCCCCCAGCTGCCACCTTTCCCCCTGGCCCTAACCATCAACTTCTGTTGGTCACTACAGCATGGCTCCTGCCACCCCTCAGTCTCCCGCTCACCCTTGGGATTGCTCTGGTATGGGAGAGCTGTCCTGTGCACCTGCCTGGTCTCCTCCACATCTCAGGTCTGTTTCATGTGAGTCTCAGCCTATTCACATGGTGCACATGGTCTTGTTGAAGTCCACATGGGGACCCAGAGTGGATGACGCTAAGCCTTTGAGCTCTTTAGGGAAAGAACTTTAAATCTGCACTTCCAAGGGAGCAGTGGTGTCACTGACTTCCCTGATGGCAGCCAATATCCACAGGCAACTGCCATTCTGGTGCAGGGACTATGCCCTCTTGTTGCCAAGAAAGGAAACTGAGCCCAAGCTGCTGAATTCATTGTTGCTCTTAGTTTTTTGTACCTTGGGAGAAGGTGCACCTTCGAAGTGCAGATAAAAGGGAATGGAAATCCTAAGTAAACAGTGCATCATTTTTATTAAAAAAAGTGCCCTGTGTAAATATAAAGTTCAATAGTATGGTTTTGTTGGCCCAGTAGGAGAAGGATTAAAAATGCTCATTAATGGGATTTAAAAGCAGGAGTTCAGTTATATTAGCTACAAAAATATAATTATCATAATTAAGATTGCAAAGCACTAACGAAGCTCTTTAATAATTATCCTTTTTCCTTAGAGATTCATTTTGTAAAACCTGATTTGAATTTTACATCATGTTGGAGCAACTTTATCACTGTAAAAACGGGAATCACTGGTCGAATGGAGGGGCTGAGACCAGCAGTACTTTGCACATCGGTGGGGATGTGCCAGTGCCACAGCTGGAGCATGGCACAGTCTGAGACAAGAGGGCCTCAAGGACATAAACATTTGAGATGGTGCAAAATACAGGTGCAGCCTTCGTCTGATGTTGTCGCTGAACTCTTGGCAGGTTTATGGACTCAGACACAAAATTGGGAGATCACAACTGAAGAATATTTGTCGCCAAAGTGTCATGCAGCCAGGCAGGTTGGGTGTCTCTTGCTTCCCTGTGTATTTAGGTTTAGCAATGCGCAGGCAAACCCTGAGCTGACTGTAGCCTCCTGCCTTGCTCTGGTCAGAAATTACCCTAAAATTCTGTAGATTACATTATCTGCAAGGAAGACAGAAACCTACACAGAGCAGTAGTCTGTGTGGTCACAGGCTTGCAGGGTCTTGTCTGAGAAGACAGAGAGAGAGCAAGTTCTCAAAATTAAATGACAACAAATTGTCCATTTAAAAATATCTCCCCCAAACAGCTTTTTGTGATTCATCTCCCCAGATGATTAAATATTTTGTTCTGCAGACAGGGATATGGTAGTTACTACAGAGCAGAAAATTTAGTGCAGTGTGTGAGTTATAAGCAGGTAAGTTATCAAGCTGTTAACACAAAAGTGATGGGATTATTGGTGTTGATATCTGTATTTATTTCTGTAGTATTGTATAGGGATTTTTTCTTCCTGTACAGCAGCAGATTTAGGCCACAGCTTTGCCTCTTGCACAGAGCAGGGAAGTTGTTTCTTCTGGCCGTCTTTCTGCCAGAACTTTTTCCCCAACAACTCCCACCTCCAGCCCCCCATCAATGGCAGAGCAGCTGCAAACCCATGGGTGTCACCATGCTGTGATGTGCACGAGGGTGAGGAAGGCCAAGGAGAGCACTCACTGCTTGGCTCAAGTCCTGATCTGCTTCTTGGAGCTTGGCCCTCCATTTTTTGCTGGTTGAAGAAGCAAACAAATCCCACACAGTCAGGTAGAAGGCAAGGACTCTGGAAGAGGACAGTCCTTCACCCTAGGTCGTGTTTAATGGAGAGGGAGATGCCACATCAGAATAGGAGCCTAAAACTAGAAGTAAATTTGGCTTCATGTTTAGTTTCTGCTTTCCTGCTGAAATCTCCACAGAAACATGTAGCCTCTTATTTCAGCCCTTACATACAGAGGGGACGATCACAGCTGGTGTAAATTGTGACTATTAATTGACTAGTACTGTCAAAAAATCAGAATTCCTTTCTGGAGCAAAGTTTTCTGCTGTTAGCAAAGTTAGTGCCAGACCCAGAGCTTTTAAAAGAAGAGTTATTTGGTTATTTGAGATCCTTCCATAAACACTTAACAAACAAACAAGTGGGGAGAATGAGACCAGCCTATCTCAGCTCCTGGACATCTTGCTTTACACCCCAGTGCCACCATATCCTGTTCAATTGTATGGAAGGAAATAAATGATCTTGTCAAGACTATTGCTGCCAGAAAACAAAGAGAATGACAGCATTCCCATTGAAAAAAACCTGATTCCCAGGTAGTTCATGCCAAACAAAATAACAATACTCATTTGGCTGACAAATAAATACTTGCATATTCTGCCAGTTTTCCTGTATTGGCTGAGCATTTGACCATCGAAGATCATAGGTCAGATGTTATATTATTCTACTTATTCAAATATTTGCAGAAGCACATAAACTTTAACAGATTCTTAGAGCTGAGAATAATACTTTATAACTGAGACCCTTGTAAAGGGAAGATTTCATAGCTAATAATTGCAAAACAATCTGTGCATCTCTACCTCCACATTTAGACCTGGATTTTGCAAAGATACACATACATGAGGGACTTCCTGTAGCAGCATAGAGTTAAGCACATGTTAAAGTCTTTGTAGATTTGGGACTTCTGACACTATGAGGATTAATGTTTTATAAATACCTAAAACAGATTAAGAACATGAGAAGTAGAGATAGAAGAAAAAAGGTTTAACATTTAAGGGCCATTCTTATGAGAGGCATTTTTCTTCCTCTTTTTTTTTTTTTTGCTAATTCTATCATAAAGTGAATCTTTTTTTTAAATCAACATCTAAAAGTGGCATGACAAACACCTGACATCCATGCAATGTTAAGATGTATATCTCACATTCTCTTTTCCTAGAGACCAGGTTTATAAAGCAGGATAGATGTCAGAGTAAGGGAGACAGTGCACAGGCTATTTCTAGCATAGAGACCAAAAGTGTAACAAAATAGATTTCAGGAACATATGTAATTTAGGAACCAATTCAGAGGGGGTGATTCATTTAGGATGTTGCCAGTGGTAGCCAGCTCAGTAGATTCAGAATCACAGTGCATTTCAGGTTGGAAAGGACCTCAGGAGATTTCTAATCCAACCTCCTGCCCAAAGCAGGGCCAGCTCTGAGGTCAGACCAGGCTGCTCGGGGTTTTGCCAAGTCAGGTCTTGAAAGCCTGAAAGGATGGGGATGGCACAGCCTCTCCAGGCACCCTGCTCCATTGCCTTGCTGTCCTCATGGCAAAAAGTTTCTCCCCTGTTCTTTAAAACTTAGGCCCATTATTTCTCATTCTCCCATCCTGGACCAGCTCTGAGGAGTCCAGCTCTGGTTCCTCATTGACCCCTTGTAGGCAATGAAGAGACTATTCGGTGTCCCCAAAGCTGTCTCTTGTCCGGACTAAGCCATCCCAGACACACCAGCCCCTTCCCATGAGGCAAATGCTCCAGCCTCCACCACTCTGATGACTCTTTTCTTAGAAAGCCCCAGACCATCCATGTCACCCTACATGTTGTATAACAAGTACCGAGTCAGTGGACATAATCCCTTCCCTTGCTCAGGCTCTGCTCCTGTCCATGCAACTCAGAGTCCTGTTGGCTGTCCTTGTCACCAAGGCACACCACTGCCTCCTGAACAGCATTCTGCTTGCTGCCTGCCAGGACTTCTAGGGACTTCCCTGCAGAGCTTCTCCCTGGTCAGTCCATTCCCAGAGTCCATCCCATCAGAGTGCAAAGCTCTTCATTCCCAGGTGCAGGATTTGTCAGTTGTGCCCATTGAATTTCATGAGGATTCATGTCTGTCCTTTACTCCAGCCTCTCAGTCTCCTCCATGATGACAGCCTTGCCTCTAAGCATGAATCCAGGGTGAATGACATCCACTGATCTCTCCACATCCACAGATCCTGTCATTTCATCATAGCAGGAGGTCAGGTTACTCTTGGTAAATCCACACTGGCTATTTCCCATCACCTTCTCCTCCGTGTTCCCAGCAGTGTGCTCCAACAGGAATCATGATTTGTTAGGGACTAAAGTGAGGCTGACTGGCCTGTTGCTTCCTGCCTCTCCACCTTTTTTTAAGGCCAGCATTTGCCTTTCTCCAGACATCAGGGACCTCCCCAGTCTCCACAGCCTTTCACAGATGAGAGAGATCAGCCTAGCAAGGACACCAGCAAGTCCCCCAGCACCCAAGGAAGGCAGATAGTCAGTCCCCATTGACTTGTATGGGTCAACTTCCCTCAAGCTTCCTCAAGTTCCCTGGACTGATCTTCATCTGTTGCTGCTGCTTCTGCACCTCCCAGCCCCTGCCTCCAACAGAGAGGCCTGGGAGACCTTGCTGGTGAAGAATGCTGCAAAGAAAGCATCAGTACCTCCGCCTTACCTGTTTTACTGTCACTAATATACCTCCCCACACACCCCCAGTACTGCAGCAGTCCCACACTGGCTTTGTTCAACCTTTTCCTACTGATGCAGCAGCAGAAGCTCTTCTTGTTGCCCTCAACATGCCTTGCAGGTGTCAACTTTAGGTGAGCTTTGCCTTTCCTGCCACCATGTCTACATACCCAGTAAAGTCACTACAGAAAGACAGTAGCTCCGCCGGGTGATTTACCATCCCTTGCCACTTTGCTTATGCATAAGCTTTCACAAATGTTTGGCTGTGCACAAACTAATAATAACTAAGCATTTAGCTTCCCTGAGCCTCAGTTTTGTTGTTTAAATGCACCCAGTATCTTCAATGCGTTAGCCAGGCTTTGACAAACCTCTGGTCCTACAAATGTCAGGTGTCATCATGCAGGGATCTGAGCCACCTTGTGTGCCCCATGACAAGCCCAGATGCTTCATCTCCATGGCTCATACAGAAGGCGAGAGGGCTGCCAGCAGACCACTGCAGTCACATCCTCCTCCGTTCATCACACGCAGAGATGTTACCAAACTGACCTACTTTCCCCATCCGCCCACGGAAGGCTAATCCTGTTTAGCATTGCTGGAAGGGGCCGGGCACGCGGAGAAGGGCTCTGAGTTATACAGATGGCAGTCTTTGCTGATTAATGTTAGTTTAATTTGTTTGCCTTTCTGTTTCCAGCCGTGCAAGGGGAGAGTAGAGCAGCAGTTGAACACAGAGATTCACTGAGCCTGTTCACTGAAGTCTGAATGGCTTTAGTCAGTCAGTAGTAATAACAGCAATAAGGAAGATAACAAGCATTCATATACTGATCATCTTCAGAGATCCCAAGCACCATGCAAACTTTACACATTGTTCACAAGCTAGAGATAAAAGACACCTCTAACTTAGCCTGGCTGCTCTCCAGCATGGTGCTGCCGACGTCAGCTGTCTCACTCCTGACTTAAACTGATGTGAACTACACCACATCTACAGAGGGATTGCAGGCTGCACACCCCAAAATTCAGCCAGCACCAGGGTAGAGGGGGGGAAGCTGTCTAATAGCACACAGCAATAGATGCAAGGTTTCTGACATGAAGAGAATAATACCTCTTCCCACCAAATGGAAATATTGTGAAGAATAAAACCAGAATATGCTCTGGGCCTTTACTTCTGTTCATCATAATTTCATAATACTCAGCTCCATTACCTGTGAGCATCTTCCTATCATCCCCAGTTCAGAATAGTGGAGCATTAATTTATGTTAAATTCCATTATTTGCATTGTCTGCATATGAATTATTTTTAATGTCTGTTTTGCCTTAAGCCCATTCCCATCTAAAGATTCATTGTACACATATTTATAAAACATGGAGCTGTCCATGAGGTTCATGAAGTCCAATATTTTCTCAAAAAATTTTCTTCTTTTTCAGAACCCTCTAAACAGCCTCTTCCCTAGTATAAACAAGATGTAGTAACCTCCTGAATGCAGGAAGACTATGCTACACACTGTCAGGCTAAAGTAGGTAACTCTAAACATATATAGGTAACTCTGAGCTGGACACTTAACAATGCTACTGGGTTTTTCCTTTCCTCCCAAAAACAGTAATTCCTGTAAGAATCTCAGCATTACGTGACCAATGGTAACTTCAGACTGCCATTCTCCCACTGAAAAGTCACGTAACTTTCTCAAGCAACAATGTATTTCATCAGGAAAGTAATTTTTCACTATCTTTTCTGAAGTTTTCTAAAGACTGCTCTGTTTACATTTCGGTGAATCAATTTTTGTTGCTATGGGTAGAAATGCGCTATATTATGGACTCCAGCATGTTCTTGGAACAGTTCATAGGTTTACATCTTACAAAAAAAGAATGGAGGGGTGCAGTTCAGTTTGATAGGTCTGTGAATCTGTTGATTTTCTCTGATTTGTGTTTATACAAATTCTTCTCCTGTGTGTTCGTGCTATTGCCTTCATGGTGGGATATGCAAGTGCTTCATCCACATCACAGAGACTTGGAAAAAGGCATGTAAAATGGTCAGCTGGTGACTTCTTGCCTGTCACCCTACGACCTTTCCTGCCACTTCCCATTTGCTAATCTTTCTCTTTGCCTGCCAGCAAGGCGTGGAAGGGAAACGCCTTACTTGCTAGTGTGTGGTTCATTTCAGAGCTCTGCTTAGCTGAGATGAAGTGGGTAGAACTGCTAGCCATGGAGGTGCTTCCCAGCATGGGCAAGTCCCCATCTATCGCACACTATTGAGGACCCATGGGACATCACCACTGACCAACCACAGTGCCCATCAGACCTTGTTCATCACCCCTGGGCAGGGGACCTGACAGCAGTGCCAGCACAATGACCAAGCCACACTGTCCCCTGTGCTAGTGGGTGGCCAGAAACTGTGCCCCTGACTCATGCCCAGAGCATGTACTTCTTTTTCGTGCCTTCTTAACTGTATCTTGAAACCTGCACACTATGTGCAGGATGCCTGCAGTGCATGGCTGCATCTGGCCTTTAAATCCTGAACCCCACCAAACATACCCATGTGTCTCCTTTAAAATGCTGAGCTCCCTGCTACTCTCTTTCCTCCACTTCGAACTGGGGGCGAGAGTAACTCCCTACTGAGGCAAGCGTGGAAACAACACTTGAGCAGAGATAGTCACTGGAGGCTGAACAATGTGTTTGGAAGGTATGGGAGCATGTCTACCCTACACCTTGTTGCTCTTTTCCTTCTCTCCTCACAAAGGCAACAGTTATTGGGAATGTCAGAAGGTAGTTTACGGTTCATCCCAGTTTTTTGTCCCAGTTTTCCATAAAACCCTTGCCCATCCTCTATCTTTGAGAGTATTGTTCTCAAGAACAGTATCATCATCTTTACTTAGGATAGTTGTATTGTACCAACATCCAGAGTGGTCTAAGGGTGAGGTCTGAGATCTAAGGCTCAGGTATATCTGTCATGGGTGGGAAGCAGAGCAGGGTATGGTGGGAAGCACCCCTCTTCCCAGGGCTGAGCATACCCTATATAGGACAAATGGTTGAATACCCAAGCAGGCCTCTGGTGTGATGGAGGCAAACACCTCACCATGTCAGAGAGGGAAGGGGAGGAAAGGTCCATTTTTTGACTTGCACTGCCCAACATAATGACCAGAGGACCACAAGCACTGTGATTTCTCACCAGGCTTCCCCAGGCACATCCCAGGACCTCTGAAAGAAATTTACACCTCTGATTTAAAAAAAAAAAAATAGAATCGAGTGGGTTGGAGAAGACCTCCAAGATCATCAAGTCCAACCCTTGGTCCAACTCCAGTTGGAGTTAATTCAGTTAATTCAGTTGAGTTAAACAACTATGATTAACAATCCTTGTTAAAATACCAGGCTGATTTGTAGGAACTGTTAGCTGGCCTTGTGGCAATTTAATGGGAAATCAACAGCTGATTACTTACATTTGAGTGTCTATAGCATATCCTTATGAGCAGTAGGACAGGAAGGAGAGAAACCAACCTCACCAGCACGGAAGAGTAGTAGTTTAGCTCACTAAAATACATGTTTCTAGCACAGGATAAGGTGATCAGTGCCAGATGAATTTTTATAGTGCAAGTCCTGTGTCCACTGGGAATAGACTGTATCAAAATAAACATGTGCAACCTTTCTTCTGGAGAGTCCCTGGAGCAAGCTGGCACTCTGCCTGAACTACTTCTTTCCCAAGCAACTATTCATTGTATGAATGAATGGTGTGGGGATGTTTGTGCTGTTATTCCCCATCTGATAGCTAAGCCAGGGGTACATGGTTAACAGTTTTGGCCAGTCTTTTGTTTCTAAAATGCCATTTTCCCCCACTTGTAGGTTATGCATCTTTCTGTGTGTTTGTCTGAGTACCACCCTGGTGGGAGTATGTGAGCTTTCTCCTCCTTTTTCCAGGTAGTTCCCATCTTTTTGAGGTGTAGTCTTCACTCCTTGATGATAAGGCCAATATTAATGAAGCTCCAAATATAACTTGTCACTGTTAAATACTCTGTTGGCAGGAGTTACATCATGTGACATTGTTACCCATAGTTTTCCAAATTGTTTTTGTTAGCAAGAAAGAATTCTTCAAATCTTGAGAAGTCGTTGTGCCATTTACTTTTTTATGTCACCTCTTTGAAGGGGAGCTATGGCACAAAGCCATGGTATTTACTGATTGCCTCTGTCATTGCAATGAGCTGGAATTTCCTCCTAAACCAGGCACTGACAGGGATGAGACAGTAGATTTACCAGTTTGCAATCTGGGACTTTCCCGGCTAAGGAACTGGGAGGATAACATGAAGCAAGCACGTTTCACTAAGCACATATCTAAGTTACATGCCATGGGTTTCTTTGTCAAGGTGTAAGCCAGCATATGGTGGGGCTCAGGAGAGGGATGGCAATACCAGGTCGCAGCAGTTGTATGCTCTGATGTATTTATTTTATTGAGAAAAAGTTTAACTTCATATGGTACGTAAGTACTGGCAAACCCTGTTAGCAATGCTTGTGATGCTCTGGAGATTTTGCCATGTGAGCAAACAGAAGCAAAATGACAATTAGAAATTGTCTCACGCTAGCAACAGCACAGCAGGTCCAGAATTTCATGTCAGTCAGTGAGAAACCTTGTTTACTGGAAGCTGGCCATGAGTACTTTACAGAGCTAGCCAAATCCTTGGCAGAACAGACCAGTTAGATCTGTTGCTCTCTCTCAATAGTAAAGGCTTCCTGGCAGTGTAATTTCTTCATGGTTTACAGGATACAGCTGTAGGAAGCCCCTTTCCATTAGGTACATTGTGATTCTCTTAAACAGCCGGAGCTGAGCAACACTGATGCTGACTGCCTCACCCACTCCCATTCTTCCTCACAGCCACTCAGAGCTCTCGTGCCCATATTCCTGCTTTCTATTGGGAAACCGGAGGAGGCCTCAGTGCAGCAGAGGAGACCTTTAAGGATTCAGGGAGAGCAACTTCTTTTGCTGGCACTGGCTCATTTTGCTTGTAATACCCTAGATGCAACAAGGGTGTATGCTACAGGGTTTGTGCTGTGCTGTGAGGGTGGTGAGGCACTGAAACAGGTTGCTGGGGGCAATTGAAGATGCCCCAATTTCTGGCAGTGTTCAAGGCAACCTGATCTAGTGCAAGGTGTGCCCCCACCAGTTGGGGCAATGTGATCTTTAAGGTTCCTCCCAACTCTGTAACATTGTATGATTCTATGATTTTGAGCAAAGGTTTAGCATAGAAAGACTGCAAAATCGTAAATGCTGACCACTGCTGTGTCAGGGATGCCTTTTTTATTCTTGAATCTGATATGTGAACATTTTGGTTGCAGTAAGTGAACAAATAACAACAAAACCCACTGAATATTGGCACTACATATTAGCCTGAATTAGTTGGAAACACACTTGTTGGGATGACAGTCTCATTATGGGACTGAACAAATAAGCACCTGAAGTATTTGTAAAACACTGGTAAGTAAAATTTAGCTAGGCCTGTAAATTTTCCTGGTCCAAAATACGGAGTAAGATGACTGTTTTGCAAGTCCAAATAAATATCTGAAAAAAATAAATGTAAAAACTACTGTTACTTTGTTCTGTATAATACAATTCAGCAACTTAAATTTGCAAGTTATTGCTTAAAAAACCAGTCCTTTGGCCTTCATATTTTCTATTTATTCTTACCCATAAATGAACTGAATGCCGTGAAGTAGTAGCTTTGTCCTCCAATCAGTGACCCGTGGCTTTAATTCTTCATGACTCATTTGATAAAAAGTTCCAGGGTAGTTTTGTTTTCTTAGCTAACTGTTGAGTAATGATCAGGTAGAATATTGCTGTAAGAGAACTAGTAGCAGAAGGAAGGAATTTATCCACTGTTCTTACTATAAAGAAGTTTTCACTCCTGGTTTTTATAAAATGTTCTTCAAACAGGCAAATTTATGTGTGACTCACATGTGGAAAGTAACATGGGCTTAAATAAAGCCTAGCAATTAACTTTACTTCCCCCCCTCCAATTTTATTCATTTCTTACATGTTGAGGACTCACTAAATGAGAAACATTGATTGCTGAAAATGAGTGTTATCATTGCCTGTCATTACACTGCTGCTTTGAACGTGACGCTTTGACAATATCCAGGGTTTGTAGCAGCCTTGTGCTGCTGTTTCCAAAAATGTTTGTGTGGGATGCAGCACCACGCGACTTTTGTACCCTCCATGGGTGCCTGGTGCATGAGAAGCTGCAGCAGCACAGGGTTTCTTTCTCAGGCTGAAGTGGTTACAGTTCAAGCATCCTTTTCTCATAAGGCCAAGGAACAAAGGAATGCGGTCAGTGAGCTGGTGACAAGTGTTTCTGAGGCACTCAGCCTTCAGCTGGACACCTCTTGTATTTTTCCCTTCACCTTGCCTACACAAATTTACTGAATTGACCCTTTTCTGTGGCTTTATGGACATATCTTGTGCTCAAAGTACATTATTTTTACAGTTCAAACTGCTGGAGCCATTGGACTACAAAGCTGACAGCAGATCACGACTATTTGATGAAGATTAGCAAAAAGAGTGATGGAGATGGCACAGTCCCCACACTCAGTGTCAGCACTGCTGGGCAGGCAGTCTGGCTGGGCTGCAAGAGAGATTTTTCACAGGGTGGCTTATGCAGTGGGATTTATGAGGATACTTTGGGGTGTAATTCAGTAGAGTTGCTACCATCACTTTTGGTTTTGGGGAAGGAGCCATAGAGGAGGACAAAGAGCTCCCAGTAGGAAGATCCACCTGGGAATTCAGAGGCATCAGTGATGCTGACTCTTTCACTGGAAATAGTTTTGGGGGGAATGTGGGAGCACTGAAAATGCCTTTTCAATTTGGACAGACCCCAGGGTTCATCCAGCCTGTGAGTTTGCAGAGAGTAACCTCCATATGAAAAAATCTCAAAGAGGTGGCTGTTTTTTGTACTGTGCTGATGCACTGTGTGGTGCCTGGGAGCCTTGATCCCTGGCTAAAGCCCCTAAGGGGAGCATAATGCTCAGGAATAACATTACCCACAGTGGATGTTTCCTAAAATCAAGGGCTGTGGCATAAAGCACTGCTGACACATTTATCTGACCTGGATATCATCACTCTGTTATTAAAATGAAATAGAGCAACTGTGAGATTAACCTGCAAGTAGAGCTAACAAAATGACAATTCATAATGATTCTCACATTTCTTCAACAGAAAAAACTGCTTAGACAATCTAATGGATGAAGATGAGAAAGACAGGGCAAAGAGGTGAGCACCTTTTCTTTTGTAACATTCTGTGATGAGCTTTATACTGTTTGTTGCTGCAGAAGCTGTTTTATCCATAATCAATTAGTCAAAGAGAGAGAGAGTAAAATACAGTCAAGCACAACTTGAAAAACTGCCATCTCACAGACTCCTACTCTTGGCTGCCCTGTAAGAAGCAAATAACGTAGCAGTGTTTCCTGTGGATAGTGTTAAAAAAGCCAGGGCATTGATTGTTTTCTTCACGTTACTGCAGAACATCAGAACTGAAGCACCAACAACATACTCCTGCCTCTATAATATATCATCTGAGCTTCCCAAGTGTACAAAAATGTGGGGTTTTAAAAAAAACCAAAACACATTTTGCAAAAAAACCCCAAAATAACTGAAAGAGTGTGGGGTTTTTTCCCTATTAGGATGGTCATTTATTTATCAATGCCTACCTCATAGTAATGCAAACACCCAGAAGTTACCTTCAGAGCAGAGAAAGACCGTGAAAAATCAGCTCAAAACTGGCACAAACCTATATTCACATGTATCCTGCACTCAGTCGAGTCCTGGTTGGCGGGAATTCATTGTAAACCCTTTGTGGGGGGAGAAAAGGGGTGTTTCAAGGCAGAAGACCTGTGGCAATAAAACTCTTAATAACTGTCAGAGCTGACCAGCATCTGCAGAAAAGTGGTTTGGAAGCATTCGAGGTTATCAATGCCTCAGCCTGCAGTTTAATTACTTTGGAGAGAGCAGTGGGTTGCCCACATTTTTCCCCTTGGTTCCCTCTAATGAGAGTATTTCCAGTCTAGGCACAAGCAGTTGATCCAGTTTCATCTCCTTTGATTCCTTCTCCGCTTCTTTCCCTCCCTGCAGCTTTTTCTCACCAATATAGGTCAGCACAGGCTGCAGCCAAGCTCAGCTGTTCCCCTTTGCTCCCATTCGGAGAGGGTGCAGAAGGGAGCCTGCCTTGCAGTGCCACTTCACCTGCTTAAGGCCTGATTATCTTCAAGATATTTGTATGCTAATTGTTTAATAAAAAAATGCATTAAACAAATGAATATATGAAAAAATAGGATAACACGTATCTTCACTATCAGTGATTGTCATCACCATCTGATACCGTTTTCATACTTTTTGTTCCCAGAGGAAATTTTTATCATACCTTGGGGCAGGCCTCTATCAAAGTGCATGAAAAAAAATGATAACTTTGAAAATGAAGAAAGGAAATTGCTTCTTCAGATTTAAATTTAAGTAATGTTTCTTTTTAGAAATAAAGTGACATTTGAAATCATGAGAGGCTTCATGAAGGTCTAAAGTTAATATATTATACTAAAACCATTCAAATTAATTTAAAAGCTACAGGTTTTCTTCCAAAGCTTTAAAGAAAGTTAAACTCTGGAGAAGCCATTTGATGAACATTTTGCTGCCTTGTGTTGAAAACTGAGGACTCCCACCTGTCCCATGCATAGGGGAAATGC
>JAOXXN010000001.1:30248103-30276555 GCA_026770055.1 Myrmophylax atrothorax | reverse complement strand
CAGTGCTGAGAAACATGAGAGAGGATAAAAAAAGCCAAGAAAATTGTTCTCTCTTTCATTTTCTTTGTTAAAAGTAGCTGAGACTGGAAATTTCTGGATCTATGTCTTTGGGGGTGGACTCAAGTCCGGAGCTGAGTGTCTCAGGTTAGAAATACACACACACCCCATTTATATCTACTGCAATTTATTAGGCACATACAGTTTGTATTATACAGACATGAAAGGAGGATCCATCCTCTCACAAGAAGAGGCACTTACACTCCACCCCTGTATCAGGTGTCTAATATTTGGTGATGATAAAGAGCTCTTCCTTTTGGACACTGGTTAAATTGAGCCCCATTCTGCAGCATCTGACTCCCTAAGGCACAGCTCCACCCCAAAGACCTGAAAACTAAAGTGCGGATACGATGGCACCACACTTGGGAGCACTGAAGACCTATGTGAGGTCTTCTGATCTTCTGGAGATCAGAAACCATAATTTCGTTTTCAGTTCTTCGATGCTAGATGAGGTTTATTTTGTTTTATGGATTTATTAATTCTAAACACAAAGTGTGCTTTGTGCACTTTTTTCTCTATTTTCTCTTATTTCAGCTTGCTTTGATAGTAAATAATCTTAAATACTTTTTTTGCAATTCAGTTGAATTCCAAATTCCAACCAAAACCCGCTTGAAGTGAACCATGAGAAAGTGCTTAATCATGAAGACTACCACCTGCCATTTTCCACTGAAATAAAAAGTAAATTTAAGAATCTGAATGAAGGTATGTGGTACAGTTACTTGCATTGATGCATATATAACATACTTCACTGGACAGTAAAAAGAAATGCGAAATTTAGTGTACAGTCCCATTTCATTGTAAATCAGCAAATTGTAGTGGCTACTAGTCAGTATCAGTCTCTCTTTAACACAATAAGCAGCAAATATGTAAGAGAACAAAAATGGCTGGTTTTAACACATGTTAAATTGGTGATTTTGATCATTCTGAATTCAAGCTTTTCTGTATTGCCTTTAGCTGTATTCACTAAAAATCCTGATTTTATTCATACTGTGTTTCCTTCTTCCCCTTGTACGTGGTGTAATCTTTTTGGAGTAGCAAGGAAGAAGGCGAACTGGGACAAATAGTATAGAATTAAGACAGAGGTTGTTTGGGCTTACTGTGATTGTATGCCCTAGCAGTGAAGTAAGCAAGTCTAGGAAATAATCTTCAAAGGGAAGTGATGAAAACTATCTTACTTAATACATTTATAACTATACTAAACAAAGTATTTTCAACTCTGCAGGGGTAGTTTTTCTCTCTATTTTTCCCATTTTTTATCATTTTTTTCCTTTTCAAAATTTTACTGTAATCATTGATTCAGATCTTAGTAAAGTTATTTCCACTAGAGGAGTTTTTATATTTCCTTTGTGAATAAAATGTCAAGTGTTAAAAATAGATACCTTATATTTCTGTCAAGACTTTTTTTTCTTTTTTTCCTTCGAAAATGCAACACTTTCTCTATCGACAGTTGGTGGTTTATTTTATTTTCAGGGAAATCTGGACTCTTTAAGCTTAACATGAACTGAGGATTGAATTATGAGAATGTAAAATGTTGATATTCTTAACATTCCCTTGAACTGTAGAGAAATAGAATAAGGCTGGAGCTTTTCACATCTTGTTCTGACAGCCTTTTGCACTGTAATAAGAACAGGCTGAAATCAGTCAGACAGTATCCACCCAATCTCTTGTGTTCAAAGCTGTAAAATAATCAAGCATTGGCTTCTATCCAGTGTATCTCCAAGTGTGTTCAGGATTGAGAGCAAGGCAAACAAAAATTACCCTTCTGTCAGTAGTAACATCCAGAAGCCTCTGTAGTGATTTCTCTGCAGAAAATGTTTATTGCCATCCTGGTCCTTGGAGAGGATGTAGATGCTGGGCTAAATTCTGCTCTGATTTTCAGCAGTGTGCATCCAGAGTTGCTTATGAGGCACAGCAGAGTCTTGGCTTTTCTTTGCTGTCTACATGTAACCCAATTTTTTGATCTTTACGTAATTGACAAGGCAAATCTTGTCTGCTTGAGGACCTTTCAGAAGAACAAGAAATGCTCTGGGTTATATTTATTTCTATTTTCACATGGCCATGGAATTCCAGGGGATAACCTCCGAGCCATACAATTTTTGTATTCATGGGAACAATTCAGAAAACACTTGCTCATGTATAGATTGACATATAATTTTTAAAATCCCAAACAACAAAGTGTACATGCTGAAAAAATTATCAACAGCCTTAATGACAGTACTATGATGGTGCCAAAACACCCCAAATGAAATCAGATCCTTTGTGTGAGCTCTTCAAACACAGCAGTAGAAGCAGGCTCTCTGTGAAGAGTCTGTGAGCTAAACAGACAAAACTAGTGAAGAAAGCTGTAGAGTATTCATTTTACACCTAAAGACTCAGGGCACCATGACATTAAGTGATTTTCCCAGTGGCACGCAGAGGTTAAGGGCAAGCACTTCTGGCACTCTGAGACCCCAGGTCTCGGAACACATCCCAGCCTCAGACCTGGTCCATATTGGGATAAGCCATGCTGATGCCCTCTATCCTGCTTGCCTATGTGACCTTGGAAAGGAAAATGAAAACTTGGCATATGAACCATATGGGAGCTGCAGCAACTTCTACTCATATCCCTGATCTTAGTGGCTGGAAGACAATGGCCTTATTCTTCTCTGCCAGCCTGGAGATAGGCAGAGCACCTGTAACCAAAGTGGGAGGTTCCTCTGGGTAAATCCAGCTCCAGTGCAACAGCTGCAAGACTGGGGTCCCTCTCTTCTGTTAAGACTGCACCGATGGCTATGATCCAGTCCCCAGTCCTCTTTATAGATGATTTTACTGTTACTGTTACTCCTATTTCTGCTAGCTCTGAGTGCCTCCTCAGAGGGTGCATGAGCTTTCAGGATCCCACATATGTTTAGGAGATGGACAGAGCTCCTTCAATTGTAAGCTCAACCAGAGTGTCCAGAGGCAGCACAGAGGGGTGAGCAGAGCCTCCATCTCTCCACTGGATACTAAAGGCAGCTCAAAGACAACAGGAGGTGGGAACTGTTGTCTCCTCCTTGCCTCTGCAGTTTTGATGGAATCCAGTGTCAAGTCTCACAAGCTGAGGCATGTAGCAAGCTAATTTCTTTGTGTCTACATTGCAAAGAGAAGGTACATGATCATTTTTTTCTCTTGGTCTGCTCATCCTTTTTTTTCTTTTCCCCTGTCTACAGGGCTTCACGTAACAAGTCTGAGAAGAAGAGGCGTGATCAGTTCAATGTTCTCATCAAAGAGCTCAGCTCCATGCTTCCAGGCAACACTCGCAAAATGGACAAAACTACTGTGCTGGAAAAGGTCATTGGCTTTCTGCAGAAACACAATGGTAAGATTTACTGCAGCTCTTCATGCGCTTGCCAGACAGTTACTATAATATCCTGTTTCCTTCAGTGATTATCAGAATGGTTTGAGGGACCTAAAAGCACCAACATAAGGTGTTTGGGGTTTTTTTCTATCGCATCAAGAAGAATCATTTGCAAACACTGTGCTGCCCAAACCCACGTTTGCTCTTTAGTTGAAGATGACTCTCAACCTGCTAGAGAAGGGAGCAAAGGGCAAGAGCCAAGGGAAGGAGGGCAGCAGTGCCCTGCAGCACACCTGAAGGAGAGAGATGCTTTTAACAGGAGAGATCTGGGGCCAGAGGGAGGATTCCTTCCTTGAAATTTGCAATATTCTGAGCAGAAGAACAAAGCATTTGCCCCACCTTTTCCGCAGACAAATGCAGGGAAACAATCTGTTCAGCACCCCTGCTCCTCAGTGGACTGTGTAGGACTCCATTTTCCACATTAAGCAGGAAACTCAGACCAGAAAGGGCCTCAAAATGCATCCACAGATAGCTAACATGCTTAACCTTGTTTGCACAAGCAGAAGCTACATCATATTTGCACAGCATACCGTTGCAGTAGTAAAGTTCAGCCTCAGAAAGCCAGAAGTTTATTCTTTAAAATACTCACAGCAGTGACATTTAAGTCCCTTAGAAATGTACCTTCACAGAGGGCAGAGGAGATTTCTAACCCTGCTGATTTAGTCTGTTTGGTCTAGTTTCTACTCAGAGGAATGGGCTCTGTGGCCTTCTGATGCATGGACATCCACCAACAGCAGTCTTTTGAAATGCTTCTCCCTTATAAATTGGGGCAGAGCCCCTGTGAGAGAAGAGTCTTCTGCAGGTGACTGTGAGGAGTGTCCCCAGCCCCACAAAACAGAAAGAGGTCTCATGAGCTGATGCACCACTTCACCTGGCTCACCTTTGCTCATCCAGCACCTCCCTCCTGCACTCCCTGGAGAACTCTGGGTGAAAAGGCAAGACTGTAAAAACTCCCATATCATGACTCCCAACATAACAGAGTCACAAATATCAGTCTTACTGAGGAAATAATTATAATGGTTCTGTTTTGGAGTGCAGTTTCTCCTTAAATGAATTTTTGCCACTCTGTGATTCTAATTGTTTTCAGGTTGGAAAAGGCCTTTAAGACTATTGAGTCCAACCATTAACCTATGGTTTTATACAGGAGGGGACGACTAGGACATTTCAAAGTTTAATAGTTGTATATACTTTCTTTAAAACAACAGTAATCACTTTTCTTTTTAGCTGCCCAAGGCATAGTAAAGGAGGATGTGAATATGCTCAAATATAAAGCCAAGCAAAGAACAATCAAACAAGATTTTAGTAAGTGTAGATAAGTGTAGGTGATGGCCCAAATAATTGACTCCAAAAGGCACTTTTTCTTGAAGAACAACTAGGTAAAAGAAAGCTAACTGTTACAAATCCACAGCAATTGGGTCAAAATGTGACTGGGTTTTGTGCACTTGCTAAAAAAAGCAAGTGTTATCTATTTTTAAACCAGATTAGTAGTTACACAGTATAATACAAAGCATCAGCATTTAAAAATGTTGATTATCTTCAGCATACTTTGGATCTGGTTTCTTCAATTGTATTTCCCTTTCATTTAGTAGGCTAAACCAAGATTTTAGTCATAATGGATGAGGAGGTCAATTTTCAGACTTTTCTTCTTCATAAACAGCCTCCTTCTTCATAATCCACAGAATCTCCCAAATCTCAAGTAATTCTTCCAACAGTCACTATTTCATGTACATTAGCTTTTCCAACCTACAGATCTGCTAGAAAGTATCCTATATTCTGAAACTACCTAACAAAAATCTGATGGACTCTTTTTCTTAGTTTGGTTTCCAAACCTCTGTAAAACCATGGGAGCTGTGGAGAGCTGCCATGCCATCAATGACAGCCCCCAGCCAAGGAGAAAGCAAGTTGAACGAGCTGGTGGAAGCAGACGGCTGCATCTCCACTAATACAGCCTGAACGGAGGCTTTGATTTCTTCCTAGCTGACAAAGTGCACAGGCAGTCATATAAATTTACTGTCTTTAGTATCATTAGCATTTGCATTTCTCTGGCCAGTTTGCCTATGTGCTCTGAATACAGAGCATTGGGTGTTACATGTTCTGAAGCGTTAATCAATAGGCTTAATTAGCAGGCGGTGCTGAAAGAAGACAGTGTGTGCTCACTATCCGCTCACTACTAGGGCTGAGTGAGGGAGCACTCTTAGAGAAGTGGAGGGAGCAGCAAACTAAACCAGCTCTAGTCTCTCTGAATTCTAAGCTCTGTCCCCCATAACCCTGTCTGACTCAGGTGGAGCTAATGTGACTGACTGCTTTCCAAAGAACCCAGCTCCCTGCAGTGCAACCAGCTGCTTCCAGGCCCAGTATGGTCTTCAGTTTCGGTGTGAACCTATGCCTTGTTATCCTGATGTGCCTGCACCTTTCCATGGAAAGCCCTGAGGGGGCAAGCCTTCTGCAGGCTCTGTGAGGTCCGGATTGGCCAACAGTCAGGCAGACCTTGCTTTAGTGTCTCATGGGCTGACAGCACAGGAGCCTCTGCCCTCCAGACAGGATTATGGGATGAGATGCTGGTGCTCTATTCCCTCTCCTGGGCTGCCCTGCACCGTGAGGCTGGAGGTAGGCATGAGAGACAGTGGTGGCAGTAGCATCAGTGTAAAGCTGCTGCAAATGCTCATGTTTCCCTCACATTTTGGAAAACAGAGCAATGGGGCTTTGCCTGCTGTTTGGGGTCATTTCCCTTTGGGCCTCCTCTGATGGAGTTTTCTTGTTGCTCTTTGGCACAGAAACTGTAGGCTGAACCCTCTCCAGCATCCTAATTTTGAAACTAAATTGTAAATAGCAATTTGACATGTGCTAATCCTTGCCTTGATTTTAATTTCATGCAAAGTGGTTTTATCTTTTGTTCAATACCCCCGTAATGCTGCTTGAGGCCAATGGTCTTGTGAATACAGACTCCCACTGAAGTCAGTACAAGATGAACTGAGTAAAAAATGAGGAAAACATTTCAAGATTGGAGCTGGTTTAGATAGTCATTACTGTTTCTGTATTGCAAAACCCATGCTTGAAAACTGCAATTTTTGAATATAAAGGTGATTTCTCTCTTTTCATAGCAATTCATATATAGTATTGCAAGGTAGAAGTTAATTTGAATTTTAAAGATCTAAATGTTTTGTTTGTCTAGAAGTCTCAGCACAGACGGAGATTTCTGAAATTCAGCAGGACTGGAAGCCTTCATTTCTCAGCAATGAAGAATTCACCCAGCTGATGTTGGAGGTGAACATGAATACATGCCTTTCCTAATTTTGTCTAGCAGTCATGGAAACACCCATGAATCTAGAATAAAATGTCTTATGCAGTTCCAAAAGAGGACGTTTCAGGTACTGCTGTATTTGACTGTCAAGCAGAGCTATCACTGGGACAAGGGACTCAAGTCCCCACTTGTTGCTCTTCTCTCTCGGCGGTGCTGTTGCACTGTGCTGCTGCAGCCTGTTAAGCTGCACAGCAACTCCCAAGAAGTGCAATCCAAGGGAAAGATTAAAATCACAGGTTATTTTTTGCAGAGGTGAGGTAAAGGGCATGTGGCAGTTCTGTTCTTGGAAGGCGTTAATATTACCTAATATTTATGCAAGGCTGGTACCTAAAAAGCAACAGTGTCACGTCACTGTAGTGCTAGGTGCTGTACAAGCAGATAAAGCCTGACAGTAACTCTTTCTTTGATACAGTTGATACTTCCACTCTGATTTGCAAGGTCCTTATCAAAAAAATTTTATTCTAACATTTGCAATTAGAGTTTTTAAATTATACCATAGATCCTTTTAACACTAGCTGGGATTTGAAGGGAGGTGACTCAATGGCATTTATGTAGGTTCAAAATGAAATGCAAAAGAGCTGCTAAAATGTATTTTTCTCTCTCAGTAACAGCTAGAATCGTCTTTAATAAGGTCCTTTGCCTGTACTAAACACATGGAGGTTTCATGGCCCCACGGTGTCCTTTGAGAACAGGCTTCTCTTCCTCCCACAAATGATGTGAACATGGGACACGATCCAGCCTCTGGCAGTGGAGAGGGAAGGATGTTGGGGAGCACCTTAATTCACCAAGGGGTGGCATAAAGCTGGGGCACATTGCTGGCTCCCAGGGGCTGACAGTCCCCTGGCCATTGCAGTTTGTTGTGATGAAACTCCCCAGTCCGGTTTTACGCAGTGCTTTGCTCCCATTGCTCTGAAAACCACCCATTCTCAGTGCACAGTAACTTAACATATGTAACTTATTCAGTCTGCACTGAAATATGTCCCTCAGACAGCAATAAATTGGCAGTTGTTCTGACAGGCTGGGCCTTTGTTGATTCTGCTTGTATGCTACAAAATTTTAGATTAAAACAATCACTTTTGTTTTCCCAGCTTATAAATCACCTTCTTACTACTGTGATTTTCCATGCCCTTCAAGATAACATTGGGTATTGGGATGTCCTGTTGTGCCAGATGTTCATCATTCCCTGCTATTTTGCCTTTCTACTAATCTTATTTTATTAACATTTGGACAAGACTGTTTGAAGTTTTTCCCATCCTGTTATTAAAAGATAGGACGAGTTTTTTCGAAGCACTAATTCAAAATAATCAGAGCATAATTGACTGCAGTAATACATCAGCTTTCCTGAAAATGGCCTTTTCTTACCCCATTGAAAAGGCTGTCATCAAACTACACAAGAGTGGGCATTAGGCTCTGTTTGTCCATCTAGGACTATTGCAGCAGGGAAATCTTTGGAGAGGGATATGCCCTCTTAATGTTGGAAGGGCCAGTCATGAGTAAATAAAAATAGAATTATGTATGCATCCATTAACTTGATTTTATCACAAAATTCTGATATGAGTCACTGTATAATTTGCATTGGATATGAAATAAAGACTTGATTTTTTAAAAACTAACAACCTTCACCATAGTAACGTGCACAATTCAACTGCCTTGTAAAATCACTGCTCTCTTCCACAGGTTAACAGCTATCATGCTTTTATAGAAAACAGCTTGAATGTACCACACTAAAGAAAAACATTCTCTGCACTTAGATTAACAAAATCAAACTAACTATAGCAGCTGGAGGGTTTTTAGAGATGCTAAACACTTACTCTTCTACTGGGGTATAAGTTATTGACTTGCTTTTCAAAAGATTGAAGCACCAGCAGATTCCCATTGACTTAAATAGTTGTGGGTGCTCAGCATTCTCTGGAAAAAGGAACATATGTTTGTGTGTCTATTCAAGGCTTTGTGTTTTCCTATTTTTTTAAAACAATTAGCATTTTCCAGTGTTTTCAGAATTCTTTCCTTTATTGAAGTCAGCGGTGGAGGGGGTGGGAATGATGTGGTGTGGCTTACAAGATCAACTGCTAGTCTGGCTCAGAGGCAGGCCTGGATTTGCAGTATGGTTTTGTAGCACTGTGGCACCGTGGTCATGAGGTTTGCAGTACACCTGTCTGCTGAGCAGGTATTGCCACTGGAATATAGTCAAACTCTGCTCTGATTCAGTCGTGCTTGCAGTGCCTTTGCTGCTCAAATACTGCTGGCAACACTGACTCCAGAATACCAAGGAACTGACAGAAAGGACTCAGTTCCACTTGAAGGTTTGGAAGCCTCACCAGTGACTTCCTAATGAGCATGGGAAGGTTTTACTATGTTCTCTGAGCACCTGCTATCATGTCTTAATTTTGGGGGGCATTCTCCTCATAGTGATCTAAAGCTCATCTTGCTTTAGATCACTCTGAGGAGAATACCCCAAAAAAACAACAATCTTGCTTTAGATCTCAAAATCTACCTAGATTTAACTTTGAACAACACTGAGCTCAAAACTTGGCTTGTCAGACTAAGAAAAGACTAATTTTGAAGGTGAAATTGCACCTGTACAGAAGATGGGGATAAGGCTGGTATTTCCCTTCAGTGCTAGGAATGAAGGGACTTACTGCAAGGTGGGACTGAAGTGAGGAAGAAAGTCTGCAGAAGGGTAAATCTCGCTTGGAATGAGTAATCTAATACCATGCCCTTTAAAATAAATCACTCAATTAAAACTCAAGCTAAGGATTATTTGATCATTTGCATTGCTTTTACTTACATGAAAGCCCAGTAATATACAATGTTACATTAATACAAACTGAGATTTATGGAGTTTGCAGAGAAGTACCATTTTGAGATAGGACTGCATCCTTTCATCATCCTTTGATATTTACACAGAGCTCAAATGTTCATTTTAATAACTTCCAAGGGATCCAGTCTTAGTCATTTTGCATTATTAAAATGTGTGATTAATTTAAAAACTGAGACATGAAATGTTCCTGTGAGCCCTTTGTTGCTTCAATAGTAGGTTTTACTAGACTACAAAGAGTCTTGTAAAAGTTAAATCAGACTGTAAAATCAGAGAATTACTGTTCTGCAACTTGAGATAACGTTCCTACAACTCGGTAACAATATGGTGCTGAAGTCAAACTGTTTTGATCAACACATGATGAGACCTCTGTTTACACCACTCATTCCTGTTAAAGCACTCTCCCCTTGTCTGTTTTCCTTAGGCATTAGATGGCTTCATTATAGCAGTAACCACAGGTGGAAGCATCATCTATGTGTCTGACAGCATCACACCTCTTCTAGGGCATTTACCGGTGAGTAATTCTGGCGTTGGCTTTTCTACTATACATCATAGAATCAGGTCCTGGATTTTTAGAAACAGATGTGAAAGGATGCTGGGAGTGGTGTTTTCCTGAAAATGTGGTGAGGGAGTTTGTGTTATGTTGGCTGCTGCTGTTGCTCAGCTCTGTTCTCTCTGTCTGATTCATACCCTTCAGGTTTTTGTTGCTATGAGGCACTTCAGCTTGAATGGAAAAAGCTCTGCAGGAATAGTCTGGCCAGGGGAGGGACAGGGTGACCTGGCTGATCTTTTCCATCTCTGATTTCTAAGCTAGGAGAGAATAGCACCAGTACTGCTGGCAGCCCAGCAAGAAGCTTGTTAAGGGCCTTATTCTGCTCCCAGGGAGGAAAAAGACAAAAACCCCATTGAATTCAGAATTATCCGGAGGCTGCTGACAAGCTCTCCCTGCAGCTCAGCTGTGCTTTCCCAAGGGGAGCACACCCTGCTCCCAGGAGGTGCTGGTGGAGCCCATGCTCGGTGCATAGTGCACCCATACATTGGTCCAGCTGGTGCTCACTTCAACAGGAGCAGATTGTTTTATCTGTGGGCTGCTGAGTCCTGCTGTGGGAGACATTCTGGCATCCACTAGCTTGGGCTGTAGGAGCAGGTGAGAGAGACAGCTCCAAAATCTGCTCCTGTTGCTAAGGCTCCTCAAGGAGAAATGGTGTAATAATTACAGATTAATCCTCACGCTCATTTTTATATCCTGGACTCAAATAAATACATGCCCAGGAGAAAAAAATAGCTGCAAAATTATTATTGTACTACCCCCCATTTTGTTCTTAAGAAAATTAGATTTTTTCTTTCATTTATTTTTTCACGAAATACTTGTTATGTTTTCCACCCAGACAAAGGTATTTCACACACATGCTACCTTGCTGTAATATGAACAAAAATTATTTTCTTCTGAGACAAAAGGAACCTGATGAAAGGCAGCAGCTTCTGGTAAATGCAAGAATATTGCTATGCAATAACAGATTGAACTGAATCTGTCGCAATTTTCTTTCATCCTCAACAGTTGAGAAGACCAGTAGTTGACTATTTTTTGACATTTGCCTTCACTTCAAAGGTGGGGAGAGCGCTGTCCTGTATACAGGCTGTGGGGTCTTCATGCAGTTACTCATTTCCATGAAATTTTCTTGTCTATCATCATTTGAGGGTTTTATTGGTATCCCTTCCAAATACTGATTTTTACTGGAGGTGGAATGTTGGAGGATGTCATGACAGTGGTAGATCTGCTGCAGGAAAGTATTCTTCTTCAGGGAGACACATCTCAGCCCCTCTGCCTAAAATCTTAAGCACTAACTGAACATGGATAGATTCAGGTTCATAATTCCTGAGTTGGACCATCAGAAAGGAAACTGATTTTCTCTCCTGGAGACATACCTTACGTGGTATCCAGCCCAAAATAAAGATGGACGTTACTTTTTATTCACATAGAAGCAGTGCAGAGACCAACCTGACAGGTCTAGATGTGGAGCAGACCTTCTTGGAGCTGGTGGAGTGGTAATGGTTAGCAGCTTCCCCAGTAGCCCACACATGCAGAGGGACTGGGTGCACCCCAGAGACCTCAACTGAACAAGCAAGAAAGGCTTCTGCCTGCCCCAGGTAGGCAGATCCCCATGGCCATGGGCAGGGACCCAGCTGAGGGTGCAGTTAGGTGCACACTGGATGTTTTAGTCTTCTGTTGCCCTTTCCATATATTTGGGGGGGAGGGAAGGTTAGTTTTAAATCTGATCTGAGTGCTATCTGGAAAATCTATGTGGCTTATTTTGTTTAGCGGCAGGATCTATTTGTAAGCCAAATTCAGCCACTGTTTGAGGAACAAAATACCAATTCTTTCTCCTCTATGACAACAGGGAAAAATACTCTGCAAATCTTCTGCTTTGAGCAATGAAAAAAAAAAGCAAAATTGGGCAGAATGCGGAGCAGGGCTCTCTGAGGATCTGTATCAAGAAATCTGATGTATTTCCTTTCATTAAAATCATGAAAGTCTCTGATGCTGACAACAAATATATCCAATTCTCTTTAATACAGCTTCCCTAAATTCCATGGAGCCTTTTCAAACACAAACTTTCCCTGTTATAATTCTAAATAATTTGTTTTAACAAGATCTGGGACTACTCCTAGGGTCGGCTGAGGTAGAGAGGTG
Organism: Myrmophylax atrothorax; assembly: GCA_026770055.1. NCBI lineage: Eukaryota > Metazoa > Chordata > Aves > Passeriformes > Thamnophilidae > Myrmophylax > Myrmophylax atrothorax. The sequence goes on along the minus strand of JAOXXN010000001.1, from coordinate 30,264,311 downwards.
TAGCTCACATGGTAAGGTTGACTCTAGTTGAAATGTACTCCTGGAAACCTGGTCACAACTTAAAGCATTTGCCACTGAGAGGGTACACTATGACTCCAAGAACATGTAGTCCCTTGAAGAGGGGCCTTCCTGTCCCTTGTTGCCAGCTTTACCAGGAAGTCCCTGGCAGGGCTTCTTCACAAAAGGAGTATTCAAGTAAATGAGCACATGTAATAAATACTTAAAAATGAATCATCTAAAGTGGCATACTATCACATCAAGGTAAGTATATAAAGTGTAGCACTCTAATTTTATAAAAATTAGAGTATACTCGATGAATTTTGCTACTCTAAACAGGAATTGCACACAGAAAAGCAGGCATGGATAGAAAGCAGAGGGAAACCAAAGTGTAATCTTACATAAATAAATGATGATGATTAATAACTTGCCAGTCTCATACAGAGCTTACACGTTTTCAACATGACTATACAGTCTGATAGCAGCCGCTCTGATGACACACAAAGCTTTGTCAGTGTGTCAGCTCAGCCTGAGGTGGTCTCAAGTGGGATGGATGTAAGTCAAGGGTCACTTTACCTCAGGCTTCCTTTCAGATATGCTCTTCTAGTGTTAGGTCAGTCAGCATGCTGGGCACAGTGAGACCTCCATCTCCTCTTTCTACTCCCAGATCTCACCACCTAGATTTTGGAGGGATTTCAGGTTCATGATGGTGGGGCTGGAGACACATACACACTCAGCCCGTGGCAGTCCAGAGGGCTTGTGCTGCAGGCTCCATGAAGTCCCTCTCCCTGAGGACTAACTGCTGCTGCTGCTGTGAAGTGATGTCCAGACTGGGGAGTCCTCTTCTCCCTGACCCCACCTGACAGGATGCAGGAAGTGAGGTGCAAGGCCTGCCACCCCCAGGGCACTTCCCAGGAGCTGTGTGGATACCCCCAGGAAGGGGTTGGATCTGGGACCGGTGGCTCAGGGTGACTCCCAGCCTCATTGCTCCCGCCAGTCAGGGTCTGGCAGGGAGAGAACAAGCTCCAGTGATCCACAGCAGACCTGTCCATGGAATTGGTGAGCAGTATGGGGAGCCAGACACCCATTTTCCAGCTCACTCCCAGGTCTCATCATTTAATGCCATGAACATAGGTTATGTATCTGATGGTCTCTGAGAAACATTAAATATCTCTGAGCGCTGAGAATTAATCTGAGAACCAGCCAACAGAGAAGTGGCCCCTCAGTTTGCCCAGCAGTTTCCCTCATTGTAGACTTTGTCAGGAGTGCCTGGAAGTCAGTGGGGAAACTCGTGGAAGTCATTGGGGAATACCATAGGCTTTGTATCCACCTTGTGCATCTCTGCAAGTGTTGTTTGTTGTGATATTTCTGTTTGTCTCATAAGTTCCTTTCTTTGCAGTGTGATGTCTTGGACCAGAATTTGTTAAATTTCCTCCCAGAACAAGAACATTCAGAAATTTATAAGATGTTATCTTCATGTATGCTTATGACAGATTCTGCCTCATCAGATTACTTAAAAAGTAAGTTTTATTTTATCTTCTCTAGTAAGTGAAGAAGCATAGGCAAGATAAAAATTTTCTCTCAGAAAGTTTTTCATGTGATGTGCAATAAAAAATTAGTTTCACATCTATTTAAAAAGATCTTGCCACCTGGAATGACCATTTGGTTCTATTTTTAAGTGAAATTCATTGCCTTTATTTTATTAGGATAAGACTACTTGCAGTTATGTTAATTATTAAATATCATATCTTTTGAGACAGCTAAGGAAAATAGGTTAGCCCATGGAAACTGAGAGTTCGCATGAGACTAATCACATCTTAATTGATATTTCAGCCTGTTCAAATAAGATGCTGTTCAGAGATATGCTAATGTTGCATACCTTTGTTTTGCCTTATAGTTGAAAAGTATCTCTAAAAACATTGTAATTCTTTTTCAAATTGAATTTTGTTTTTCTTAAAAATGTTTTTACTGCCTCATCCATATTCATTCTGGGAGGTAAGATACAGGAAACCAGAAAACACACAACAATGTAAGATGTACAGCTGCTTAATCTACTGTATTGTATGAAACCTACAGCTGATAGCTAATACACTGAAGTTAATTTAATAGATATTTTCAGGTAATTAGGCATAGTTTTCCAGCACAAGATGTAGAACAGCTGTGAGTTGTGAAAAGTCTAGACGGAAAAAAACCAACAAGTGAAGGATCCAGTTGTCTCCTTTGCTACACTTTGCTATGGCTGTGCAACTCCTGTGATAAAGGTGATTTCAGAGAAGGGCAAGTTAATCTCCAACACTGTCCCTGAGCTGCAGGCAAGCCCATGCACAGCACTGAACAACCTGCATCTCTGCAAGGCCCTTCCTTGCAGAGGCTCTGATCCTGCAATGTATAGCACATTGGTGTTTAGGACTCCTGAGTGGTAACAAGCTGCTCTTGTGCTGCCAGTTGCAAGATTGGGGTTGGAAGACACCTTTGTTTGTATTTAGCTGAATTAGTATATTTATTTCTTCTTCTTCTTCTTTTAACAATCCAGCTGACAATGAACTAGAGTTTTATTGTCATCTTCTGAGAGGAAGTTTGAACCCAAAGGAATTTCCAACATATGAATACATAAAATTTGTAGGAAATTTTCGGTCTTACAGCAATGGTAAGCTTTAATTGTTGTATAAATGTTACTTTAGCTGTGTAAAATAAAATATAAGTATTGATCCATTGAACAAAACAGGCTTTTAAATGAAGAACTATTTTTAATATTGTGGGGTAAATTTTGCTTCACACGGATCTCGTGGCTGAGTTACAATAGCTGGATGAATACATGTGATGACTGAAATAGTGTTAGTTGCTTTTGTTACTACCCTTCACTTGCAGTAATCCTGGTGTCTGGGTAAGTTCACAAATAGTGATGGGTTTAGAGGAGGGTTTGTTTGTGCTCACTAATACTGTGTGCTAAGACCCCACCTATTAGTGAAATAATAAGCTTGCTACCCTTATCTGCTGGTTTACATTAAACACAAATTCTGTGCCAGAACTGATAACCTGCCAAACCTGCCCTCTCACCCTTCTCTGCAAAACCTTGGGGAAAGGCAGCAGTGCCACGTGGCATTGGAACAGCTGAGGACACTGCTATCCATTGACTGCCCTCTCCAGCTGCCATTTTATATTCCTCTCAAGCACTGCAGAACTCAATACTCTCCAAATAAAGAAAAAAAATACAGTCAGTGTAGTTGTTAATGCCCCATAGTCAGTCTAGGGAAACCATCTTTCAAGGAATGAAGAGCAGATCTCCACCTTACCTGTTCCCTAACAAACAGATTGCTGCACGGCCATTAGTGTCAGAAATGAAATACTCTTTTATTGCTTTCCCTTCTCCTGCCTGCCCAAGTTTGCTTTAGTTACTTGCCTGACTGAACTCCAGAGTGGCATTTCCAAAGTTGCTGGTATTGTTCCAAATAGGTCATCCTCTGCAAAAAAATTCCCCACCGTGCTTTCCAAAAACTGCATGCCACAGTGCGAAAAAAATGTCCCTGTCCCCATTTAACTTTCTGCTCTTGCTCCACATGACTAGAATAGAAACCTATGTGCAGGATGGAGATACGTGTTTCTTGTTTGGTGCCATCTGATTCAAGGCTCTATTTGTATAAAAAAATGTAACTGCCTGTATGCTTTCTAGTTTGGATGAAGTGAATTGTTCCTGCCTGACAGACGCACACACCAAGCTGTTCTGTTTTCTAGAGCAGAAACCGGATTTCAGGTGCTGACTCATAAGGATACATTTTTACATGGGGAATTTCTGATCCATTTTCTTCAAGGATTTTCAGCCTTTTATTTTGGCGTGACCTTAACATCGCCCCCTTAACTGTTAGGATTTCATATCCCAGCATTTGTCTCAGTGGCTATTTCTCAGAAGATAAAACTTGCATTACAGATATCTTCCCTAGCTTAATGCATATAAACTGAATGGGAACATAATGATTTCAGAAGGCACAAAATCATTTTTCAAAGACTCCATCTTACAGCTTTCAAATAAGACATGTGCTTTCTGCTTCAAATTCTCTTTCCCCCTTTGTGCCACCTTTTTCTGAATCTTCCACTTTCTTTTATCTCTTCCACTTTCTTTCCATCTCTGCTGCAGTCTGACCCTCCAGCTGACAGGGAAGGGACAGCCTTTACCCTGGCTCTGTGAGATGGTGCCTCCTGGCCCCCTTGCCATCTGACTTTAGTTTTGCCAGTTCAGTGCAGAGCCTGATGCAAATACTTGCTTCACCAGTGTGGCCCCATCACTGCTTTCCCTAGGCTGGGAGTCACTTCTGTGGCCACCCCTGTGTTGTCCCCCTCTCAGCCTGGCTCTTAATCCAGCCACAAAACCACCTCTCAGCAAAGGTGGAAGCAAGTGCCCCGGATTTACGATGTAGCAGCAGCAAACTTTGCTCAGGAGATGATAATCTCAAGCCAAGGACGGATTGAGCAGCCAGAGGAGGGTGCAGACCTCTGAAGCGGCTGTTAGTGGATCCACTGGGCTCCCTGCATCAGCCAGATGCACCCTGAGCAAGGCATGGGAGACATCAACTCAAATGAGCACCATCTGAATGCAGCCACACTTTGGGAAGCTTTCCAGCCCCGGGGGTGGGGACAAGCACCTCTTTTGGTGCAGGGGCTTTGGCACAGGAACTTGTGGTACAGGTACCTTTGAGCATCTGATGCATGCAGTGGTGGGCTGGGTTCCTGCCTCTGCTTTGTCCACCCACGCCCCAGGATGCCCCACTATCATGCACTATCGTACCCAGCCCATGCACCTCAGGGCTGTCGCCTGCTGGACCTGACAGTAATTGCCCTCTTCCTCCAGTTAAATAAATACCCGCTCTCCTGTCATCCCTCCTCCAGGTGTGAGGCCAAATAGTTGAGAAAGACAATGGTAGGAAGGGTTGTGGGAGAGAGACATATCACTCAGGGCAGCACATACCCTATATGTATAGGACCAGCTGGCCCCAAGTCCTGCTTTTTGGAGGTGTTTGTGAAGGAAGGAAGCTAAGCTTTTTTAAGGTAAGAAAACAGTTAGCTGGGGGAGAAAGACAGAAATTGCAAATTAAGCTTAATTAGCAGGAGACATTCCTTATGAATGTATTCAAGAATGTTTTTCCCAATAGCTTTTCACAGCAGTGGAAGTGTGAGCATGTTTCTACACGTGGGAGACTGATACAGGATGTTCTCTAAATACAGATCTCTGCCATTCCTTTTTAGCTACCCAATGCCAAATCCTACCTTTGTTTTCAACGTTTTGCTGAGCATACTCTGAGGCTACTCTGCCTGTGTGCTTCTGCTGCAGGGACTTCAGAGCCTCTGTGGCAGGGAAAGTTCTTTTGTCCCTGGGCAGGATACTTAACTATTCCACTGTCATTAATGTAAGGTCGTGGCAGTAACAGCCCTAGCATATCTTTCACCTTTCCTTCTTACTTAACCTTTGCTAATGTTTTTAAGAACTGGTAGGTCCTTTTTTGCCCTCTTCAACAGAAATGTCACTAGCTTTATTCTACTTCCACATAACCTTTTATGCAACCTCCCTTGAATTATCATCTTTTAGGCTCATTTTATTATTGTTCATTGCTCATATAATGGTGGTGCTTGGGGGAAAGGGATCATGCATGTGGGTTCCCAGTCACCTTCCCCCCTCCCTCCTCCCTCGTACCTTCTCCTTTAATCGCATTGTGACTTATGGCTGAGAACATCATATAGGGATGGGTTTGAATGGATTAATTTGAAGGATTGCAGCTTAGAAAGCCAGTTAGGGGCTTAGCTGCTCTCCCTAACTTTAATGGGAGCTCTGGGGCTTTAAAAGCCATTGTACTGAGATGCCAAAGATAATTTTTTTCATGCTTAAGTAGAACAAATACCAGATACCTGCCAAGGTGACTTGTCATCAGAATTGCTGTCAGGGAGCCAGATCACACACAACTTACATCAAACTCATGCTACTCCCACAGAGGAGCAGTCACTGGCATCTTCCCTGACCCTAGAAGAAGCAGGGACATGCATGTACAGGCCCCAGAAATTGCCCAGGAAAGTTCACACGGTTCACAGCATGTGTTCAGTCTTTCAGAAGATCACTGTCCCTGGAGCTCTGTGGCTCAGCTATAGCTTGGGGCTGGAGGAGCTGCACAGCCCAGTGCCAGGGTTAGCAAGAAGGCCAGACTAAGGCTGGTCCTGGGGAAGCCATACTCTAACCCATGCTGCTGAACATTTCTGCAGCTGCATCTATACCAGGGCTGTGACATGAGCTGCCTGCACATGAGTGAATCCCCATCGAATTAGCTGTGCCCAAGTGAGAGCAGCTGACCAGCGCAACAGCAATGTGAGCTGTGCAGAGTGACTGCATGAGTCACTGGCTGTGCTAAATCAAATACAAGAGATTTGATTTTCCATTTGGGAGGATTATATAATCATCATTAATTAAGCTTCAATGAGAAAAGCAGGACTGTAACCTGATGGGAAGATTCAGTAGTCTCTTGAGAGAAGAGGAGGTGGCCCACGGGCCAGTGGAGTTCCTTTTTGCCTCTGAGAGAAATGCCCTCTTGCTCTCAGATCATCATAGGGGTTGCTTTTGTTTATTTGCAAATAGGAACTCTTTCCAATATTTTTATGTGTTTCAGATTCTGGTTCTGTAGCTCCCATTTTAACAAGAGACATTACTGTATGCAAACATCTGGGGGAGCCAAGTGCCATCACTGTACCTATTGACCAGTAGTACCTGATAAGGCAGAGAGTCATATCAGCATCACCAGTGAATAATGCAGTGGCTCACATCCAGTTTGCCTGAGGGCTGAGGAGGGAACAAAAGTAATAAAGACAACCCTCCCCAGAAATCCAAGGAAATGCTTAGCTCCCAGTATAAAATGTCAAATTGAGTGAGAATAAATTTTACAAAGCTGCTTAATAGCTCACTCTGATAAGAAATGATAAGGTGGGCTGGATTTATCCCTCCTGTGAAAATTGTTGGTACATTTGTAAACCGACAAAAACCTCTCATAATTATACAGCCAAATATTGGCTTTGGTATCTTATTTCTGAGGTGGCATAACTTGCTTAAAACCTCCTGAAAGGGACAAAGCCAGAGCGCTCCCTTTCAAAGAGTTCACCAATTCAAAAAAGGACCACCAGCATCTTTAAAATGATGGATCTGTCCTTTCATCCAAAATGCCTGAAGTTTTTCTCTTGAAGGTGGAGATAACTGCTATGTGAAAATTTTGAGTTCCTGATAAGTAATACAATTAAATATTATAGTGGAATTTAAACCCATGCATTTTTATTCCCAATTACATGAAAACTCAAGAGGTATCTGGTACTGAATGCTAATAATAGCAGATACTCTACTGTTAGCTGATATATCTCTCATATATAAGAATAAACATCAAGAAAATTATTATGCTGAAGAGAAAAAAAAATCTTCTAACTCCCAGAACAATTGCTTCAATCTGAATTCCTTTTTAAAAGAAATAAACAGAAGATACATTGATCTTGATCCTCCAAAGTATATGCAGAAACATCTGAAACAAGAATAACTCCATCCAAAATTAGTGTTTTGATCAGAACCGACAGCCGAATATTATTATTTGCTATTAATGATATAATAGAAGCTGCAACTAAGAATATGCAGCACTCATCCTAGACTCTCCATGAGTACTTAAGAAAAAGACACCATTCCTGTCCTGAAGAATTTACTTGGGATTCCTATCAACAAAGGATGGCAAGGGAAGAAACAGGAGGAGGAAAGAGGAGAGAGGAGATCAAAGTAGACAGGTGGTGCATGGACACTGTCACTGTTGCTCATCCAAAGCTACTGAGTGCAGTCTGGCTTGCCACCAGCATTTTAGATTTCTTCACTATATATATTAATTGCTGAATATTCTGTTTGTCTGTGGTCTGAATTTATCTATATGAAACAATCTTGATTTTATTCTGGTCTGTTTGGCTTGTATGTTTTGAAATCACTGTTGAGTTTGTTTGACAGTCACTAAAACTGGTTCTTTAAAGATTAACATCTACTGACAAAGTAGGAAGGAGGGATTTCTTCTTTCAGATGGCATAAATGGGAGGTTTGCTGTCATAGGAAGATTGTTTTACACATTCTACATTAAAATAAGGTGACTGAGCAACTGACTGCTGCCCTATTATTAACCGAATAAAGTGACATGGGGGGTTTCTCAACATGTTTTCATTCATTTCGTATGGCATGATTTGTATCCCTAAGGATAAAAATCTTTTTGTCTGTGATAGTTAAGGGCTGGGTTCCTTGTATATATTATTTATTTTTAACATTCTGTCCTTAGTGTCTTGGTCTTGAAAAACTAAACAAAACAATGACTAAAAAACCCCTTTGTACTGGCATATCAGCTTCTTTCTATCTTATGAGATATTTGCAGGCATTTAATACTCTACAAAAGGAATAGCAGGTGTGATAGGTAACTGCAAAAGCTATTGAAATTCATGCTAAGGAGCATCAGCTAACTGATATATATGAGAAAACTGTTTTACTTTTCTAATTATGTATTTAGCTTTTTCACATGACCTTCTAATTCCCTACTCAAGATATTTTGTCCAGATCGTTTAGTTGTGAAGCACACATGGCCTCATTTAACCAAGCCCACCTGTTTATAGCCAGCTTAATGTTTTCATCAGGCGTCTTCTGACAAAAGCACTCCAAGCCCTGTATTGGACTTAGAAATGCTAATATCATCAGAGCCTCAGGCTTGATCCTGTATTTTTCATTCCACTATTTTTCTGTGGTGCTTTCAGTAGGTTTGCTACTGAACTTTGCTACCTCAAGAGGTTGTGTTTCTTTTAAAGAGACTTGGAGAACCATAAAGTATGATTTTTCAGAAGGCATGCTTAAAAGGTTATGCCAGGATTACATTTTTCTAAAAATTTGTGTAATGATCTCTTTTTTAACCTACACTTCAAAATTTATCAACAAAAAAAGGTTGAAATTTGCTGACTAGCTGCAAACGCAGAGCAAAAGAGGCTGTGCATATAGAGCTGTGGAAAGAACACATACCAACAAAATAAGTCAGGCAACAAAATAATTCGGAAGCAAATGTGACTGGGTTTTTTTCTTTCAGTTATTGTAGTTGTCATTTTCAGATGGAGGTGTACTTTGCAAGGTGGTGGCTACGTGACTGCATCATTGAGTCTTTTAATGCTCCAGACTTTGTCAAAGGCAGCTGAGTGTGGAGGTGGCACAGTAGCTACTCAAAGACAGGATGACTTCAAGCCAGGCCAGCTCTGTCTCGTTTCTGTGGGCTTATTCATTCACTTTCCATTCCAGAAGCTGTGATGAAATCCCAAATTTACTACCTACCTATCCTATACAATAATTACTGCCCTTTTAGTATTTCATTTACCTATTGGAAACACAATCCTATTTTGTAAATGACACATTCAGGGATGCATTCTGCTCTCTTCCGGGAAAACATCTCAGGCTCATGGCAGTTTGCATCCAACAGCTGCGTAAAAAAAGTCGTCTACTCTCTTTGGTGTGTCTCAGTCTCCATGGAGTCTCCACTGTCTTCTCCAACTGGTGTCATTTGCAATCCCATGGTTTGCTAACTAGGTTAACTTATCATATCTGTGCTTTGGAGGCTGAATGTGCTTATCTTCTTTTCATATCTTAGAGCCCAGCCTGCAAGCATTTGCTACTGAACTTGTCTGTTACAGAAACAGCCCCATTGACTTCAAATGTGACAACATACTACATAGTAAGCTTGGAAGTAACTTTTTACAATGCCCATAATGTGGGTTTATAGCATTCTCATTCATAATTAAACAGGACTGACAGAAATGAACAGACTTGCACAAAATAATAATATCACTGATGGACCAATAGCTCTCTACTTAGGCTTCTTCTGTTTCCTGTAGCTCCTAACTCTTTCTCCTTTTTTTCCATCTCTTGTATTAATAATCCCATAGAAGCCCATATATGCTCACAAACCCAGAATCAGAATGGGAACACATATTCCTGGGAAGTCCCCAGAGCAAGTGTGCTTTCCTGGTGAAAGGAGGAGAATTTTGTCCATATTTTTTCTTTCAAAATCCAGTCAGCCATGCCCTCCAGACTCAACTACCAGAGAGGGCTGTAATCTCTGTGGATGTTCACATCTGTGCTGTCTTCTCAGATAAGGAATCTTTCTTTCCCGTTCTGGTGCAATATATATTGTGCACACAGTGGCCTAAGACAGTTAATCATAGGTGTGAATTCCCCTTAGAGTACTTACTTTTCCATCTCCTACCCTGTTATCCTTGTTACCAGTAATGTATCTACGTTTTAGGGCTTTTAATAGGTTGAACTGGGTTCCAAAAGCATATGTGGTAAGTTCAACCTTATTCCATCTCTAAAATTTATGATAGCCCAGTGCAGGATAAAAATTCCTGTTCATCTCCACAGATAGATAAAAACCCCTTCAATTTCACAGTAATGCTTTGTCCTGTGCAGAAGAGACAAACTGTAGGAAACTTCATGAAGTTGGATATAGGGGCCTAATAGTAAGGAAAGATAATTTCATATTAGCATTAATCCCTATTAGCATTAGATTAACTCATATTGCTGAACTCTGCCTGCTAGATAGGACCTTCTCTGCCCCCATGGGAGATAATTGACTGGGCAGGGCAAGAGCCCACAGGGCCAGCCCATTTCCCACTGCAGCCTGGCACACAGTTTTCTTTCACAGCTGTGGAAGTGGGATTACCATCTCTAAACAGCTTGAATTTGGAGGAAGAATTTGCATTATATCATTCTGACATGGGACTGTGGGCTAGCTTAAGGCAACACATTCTTTCGGCAGCCCATCTCTGTGGCAGAAGGTGCCAGTGGGCTCTCAGAGCAACACAAGAGCCATGCAATCATGAAAGACACAGATGAAAAAAAAACACACACAGAATATGTAGCCACATCACATCCAGTTTTAACTTCCACCCAGGGTCTCAGGAGACAGTAGGCCATCTGCAGACTCACCAGATATGCCCGTCTCTGGAAGCCAGTGCCATACACAGGGTCCCTTTTCCTCTTATTTAAAACAAATAGAACTTGAGCACACGGGGGACAGTTCTTCTTAGATGCAGAAGGAGAAGGCGCTCTTCAGCAGCCAAGAATCACAAGCTTGATGAAGCCTTGCTGGCTGTGGGCCCCAGTGTTTTGCCACTGATGACTTGACGAACTCTCTTCAGCTACCTCCCTTGCCAACTCTTTTTTTCACTGCCTCATGGAAGTTATGGTGCTAGGAATGCTGCAGCATGTATCTTTTTCTTGACAGTGGTGAAAAAGAGCAATTGGATGTGTGGGGTTTCTTTCCAGAAAACTGCATTATGCTCTGTAATAAGGTTTGGCCTTATTTTTATCAGGATTAACCTGTAAAATTCATACTTGAAGTTAAGCTCTGATGTCTTTCTGCCTAACATGACTGACTTGGATTTAAATATATGCATATCAGCTTTAAAAGCTTTTAGAGCACTTCTCTGAATAAAAATAGTATTAGTATGCTTCAAGTGTGCAAAATATTCAGGGAGAGAAAATCTTGTACGAGGCATGATTCCAGGTCTCATTTTTTTCCCCACCTAGTGCCTAACTCCACTTGCAATGGCTTTGACGAGGCTGTCCCAAGGGCTTACAGAACATCCCCAGGAAAGCAAATCTGCTTTGTTGCGACTGTTCGTTTGGCAACGCCTCAGTTTTTAAAGGTAAATGCATGCCCTCAGTCCCATTCATTTCAGAACTTCTCATAACACTTTCAGACGAGGTGACACACAAGGTTCTTAGTTTTGCTAATTGAATGGATTACAGATATCACATTTCATGCATAAAAATCCAGTGAAGAGGATTATCAGTGCAAGCCAGGATCTGCAGAAGCAGTGTCACTTCTGCCCCCATCACACAGGAAATGGAAGCCCTCCTTGCATTAAGAATTACAAAGTCACTTTGAAATTGGGTTCTTCCTTCCTGCTTTCCATTCCTGCAATGACGCAATGTACAGATGGCCACCAACGCTTTCATTTGTGCCCCTCAGTGTCTTTGGTGAACTACTGCTAGTTTCTCTCCTCCCAAATCCTTGTACTAAGACAGCTGATTGCGGTTATAAGGATAGACAATCCAACCTTGTGCGTGACACTGCTGTTCCCTAATTAACAACTGTGAACTACTGTATCAGGTGTCCCAGCCTCAGAGGTTAAGAGATTTTTTTTTATGCAATTGAGACCTGGCCAATATGAAATCACTGTTCCTTTGGCCTGGCTCCATTACCGCTTTGGGACTTGCTGGGCACTCTTGACTGATTCATGGCCCTGGCAGACAAGTAGAGTCCTTTTGGAGTAAGTGAGGACACTTCTCATAGATCTGAAACACAGTAATCATATTAACGGTAGGGTAGAAGTTAAGGTACTCTGGAAACCCTAAAAGAAAATTCCCTTGTCTTTGGGTCACTAACATCTCAAAATAAACAGGGAAACAAAATGGGCTGCATATAGCAATGAGCTGCCTGGTGTCAGGGAGCAAGAAGCTGCTGAAGAGCCTAGAGAAGGTTTTAACTGCCACAAAGTCCTACACAGTCATCTCTTCAGTTCTCCTGGGTGCATCACTTCACCCACATTTTTACTTCCTTCTCTAAAATGAAGGTAAAAATATTTATCTGACTGGCCAAGAAAGGCAAAATCAGCCATTTAGTTGCACACAGCAATGTTTGCGTGTTGCACCTTGAATTTTAGTGTATGTTCTTGGCATCAGCATGGATTTTGGCCTAAACTGGAAAGAGGAGGAGAGAGGAATTTAAGCTGTTCATGACACCTATTGCCTCTGCAGAGCCAGAGACGGTAAACAACTTTGTCAGCATTGATATATATCTAAGCAATGCTTGATGGCAGTCACACCTCAGCTTGTCCTCTGGTCCCAGGTGGATTTAAAACATTAGTGGTCTGAAAGTCTTCTCTTGCCAAGAGGGACAGCAGAGAGAGAAGCAGCAATGGAGATGATGGGAAGGTTTCACTGAGCCCACAGGACAGGGGCCTGGGGAACAGAGGACAGGCTGTTCTTATCAGTGATGATGGAGACCTTCCTGCATGAGAAACATGAGGGACACAGTAACCCTGAATGCCACGAAATCCAGAGCACTGATGCTGACATGTGCCCAAGTGAGTTGCCCCTGCAAACCGCCAGTGGGAGAGGAGCAGTTGGCATAGGAGAGCCACGAATGGGCGGCGAGTTGGCCGTGGGGCTTGCAGCCAGCCCCAGCCCATGCATGGGTATGCACCACGGTACCATCCTTCCCTCTGCTCCCCAGCTCCCTCCATCAACTAATCAATGCCTCTTGATCCTCACTCCTCTGGGGCAAGGATGTCCTGCCTCACAGAAAGCCCTGTACCCTGCCTCCTTTAATTGACTTATTAATTCTCATTCTCATGAGCACTGAGGGCTGCTGTGAGTCTTGAGGGCCAGCATCTTCGCTGTGGCAGTGACGTGCAAGGCAAAACTGCTGCCTTTTACCCACCTGACAGGTCCCATGCAGGCTGGCTGTCTGAAAAGGCATTTACTCCTCTATTGAGTGAGGAGGAGAGTGTTCCCCTTTCTCAAAGAGAGCCTGGAGGACAGACATCCAAAAGGACCAGTCAAGGATGGTGGGTATCTTTAGTAACATAAAGGGAGTGAAGAAAGACGTGGCAAACCCTGGTGAGATCAGGCATAAGTTGCATGCTGGAAAAAAAGGGCGTTGCTCCTCGGGACTGTGGGCAGCACAGCCATTACACCCCAGACACTGCTTCACAGCCATAAAAGTTTTGGCACACTGAGGTACAGTCTCATCTCTTAAGTTCATGTGCATCACCAGTCCTGCTCCCCAACACCTGCAAAAATGTTGGCATTGATAAATACAATACATTGCTCTCTGGAACTGCCAGAAAATGGGTGAATCTTCTGTTTTCTCCTCTTAAGCACCATATATTTATAGCTAATAAAAGCTAGGTGAAGCAGAGTGGTAAAGCTGCAACCCTCAGTAAGTCAGTTTTCTTCACTGGACAGGAGATGTGCATCGTGGAAGAACCTCTAGAGGAATTTACATCAAGACACAGCCTGGAGTGGAAATTTTTATTCCTGGATCACAGGTTGGATCACAAGAAAAGCTGGTTGTGTTTGGTGCTTGTCTACTGCTATCTCATAAGCACCATTCTCTCAAATAATGTTCCATTGCACATCTAAATCTCATGAACAGGAGGGCTGCAGTGAAATTTCTGCAAAAGTTTACTATTTTACATTTATTTTTCTATTTATTTTTAATGAGGTTTTAACACAAAAGTACTCAGTTTCTCAGGCCAAATTTGTGATTAGCTTATTCTTGTTTCCTTTAAAATTATCAACAGACCAAAGTCTGTCACATTGCAAAATGATCTAATTATTATACAGCTGCAGAAATCCTTCTTTCCAAATCCAGTCATTGATTGTGTGTGTGCAATTCCCACTGAGTTATGGAGGGAAAGTCTATGCTGGCCTGAGGCATCTGTGCTGGCAAAGGTACAAAGCAAGTGCCTCAACACACCACAGATGAGCTCTCCAGACACCCAGAGGGAAGCAGCAGAGATGATTTCCCCTCCTATCCCTGCAGTCCTTGCAAACGGTGGCTTCCTATCACCTCACTATGCATTTTCCCCTGCAAGGACTGCAGGAGCTGCTGCAGAGCCTCTGACCAAGGAACAGCCAGGGAACGACTCCCTCACAGCAGGTTCCTGTATGAAGGTCCCTGAGAAGTTGAACTGCTTTCCATAATCACATTTTCCCTGGAAAACAGGGGTTGTCATAGCCTTGTCCTGGTGGCATGGTGCTTCCGGTACTACTGTGCCCAGCTGGGCATCCCAGACACAAGGTGGGGGAAAGTCAAGATCCAGTCCCCTGGGGTAAACAGCTGTACAGTGATGAGTGAAAGCAGATCTGGACTTTTAGCATATCCATGTCGACATGCAGAACTGCTTTTTTATGGTTTATGAACTCACTTACATTGTGCCTAACCACAGAGCACCGCCGATTATAGGATACTTGCCTTTTGAAGTGCTGGGTACTTCTGGTTATGACTATTACCACATAGATGACCTGGAGCTGCTAGCAAGATGCCATGAACACTGTAAGTATTACATGGCCCAGGTTCCTGTGAAGTCACTGGGATACGTCTTTTCAGTGGAGTGTCATTTCAGTTAAACTTGGAAGGGAAGGTTTGACTCTTGCTTCAGCCTGTATACCTTAGAAGAATCATAGCAGACTGGGGGCACTGCAGCTGACTGGCATCTGGGACAGACTTAGCAAGCTCTGGAAAATACAGTTTTATCTTCTGTATCCCCCACAAGCAGTCAACAAGACTCACTGAATGGATAAAATATGCCAGATTAGACTCCCATTAATAAAGAATATGCAGGAATGGTTCAAAAAATTCCTGTGGATTATTTTACCTAATGTTGTTTACTGTGTATTTGGGATTATCTGTGATAATTTAAGCACAGTCTGTTAAAAGTTTAATTGAAAAACTCTTTCAATAAAGAAAATGAGGCAATGCTTTTCAAATATTTGCTTACAGAACTGCTGTAATATCTCATTTTACCACCTCTACCTGTCCTGAAAGTATGCTGCAACTGTAGTTTTTATATGTTGACAGTGAAATATAGAAAGGTAAAAAGGGGGGTGTTTGGGAACCCCTTGAAACCTCCATGGAAAAAAACACAGAGATTAATTTTATTGGTGAATCTTTCAAACCTTCAATACATCCCCCTTTACTGTAGTTTGAGTTCTTGTCAGTCTGGAAATTTTCATTCAGGTTCAAATTATTTCTGTCTTTGCACAATATTATCTCTTATGCTCACTTCATTCTAAATCCATCTGCACACAATACTCATCTTTTCCTGTACTTTTCTGCTCTAAAACTTAAGATGATCACTCTTAGAAATTAGTCCCAGATGCCTGATTTAGCAGTATGTGATCAGCATATAAACCAGGGTAAGATCTGTGTTTAAATTGTAGTGGACACTAATGCATTAATGTCCAAACTTAAGGTTAATTGTACTGTCTAGGAATGTACCATTTAAAGTGTCAGAAGAAGATACCTTCTGATCTTTATGATTTTTGCTGTATCAAAAGGCTGAAGGAGCACTTAATCAAACTTGGTGCTTAGACTCCCGTATGCCTTGGGAATTGATGGGGACAC
>JAOXXN010000001.1:30203433-30218376 GCA_026770055.1 Myrmophylax atrothorax | reverse complement strand
CCCGGCGCGGGGGGCAGCGGGTGGGACCTCCCGGCGGGCCCGCGTTCGGCGGGAATGGGGCCCATCTCCTACGCCCCCCGCCTGCTCCAGGCCCGGGGCGGCCTGCGGGAGAAACGGGAGGCGGGTACAGCCCGTGGTGTCAGTGCCTGGAATGAGCGGCTCTGGCACCGCGATGTGCGTTCCCGGCCGGGCTGCGCTGCCCCGCTGCGGCCCCTGAGGAAGGAGGGCCCGGGCGGGCCGGGGCGGGCCGGGAGCCCAGCCTGCATGTGAGGCAGCCGGAGTCTCGGGTGTGCTTCCTGCTCCTCTCAGGCAGGTGGAATTGAGGCATTTGGAAAGCTGCTGCGTAAAGCCTGCGAGTGGTGCGAACCCGGGGGTTAGTTAAGTTTAGGTTTAAATTTCCGAACGTGGGAGTTGTGTGGTTTGTAAGGGGCTGGGGTCGGGAGGGAGGGGAGTGGGAAAAGTCCCGAGGAAAGTTGTGTCCGAGTTTGACGTGCGCGGATGTTTTTCAGCGTTGCTCAGATGGCTCCTGCAAAGAAAGGCGGCGAGAAGAAGAAGGGGCGCTCGGCCATCAACGAGGTGGTAACTAGGGAATACACCATCAACATTCACAAGCGGATCCATGGCGTGTAAGTTGTCATTATCACTTATGTTAGGTGACATTTGGAAGCGGCTTTGATAGGTTTTAAAAGGCAGAGGAAGACTGTCCTTACTGGGTGTTGTTTGTGGTCCCTTGTGCCTCGATTGTGTCTGAGGAAGCAGTTCTGTACCTGAGCAGCCCCACACTTTGCATGTAGCTTTCAGGAACAGGCACGTTTATGTGATTGAGTGTTCTGGAACATTAATTTGAAGTTAGATCTATTTACTTCCGTGCACAGGTCGTCATTCTTTCCCAAGCAGATGTTTAAAGTTTAGCCCCCTGAGTAAGTTCTAGAAATTAAATATTGCTAGAATCAAATTATTGGCTTCATGTTTGTCACAAAATCGTGTGAGATGTAAATTGGGGTATGATATGAGTTAAAGGATACTTGTTGTGTTGATGAGAACAGCTTCGAACCTGGCAAAATGCTGAACCTTGTAAAACTGCAGTAGTGAAGTGCTTGAGAGGAAACTGTGTCACCCTTGGGTTCTGTGTATGGCTGCAGTCACATGGAAGACACAATCCAGATCAGAACAGTTCACGCAGTGGCCAGAGTTAATGTGGAGAGAAATGAGGCAGTGAAGTATTGTAAAACCATGGGTGAGAGCAGGAGGCAGTGGTATTCTTTAACTGGCAGTAAGATGTTTTGGCCTTGCCTGTTGACTGGCAGTTGAGTCTGTTCTAATGCTGATGATCCTGCTACCTACTTTGCTTTTTGGGTTATCCACTTTTTGTGCATGGTGTGTGCTAGGGCTGAAGTGCTTTTTTTCAATGCTGGTCTAACTTGCAATCCTGCACCCCCTTCCCATTTATAGCACTAAGTATCAACAGCAGTATGTGAATAATACTGTGTATAACCCACTGTGGGACCTCAAGCACTACTGACAGCTCCATGTCACCCTGAGGGAAACAGGCACAGTGTGGCTCTGACTCCTGTGGCGCTGGTGTGAACATTCAGTACTGCAGGATCTGTCTTTGATGGGCATGAGACAAGCTACACTTGTGAAAAACCCCAGTTCTGATGGTGGTATTGGTGCAGTCCTGCTACCATGAAATAAAGTAAACATCAAGTACTGTACAGCAGAAGCTGTTACTCAGAATAACATCACTTTTCTTCAACAGTTTATTTCGATACTGATATGATTCTGTCAAGTTTGTATTACTATTGTTGCACTGCTTTTCTCATAGGCCTTTTATTCAGAGTGTCTGAGAAACCTGTGACCTCTTCAGTAATGTTGCAATACTCAAACATGTTGACATGAGCACTGAAGGCTTAAGACTCAGGAGATCTTGGGTTTGCAAAATTTTACTGAAATTATTCTACCTGAGTGTACGAGGTTTCTATTAGGCACAAGGTTAGCAGCTGCCTGCCAGGGTAAAGGTCTACTGGTGTGTTTCCTGTTAAACACAATTATTTGAGTTGTATGTTCATAGAATGTCAGTGCATGAGTGCTGCAACGTGCAACACTAAATACTGGCAGTGTTGTGAAGTTACTGCAATGTCTCTTGTGTTTATCCCAGGGGCTTCAAGAAACGAGCACCACGTGCTCTCAAGGAGATCCGTAAATTTGCGATGAAGGAGATGGGTACTCCTGATGTTCGCATTGACACCAGATTGAACAAGGCAGTCTGGGCTAAAGGAATAAGGTGGGTTTCTGCAGCTTTCCTTATTGGGTGTGGAAGGACTTGGGGGATAGAAACATTGCTATGCTTCTTGCAGTGTTTGCATTTTTTTGCAGATGCTTTTTTCTTACAGGGTACATGCCAAGCTACTCTTCCTGTCAGCTCTGTGTTCTGGTCAGCTCTCCCTATGTATTTGTAGCAAAACTTTGGTGAGCTCTGGGATTAAAAGAGCTTCCTTCTCCCTTTAATAAGAATAAAGCAAAAGAAAGAAGGAATGCACATTTGGGAGCTGAGGAAGAGAAAGGATTGGGGTTTGTAATGCTGTAGTACCCTGACCCCTAGCACAGCAGGTACTTTTTACGGCCTTTAAGTGATACCTGCAGTCCCAGCCTACCTGCCTGGGATTTGTGTGATGTGTCTGAACAGGATTAGGTTTTGAAGCCCACTGAACTGATAAATGCTACATGAGGAGATAAGAAGGTGTGTTTTAAATCAGGCCATTAATATTTGAAAGTAGAAATGAGAAGTTGTTTGGGGGTCAAAAACTACAATTTCCATTAAATCACTGCTACTGAGGCAACCCATTTGGCATTTGACATATGTAAAGATGGTCCAAAAGAACTCCTGTGAGGAGTGGAACTTCTTAAACCATAATGAAAGGTTAACTGTTTTGAGTGATGCACTGGATACACATGGTTTTAAACCATGTTTTCTTGGAATCTAGCCCATGACACATTTACAATACCTGGCATTGTGTGGCTCACCCTTCCTTCAAATCAGAGTGGGAAGATGGGTCTAAGTTACTGGGTTCTGTGAGCAGGGGCTCTCTGTCTTTCCTGTTAAACTGTTCGGTTCATACACAGTGAAGAAGTAGCAGTGGAAGCAGGAGGCACTTTAACTTCAGAGGTTTGTAGTGAGGCTGCTAACCCAGACTGCCTTGTATTACCTGTTGGCAGTGCGGTCTGTGCAGCAAGGAGTCACATCTGTCTTTCCAGTGTGAGCTTGCAGTTTTTACTAGTTAAAGTACATAAGTACACAAAGGAAAGAGTCACCTTCTGGAAGGATCAGGAGTGGCTAAATCACTGTGTTAGCTTGTATGATGGTAAGTGATCTACATAAAGTAGTGAAAAAAGTGGTTTACGTAGTGTCAAGAAGGGAGTAAAGCAAAGCAAGTTCCTGTCTCTTAATTACCGTGCCCATCCAATTTAGTAAGTATGCTCTTGAGAAGGTACAGTAAGGAGAAAGTTCCTTCACATATTCTGTGGAGCAAAGTACTGCGAAAGGAGTTCCCCGAAACCTTCAGTGCATTTGAAAAACTGTGTGGAGAAAAACATGTTCCTTCCCTCAGCAGCATATTTTGGGCACTATTAGGGGCAGACACTAAGCTGTGACTTGCCTATTAGAAACAAAATTATCTATGCAATTTAGTTGTGATTGCATGGGCTTGGTGAGGAAGAAATGTTGATCAGTTGTGTGCCCGTAAGATTTTGGCTCAGGTCTGATGCTCACTAGAATTTCCATGACTGGCATACAGATTGGGCAGTACTCTGACTCTGGGCAGGGGCCTTGGGCTCTCAGAGCAAATTGTTAGGGGTTCCTCACTACTTTCTATTGTAGTATTGTTAGTGACAGCTGCTTGCTGATCATGGTCACGATGTTCACACTCATGATGGTCACAGTTGATCATGAAGTGACAATTTCCTGGATCAGTAGTGGAGAGATGATGCACTTCTGACTTTATGCTCTTATTGAACTATGGATTTATCTTATTGAAGGCTCACTTCAATCCTACCTGATCACT
Organism: Myrmophylax atrothorax; assembly: GCA_026770055.1. NCBI lineage: Eukaryota > Metazoa > Chordata > Aves > Passeriformes > Thamnophilidae > Myrmophylax > Myrmophylax atrothorax. The sequence continues at coordinate 30,214,315 of JAOXXN010000001.1, read as the reverse complement.
TCAATAAATCTAAACAAAACCCCCTGAAAAGCTCCTCTTCAGCTACAGGGTTTTTCTCTTGCTGTGAGGGTGAGATAGAGACAGACTTGACTCGTGTCTTTGCACAAACAGGCAGAGTTTAAGAATTTGGGGGGAGAGGGGACTAGTAATCATGGAACCAAGAACTTTTCTATGAATTCACAGTTCCCATAATTTACTAAAAATTAACCTGTTTTCTTCATTTTAGGAACGTTCCTTACCGTATACGTGTGCGTTTGTCCAGAAAGCGCAATGAGGATGAAGACTCACCAAACAAACTGTACACTCTGGGTACCTATGTACCAGTCACAACATTCAAAGGTAGGGAATGTTGTATGTCATCTCTCACTCCGTGTTTCTCTGAACACGTAATCAGAGAAGCTCCTGCTGCAGTGCAAAATTCAGATGAAAAGCATGCTGAAGGGCTCAAACTGCTGGCTTAAAGTAGCTTGGCTAGCTTGCCTGATATGCATTAAAAAAAGTACAGAATTTGGTGAAATAATCATATAAATTTAGAGAGATCAAGAAACATTGACCATAGCTGTTAGGGTAGTTGTAAGGTTTGTTTTCCCATATAAAGCCTATCCTGTGATGTCAAAAGCTCAGGCCGGTTGAGCCCTTTCTGTTTGTCATCTGAGAAGAATCAATTCTGCAAATAAAAAAAGAAAACAATGATTTATTGTAAAATTTGGAGAAATACTTGCTTATATAGTTTGCTCTTCCAGAAGTAGATCAGCAAACTAGCTTTGAAACAGGTGCATTTTCTTGTGAAAAGTTCCATATACTTTAAGGAAACTGTCCTAGTAACAAGTGGTGATACAATTTCTTGTTTTGCAGGTCTACAGACAGTCAATGTGGATGAAAATTAAACTGATTTTCATTACAATAAAAGGATAAAAAGAAAGTTTATTCCTAATTTTTTGTTTTTATTGTCCAGTCTCTTCAAGCTCTCAGCTGTGAAACATTGAGTTGAACAGGTACCAATATCTTAAAGTGTCTTACTTTCATTGGACTTGTACATAGTGGTGTAATTTTCTTAATGAAAGATGCTGTACTTCTGTTACATGTGAATGGAACAAGGAGGAGATGTGAATGTTTTTGTGGGTGGCAAAGTCCTAGTGGTTTTGTTCCTGGAGGAATAAAGAGCCACTACACAGGTATTTTAAGGTAAGGCCAAATTTGTTTAAAAAACAAAAACCCAACCAAAACTGATGGCTCATATATTTCATATATGTAATCCCTTGTGGATTATGTAAATTCCCTGTATTTAGACCCCGCTTGGCCTCCTAGGCAGGCTCAGTAGGTTCTCCCAAAGCAGGTCTGTGTGCTGCATGGAAACTGGGTTCTGAGTCATGAAATAATTGTGATCATGCTGGCCCAGGGAATTCATTTAATGAAGTAGGAAACTAAAGGCACTTGCCTTCCCTAAACTAATAAATACTGTCAATGCCAGCCTTGTACAAAAAGGATTTATTGAAAAGTGCATGTTTTTACAGACCAACATTAGAAGCAGTCCATGTACATTTAACATTTCAGCAAGACATAAAAATTGGAATACAATCAAATATATTAAAATAGTTTCAATTACCAGCATTGAAACAGTTTTCAGTATTAGTGCAAAAAAGGCAACCCAAACAAACTGCAGACAGCAGATGAGAAGTGTTCTCCCCTGTTTAAAAAAAAAGTAAAAAGGACAACTGGAGCCAGCCTCTGCTCTCCCAGTGCGGAAGAGGGCTTCAGTGTCTTCACACTGTAGACAGATGTTTCCTTTTACATTCAAAACAAGAACATCATAAATCAATGGCACAAACCAAACCTACACACCCTTTAGCTTTTAAAGCTCTTAAACTGAAAACCACAGACCAACAAATTGTTTATCAGAATTCCACTGCTAAGTGAAAGCCTTTTACAGTATGTGCTTTGGCATAATTTCAGTGCATTTCGTTTTTTACGTGTTTGCTGCTACTGTGTGTTTGTTTTTGCATGTTCAGTCCGTGATGAGCAGCTCACTCCATTTGTTTTGAGACTATATTGATTTAGCTTTGCATTCTCAAGTTTTGGTTTCAGTTCTAAGGGTTTTTCAAAGAAGTTAACTAATGATTGTTCAGTCAAGAGGGATGCTAAAATATGTTCAAAAGAGACAGTCCAGTCCCCTTCAGTCACAGGTGAAGGTTGAGAGTCTTTGTGAGGGGTCTTCACAGTGTAAGTAAAAACAGAATCCTGGTCTGAAGCAGAGGCCTCGGGCTGTAAGTCCTCAGTGAACTCGTCTGATCCACTCCCCAGGCTGATGCTTCTTTGTCCTACTTCTCCAATCTGAAGTAACAGGGTGGTCACAGTGGCAATGGCTTGATACAAATCATTCTCCTCTGGATCTTCATGAAACATGCTGTACAGCGTTTTGCAGAACTGAATGAACTCCCTCTGTAAAGGATGAAAAACCAACATCAAAACTACTGAAGAGCCATGTCATGGATCACTGCAGGCGTCAGGCGAGTCCTGCAAAGGCAGGCGGAATGCTGTGTACATTTATATGCTCTCTCACAACTTCTGCCTGCTCTTAAAAAAATGCCAGTGAAGGGATTTCAACCCTCACTGGTGCTAGGAAACCTCGTGCTGAAATCAAACAGGGAACGGAGCAGTGAAGTATTTTGATGCCTTGATGAAGGAGATGAGGACCTGCCCAGATGACCAAAGGGCAAGTGAGATACAAGGCAATGGACAATCCCTTGCTGGTGGCTATTAAGCAGAGTGAGTTAAAAACAAAGTTGCCATCTACAGGCCTGCAAACAACTTCCCTTTCTCTCCAATTTTTCCCCAGATTTTTTTTCCTTCTAGCAAAATCCAGACATCTTCCCTGCCCAGCCCCTTTCTCTCCCATCACAGGTGATTATTAGGTTAGACAGGATGTTTCCATATCCCATTATGAAACTTGTGAGCCCTCAGTGAAGTGATGCTTTTGTGAGAGCTCACGTGCCCCTGCAGAGCTGTCAGGTGAGGTAGGTGACACCCATTTAAAACTTTATGTAGCAACACCAGCACAGAAGGAATCCTGGTTGTGTAGTCCCATCTTCCTTTGCACTTCTGCACATTTCTTTTACTAGCATGGAACTGTTTTCCCTCCAGTAGATTTCTTTAAACCAACAACATACAGAAAGCTACTGGCTTTAGGGAGGATAGCCTCAGCTATCTTCATGCTGGTTTAGTGTTTGGCTACGACAGGGCAAGTCCCAGTTGGTGGTGGACTAAGGAATCACTGGTTTGGAGCAGAGGAGGTACGGGAAATCAGGACAGCCATATGCATTCTCAGGAATATTTGGGCCTAGGAGGAGAGCTTTTTCCAGCCTGCATAAGCATGTTTACTTGCCTGTTCAGCTGCAGGTGAGGGTAAATATGAAATTCTATTCAGCAGCCAGTCTGAGCAGATGGAGCTGCTGGAAAGGTAGCTGAGAGTTTTTAAACACATGCTCCCTGGATTAAAGGAGCCTGAAGGACTGACTCTTAAGTTCAGGCTGAAGTCACACTTTCTCAAAAAAAGCCAAATACACATCTTTAAAAACAGACTACAGCCTCTAAGGTACATACCTGGCTCATTTTTGGCAATTCTTTTTCAGTTTTAGTATCTTTTTCTTTGGCTAGATCCTTCAGCATCTGCTTCAACTGTTTCTGGTAATCTACTGCATCACCTTTTTTGAAGCAGACATAAAAAGGAGAATTAATTTCCAAGTCACTGGAGTAAATTTACATTTCAAAATAAACCCCAGAGAGCAGAGATAACACAGTATGGATCACAAGTGGAAAGATAGTTATCTCATACGCACACACATTAGACAACCATTTTGGACATACCGTTTGATTTTCCAATGACTAACGGTCTTGATGTTGACAGCAAAGGATTCTTTAATGGTGACTGGCTGTCTCGCTCATTTTCTGTAAGAGCTATGAAAAAAAGTGACAAATGTAATCCTTTGAATTCTGCATGATGGTTACTTATGTTTCTAGAATTTATATACTTGAAGAAAAGCAAAATAATTGAGCCAATAACAGTTTTGAACACTTTTAAGTACTTCACTGAATCATGGTGTAAAATTATGTCACTGTGAGTAAGGCTGGTGGTGCACTTGGAAGTTTGCCAAGAATTGCACATTTAATTAAAAACTGCATGGAGGAACTACCACAGAATTTTGTTGTCTGAGCAAAACTGCATCAGGATATGATGAGGAAATCTCTTACTATATGAGCCATTCAAAAATGTTACTTCAGTTCACATTTGGTCTGGCAGTAACCATATAATTGGCTGCAGAAGAGCTCTGAATGCAGCAGATGTATGAGCTTTGACATGAATTTCATCCAAAAAGGTTTGACTGGAGTAATTTGTAAAATGCGGTGAGCGTAACTACAAATACACATCCTATAACGCTCCCAGTTGGAAGGAAGAAAGCTGCTTTTTCCCAAAAGCAAGAGATTTTTTTTGGAAACAGATATTTCTTCCCTTTCAGATTTCTTACCTGGTGGGATATGCAGCTTATACAGTAACTTTATCTTTTCATTCATTTCTCCATTATACATAACATCTGCAAGGAAAAAAAAGAACAAGAAGGAAGCGAACCAGAGCATTTACTTCCACAGATTAAAATAAATCAGGGATCTCTCTGTGCACAGAGGATAATGGCTTTCATGGACAATAAACTTATGGCCAGTGTATTACTTTAAGTTGTGCCTGTCAATGAGGAACAGCAGGTGACAGTCATCTGTTCTGGTCTTTTGTTCTTGCAAAATACGAGTACCTAGCCCTATGGAGCTTCAGCCTTGTTTAAAAGTAACAAGGAGGACCTCAGGGAATCTAGCAAAGGCTGTTTACTGCCACAGCTAAACAGGACTACGAGAGACAGAAAACTTTGGGGACATTATATTCTTAATATTTCTCCCCTTCAACTCTTCCTGCTGTTCTATAGAATAAGCCCAAAGGAGATAACTATTTCACATGTAATATAATTCACACTTTCAATGACCGTGAAAAATGAGTTTCTAAATGTTCAAATGCACTGAAACGCTGTGAAGAACTTTTTTTAGTTTAAAGTTACATCCCTCTAAGAATCAAAATCAAATAACAATATATACAGGGTGCCTTCGGGTTCACATAAAAAACTCTAAAAAGTGGCAAGAATAAAATTTCACAAATTTTTACTGAAGCTTTGAATGTTGAGGTCAGGCAACAGTTGAGATACAGCACTTTGTCTTCATACAGATTTTGGGACAGGCAGCCTCGTCTCATTAGGACAGCTGGTGGCCTCAAGACCAACCCTAGCACAGCCCTCAGACTCTGCTGGCCAGATTTATTTTGTTCTGGTTGCTGTCAACATGTAAGATTAAGTCTTCAAGAAGTGGTTAGAAAGACATATGCTGAGATTTCAAAGGTATATTGAGAGCAGCAATCGGGTAGAGAGGACTTCCTAGCATTCCATGCTGACCCAAGTATAATTTTAATTCATCCAGGAGGATTTAATAAAATTACTATTTTCTGAGATATCATTTTCATACAATATTCAATCATGTCCTTAGGCTATCTTTTAAATCAAATTGACTTTGGATGATTGAAACACAAAAAAATCACTAAAGGTCACTGATGAGGATAATGACAAGTCCTAAGAAACCATCCTCCCCTGCCAGTCGTGTGGGATTTTAACATTTCACAGACTATTCTGAGTTGGACCCACAAGGATCATCGAGTACAACTCTTAAGTCAATGGCCCACATAGGGGATTAAACCCATGACTTTGGCATTATTACAACTTCTAAAACAACTGCTGTAATTTAAAAATCTTAAACCTATTATCTTTAGAGGCATATTGGCATTTATATTTTACGTCTCTCCCACATGCCCTGCCCACCTTCACCCTGCAGGTGAGCTGATACCTAAGCAGCTGGCGAGCCCCTTGAATTCGATGAGCCGGTCCATGTTCTCATCCAGGAGCCGGAAGGTCCTTTGGGCGAGGACGTCAGTGTGCTCGCCGCAAGTCCAGGGCGACACCAGCCTGTACAGGTTGGTGAACTGCTGGGCATCGATGCGGTACTGCTCGGCATACGGCCGGCTGGGGTCATGTCTCTCGGCCACTGGGCTCGTCATCTCCCAGTAACACCTTATTAAATGTTCCCTCTAGGAGAATTCGGAGACCAGAAAGGGGTTATTGCAGTGCACAGTATCAGAGAGCACAACCAGAAGTAAAAAATCAAACTATGCTGTCAAATGCTCGAGATTCTCTCTGCACAAGGTGTCATACCAAGACCATTTTTGGTTGAAAAAGGAAATCTTTAATCAGAGCAGCCAACCACTCTCACAATTTGTAATGGATAGTTAACAAAGTTGAAGGGAGACACTGCAGATTGTTGGAATAAATTCACTGTAGGCTCCTGAAATTCTATCAGCCACATCTGGCCCAGGATGTCCCTAACCAGCCAAAGGTACAGAGGGTCGGAGAAAACACAGAGTTAAGTGTTACATGGGCTTGACCTGCTCATTTATTCTCTCTCAGACCTCTCCATTTGGATACTGTACTTCATAGTCTTCCCTTAGGGACAGGCAAAACAAAGAGTCCTAACAAAGCAAGCTGTCCCTGGGGAAGCAACGAAATAATGAAAAAGGAACTGCCACCAAGAAATGAAAAAGGGGAGTGTGAGCCAGTTAAAGCTCAAAACCAGCAGCAAGCAGCAGGAGGGAAGCACTGAAGAATAAACTCCAGCAGCATCATCTTACAACCACTAATGGAAGGAGGAGCTTTAGTGACAAAGCTGTGTAACATTAACAACATACCACAGTCATATTCTCAGTATTTATGGCTATGGACAGTATACAAAAGAAATGGTCCATTAAGGGCAGTAATTACAAGCTTGGATCTCTAAATCCAGTATAGTTGTATAAATATAGATGTCCCTCTTCAAATAACTTTACTACAAGTTTTGTCAAATAACAGTTTAACAGAAGGGAACTGAAGTAGAAACTGCTTTTAGTTCTAAAAAAAAAAAAGAAATAAAAACTATTGGAAATTAGGAACAAACAGCAAGGACACCTTTTGCAGGGCATGGGGGAGTTCCACTATGGAAAAGAGAGTCTGCTTTTAAGCAGCATTAAGAGACCAGGACTTAAAAGCACTGTCAAGCTCTAAATGAGCAGAGCTACATATTATTTAATTTATTCCGCATGTGAAAGTTACCAGAAACTAACTTGTCAGGGACCATTTCCAAGCAGCAAGTTAGGAAGGAAACTGGAGCAGCTCTCCTCTGAAGGATCAGGGCTTTACTATTCCTCTTTAACAACTGCACAACCATGGAAAGAACAAAATGGCATGATCCCATCCAAACAGCCCCACCCAGGCAGAGGACATGAAATCCAGGACAGCACTGCAAAGCGACAGCTGGAAGTTACACCCAAAGAAGCCTCAAATAGGTGCACCCCCTGCGTTTCAGGGAGACCAACCTTGAACAAGTCATATAATTCCTCTAAATCTTCAGGAAGAATTGAAACATCTGGGATGACAACTCTAAGCTTAAAAAGAAAGAAAATCATGTTAGTGACAGTCTCTACTCATCACTGACACGGGCAGGACCACAAGCCCCACAGGCGCTGCACTTATGTGGTACAGCTGAAAACTGCAGCACTGACAAATCTTTGCAATGTTTCCCTCTTCTTTAGATTCACCAGTTGGACAGTTCCATGAAAAGAGAAATCCCTCAAGGGCTATTATAAACAAAGACGGGAAGTCACGAAGCTACAGGTCACAGGAGGCCGGGAAAGCTTCGCATTGTGCTCTGTCTCTTCTGACACTCTTCCTGAGGCATGCCCAGGGCCAGCCATGGTCAGAGACAAGGGACTGGGCTGGATGGTCCTGCAGTTTTTTTAACTGTAAAGCCACCCTAGAAAATAATGCACATGGCTGCAAAAGAAAAATCAAGCATCCCAGGGAAGAACTTTTTCCAAGGACAGTAATGATTCTTCCTTGTTTCAAGACCTGGTGGAACCTTTTTAAAAACCAAACCAGTGTGCCTCCAGAGAGGCACTGTTAAACTACCTCTGTCAAAATACCCTACTCACCACATTCTGTTTGGTTGTATCTTCGTGGCTCTGCAGGACACGGATTCGGTGTTTGTAGCGCATGTGCTCTATCTGTGCCACAGAGTGATCTCCAAATTTCTAGATGAGAAGAATAGAAGTTTATTATTTGTGTAGTACTTCATGATATTTGTATTTTTCATTTACTGTAAATACAGCTTTTGAAGTACAGTGAGACCTTGAATACAAAGCATATCCAGCCTCTAACTGATCTCTCAGCGTAGGTGTTTCATACTACACCTAGTCTTGTGCATTTGAGCACTTTAGTTAAGGAATCTGTAAACGTATATTAACTTCCAAAGTGTCCATGTTGAATTCAACCTTTTTCTTCTTTAATATTCTAACTGACCAGTAGATACAAAGCAGTATTTTACCTCATAGGAGTCATGAATCAGGTTTGCTATTTCAGTCACTGGAGAGGGTTCCTGGTCATCGCTGAAGAACGCATGGTGATTACCAATAGGTGGAAGAGGGCTTTCCTCGTTTTTGACATGCTCTAAAAACCTGAAGAGTAGAAATAAATATATAAGAGCACAGATCACACTGTACTACGCTCTTCTCAATTCAAATAAGCAAACAGATCTTATAGCTCAGACTTAGAAATAAACTGGGTTTTGGACAAGCTAGGTTTTTCAAAAATGGCTTTGTGATTACTGGTCCGAGGAACAGCAAGCCAGCCAAATGACTAAATGCTGCCCAAGGAAAAAAACTTCTGTCTCCTTGAAGTCTGGAGCAGGAAGCCCATCACTCTAGGGAAGGCACGAGAGCAGCAGTAAATATTGCACATTGACGCAGTTGATGCAGGTCTTGGCGCTGCCAGGAAATTTCACAGGACATCTCGTCCCATGTACAAAGTCCATTGTTTAAGGCAGACACTGTGAAAGCAGCAACAGCAGCAAAGCAACATGGAGGGTCCCGCTGGTGCCCAGATGAAAGGAGCACTCCTGTGTGGCCATACCTGCTCAGGATCATCAGGGCCTGCCCATCATCCTTGCTGTTACACAGATCCACAGCATTGGCCTCCAGTATGGCCAGGCCTAGCTGGAAAATGGCTTTGATGCCATCATAGAAAAAGCAGTCCACAACATTCACAGCACTTTCCAGGGGCATGATACTAAGGAAAAGGGTAAGGAACCAGGAAAGAGAGATGGAAGCTAAGGCTGTTAGATCCTTCATATGTTCAGCCAGCTCTGGAAGTTGCTCTTTTATAAGCTCTTCAAACACTGACTGGTCTACCTGAGCACCTGCAAGTCACAAAAAAAACAGTATTAGCCAGAACAGACAGAAGAAAAAATACTCTTTGAAGGTAATCATCTCTGTCAACTATCAGTTGCAAGAGTTTCTTAAAATTTAAACTGACAAGATACCCACGCATCTTCAAAGAAAAATCCCATTAGGCTGCTGCTGTGATCTCAGCTCAACCCTCATGTCCATAATCCTCACTGTACAACTGTTTGCAAAAAGAGTGTGTTGATTCTCCTAAGTGCCTTTAGGGTGCAATGAAATAGTAATAGCAGCAGCTGTTGTTTTTGGCTACAAGAGCACATCATAATTAAGTGCTAGCAAAAGCAATCTTAAAGCATTTTACTGTTTGACTTGGGATCTATGCAGTGAAAATAAGACAGTACACATTCCTCAAGCAAATGGGCAGTAAAGCTTTCATTCTAAGTGAGGAAATGCAAGATGGACATCCAGATATGGGACACACACTCAGCAGAAAAAAAATATTTACACATAAATACATGCACAGATATAAATATATACTTACAGGCATACATATCTATATATAAAGAACAAAGGGTTTCTGCAATGCACAGATAAAAGCTTTCCTAACTGTCCCAACCAGTCTTTCCAAAAGAGCAGATCTGGGCTCTGCTTAAGCTACAAGTTCAGTTCTGCTTGTCAGCAGCTGTTGTAGAATCAATATAGTTTCTTCTCACTGAAGTGGCCTGTGTCTGCAAACCAGATCTGCCACATCAGGGCTTTAACCGAAGACACTACAAGTTAAAAATATTCGTGAGTACAAAATGCAGTTGGCTTTTCAATTACTTTGTCTTTCCTTTCAAGTTATTTCTTTCTCATAGTCCATATTCTGCTAATATTAAGAGACAATTTTAATTGCTATGAAATTTCTGAGACATATATATATCCCTAGCATTCAAAACTTCTGTTGTTCAAAAGCAGAATATAAGCTGGACAATTTGTGGCAGAGGGCCAGCATCTTTTGGCTTGGCATCCAAATCATAGGGAAAAAACACAGCTATGACATTTCTCTGTCTTAGAACTTTTCACATCAAGCCACAAAAAGCTTCTGCTGGTGACTGAACAAACATTACAGCACCACAAATCAAAAATAAGTGCCCAGGGACATGTAAAGAGCTTTTGAGAAACACATCAAGCACGGTGCTTTGAAGAGAAAGCCTTCTCACGTAAGATGGTCATAAACAAGAAGGGTAAAGAAAACAGAGGAGAAAATAGACTGGGGTTACTCAACAGAGGGCAATTTTTGTTTGGGTTTTTTTTAATAATCTTAATGCAAACAATTTAATAGCCATGGTTAACAGAGACCCCCAAAACTGAGCTAATTGTAGAGGTTTTTGAAGGAAGCCAGAGACAGAGAGGCAGACACATAAAAAAAGATAATTCCAGGCTCAGAAACAGCAATGGCAAAAGTGGGTGTTTAAAAGGAATGTGCAGTGCTGCCTAGATCTTTCACAGATCTTTTTATAGTAAGTGTTGATATTATAGGTGAAAGTCAAG
>JAOXXN010000001.1:30172922-30192177 GCA_026770055.1 Myrmophylax atrothorax | reverse complement strand
TAACAATTTCCATGTTGGTTTGGTTTTTAAGCAAATGCAGCGTACTGAGCAGTACCTAAGAAAAAAAAGGAAAGCTATCATTTTGTAAAAATAACACTCAGTATTTACACAAGCATCGGGAGAATAAAAGGCAAGAAGATGCAACTGCCTTGTTCCCTACTTTTCAGAAAACTCAGCAATTCCTTCCCAGTGCAGCTCCCAACTTGCATGTTATGGGATCCTGGATTGCCTCCAACTCCAGCACTTCAAAGTGAACGGCAAGCCTGAACTGCCGTAACTCCTTATGCATGACCCCTACGTCACCTTCCAAGAGTTTTAAATTAAAGGAAATAACAGACAAGACCAACAAAATGCCTAAAAGTATCAGGACGCTTAAAATGCTGTCCTCACGGTCAAATGTTTTTGTGTTTTAAATCCAGCAGAAGCCAACTTGGCAAGATTTCAGCTCTGCTGAGTCACTTGCTGCCTATCTAAACAGACTGGTTGACCTCTTGCTTTTAGAGACTGATTACTAGAATCTTCTTACTATTCAAACTCCAAAAAGTTAGGTATTTTGGAAATAACACATCCAATGATACACATCTTGTTTATTGGAAGAATTGCTTCTTATAAGCAAGCCAGGAGAAGTTATCTGTGAAGAGCCAGCATGGACTTGTCAGGACACATGGAAACTAAACATCATTCCCTTACATGGCAGGAACACTAGACTTGTAGATGGAGGAGACACAATGAGTATTTTAGACGGAATTTATGAAAATCTTGATATATATTGTCTCATGGGACTAATAAAACTAGAAGTGAAAAACTGTTGGACTAAACCAATTGAAACAAAATCAGCCCTCCAAGGCCTTCTGGTAAATTGGAAGGTTGTATCAGGAGGAACTCCTTGGGAATTTGTCCTGGACTAGCTTCTCTTCAACGTCTTCATCAGCAATCTGTGTGATGGATCAAGAGCTTGCTCTTACTAAACTTGCACACAATGCAAGGCTGGTAGAGGCTAATGAACGAAAGAAGAGGATCATATTCAGATTGATATTCATGAACTTAAGAGATGTTGTGGAAAAAAGTACTACAAGTATTTCCAGCTATACATCATAAGCTGCACAAATGCAGCATGGAGATAACTCCACCAGGAGGCATTCTGCAAAAAGAACAGACCTTGGGGTTACACAGGATCACAAGATGAGCAAGAGCCAGCATGAGGAAAAGGAGCACTGTGCTGGGCTGCAGAAGTGCACAGCCCCCAAGGTGCAGCATGGCAGTGCCAGAGCTGCTGCAGAGACAGTCATGCTGCTCCTGCCCTGTCAGCACTGGCAGGGTTTCTTGGGCAATCCTGTATCCCGCCATCCCACATCTGCCACCTCATGGCCTAAGTGACGAATGTCCAGGGAAGAGTGACCAGAATGGCTAAAATATGGACCAGTAAGAAAACCCTGGCTGAAGTGGGACATTGCAGTTTATAGAAAAAAAGAGAAAAGATGCACATCAACCTCCAAATACACAAATTATTGCTCTAAAGAAAGAGAGCACATCTGATTTCTTCAATAGTACTGGGTAGAACAAGAAGTGACAGACTCAAAATTAAGTCTCAAAAAGCAGCATTAAAGATTCAAGTTAGATCTCGGACTTTTAAACAACAGGACAATGAAGCACCAGTATAGATGCCGATACTCCCACTACAGCAAATCCTTAAAAACATGTTAGGCAATCCTCTATCAGAGGTGACACAAAGAAATAACCCAAACCCTACCTTTTGCCATGGAGATGCAATAAATGGTCATTCTTTCTAGTCACATTCTCCTTGTTGCTCAAGATTTAAAGCATTCTCAGATTCTGAAGGAATTAATGCAGACTGAAGTGACATTTATGACTTGGGATACTTCAACCAATTTCTGTTCAGCTTAGATCAGTGTTAACAACCTGCTTTGTGTCTTCATATGAAGCAAAGCCATTCTCATTGGTAATTCACAGTCAGAGATGAAGAAAAGAAACTGATGTAGTTAGAGCCTGGGGAAATATATCATACTTTTGAAACCTTACTGACTACAGCACTAAAGCTTTTAAATCACAGGTTCTGCTCTGGAGAATTTCCTCACTACATTTGAGGAATGCAATGGATATTCTTGCATCTTGAAAGAGATAGAAATTAGAAGTACAAGAAAACAATACAAGAGATTTTAGCAACATTCCTATCAAAAAAGGAAAAATAGTTACCGTATGTTCAAGTAAAATTGTATGGCACATAGCTATGTCTGCAAGAAATGACAATTGTAGTTATCAAACACCTTACCTTTACTTTCCTTTTTATGGAAATTATCTTAACTGCCATTAATCCCTTCATAATCCATTGTTCTGAGACTTATTTCATTAAACAGCATGAAAAATTGCATACTAACTTGTTTGACTCTGGCTGTGATCCTATTTGTGTCACAGACTGTGGGCCAAATCCCACAGCCTCTCTGAGTCCCATCCCTCCACTGCTCAGCAGGATGACCCCAAGAGCCTCAGGAACAGCAGCAAAGGTTTCTGGGTTTCAGAATGTAGAATATACAAACCCTGATGGCACTAAAAATGGATTTGTTAAAAACTAAAGATATTGAGACAAGCCTCTTGCAAGAGAACATCAGCAAACAAAAGCAACTTCATTGCCAGAGCTGGAATAGTTGCAATGATGTGTGGATCGTTGCTTTCATTTTCATAGATTATTATTTGCTTCCAAATCACATACAAGAATTAACAATGACAATTATTAGGGAGAAAATGTTGAGAGGAAAGTCATTGTTCTTGTAGAACTACAGTGGATACAAGAAAAAAAGCAGCAATAAAAACTTCACACACCAAAAGAAGTACAACCCCCCAAAACATGTTAGCACTAAAAACCAGTTTATCCACTATTCAAAAACTACATCTTGCTTAATCACCTTATATTAAAGTAGTTGCTGAAGTGTGGCAAAGGGCACCAGAAACAGTAATTTCTCCAACCACTACCTAATTCATGCAAAGGAAATGGGATTTTGGCATCTTCCATGTTTCTCCTCCTGCCATCCCAAGCCGAAGCACAGGTTAGAGAACATCTTGCCCAGGAACTCTCCATTAAATGTATTTTTTGTCCTTTCTTCTCCTCTGTCCCTCACAATTTTTTTATTTTTTTTTACTTCTTGGGTTGGAAGGCAGGAGAGCAGAAAACCTGTTTGAACAAATTTGCGGGATGGTTTCTGTCTGTTGATTGCTAACAGCCACACTACTTTTCAAAAATGCCACAAGGTACTTAACAAGTTGATTCCCTGAGAGCGCCTTATTATGGCATATTACTAAGCTTATACTTCTCTTTGCAACTGTAATTTTATTTTCTTTGTAGTTTTTTATTCAGTTAGTACCTTTTATTCAAAGACTATTTTGGGAAGTGCAAATGAGGATTTAAAAACCGGCTGATGCTGAAAATACCTCACCCCAGTTTTCTGTTACATCTCCTCTGGATTTTTGCTTTGTGCATCTAAGTTTTCAGTCCCAAAGCATGTGGAGGGTGGAACGGTGAAGCATGGAAAGGGACAGAGGTACAACCTACGACAGCCATATCCTATATTAACTAAAGTACATGTCCTACATTTCTTGAGCTAAAAGCCTGTAATGTTAACAACATCCAGTTACACAGAGTGTAAAAACAGCAGTAGCTCTTGTATTCCAAGGAACCCTAGCTATTGAAAAAAAAAGGCTTCAAAGATGTTCAGGTCTGCTCAGCACTGTGTTACCTCAAGCAAATTCCTTGATGACACCATGGATGAAATCCTGGTGTCAGTGATTTTCCTTATTGTGTGTACATATGAAATTGCAGTGAAAGTCCATTTTTTCAAATTTCATTATGAAACTTTGTAGAAGTGCTTAGCAGCATTGTAAAACTGCTTCTTGGAAATAATTAAAAGGGCTACTGGACACTCTCTCTTTTCTGGGAAATGATATCATGCATTCTGTGTGCTTTAGCTAGGAAGCAACACCTGGGTGATTCCCTTCATACCTCTGGCAGAGGGAGAGGAAGGAAGAGAAGGAAAGGGCATGATTCAAGATGAGATAAGCACTCACACCACATTCAGAAAAGAAGTATTTTAAATCAGCACCTTAACCTTGATGCCCCAGGCAAATTCCAGTTTGGGCTATTCCATCCTGCCCACCTAAAATCCTCTGGGCAGTTTCCCTTCCCCTTTCTCACAACAGCAAATAAAATACAGTTGTGCATTGTGCTACTGGCAAAGAAATAACTATCAATCTTTCCCAGAGAGCCCAATACATTCTGTAGTGGGAGAGGAACGCAGAGATGCATTTTAGGGATGCAAGGGGTAGAGCTGATAAAAGCAGCACATTAAAATGTTGCAACTGCCTGTTGCCTTTTTAAGTCCTGTAACTGCTTGCTAAGTTGGCTAAGGCAATCACACTAGTGGGAACTCTGTGTTTCAGATATGAACAAAAGCAGGAATTCTGGAGAGCTGATGGCACTAGGAAAGCCTACACATTGCCCAAATTGTGAGCATAATAACGTTGTTCTTCAGAGAGAATGGACAATATCCCTTGCTGCAATCTCCCCTTCTAGAGGGAATGAAACTTCTAAACCGAACAAAAAAACATGTGATGTTCAGGGGAAGAGTATAAAATGGGAAAAGGTATCTTGCACACAAGTTTAAATGCACCTATTGGATACACCATAAAACATTATAAACTCTCTTTTGCGTCCAATCAAGCAAAGCTTTGAAATTTTACCCAGCTAAAACACCAAACCCATTATCAAACCTCTGCTCATAGAACAACTTAGCTTTTTACCTCTTGGTAATCTGAGTAGGATCCTGTAGGCCTGCATCCAGTTCAAAGACTTCATTATCCAGTAGCCTTCGGAGCGTCACATCTGCCAGTTGCTCCATGATCCTGAAAGCCTCAGTGATATTGAGGAACGTGGAGAAGTCACGCTCTTTATTTGCAGTAGTGACACGGACTGTATCAGTCATGAAGACATTGGAGGTTCTTTCCAGTTTCTGGACCTCAACCCAAGGAATGATAAGTTTCACTGCAATCCAAGAGAAAAGCAAAAGCAGGTTGGGAACTCTGCTTGCGTTTTTCAGATTTGGAAAATAAGCAAATTCAAAATGAAATGCATACAACCAAAGAGGAGAGACACATTTTTATAGGCAAGACCAAGCACATGCTGAAATGCCTGCTATGACTCTGCCTTTAATCTCCCCCACTCCAGAAGTCATTTTCAGATCTCTCCCTCAAAATTTTAACTATTTTTCTAAGAAATGCTGGACTGGGGATTTGTGCCTTTGTCCACAAAAGACACCTGCCATATGCTGTGCTCCTAACTCCTTTACAAGTCATTTCTGTAGCCTGCTTCCTTACAACCAGAAGAAACAGTTAACTTCCAGAGTACAAAAATAATAGGGAAAGGCTTTCTAATCTCCAAGAAACAAAACTCTTGGCAGGTGGAAAACCAATTACATGCACAGTTACTTTAGCTGTTAAAATAAAGCTAACCCCCATCCAAAAGGAAGCTTTTGCACATGGAGATTTCTATAAAATGTAACTACTATTAAAGACAAGACATTAGATAAAGAAAAGCTGCCTAGGCATTTGGATCTCCCCATTTGAGTTACTTTTTACTGAAAAGGTGCACAGGCAAATTTTGGCCTAAATATTAACTGTGATCAGACTTGTTTACAGAAAACAAAAACTGTAGGACACCATCCTCTATACCTAAACACTGCTGAATCATATAAACACATGTAGTAAACAGACTCAGCTTATTTTAGATAACCACTGCAGGATGTTACTTGCCTCTTGCACGAATCTCTGGGTAGAAATTAGGCTGGAAAGGACTTTAAAATAGATTAAATTTGTTCTTAACAACTGTTGGAAGCTACCCAGGATTCTCTGTGCCAGTAACATCAAGACTACACCCCCTAACATCCCCAGCTGGTCTCCTGATGCCAATAAAGCAATAAAAAGGCAGTAATAACAAGCATTGTCATATATATATGACATTTATCGATGATCATTAACTACCTAAGGAGCTACCTTCAGCAAGTTTTCTGTATTACATGAACCACAGCTGTCAAGATTATTTGCAGATTACATTTTTTCTTACTTAAATAAAGCACAGCTGCGTCAACAGGCACAGACTGTTGTGAATGGCCATAAAATCATCTGTAAGGGCACAGCCAAAGAAGAAAGATTAAATGACGCTGCAGCAATAGCACTGTTGTTCAGGCAGGTCAGAATCACACAGGCTCTACAGTGCTGGTTATAGAATCAGCACAGCAGACTGTAAGGGGCCCAAACCACTGATAAAGAGTACAATGTCTTCAAAGTCTTAGAAAAAAACACAACTTTAATTAAAAAATGTGAAGAAACCTTGGCACGCCCTTTCAAGATATCTGACAATCTAACCCTCTGAAATGCTGCAAATGCTTTGAGGCTTAGATAAAAGGGGACTTGTCCTGTAAAAAATGTTCATGGAGTTTATATTCACATAAGCCATAAGTTAATTTTATGAGAAGCTGAAAACAGGTTCTAATATTGCATTCCAGGTCATTTCAAGACAAAAAAAAGAAAAGCACAGACTTCCAGAAGTAGAAGACTTAACACTTAGCCTATAATGATATTTCAGTCTACAGTGTGGGAGGATTTTTACAGAGGTAAGACACAATTAAGAACCATTTTTATGGCAACTCATATGTAGGGGTTTTTTGCTGTGCTATATTGAAGAACACAATAATTGTGACTTCTTAGCAATATTTTCAAGACCAGATTTCACCATATTTATGACTGCCACCTGAAAAAAAGACAATGAATCACTTGTTCTACATGTAATCAGCTTCTCAAATAGTAAAAACCAGAACTATAGTAAGTCTGGATTATTCCATGTAACACAAATATTTCAAAAACATGACAAAACACTAGCCTAGAAATAGAATTAATCTGCTTTATCAGAACCAAGGAAGTGGGAANNNCATTTCAGCAAATATAATGCTTCCCACTGAGCTAGGGAAGTTTGTTTAACCAAAAGGGAATTCAGGTTTTTATTTCACATTTCCATGCAAATGTATGGGAACAAAGAGGCAACGCAACAGATTTCAACAGTGAATGAACAGTGTATTTTCCATGGTGAAAATAAAAAGTTGCAAACACGTAATTATTTGTTGGTTTTTATTGTTTTCTCATAATGAATATTATTAAAGAGAAGAAGCTCTTCTTAAACAGTATAGCATGATGTTGTACTTCCAGTATCACTTAATGATTTGTGGTATTGCACAAACAAAAATTTTGGAACCATATAAAGCTTTTTCTCTCTCCCTCCTGCTTCCTCTGTTACCTATCATTAAAAAGTGTTATTTTTGCTTTGTGTGCTTTGGGAGATGGGCTATCTCAGATTTAATGAGAGAATACCTGCAACCACAGCAGGAAGAAATGATTGACAAAGGATATTATTTAATACTAAACAGAAATCAAGGAGATTAAACAAGAACTCAGATATTTAATATGTATCAAGAGACTCTATTTGAGTCTTCCCAGAAAACCTCAACTTTTGTTTTTATAGTGAATAACAAATTTACCAGCATTTTAAATCTAACTCTTCCACCTTTTGCTGATATGAAAAAAAATTGTCCTGAAATAATGTAAGGAAAGAAAGGACCTCTAAGCATGCCTTTGCATGTTTTGAGTCCTGGAAATTACCAGTTACCAGCTTTCTTATCTTTACATTAATGTACGTAATTTTTAAATCTACAGCTATATCTCAATATTAAATCCAGATGAAATATGGCAAAGTTTTCCTAATTGTTATAAGTGAAAATTATTCCTGTCTTTATAGCAGTGTAGGTTTCTATTGCTGTCGTTGCTGAAGTTGCAGCAGGATAAACAGGACTTAAAATGTTAGTAATTTGTGCCCAATTTAGTAAACTGAAATGCTATAGATTTTAAATGGCTACTTTCATTTTTATCATCTTATGTCTGTTACTTTCATTTTTACCTTCTAATATCTATTCTGACAGGCTTTTCATAATCACACAACCCTTCCTCTGCAGGGGAACACCATGACCAAATTCTTACAACTTCCTGAACCATCTGAAAGTCTAAAACCCCCAGGACACACTTCTTGTGACGTTCCTGTACTGCTATTCAGAAACACCAACAAATCCCTAAATTGCTGCTGGTTTTCCTTAAAAGCTCTGAATGTTCACCTGGTTCTCCAGGGCACAGCCCTTTTATGTTTCCTGGGCCATTTTCAGGCAGGCAGCTGGACTTGAGCATCCCTGCCCCCACCAGCCCCTTCCCCTGCTGCCCTGCAGCAATGCCACGACTCTGCCTTCCCCACCTGCATAAGGGACCCATCCTTACTCACCCTTTTCAGCACTAAAAGTCTCTATTTCAGAACCTGTTGCTGCTGCGCCGTGGCATAAAAAAAGCAGATAGCAACTATGTCTGTGTGCTCTTGCAGTATAATTTTTATTACTGGATTCATATTAAAACATAAAGGCTCATCTCTCCCCAGCATTAGATTTCTTACACACCTACACTTACATTCTTTGCCCAGGAAGAAGGAATAAAAACAGAGATGATTGATGCTCAAATAAAGCCAGCCTTGCCGAGGAACTTTTCCTTTCCAACAGCAACAGGAATAATAGGTGATCAACTTCTCTGCTTCAGGAAAATTAAATCTGGATTCAAATTTCACCAGGGCTTCTCGGAACTTCTCAGGGTCTTCCTCCTGCTCGGCGAGCTTGCTGCTCGTTTCCTCTGCAATCAGCGCCTGAGTCCACAACGAGACAATGTATTGGGATAAAGCCACGGCATTCACACTCCAGCAAGTTGCTACAAGCTACTCATTCAAAGGTTAATAATGCAAACCTTTCTCACAAAGAAATTCAAGTTGATTTGCAATTTTAACAAATGGAGAAATCTTTCTGGTGTTTGCATCTCTAATACATTTTTAATTCTCCCAAAGCAAGACTTTTGGGGCCTTTTTTAATATATATAATTTTTTCAATGAGTCTGGCAGAACCATGTGTTTATGCTTTCACTATGGCTTATGCTGGCTCTTACTTGAAATACACAGAGCAGAAGTAGAGTAACAGCTGTGTAGACTGACCAGTACTATTTACCTATGTAGAAGCAATGCAGTCAGATGTGTCAGTAACTTCAGAGGTGCTTGGAATCATTAAAAACATGGTTTCAAGAACATCTACATAAATAAAACTAAGATTTCAGATTTTTAATAGTGGTATTAAAATGAAGGAATTAAATATGCATTGCACCATGTGGACAAATAAGCCATACATTACAGCACTTGGTACAATTTGCAATTACCAAGCAGTTCTAATACACCAAAAGTCTACAGCAGGTACAAGGGTGCAAAACCTGGATTTAACATTAACTAACAAAACATGAAGAATTTTAAATATGTGCTGTGTTAGGTAATAAGCTGCCACAGCACCATCAAGAGAGATTAATTGTATTTGGTCCTCTCAATGTGCCTAAGAAAAAATGTCTTTTTTCTAAGAAAACAGGATCAAAACTAGGATTTGTACAGTGATGTTTTGCCTCTGTCCCCTTCATCCCCAGCCTCAGAGCCCACTGAGATCACAGCATCACGACTGAAATTCACCAAAAGCATATTCTTCCTACAAATTTTCCAAAGCAGAAATGGGGCTATGTGGGGAAGAGCACCCCACTAAAATCCTCAGCAAGGAAAAGCTTGCAGTGAGACCCGACATACAGCAGTCATTAGTGAAACCACAACCCCACCCGCCACCACCAAGCTCTTCTTGGAGCACATATTTCACTAAAAGCAGAGCTCAGAACATCAGGCTTTCTAAGTGATACCTCACATGCCATTACTATTTTAAATCTGGTCTATGGACACAAAATTCCTATACTTTTAAAATTCTTTAGCCTTCCAAATGAAGGCTCATTTCTCCAATACTGGGGCCAGCCAGCAGCTTCATATGCCTGGTCATGACTTCAAAAAAAAAGCAAAAGCAAAGCCAGAGGCAGTTCCCATGGCAGATCCGTATGATGCAGGCACTGTTGCACAAGGGCCTTGCGCCCTGTCCCTGTGCTGCAGGGCCTGAGGTGGTGCCCACACAGGTGTGCTGCCAGCAAAGTCAGGCCCTGTGGCTGTCACCTGAGCCACCCCTGAGCCCAGTCAAGAGGGACAGGTGTATATAAATGGGCAGGAGAAACTGATGGGTTAAAGCTAGGAAAAACATGGGAGATAGAAGCAGAAACATAGTAAGGAGGAAAAGCTGAGATACAGGAAGGGAAGGAAGGTATTTAACATAATGTTTTGGAGAGGCAGAGGAACTGAGAACAGATGCTGAAGACAGCTCAGCTGCATATCATGAGGGAGGGAACAGTGAACCTGGAAAGGGACAGCTGGGAAAAAGATTAAATTAGATGCTTTGGTTTTGAAATGTGTCCAAGGGAATAGGAGTAAAGATGCACAGATGCTGGCCACAGCAGGTACAAGAGCCACACAGAAAACTAAGCATGTTTAGATGTTCAAAACCAATTATGAACGACAATGACTTCATGACATTATTAGACCACATGTAATTGGGCAGGGAAGGGTGAAAGTGAGACAGTTTCCTTACCTTCACTTTCCCTTTGACAAAACTAACAATATCTTCTTTATTGTNNNNCACAGACAAAGTATGAAGCAAGTTTTGTTCCAGCCATTCCCAGTGCTGGTTTATCTCCTCTGCAGTGGCACCTAGAAAAGCAAAGCATAGTGTATTGAAACTAATCCTACAAAATAAAATTGAAAGGAAGAAAAAAAAAGTAATAAAAAGCACTATTTCCTAAATTCATTATCAGAAACTGAACTTTCAACCTCAGAATTCTTAGTAGCAAACAGGTCAAAAAGGTCTCACTCATGGCAATATAGTTAGAGAAAAACAAAAACCTCATTGTTTTAGAGAGTTAGTTTTAGTACTTTTAGTTTTATCTTCTCAGATGCTCTCAGCCAGCACATGCTGCATTAAAAGTCAAGGCAGAAAACCAGCAAAACTTCATCCTGAGCTTCTACACTGCAGCTTATTCTGACACAACATTCCCTAAGGGGCCACTGGAAACCCTTGATTTACGCCCTGTTCCCAAAAGTCCCTGATCTTCCTTTCTCCCTCCCTGGATACACACATGAATACACACACACACCACACACACACATGCACACCCTTTGAGAGGAATACATATAATCTGCATTCTAATTGAAAAGCTCCCTAAAATAAATACAGGGCCATCAGGGGAAAACCTTGCCCCCTCCAGATCTTACTGGTCAGTAACTAAACATTATAGGTAAAAAAGGCAGCAATAGTTTCTTCTCCTAGAGCTTTGCTAGTGGAAGAAAGAAGACAAGTAGTTGGATATAAGGGACACAAATCACAGATGAATACAATAATAAAAATTTAAATAGAAAGAAATCTAAATAGAAGGCCCATTATCCCAAGATTTGTTTTGTGTATACATCAGAGATGCATCATGTTGCCTCACAACAACAAAAAAAGAGATAAATTTAAGTAAGGATTTTCCACTTTCCTCTTTGTTTTCCACACAGAATGCCAACTGGCAGAGAAACTTTCCAGGCTTTAACTTCCCTGACAGGAAGGTCTTGCAATGGAACTTCATAAATATCATTAATCAAGGTTAAATTAAAACAAAACAAAACAAACTTTAAAGAAAAGACACTTAAATGTCCTTTAGGTAAAGAAAACAAATTGTATCAATGCTTAAGAACACCAAAAATACAGTAATTTTATAGTGAAATGGCTGCACAAAGCAAATGCCGAGTTGAATTTTTATTTCTGAGCAATCTACAAGACCTAACCTATATGGAAGGGCTGTTGGGCTGCCTCTTGTGAAATAAGCCATGAGCAAGATGCCTTTCACAGCAGGATCCACACTGTGCGCTCGGAGCCTGGGCTCTGGCAGTGGCTACATCCCAGGGAGGCTACTGCAATCTTTCCTGCCTGCCTCCAAGGATTCTGCTCAAATACAGAAAGATCTTTTTGTCCCTTTCATTGGTTCAGGCCAGCTCCTCAGCTTTTTGGGTCCCTTCTTCATTTCTAATTTCAGTTTCACAGTTTAAAGCTGTCCTGTGATTTCACCCCAGCACTGGCAATCTCTTCCTTATTTCTCTTCCTTATTCTTCTTCATGTGCTGCTTTTCTGCACAGCATTTTATCCCACCTCTTAGCCACCTTCTTCATCTGCCTGTGTCAAGTTGTTTTGTCTAACCACTGCCTCATTCCTCATAACCTCTTTCTTAAATCCACTTCTCACCAATCCCTTTGCTCTCCCTCTCCTAAAACCTACTTCAATTAACTGGGACTAGAGTTTCTGTTTTGCCCACAAGCCTCCTGAAAGGAAAATTCTAAGTGGCTCTACATTAGGGCTGAGGTTAACATTTTTTTTTTTTTTGTACTGGTGTAACATAATTAACCATCCAGATTAAAACATCTCTGCCAGAACTGCCGTGCTCGGATCAGACTTCCTAGCAGCCCTCGAGATTTGCAAAAGTCTGTAACACAGATCTGACCCTTACGCATATATTAGCATTTAAACCTACAGCTCCTGGAACAGAGGACTGCCAACATACCATTAAAAAATGTCATTTTAATTAACAGACTACTGACACGATGGCTATCTGTAATGAAGTTACACTGGGAGACTGGAAGCAGTTCCTGGAGCTGCTCCTTGCCGTTGCTATACAGCATAGCTTAATTTGACTCGCTGCTCCCAGTAACAGACTCCTTAATATCATGTCTGTGTGAGCACCTTGCCCAGACAGGGCAGAGCCAGGTGAGCAGTGACAGCCACTTCAGTGTGGAGAATGTCCTCCTCCAGCTTCCCAAGACAGGGGTCAGGTGATGTTCCTCTGACTCCTATTGCCAGCACCAGCTCTCCCTTGGATACTCACAGCGGGGTTTCACAGCAATATTATTCAGAAACAACTTCTGCTTCAATTGTTCTTCATTTCTGTGCGGCTCTGGCAACTGTGTATGTCCTACCCACACAGCATACAAAACAGACCTCTCTGCTTTCCCTCTGTAACTGTAAATCTCATTTTCTCTGGCATAAGCATCCGTTCAGAAGAGCCAAAGAGAATTATAAAAAACATTAATCAAATAAGTTTATCTCAGCAAAATCCTTAACCATTCCAACCAGATTAGTTTTTGATTTGTAGTTTCTTTAATGTGAAAAAAAAAATCAAATTCTGCACGCAGTAAGAGTGTGGATAGGGCAAGGTCAGCCCCAGAAAGAAGTACTGCATATCTTCAAATAACCAAGAAGCCCATGACAGCAACACTGAGCTTCCTTTTCCAGTGAAAGCTACCTGGCTTCATCAAAGGGCTGTAACAGCATGAAGCTCTTAAACTTCCCCATGAGATGGCATTATTTAAATATAAAAAGGAAGGTGGTAGTGATAGGAAGCACAGAACAATTGCAAAACAAAGAAAACCCAGCCAAAACAAAAATAGCACAAATAGACTTTACGCAAGCTTCGTCACACACATCTGGCCCAGGGAAAAATTCCCAGTATTAATGGGAAACACGCAGAGAGATCTCTGCTGAACCAAGGGAGAATATCTGAACGAGCTTGTACAGAGGAAAGGGATGGATACCTAGACTGCCTTTTCCATTTAAAGGACTATGTCAAATCCCATCAACAGCATGACATTTACATTAGCTAACAATTTCATTGCTTGATCAGAATAAGACAGAACAGAACAAAATAGAACAGAACAGAATAGAATAGGATAGAACAGAATAGCTTTTAATTGGAAGATATCTACAACAATCACAGAATGAGTCAGGTTGGAAGGGGCCACAGTGGGTCAGCTGGTCCAACCTCCTTGCTCAAGCAGAGCTGTCCCAGAGCACATAGTACAGGATTGCATCCAGTCAGTTCTTGAATATCCCCAGTGAGGGAGAATCATCAACCTCTCCGGACACTGTTCCAGCACTCAGGTCACCTGCACAGTAAAGATCTTCCTCATATTCCGGTGGAACTTTCTGTGCAACGGTTTCTGCCCATTGCCTCTTGCCCTATTGCCTGGCAGCACCAAGAAGAGCCTGGCTCCATCCTCTTGGCACCCTCCCTTCAGATACTTATAATCATTGATGAAGTCCCCTCTCAGTCATCTTGAGAAGCAAGGCTGAACAGGCCCAGTGTCCTCAGACTTTCCTTGTAAAGGAGATGCTTCAGTCCCTAATCATCTTTGTTGCCCTCCACTAGACCTGCTCCAGGAGCTCCATGTCCCTCCTGTATGGAGGAGCCCAGACATGGACACAGCACTCCAGATGTGGCCTCATCAGGGCTGAGCAGAGGGGCAGGATCACCTCCCTCGACCTGCTGGCAATGCTCTCCCCAATGCACCCAGGATACTATTGGCCTTCTTGTCCCCAGGGACACATTGCTGGCTCATGGATGGCTTGGTGTCCCCCAGGACCTTCTCTGCAGAGCTGCTTTCCAGCAGGTCAGCCCCCAGCCTGTGCATGGGGTTATTCTTCCCCAGGTGCAGGACCCTGCACTTGCCTTTGTTGAACTTCAGACAGTTTTCCTCTGCCCATCCCTCCAACCTGTTGAGGTCCTTCTGAAGGGCTGTGCAGCCCTCTGGGGTATGGACCACTCCTCCCCACTTTGTGTCATCAGTGAACTTTCTGAGGTGGCATCTGTCCCTTCATCAAAGTCACTGATGAATAAGTTAAATAAGGGGCCCAACACAACCCTGGTGAACATCACTAGTGACAGGCCTCCAACTAGACCCTGTGCCACTGATTGCCTTTAGGACCTGCCATTAACTCAGTTCTAGTTGTCCACCCACCTCACTGTCCACTCATCCTGTCCACACTTCAAGAGATGGCCTATAAGGATGTTCTGACAGTATCAAAAGCCTTGCTGAGGTAGAGGTAGACAATATCCACTGCTTTCCCTTCATCCATCCAGGTAGTTGTTTCATCCTAAAAGGAAATTAGGTTGGTGACATATTATTTTCCTCTAGTGAATCCACACTGACCACTCCTGATCACCTTGTCTTCCATGTGAACAGAGATGGCCTCCAGAATAAGGTACTCCATCACCTTTTCAGACTGAGGTAGGACTGACTGGCTGGTCCCTGGGTCCTCCTTCTTAAGACCAAGGAGACATTTGCCCTCTTCCAATCCTCAGGCACCTCTCCTAACCACCACAACCTTTCAAAGTTGATCACAAGTGGCCTCGCTATGGTGTTCACCAGCACTCTCAGCACTCATGGATGCACCCCATCAGAGCCCATGGATCTGAGGATGTCAGGTTTGACAAGGTGTTCTCAAATCCAATCCTCTGTGATTGAGGGAAGTCTCTTCTCCAACATTCCTCTGCCATGGTCATCTGGGTCAGAGATTCCCGAGGGCTGGACTGGCAAAGATGTTCAGTACCTCTGCCTTTTCTGCATCCTCTATTACCAGGGTTTCCCCTCCATTTAGTAACAGGCCCATATTATCCTGGTTCCCTTTTGTTATTGATGTATTTAAAGAAGTCCTTCTTGTTGTCCTTGAAATCTTGGTAATCATCATCAACTTCCCTGACCACTTCAGGGTTGACCAAAAGTTAAAGCCTGTTATTAAGGACATTGTCCAAATGCCTCTTAAAAACTGACAAGTTTGGTGGGACATCAACCACCTCTCAGAAGGAAGCCTGTTCCAGGTTTGACCCCTTGTTAAAGAAATGCTTCCTAATGCCAAGTATAAAGCTCACCGGTTGTGGCTTTGAGCCATTCCCAAAGAAAAACTGCTGTAAATTTCAATGCTAGGATGTTATAAATGGGAGCAGAAGGGATAAGAACAGCCCTGCAGACCAGCCAAGCAAGAACAGGATGAATGGAACAAGTGCATTCAAATGGCCTTCACTGTGTCATGGCAAGGTTGCTGCAATTCACGTGGATATCACTTTCCTGAAGATGAGCTCGACTTTCACAGGTTGCAGAAACACTGTGAAAGGGATTAATGCACAACATATGAGGCAATTACACATTCCCTTCTTCAACAATTTCCTCAATCATGTAGCATCTTCCAAATGTTCCAGTTATAATTCGCTATAACCAAGTGTGCTAAGACATTTCATAGTAAGCAAGCAGAAGACATTAGCAGTGAACGACTAAATTAAGTAGTTTCTTGCTGTAAGGGGCTATTACTACTGTAGGAAAAGAGATGCACATGAATGGAATCACACTACTTTGCAAGAGACAAAAACACCTTCAGCTACACAAGTTTGCTGCAGAAATTTAACGGTCCTAGGAAACGCTGTCTCATCATTTCATAATATTCTTAATAATTCCTATCTGGGATTTTAACCAGAGGTTAATTTCGTTGTTAAACAAGCTATAGGCAATAGCTTTCCACGCACTCACAACTAGCTGGGGTTACCTTGAGCTTCCTGGACATGCAGACACTGACCATGCTCAGAATCGGTTTGGGGTTTTCCGTCTGTGACTCACCAATAGCTACGGCCCAGTACACTTCTGATCCGTTCAATAACTCACCACATGCAATGGCAGAGTAAACCTGTGAGCCTGGAACCTGCAGTAAAATTCGAAATGGAGCGACACGTGCATTAGAGTCTAACACGGCGTCCAGGGCACCAACCAAGCGACCTGCAAAGAAAAGGGGGAAGAGACGATTACAGCCAGTTTTCACTTCTGTAGCCTACAAGTCACGTCACATCTAAAGTCATAAAATTAAAATGCAGAACGTAACAATAATGACTCTTCCCCAATTTTACGCTGCAAGTTACAGATGCTCAAAATGCAAAAGGCAAATCAGATTAGAAGATCAAAAGCATATAGAGTTCTTTGCACTTTGGGTTTTGCCTCATACATACGTATATAACCACGGAATTGAAGTAGAAAGACCTGAGGGCACCTTAAGAAGTTACCATTCCAGCCCCACTCTGAAGTTGGATAAATATACCTATGCCATAAGTGTGTTTGTCTAACCTGTTCTTCAAAACCTCTGACAACCAAGACAAAACAATTTCCCTAGCTAGCCTTTTCCACTATTTCCATTAAGTATTCATAAAACAAACAAACAAACAAAAAAAACCCAACCAAAACAAGACTACCCCAAACAAACAAGCCAACCACCACAATCTTAAACTTTCTTGTTTAAAACTAATCACGCACCCTGGAATATGGAAAGTAATTGGCCACAGGCACTTTTGATGTTAATGATTGACAAGAAGAAAAAGTATCATCATGGTTCCCGCCCTTTAAAGATTTCTCTTTTTCTAAAGAAACCCCAATCAACTCATCTCTTCCTTATGGAAGCTCTTTTGAAAGAGTTCATTGTTCTTGAGTTTAAACTGGAATCTCTCCAGCTTATCTTTAAGCATGACTCTCTAAACTGGACTTTGATGCTCACTGCTACTGAAGTCTCAGTCATAGGTAGAATGGGAGATGACCTCCTTCCTGTATCTTGCATACATGCCACTGTATCCAAGAAAGGCTGCAGTATCCCACTGTAAATCAGCACTTGATATCAATACAAGCAAACTCACTTTGAAGAACCAGAGCAATTTCTGCCTCCAAAAAAGACTTTCCAGTCTGGAGGTCACCTGGAGTTGCTGACCTTTCTTTTGAACAGGCAAAGCCAAACGATCCATGAAAAAAATCCAAGTGCTATGATTTGCATATTAAAGTAACTCAGAAATGGTTTATGGTGCTTACAAATAGCAATTCAGGAATAACTTCATATTCAATTCCTCTGTGCAACCTGCACTTAACCTCCTAAGGAGAGGGATGGCAGAGAGAGAGAGTAATGGCTATACCATGTTTGCTCATGTCACTGGAGTAACCAGGAAATTTTATGCAATACTATATTTTCCCTTAGCATATGTAATCTTTTCAACCTGTTGTACATATGTAATCTTTTCAACTCTAATCCAACACAAAAGGAACTACTCTCAACCTCCAAAAGGTTTGCCAGCCCTTGGCACCACATGCTGTTTTAAAAATGGTATTCTCCAGTCCATCTCCTAAGTGATTAATGGAAACAATGGAGACCTACAAAGTCTTCACCCTAATTGCCTTTGTTCCTTTGGACAACAAACCACAGCTTATTAATTTGAGTATAGTACAACAAATCAGCACTGTAACCACTTTCTGGTCTAAAGATGTAAGAAGCTCACGTGAAACAGCATCAAAAACCTTCTGAGAGTGAAAAAATTACATCAAATACTTCCTCCTCGCATCCACACACCCTGTCAGTGATGTCTTCAAAGCCAAGCAGAAGTTGGGCACAATACGTGTTAAAAGTCTATGGTGAAATATTCTTCACCAGCAGTTTTCTTCTCAGCTAAGTATGTGAACAGATGTTACATTCATCTATTTAAAATGGAGATCTGAATTTGGAGACCAATAATACAAATAATATCTAGTATTGCTAAATGCTCTCCTGTAACTATAAGAAAAAGACAAAAATTCATCCTAGTATAAAAGGTAGCAAATTACTTGTACTCTCAGAAAACAGAGCACCAATTTCAGTGTGCAGTCTTCAAACAGCTGGATTAAAGCTAATTAAGAGAGAATCAAATGATACGGAGAACAAATATAGGGTCTAACTTTCAAATTTCAAGAGACTTGAGACATCACAAGAAAAAAAAGAGAAGAAATTTATGAAGCTCTGTGCACATTTTGCCCTGATGACAGACCCAGGAGAAAGACTTCCTTTCATTTCACTAAGGTCTGAAAAGTCAACTAACAGCAAGTGCCACCAAAATTCCTAAAGAATGCTTAATGAACATCTGATTTGTGAAATACCTTTTTTTCTTCAAGAAACCATGGAAAAACACATGAAAGCACAGAACTAGCTGCAAAATTTAGTTTTACTTTTTAGCCTGTGCGAAATCAATTCCTTTTTCTCTTCCTGAACAACAGACCAGAAAATTCAATTCCTCTTCTCACTGTTTACTTCTGCTTACAATTTCCATGTTGCTTGCGAACTATTAAAAAGAAACCATTTGTCCTTCAACTGTAGAAAGAAATAATCACCTCCCTTGTCTAAACTAAACACAGCTAATATATTAACTAAGGGTGACAAAGAGGAGCCAGAACTAAGAATCAAAGGCGGGGGGGGCGGGGCGGAAATGGCAATTACTAAGAGTGTATTTGCAGGATCATGAAAAGGATTCAACATTAATACATACACTCGGGCCTAATATGATAATTTACTTGAAACTG
>JAOXXN010000001.1:30140643-30156004 GCA_026770055.1 Myrmophylax atrothorax | reverse complement strand
GACACTAAAATTACTCTGGTACAAAAGAAGAGGAATACCCAATCCTCTGTAAGAAACTGCATTCCACCAAGAATACCATTTATTTTTGGCTTGGCATAGTTGCTATAGTGTAGTGTAGGGAATGGAAGAGTTGGCCTCCTAAAATGCATTGGCAATCTTTAGGGAGAATGAATCAAGCAGCCAGTGATTTTTATACCTTTTGGAACTTAATGAATTCTTGTATTTTAGTGATACAAGACCTTGAACAACAGAGCAAATTAGTGAGGCCAAAACCAAAGGGAACAGAGTCAGAAGTAAAGGTGCAAAAGCTCCATAACCTGTGACAAGGTGAAAAGCCAAGAGCAGAAAGGACAAAACTTCCTTAACAAGTTGTGACCTGCCCATTTTCTAATTGTAATTTTAGGTAGAGCAGTACTGTTTCAACAGCAAAAACAATGACCTTGATGGGAAAAAGGTATTGCTGCACTAACATGCACCTGAAAATACAGCTGCTGGCATTGACTTGTCCTAGGCAGTCTCAAAGGAAGCCTGAAGTGGAGCGGTCAGTGTTAGCTGCTGTTAGCAGCAGCTTCCTCCAGAGCTGTTTCCTGATCCAAAATCCTCATTAATTCATCTTCCAAGATCAAAAAGTTTTCATGCCTTCAGAAATACTTGTGTGATTTGGGGGGGAAAAAAAAACCCAAACCCAAACCACCTCCAAAAATATGCCAATATTGTTTGTAGCGGCCCATCTTGTTTCTGTATGAAGATGGGCTGTGGCATTTCTACCACAGCTGTCTTTTTCTGGATCTGGGTACAATCTGCCTTAGCTAAAAGCATGGCCTAGGAAGCTGGAAGAATTTCCATTTTGCTTTGCTGCACTTGGAGCCAGAGGTTCCTGTTGTTTTAGAAATTTCTTTTAGGTGCTTACTCTGTTTTTCCTTTGAACAACCATTCCTTGGAGTATCATCTTGTGTAGATAGCAAGACCTTTTAAAAACATTAATTAACTGTGCCTTTTTCTTAGTCAGAGATGACTCAGGGCACATGAGAATTTCAGAACAGAAACATGGGAAAGTATATCATGTCCCTTAAAGTTGTTATGGTCTCCATCCTGCCTTTATGTCACAGGATCTGATGTCGTACTTCTGTTCCATGGGATTTGTCATAACCCTGTGCACTCAGGGACCCTATAACCAACTTGAAGCCACCTAAAACTCTATTGTTTCCCATTTTTGTGAATCCTGCCCACTCATTTGGCAGCTGCACAGAATTGTCATCTCCCACCACAGGGCTCAGCACCATGTTATCGCCTGAGTGGCATCAAGGTAAGCGTGCTGGGACTGCCAGTGCTGCCAATGGTGCCAGGGCTGGACACAGCGGTGCAGCCAAAGGTGTAGGCAGGAACCACCACTCCTGCTCACCCCCTGAGGATTTTGAACTACCTATGGGGAGCTGCAGCTGCAAGAGTAGCAAAACTGTGTCACAGCACAAGCCTGGTTGTCACAGAAGTGTCAGCACTTCGAGAAAAGTTTTAAAATATGTGAGTACCTTTGAGAGACCCTCTAAGATACTTTTTTTTCTGGC
This sequence comes from Myrmophylax atrothorax, assembly GCA_026770055.1. Classification (NCBI taxonomy): domain Eukaryota; kingdom Metazoa; phylum Chordata; class Aves; order Passeriformes; family Thamnophilidae; genus Myrmophylax; species Myrmophylax atrothorax. The sequence continues at coordinate 30,154,439 of JAOXXN010000001.1, read as the reverse complement.
AACATTTTACTCTTTTTCATGCACTGGGTGTGCCCAAAGGATTATTTCTGTTGTGATTCTTGCATCTTCCCACCAATCTGCTATGACACTTCAAGTTATGCTGAGGCTGCTTGGCACATCACTGATATTGCTGGGTAGCAGTTGTGCTGCACATGCCTAGGACTAGGTTTGAACCTACTCTCTTTGATCAGCACTACATTTCTGCTTCTAGCTGACTGCTGTATTCTCTGTGAAAGCGCTGTGATCTCTTTCTATTTTGCTGCTAGGTAATTTAAATGTGACACCTGCCATTTCAACAGAATTTGGAGGCTTTTTCTTCACCTATGTTTTTGCAGGTAGGCTAACAAGATGTTAGTATTTGCATGGCCACAGAACAATTAAAATTGAGAATGCATAATTCCAAAGAAAATAACTATAGCTCTCTCTTCCTTTTTTTTTTTTTTAATATACTACTATAAACAATTTTTGTTCTCTTTTCTGGACTACCAGTTCACATGGCTTCTAATGAAGTCCCATGTTGTTTGTTCCTCACTTCAGCGAAGTTGCTGACTACATACACGTTCAAGATTTGTATTCCTTTCAGGAATAAAATATTCATCACACACTTACAGAAATGCACCCAAACCATCTGCCTAGTCTTTATGGGAGATGTAGAAAGATTTTAAAACATGCTCTGCTTCCCTTCCCAGTTGCACAGATGAATGGGTATACTTAGCAGTTTTTATTCCTTAAATCTTTGTTTTACTTTGTCCTTTCTGTAAGTGTCTTAAGTCCACAAACTCTTTGTTTCCATTCTTGTCATGGTGCAATAACAAAAAATGAAAATGTTTTTACATATCTATTTCTCTCATAAACCAGTTTCTCCTTATGTACCTTGGGAAAAACTAGCAAGCCAACAGAGCCTGAATTTGCAGAAGCAATTTCTCCTTTTGACTGTGCAAGTTTAGACCTGGCTTTGCAGAAGTAATCAGGATACAGTTGACAATGATAGCAACTGTGAAATCAATCCCTTTGGAGTTCTGGTGCTGAGTGTCAAAGGGAGCTCTTAAAAGTAGTTTCTGCTTTTGAAAACTTTGGACTTGAGCCAGAGCTTTCATCTCCTTATCTATGAAAATGGAATGCAGCTTAAATACCTCTCCAACAGCTCATGAACGTTCACTGATGTTTATAAAACCCTTGGAATTGAAAAGCACTGATTATTATGGGTTATTTATTAATTCCTGTTGTCTTGCACCTTCACATTCCTTTCACATGTCAAAGAAGAGGATTTAGCAGGCAGCAAAACCAGCAGAACCTGTAACAGCCTCCGCTCTCATCTCTGCCTTCCCTTACTGTAATAGCCTCCCTGTACCCTCTCTCCATGTGCCCATGTTGACTTTACATCTTCACTCCCCTCTTCCTGCAACGCCTCCTGTCTCCTCTCCTTCCAGTGTGGTTTGGACTCCCTCCCAAGGACTCCAACACAACTGCAGAGTGGCAAAGAAGTGAAGCATGAAAACTGGTTAAAGTTGAGAGATGCAGGAGTGAAAACAAGGACAGACTCCATGACAGGGCCCTTTTCCTCCACCAGACCTCCAGCTGATGGAAATTGTACAACTCCATCTCTTCCAGGTCTCTCTGGTTGAAAAAAGCCAGTGGTTTAAGAGTTAGTGGGAAAGGGGAGGTTGGTACAAGACTGTAAATACAGAGTGGTTTCTTCTTTTATTGATCAAGTAGATGCTTGAAATACTCTCAATGTTCAGATCATAAATAAATCACACTGAACAAACTTACTTTTTCCAGTTGAAACCACTTAACACAGTATTGACATTTCTCCATGCTCCTTTTTACAAGGTTATACTCACACTGATAGGTGTATAAAAGTTGCTCCATTCATGGTACAGATTTAGTCCTCTGAAGGACACAGTGCCTTGTCTCATAAGTGTCTGTGTGGTCCAGCAACAAGACTCAGGACCTTAACAAGATAGCATTTCCAGAAGCATTGCCATGCTATCAGACTATTCTAGCGTAGCTCTAGGCCCACCTGGCTTGTGCCAATGGGACATAAACCTTACTCTGCCCTGGCATGGCCTGTGGAAGCTGCAGCAACTCCCTCTGGCCAGATGAAGGATGCTGTAAACCAAGGAGCTTGCTGGGGCTTGCCATCTTCTAAAGACAAAAAAACATACCTACAAAAATACAGGAATGTGTACATCCATACTGGCACCTTGTATACCTACAAGGCAAAAGCAGCAAGCTAACAGAGAAACTGAAATCAAGCTATTGGTGTTATTCCTTTGTCCTTTTCTGGTGGCAAAGCAGCCCTGCGACTTGGGAAACCTGATGCTTTGCTTTCAGTTCTGCCACACATTTGCAGCTCTGCCAAGTTACACTTCTGCCCATTTCTCACTGTAGGATTTACCCTGGCTTACATATGTGGGTGTGGATACCCAGACAAACCAAACATGCCCAAAAGCACACATTTGATTCACAGTTCTAGATGCAAGTCCACATGAGTTTTGGGAGGGAGGCTAGGACTTCAAAGCATCACCAGCATGAAGTACCTAAAGAACTGTTTCAGTGTGTGCTGTGGAAAGACATGTTTGTCCTTCCTAAACTATGGCTCACAGACGTACCTAGTCCATTATTAAACTACCAAAAATAAAATGCTTCTGATTCAGCTTTTTCTCTTGTGTCCTCTCCAGCTGCTGACCATGAATTCTGCACCAGTGAATGAGCTGTTCCTGTTTTGGACTGTGATGTTATTTCAGAAGGATGCATGCAGAAAGCTCTGGCATTTCAGCAGTGGTCTTTTTTAACCCTTACTTGATGGTGATAGGTCCTGGCAAAGAAATGGTGCTGATGACATAGCTGAATGGAGACAGCTGTTATTTGCCTCAGCCCTTGCCAGTTGAGGTCTCTGGTGCTGCAGGGTTGTGAAATTGCATCAAGATCTAGAATAGAGGTGATGAGCAGCAGCTACAGAGTCATTGCATAGGGAATGCTGCCTCCATGGAGCCCTCTGAAAACCTTGCTCTGACCCACAACACTGTAGTAAACCAGAGAGGGACCCCAGTGCATGAATGGGTCATGACTACTAACTGGGAGATGGCTGCGCCAGGCTTAGGTAACAATTTTGTGATGATTAGACAATTGCTAATGCTGTGATCACAGTTTGTGCTGTGGCTGCTGATGCCAAACCACAGGCTCCGGTGGCTGATACATGTGAAATAGTAGCTGGCTGAGGGAGAGTGCACTTTTCCAACTACTCTGACTACATGGGTCTGTCCTTGGTGTGATCTCTGCAAGAAATGCAGGAATGGCTGGCAGTCAGGGACACAGATCTGCAGATGGTGGCTGATCACAAGGAAACATTTATGGACACAAGTATGAGATACATGAAACACGGATCCCAAAGAAAGCTAGGGTTTTCCCTTTGGAGAAAGGACTCAGTTTATTTCTGACAGTATACTTACAAATTGAAGGTTTCTGCCTGTTATTACATTACTTGACCCACCTCACCATCCTCTGTTCTGGCATGTGAAGTTACATTCTGAGGTCAGATCACCTGATGGGAAAAGAAGGCTTAATTATATATTAAATACTTGCAAAATGTTTTCAGTTGCTGAAGGGAAAAATGGCTCAGCCTCCAAACTTGTTTGGATGTTGGTGTGCTCCCCATGTCATTGCTGTTAAACAGCACTCTGCACTTTAACACCTTCAGTGAGGGTGTCAGTTAAGGATGTCAGTATTCCATGATAGGCAGGGAGAACAAGAGAAATAAAGGATATCACATGGTCTCATATCTCTGCACTGCTTGTGCACATCACACTTTGTGTATGTGAGAGGAAGACATTCACGCTTTAGATATTTCTTCAGTCTTCTTTCTTTCCCATGCACATTCAGGCCAACTGTGTTTTAAAAAATTTGGACCTGTGTCCAAAATCAGTAAGTAAGCACTTGTAGGAGAACAGGGAAGCTTTATTCCCTCCCTTTCCTCCCCTCTCCCATTCTAATGCAACAGATTCCTGCCTTGTCATCTTATCTAAGAAGCCTGAATTTTTTTTGTGTGTGTGAATGGCGGACGTGAGAAAAGAATTTTCTTATTTGCATTGTTCATCAGAAGAGGGACACTGCTTTTTTACCTCTTTTATTTCATCCATTAGCCTGTTCTGAATCCCTTGCAAGACAACAGTTTCAAGACACTCTGACACTCCAGATTTATGCTTGAAAAAATTTGGAAAACAAGTAGCTTGGCTTCAGTGAGGAAGGGTAGAACAACTGAAGAAAAGGCATGCTATGCACACTGGTCTAAATGCATTTTTAGAGTACTGGTTTGTTGGAATTTCCAATCAGAAGAAGCCGTTTCCCAGAGCTGCAACCAGAGATCTTATCTCTTTGCTACAAAGATGTTTAAACCTTATCTGCTGACCAGCACATCAGTGAATAAGGAGGAAACTTAAGGAAGCTTAGTCTCTTAAATAATCTTACCAATTTCTTCATTAAAAAAAATCTCAAACACCACATTAAGGATGTTAGGAAGGCATTAGCAGGTGTCAGACTAAGTTGCACAAGCTGTCTGAAAACTAAAACTGCTTTTTTTTTTACTTGTGTCCCCTTCTCCTATAATGCGGCATCATGCTACATAACTCCAAGGTGTTTACACACTTCCATTCCCACTTAATCTTAAAATACAGGTCACTGAGGACAATGTTGTGATGCTGAAATACAAAAGAACATGTACGTCAAAATGGAAATATTAACTCGTGCACTAGGCTTATAATCTTAGCCTTATCTTCAGACTTCTCACAGGCATATGGACTATTTCCCAGACATTCCTGTAAACACACAGTAAATAAATAATTCTGCTAAAAACATCCCTCCAACACAGAAACATACACTGCTCAGAACCATATTCTACGGTGGAACAGGCAGCTGGTCAGGCAGAGAGGGGACAGGCTGGCCTTCCGCCTTGGTTTAAATATATTTGGTATGTTTGGTAGGTAAAGTGACACTGGAAAAACGCAGAGACTGGCCACAACTTAATGTATGGGCAAATCTGCCCTCTTTGAGGCAGCACATGCACTTGCAATGGGGTTATCAACTGACCAATAAGATGTGAACCTTTCCTTATTTCTCCAGCGTGTTTGATTTTCCATGACAAGAATTACCTGGGAAACACTTTAACACTCATCAGGTAATGGCAAATACAGTGATGACCACTTGTCTAGCACTGGCTTTCTGTTTATTTTCCACCATGTTCCTTGAGCCACCACTGAGAAGCTCCCCAGAACATGACCTTAACATTCAGCCCCTTTGGGATACAAATTAAAATCCCAAGTGTGCTCCGATGCCTGCATTCCACATGTCCCACAGCTTCACTCCTTTCCTTCCCCTGTGCCACCACCTCTCTCTCCCCACCCCTGAAATACTGCCAAGTACACAGGAGAGCCCCTCCAGAAGTACCTCTGAACTCTCCCCCCCACCGTGTCTCTTGTCTTTCCACCTTCAGGAGACCACAAGCATCACAGCGGTGCTGCAGCTGTGCTGAAGGTGACAAGCCAACCTGTTGCTGCCCACCTGTTGATTTCAACCAGTACTGATTACTCCCATGAGGGAACTGATGAGATCTCTCCTCTGGCCCAGTCACTGATTTTCATAAAACTAATGTGCATTTAACATTTTTGAAAGATTTTTTTTCCTTTCTTTCAGATCTGGCTGGAAAAGATCATGGTGAGAAGTTGATGGGGGGAGGGAAGAGGGGAAGGGGGCTGATTTGATAGACAGGCAAATAGACAATGTGATTGCATCAGTCTCATTTCCTTAGGAAACTGGGCTAAAAATACAAGGCTTTCTTCGCCCCTGAGAATAAAGTAGAATGTCTCTCACATCTTTACAAAACATTTGTTTCTATGTATACTTATAAATAGTCATGATGAGAGAGGAAGTTTGAACTGGATTTTGAGTGAAGAATTAAAAGGAAGAGCAGGAGGTACATGAATTTCAAAATCTGGAATCTTTTTAGGCACACAGGAGCAGAGGAATGAATGCAGAGCCTTTTACACCAATGCCACATTACCCATGTGTATATATCACTGCCCTGCAAACTAGCTGCCTATTGGGCAATTTTTCACACCCCCACAGAATTAATGCCCTTCTGCTGCACCAGTGATGGATGATGTGCTTTAGACCAAACCCTTAACGCACTTTGAAGTCAGAAGACCCTCTCAGGAGTAAGTGAGCAACATGGAAATTGCTGTATTTGTTCAGATTTATCATCTACAAATTCCTGTCTGATGGTGACCAAGACAAGTTACAAGAGAGTAAATAATCCCCAAAATGGTCTCATCCATCATTAAGAGATTGTATAAGCTGAAGAAGCACTTACACACATTCTCATTTTTTTTCCTGCATTTATTCCAGATATTTCATTATCTTTGAAAATGCATAGGCCTCCCTACAACCTTGGCCTCAATGACAACCTGTAGCAGTAAGTTCATTTTATGCACGCTGTATATAAAATGCTTTTTGTTTATGAGATTTGAATTTACTACCCTTCAGTTCCATTGAAACTGCAGTTCTGGGAACTTGGGCTTTTACTGTCATACTTCATAGACAAGTAACAAAGTAGTTCCACATCCTCTAGAAACTTCTGTTTACTATAAGACACAAGTGAAGACCAAACACCAAAAGAAGGAAAGGTTTGTACAACAGGAGCCAGCAGGGGACTTCCCTCATGGCAGGTGGGTAGAACAGAAACGGTTGTACCTTTGTGTTTGCACAACCTGATAACTTTTGTCTCAATCACCTATGCATGGAAGCCCCTTCTTCTGGAGACATTCTAGAATTTCCACTACAGGAATACTTCCCAGTCCCAGAAAACTCTGTACTGAGGACTGTCACTAGAGGCAGTCCTTGCCCTGAAGAATTTAAGTTTACAATATAAAAGACCAGCACAGTCTGAGAAAAAGGGATGCAACACACCACTGGAAGATTAGAAAAGGAACAAGTATCTTGCCTGCAGGTATGACAGGGGCTCTTAGCAGGAGTGAACTTTAACTCAATGTCACACTTGATCTTGCTTCCCCAGGGAATGGGATTGATCTGTCCTAACTTAGAGGTCAAAAGTGAGACGTCTGAGCTCGTCATTCTACAATCCTTACACCATCATCAAGAGAATTAGGTACTTCATGTGACCTATCTTAAATAAAAAGGTAACAGCCATTTCTTCTGTTTTCAACTATATGCATTTCAGATTTCTTCTCAGGCTGGTTTAATATCCATGCCCTGCTCTATTGTTTTTAGCAGTTACTCCTTACTATCACGATCCATTCAATATAGACTAACATGGTCTTCTTGCTCATATCTGATAGATATGGGCAAGATATCTGATAGATATCTCTGATAGATATGTCTGTGATATGGACAGAAATAGAACTTGACTTACATTTTAATAACAAAATATATGCCTATGCCTGTCTTAGGTACCTTATTTGATAAACAAGTTTGAATTTCTTAGGCAACCTCTGAAAATTGTGTATTATAATTTCAGCATAAATACTGGGAACTACTAATAATTCAAAAAGCATCTCAGACTTCATAATCACTTACATAGTCTCAGAAATTTTTCTCCTGACCTTACTTGTATCATGCTCTTGAAAGAAAACCACAGAGGCTGAAAAAACATCTGAACAAAATGGCAATAAAAGCAGCTGATTTTTTTTTTAAGCTTGATAGGAAACCCCCTGTCTGATTATATGCAACTGCAATGAAGTCTGAGTCATGACTTGTCAGATGATCCTCTGGGTTGATGTGGCTACAAACAGCTCTACACTGGGAAAACAAGCAAACTGAAGATCTTACCAAAGCACAAGTCTTCCTTGTTTCCCTGGTCCTTTGCTTTTCTCGCCTTCTCTGTGTACTACCTTATGTTCAATCAACCCAAAGGACAGAAACAATATTTCCTAATATCTTGATAGTGTTGTGCACATTTATGTTGCTGTACAGATAATTTATGTGCAAAGAATACGAGTGATGCTGTGAAAAGACAGAAGGGTAAGGTTAATACCTCATGTAAATTTGATTTGTATTCACTTTTTATAAATACTCCCTGAAAAAACACATTGCAGCACTGGAAAAAAGGTCTTTACTTATAACACTAGAATATATAGCTGGTGCAGCCTGGCAATGCTGCTGGTAGTTTTATGTCCAAGTAGCCACACACAGAGGACAGTCAGGGCATTGTATGGCTGCTTCACATCTTAAACACTGACTTCTCAGTAACCTCTCCCGAAAACAGAACTCTCCATAGGATGTAACTACTGATTATTCATCAAAAGGGAACAGTTATCTAGCTGAGGTGTATGTTTGCTGACATCATTTTTCTTTTTATATTTCTTAGTTCACCCACTTAACCTGAATAAGGCTGTCCCATAATTCAGGCATCTCCTGTCTAGAGGGCATCCTTGGGCAGTTTACTTCACTCCAGAGCTAACATGTTCCATTCTCTGACAGCACCGACTTCATGGGAATCATTAATATATTTATCAGGACCAGAACAGATAAGCAAAGCTATGTCTGGATACTGCAATTTTGTGTTCTTCCTTTTATTTCCTTGAATGAACTATTACAGTATTATGGCTCTGCTTATTTTAAGACACAGAAAATCATAGACTTCCAATGCAGCTGTTTGCAACAAGCAGACTGTGGGCGAGGGGGAAAGATGCTCAGTAGATACAGACTGTGTTTTTTTAGTAGGGAGACATGTTGCATTTGCCTTGTCTTTGAGTCACATTAAATATACACACTGTTAAAAGGCTATTGAAATGTTCAAATGTCAGTGTTTCAAATGAAAATCAATAGCATGCTATTAGGCTCATTATATTGCTGTTATGCATCATTAAAATGTATTTAAAAGCTTTCAGCAGAAACCAGAGGATGGGATGAATAACAAGACAGTTTGAGGATGTGCAGCATACTTAGAAGGCAATAAAGAGTGAGGCACAAGAGCAACTTTCCAGGCAATTGGAAAGAAAGCACTGCAGAGAGCTCACTGGGTGTTTGAAATGTATGGGAACATGAGAAAACAAATGACACAGAACTCAGGATACAGACAAATGAGTAGAGCTTAACCACTTCTGAAGGAAAACAAATCCGTCAAATATTTTTAAAGATACTTTTATGAATGGGTCCTTGTGGTTTGAGATTTTCTCTTTGCCTAGTCTATACAGATCTCTGTACCACAATGCTCAGTGACGTCCCTAAAAATACTGCTGACATTTTGCCTTCTTGCACAAAAGAATTATAGCAGGTTCCACATTTATAAATTAGCTTTTCGAAGCATCTTTGAAGTCAAATGTCATGTCAAAAAGTGTCACATCATAAGATATTCTAACATACATCTTTTTAATCTGAAATACATTTTTAATGAGAAAATTTTGATTTACTATTTAAATATGGGGGGAGGTTATACATGAGTAACTACTTACATACACAATTTTATACATACACACACACATATTGAGACTAAGAAAGATTCCTTGCTAAATTTATGAAATTTTTTTCTAAAGGGAAAGAATGAGAAGAAGTGACTTTCCCAATGGCTGCAAGTTTAAACGGGCAAGAAAGGACATCAAATTTCTAGCACTACAGAGATGTAGTCTTATCCTTCTATACCTAATTGTCATTGAGCACATTTGCAATGTTCCTGGAGCAGGACTAGTACACAGACCACCCACCTGCATGTCACCAAACACACTCTCTCTAAAACCATCAGACCTTGCTTTTACTTGCTTCCCCTTGCAGCGAATCTTCAGTCCCTGTAAGAAAGCAGGGTAACTTCAGCCAGAGAGGAAGGCTCCCCTCTGCTTCTAATAGCCATAGCCTGGGCTGGAGTTTAAAACCCTGCAGGCACAGGAAGAAAGAGAACCTGAATCTCCCATTTCCTGCATAAGAGCTTCCTAATCAACTCAGAATTATTGAATATTCTTTCAGAAGGTGGATTTCAAATTTGCAGCTTAAACATAAAGTACTGCCTCCTGCAATTTTATCTGCATAGGTAAAGATTCAAGTGAAATTGATTTTGGATTAAAACAGAACCATAAGGCACAAATCAAGTCACGGAGCCAAGGAATGGAAATAGTTCCATTTGAGTCAGATGTGCAATTGCACAGCTTAAATTAAAAACGTTGAGTGCTCAAATTAAAGTTCACAGTGAAGAGTTCCAAAGCAATGCATAGAGTGAATGTTTTCACACAAAACATTTGCTCAGTTATTTCAGAATTACAAATGGATTAAAAAAAATCCTGTCTCAATAAAGAGCAAGAAAAAATATTATTTTGCTTCAAATAGTTTTTGCAGGAAAAAGTGTTTCTGAGTTATCAAGGAAGGGTTTTCTTATCAGAAGAAGGGTCTTTGCAAAAATACATATGCAAATAGCCATACTGTCTGCTGCTTTTTTGTGCCTAAATGACCCTGCTGGAGTTTCACCATTAATTTTAGTTGAGCCAAACCTGCATCTCTTCTGGCAGTGTCCAACACCCATGAAACCAACTGAAGTGGACTAACATTAATTTACACGTGTGAGCACCTGCCATGTGAAAACTGGCTTAAAAACCAAAGTTATCACTAAAACTCACAGCAGTTAAAGAATTCAGCAACAAACATACTTATTTCAAGTGTTCAGCACTTACAAAGCCATTCATGCAGTGATATTTTTGGTGTTTCTTAAGTGCTCTTCAAGCTGTATCCAAGATACTTTGGCAGCTTTGAGGGCTGACTAACAAGAGAAGATGTGTTTTTGCACTATTATTCAGGAAGACTTCTAGGCATTGTTAGCATGCCAATATTGTTGATTACTTCAGGAATAACAAAATCTGGTTTTGCATTGGTGGTCCTACCTTGTGTTTCCAATTGAAAAGACAAACTAGTAAGAAAAACATGCAATTGTCTCCACAAAGACATACAAATGTCTAGAAATGCATATGAAATGCATCTACTCCTTCCTCTCTCTGATATGTTGCTATTTAAAATACACTGTAGAGAGGATGGATAATTTAAACTACCATGGAAAGTTATTTGTGAACAAAAGAGAATTCTCATGAGAATAAACAGAACAATCTGGAAGTGCTTTAATTTACCCTTTGACTTTGAGGTGTGATTTAATTCCTTCCTACTGTGTCCTTCCCAAATGAAAGGTGGGTAAAAAATACGCTGGTGGGAGTTGTTTCCTGAGTATTCAGCCTCTGTGCTAGAAGAAACTCAAATACTTGCTGCACAGCAAGTCAATTTAATACATCCTCTTTAACACCTTGCTTTCTCCTTCCAAATATTGTCTGTTTCTATTGATCCTTCATTAGTAGTTTTCTCCCTATTGCCTGCAGTGCAGTTTGTCTTCCTTATGCATCATCTAAGATACAATAGCAAACAATAATATAATCAATTTTAATAAGGAAAGAAGGAAAAACAACTTTTATGGTTAAATGACACAGCCTCTCCCTTAGCTCAGGAAATCTCAATGTTCTCCCTTGGTTAGGAATCTAATTTTCCAGGAGCAATTACTGTATTAATATTTATCAAGGGCTGATGTTCTTTGAAATACTAAAACAATAGCACACTAATGGTCAAATAATTAGTAAAGGTTTATTTTTATTTGCAAAGACTTACCTGCCAAACTAGATTGTCACGTTTAGTTTGGAATCTCTGCATCTCTGTCAACATTTTTGAGCCAGCAGGACAAAATTACCCAAGTAGACTGAGAGTCAGTAATTTAGTATAGCCCAACTCTTTCAACCCTCTTTAGGAACTCAAAGCATGATTTTTACTGAGGTTCATAACTGAAACCCAAACATAAAGAATGACAGGTATATTTTATGCTTGTATTGACCATTTAATAGCTATTTTATAAGCCATCTAAAAGAAATGGAATATGCTCAGCCTGCTCCCAGAGGAGTCATTCTGCAGAGGGAGAAAAATGAACTCTTCCCTTTACACTGTGAGATTGTGCTGCAGTGAGGTATCTCCTCCAGAATCCAACTCCCCTGACCCACTGAGAGAGCTGGGGCCCCAACCTTCCTCCTTGAGTGCAATGATTCCCTTGCATTTCCTTTTCGGAAATCGAATCCGGCTGATAACCCATTCTATTTGGGTCTGGGCTAGTGTCACATACCTTCGCTTCTTCATTACACACGTTTTAGGCCCAAGAATATCCAACACACTCGTGTCCACAAAATACAGTGCCCTGTGCAGCCACAGAAACACTCTTCTGCAGCACATTTACCACACCTCATGCCCCGAGAGGATTTTACCCCCATCTTTTTCTGAGATTAAGGTTTTTCCTATCCTGAAATTGTAATCTGTTTTAAATTGTGACTTCAAAACTGCCTTTGTCAATTAATGCTTGTACCCATCCCACTTCCTATAAAGTACTCCATCTTCTAAACTGTTAGCGCTCCTGTTCTGACCAGAAACATTTTAATTTGGATAGAATAGTTTCAGATGGCTGCATTAGTGAGCACATATGAGTCACAGAGTTTTTTTGCTATCCTAGTCATTAGGGAAACTTTCTATTGCTCTGCAGTCCATTTCTGCAGTTCTGCAGACATGATTCCAGTAAGCACAGTATCAGAGTGGCTTTTGTTTCTGAAATTTACAGGAAAAGAAGAGGCAGTTTCTCTTTCTAAACATGTTTCTTCTTTTTGCTCTGCTATCTTCAGCAGAGTTTGTAACTGGGAGCAGACCATACAAAAAAAGACCACCCGGACAGAAGCATCACAGGTTTGTTTGGGTGGATGGCTTTGTGATTAGCACCCAGCAAACTGTCCCTCAATTTAAGGCATGATTTTAAATGTAGTAATTTCTAACCAAAAACTTCATCCCAAAAATCAACAAATACAACTTCTGGCAGCAGATCAGAAACAGAAAATAATGTGCTGGATAGTCTGAGGTCCATGCTTTCCCAAGTTCTCCAGCTTGCCCTACCACATACATACACAGTTTACTTCCTTGGCAATTTGCAGTCCTTTCATCTTCTTCCTAAATCTTACAATTAAAGTCCTTGCTGCAGTTGTTAGTAAATTCTAAATTGGCCTAAACTTCGAAGTCAGCCTTTGTTTCCTTCAAAATGCTGGCCATGTTAGGAAGCTCACTGGCATCCTTTTCCATCTGCTTTACTATTCTAGCAGTGCATATTGCATGCAGAGCTTGCACTGTGATCCACTCCATTAGTGAGTAGCTGCTCTATCAACAAGGCTTTCGGATCATGCCCCACCTGGCTGTAGACACTGCTTTTCCCCCCCAAACTATCATTTTTTAACAGCTGTATATGTACCCTGTACATCTGTGGGATCTGGGTTTCTTTCCCATCAGTAATGTGAATCAGGGATCACCTCTATGACTTGGTCTGTATGAAGAACACAAGCTTTCAATTTGTATTATTTCAGAGACTGAATCCCCATCTCTTATGCCAGTATGGCTAAATGGAAAGCCAAGGCCGGCCGGGCTGGGTGACGTGGGAGGAGTACTGATACTGGAAGAATCAGTGCCTGCTCTCAGGACTTCCCAAGCCCTTTTCCTCTCAGCACATTCCACAGAAAGCATTTCCTCCAAGCCATGCCCTCAGCACTTCAGGCTACGCCCATGAGTTGCTGTCCCACCACATATATGTATGTATGTACGGCCAGACTTCACGAAGATTTGGGGAGGGCTCTCCCCACGTGGCTGTGCCCTTCCAGCCTGCACAGGGGATTTTTTAGGTGAGGCACAGCGTGCGCAGAACTGGCCCCACCGTTTAAGTCCTGAGGTCCATCTGCCACGGCCGA
>JAOXXN010000001.1:30126638-30140543 GCA_026770055.1 Myrmophylax atrothorax | reverse complement strand
TAGCACTGATGGATTCTGAAAACCAGAAGTTGGAAGGAGAAGGAGCAAACTGCAAGGAAGCAAAACAGACGGTATTCAGAGGATCTCAGAAACAACTCTTCTCTCCTTTAAAAAGGCTACTAGAAGTAGGAAAAATGCTGCAGAAATCACTAAAAACATCAGTCCCTTTCTATCAGCCTGATCCTATGCACCTCTTACAAAAGCACTCTCTATTGTTTCTGACTGCTGTGGTGACCTCTGTTTTCTCTAAAGTACTAAAATTACTTCAAGTAATTTCCATGGTAACTGCCTACAGCTCCTAATTTTAATAGCCAAAACAAATTTTTACCTGACTGAATGAAATATAATACATATTTGAGCTCTTTATGCAGATATAGTTCACTAGAAGCTAAAATGAACACAGATATTGAAGTGCAGTTGTGTCTAAAAAAAAGAAAAGAAGGTAATTTTCCAGTTTTACAGCTGCTTTCAGAATTCTGCCTGAAGGATTACACTCAGCAATTACTCAGATGCAAAATATTACTTCTATTCCATAGATTTTGAATATGAACTATTAAATCTATTAGATCAATAGTAATTCCTCCCACGTGCACTTAAGAAATTGATATAACAACTATAACATTTTCATACTGAAACATTTCCATTTTAGGTAATAGAAAAAAAATACATTCACCTTTTAAAATTGCATCACAGCAGTTGCATACAATGTAAGCTATGAAGTTACACAATAAAAATTAGATGATGAATTTCACCAAAATGGCAATTTTAAATAATCTACCACTAAGCTTATCTTAAAATACAACGGGATGACAGATGTTCTTCAATGCCTAGATGTCTCTTTCCCCCCTGCATTTTTTTTTCAAATGTAGCTACTACATAAATTTAGTGGTTTATTTTTGAACAGCTCAAGCACTGGTCATCCACAGCACAAAATGAGAATAAAGAGTCAAGTTCAAAAGGAGTAGACACTCAGGTAAGATATATTTAAAAATCAGTTATTTTTAAAAAAATTATAAATTAAATCTTCCAAATACTCAAGAGGCTGGCCAAGAACAGTTCTAGGACAGTACTCGAAACAGGCTGTCCAGCAAAGTGGCTGAGTCAGCATCTCTGAACTACGCTGCAGATGTGGCACTCAGGGACACGGTTTGGTGGCGGACTTGGCAATGCCGGCTTAATGGTTGGACTCAAGAGGTCTCTATGACTCTTGCTCTTACTCTCCACACATTCCATACAAAATATTTCATAAAATCAGAACACACAGAACAATGAATCCCATTTTCAACTGAGTTCAAAGTTAATATAGGAAATGGGTCAGCCTAGGCAGACAGTTTGCATTCCATGCATTGCTTTAAGCAGCTTTCCTCAGCCTATGATTTGGAGGATTCTTTGGCAGTAATTTTTGGAAGAAATGTGTACAAAACAAGCTTACAGAACAGAAAAAAACAGTCAACTCCCCACTTGAAAAAAGCCTTTCTAGATTAATTTTACACACAAACTAATATTAAATCTAATATGCATCTTTTGAGAATTCCAATTTAGAAATTGTTCTTTAATTCAACAAGCCCAAACAACTTGTTAAAAGCATGTGATAATTTAGCAGACTTGTCATAAAAAAACCACAAAACCCAAAACTTCAAATACCTTGTCTCAGTTGCCTTGTTTCTGATGACATATACAAAAGAATCAAAATACAGAAACAAATGACAGTAAACCCATCCATTGCTCTTTCAATAAGAGGTCTAGACTCAGCAGCACTTAAAAGATGGAGTCCCATCATCTCCCCAGTTTTCCAGATACAAACCTTCCCCCTCAAGGTCTGTGATGCACAATTAATTAAACTCAGAGCACTATTTCTGAAATACCTTCCAATAGTAATTTTTTTCCCAGTGTCAATCAAAAAGTCATTGCCTAAGCACAGGCTTTACCAGCAGCCCACCCTTATACCAACATCCCTCCAAAGACGTATTAATTGCTTCCATCAGATGTGTATCTCCAGTTTGTAACATGAACACTCCAAACAAGAAACATTTCCAAAGGAAAAAGGAACTATTCACATCATTTAAGCTGCAGGCATTCAACTTTGGGACTTACACTCTGGGAGTAGTTTCTCAGCACTGTCAGTGAATATAAAAAGACTACTCTCAAAGGCGTTCAAAACACCACATTCAGGTTCACACTTTCAAGTCCTAGAACAGGTTCTCTGCTCTCTAATAATTATATGTTCAATGCAGCAAGATCAGCCTCCTCTGGCAATGTGTGTTACCTCACACCAGCCTCTGCAATCACTTTGCTGTGAAGTCAGAAAACCTTTATCTTTGTCAGACTATTTCTGTGACAGTTTGTAAATCAGACTATCCAAGTCAGAACTGAGGAACAAAACAACTAAAGTTTCTACAAGATAGGCATTTTCTAGCTACCATCACCATCACCCACCAGCAGTTTTGGTGGCTGCCAATACTTTTCCTGCTAGCCTGTTTATACATCATTATGACAAACCCCACAAGCTCAACTTGCATATGGCACTGTGAACCTTTCAAGGACATCTCATTGTCTAGAAAATACCAAGTGACTGTCGGTCAGTTGTGGAAACAAAGTATTCCAAGTATGCTGCTGACCTCAAACCTTCTGGACACCTGTGGGGAAAGCCACCTTGGTGCTAGATGCAATGGTGCCAACACACACCCACATGCCAGAGAATGGTGAAGAGCCTTTGGTTACCTACCCAAAAATCAGGTGATGCATAAATGATGCAGACAAGGCAGAGGTAAATACAAAGTTTCCACAGTACAAAAGATAAAAAAGGATTAGGAAGTTTGAAAAAATAAGTTTTCTAGCAGTGAACTGCAATTTCTGTTAAAAATGATGAATTACACGCTCTCCTGTGTAAATTACGTGAGAATAAGGTGAACCCCTTTTACTTTACTATAATTCAGGACTTGTGAACATATCTGACAACTGTTGATGATATGAGGAACATTTTCATACTACTAATCTGCATTATGTCAATCCACACCAACAGGATAAAATACATTTATAGTTTCTAGTTTCACCCAAGAGTGAACTATTTCAATTTCATTCATTTTCACTCCAAAGAAATAATATAGATTTGCCATATTGAAAAAATTTGTTTCCCTTTCATTTACACATTTATCTACGAGGGCAAGATGAAATATGATACAGGAACTCATCTCTCTTTACAGTTGTTACATATGCTTTATAATTTACTACAAACTGGAATTATCAGCAATAATGTCTTCCAGCCCTTCACCTTATTTTGATCTATTGAAGTTTTAAAATCAGTTTTCATCTAAATATACATTAAATCCTTCCCATAAAAGAAAGAAAGGATGAAATACAATCTGACTGAGAAGAGTGCCTATGCATATATATAGACTGAGATTTTCACCCAGATTTAGTTTTCCTACCTATTAACTCACAATCAAAAACTCTTCTGTAAAAAACCCAAAGATAAAATAACCCCTGCCCTCCATATAAAACATCACTAGTAAAACTGGAAAAAAAATTAATTTAAATTGTCCAACATCAATGAAAGTCTTAATAAATACTCACTTACACAGAAAATTGTGCTGCTACCAATATTTCAAGATTAATAACAATTTCAAAAATCCAAGCTCAACAGTTACTAGAAGAAAATTTTATCAGATAAAAAACTTATTAATATGCACTGAGGGAACACAACTGCTGCATGAAAACACCCTAAGGCACAGTTAAGATTGACTGTATGCCTCAATACCATGTACTCATAATTTACTCTAAAAATTTTCAAGTGTCCAAATATGTGACATTTAAACTCATAATTTCTACTCTAAAAAGCTCGTTACAGAAACAGTAACACATTACACTTTTCAGTTACTGCTTTTTAACTGAAGTTATTTTTAAACTCTATTTCCAAATTTCAACAGTATAAGAAAAGCAAGGATGTCTGGTAAATTAATGTGAAAATGAACATGTTATCTCAAATCACACGGAAAATTAGTATAAAATATTTGACCACAAATTCTAAACATCTGAAGAAAGTCCCCCTTTCAACTCTTCATCATATGAGGACATAAAAGAAAATAATTATTTTAAGTTCAGAATGTTTCACTCATTTTAAAAGACTATAGTTGTAGTCATTAACTTAAAAAAAAAAATCCCAATAAAACCATGGATGTTCATCCTCTGCTCCATAAGAGACATTGTGTAATTTGAGAAAATTCTCTGGATAGGCATAGAGCAAAAAGTTTGGAGAAAGTAAACAAACACAAACCAAACAAACAGGGAAAAAAGAAAAAGGAAAGCAAACCAACTGACCAACCAAAACTAACCAACCAATGAAAAACACCCCTCCAAAACTCCCCCAATCTTATTTTAGCTTCTGAAGTATATGAGAGAATTAATTTTTGTAAAACAGTGCATCAACTTAAATTTAAGGAAATACTACCATGTCTTACTTTTAAAAAGTTGAACAAATCACACAGTTAGTTATGGAACTAGTTATGGTGTGTGAAAGCCAAGGAAGTCTTCATTTGCAAAATACTGTCAATATCAAGAACAAAAGTCATGAAACCTACACTCTTGTGTTTAAGTAGCCTGGGAGTTAAAGAGCCTAAGTTCTTGTTAGTGCAGTCGCCAAGTGTGCAGATGAAGGTAAGCTTTTTTGGGTAGTCAAATGCCAGGGGCAGGGATCACTGAAATACTGCACATCATTGGGAAGGGTGCTGAGAACAACACAGTGCTGTTGTGTCACCTCTATAACAGCTTGCTGTGCCCGAATCTCAAGTGCCTGTGTGCAGTTCTTGTCTCCACACCTCAAGGACACATAGCAGAGTCACGGAAGGTACAGCCAAGGTCACCTAAAATCATAAAAGCAACTGAGTAGACTGAACCAAAGAGTAAATGGTTGAAGGGGCTGTGCTTGACATTCCCAAAAGCTTAGTAAGAGTGGAAAAAGTGAACGCAGTGTTTTTATTCACCAGATCCCACAGTGTATGTATGTATGGCCACTCTTCACAAACAAAGATCTGGGCAGGGCTCTCCCCGCGTGGCTGTGCCCTTCCAGCCTGTGCAGGGGATGTTTTAGGTGAGGCACAGCGTGCGCAGAACTGGCCCCACCGTTTCAGTCCTGAGGTCCATCTGCCACGGCCGAGCGAGCTTGGACAGTGACAGGGAAGTCCTCGGGACTGTCACAGCCCCCGGTACTAACCGGGGCTGACCCTGCTGAGCATCCGAGATGTGATGGGATGGGATGGCAGGGAGGCATTGAACTGCCAGGGGACGGTCCCACTGAGACTGGAACTCAGGTCCGTGGGATTCAGAGTCCAGAGTGCTCTCCATTACACCACGGGACCGCCCTCTACAGCTTCCTAAAAGGAGGTTGTAGCCAGGTAGAGGGTGGTGACCAGACATTGGGATGGGCTGCCCGGGGATGTTTTGGAGTCACTGTCCCTGGAGGTGTTTAAGGAAAGACTGGACGTGGCACGCAGTGCCATAGTCTAGTTGACATGATGGTATTTGGTCATAGGTTGGTCTCGGTGATCTCAGAGGTCTTTTCTAACCCAGCTGATTCAGTAAATATTAGTGTGACAGCGTTGTGTAAATGAATTTCTAGGAAAAAAGTAATCTGTTGGAGCAAGTCCAGAGAAGGGCCACCAGGGTGATTAGAAGGATGGAGCATTTCTCACTGCAAGGAAGGGCTGAGAGAACTGGATGTGTTCAGGCCTGAGAACGCTTCAGGGTGACCCAGTTGTAACCTTGCTGTACCTGAAGGGAGCCTACAAGGAGGCTAGAGACAGACTTTCTATAAGGACCTGTAGTGACAAGACAAGGGGGAATGACTTCAAACTGAAAGAAGGTACATTTAGATTAGATATTAGGAAGGTGGTGAGGCACTGGAACAGGTTGCCCGGAGAAGTGGATGCCCCATCCCTGGAAGTGTTCAAGGCCAGGCTGGATGGAGCACTGAGCAACCTGGTCCAGTGGAAGGTGGCCCTGCCCAGGCAGGGGGGTTGGAACTAGGTAGTTTTTAGGGTTGCTTCCAGCCCAAACCATTCTCTGATTCTGTGAAGTGTGATATCAGGTCAGCCCACAGGTTGTCTGGATTGCAAAGCGTGCGCACAAACCACCGTGAGTGACTGACCATCAGATCTCGCATGTCGAGATGCATCATCCTGATCAGTGCAGTGCTGCATTTTGCATTGCTTTAGGAACTGAGTAGGTAACAATTTTCTGTGTGCACACAGACTCACCAGCTGTGCTGACCTTGCCATAAATAGTACATCAGTTTGCATTTTACTTCTGCTTGTTCTGCATGAAGCACATGAAAACTGTTAATGCTCCTGCATTAAAAACTAGGGATTGTTTTTCACCATGTCTCCACAGGCTTCTTACCTCCCATAACTCCTCCAGAAAAATTCTTTCTTTCTCAACTGATGTTGGCCCCTCCTAGAGAGCTGTTCAAGAAGACTCCTCGGCAGATCGCTGCAATGGATGTGGGGAACATGGCCCAGTCAGTGGATATAAGTGGGCTTCAGCTGGCATTAGCAGGTAAGAAAGGCTTGTGGCTGTGGTTCTCTTGTGAGTGGGAACTCTAACTGTAACAGGACTGTGAGTTACCTGAGAAACACTCTCATCTGTGCGAAATATGGGAAAGTTTAAACTATGCTTTAAGATTTTCAAGCCCTTTTTCCAGCACATGGAGAAACCTCAAGCAGATATTACATGTTAACTCTTTTTATTCTCCTTAACAGGTAGCTTTATAAGCATGTATGTCACTGTCTTAAACATGAGAGAATTTTGCAAGTATAGGAAGGTTTCAATCTGAAACTTTGTGGGGTTTTTTAAGGGTGGATTTTTTTTGCTTATTTTTTGTTTATTTTGTAGGGGGAGGGGTTCTGTATTTTTATCCCTTTTCACCCTTGGCAGTATTTCCAGTGTGAGAGCAAAAGCATAACTCACTTTACTGTCTTGTACTGGTACTTCAGCTGTACCTGGCAAATTGACTATTAAAATTATTACAATTATATTATCAGTTAGTGATAAAGTTAGACCTTGCAGCATTAGCTCAAGAGTGGGAAAGTCATCTACTTCTACTGGATTGAAAAGAGAAGCAACGTGATGCTTATCCTTTGACAGGAGAACAGGAGGAGGAATGTGATTGTTCAGGTCACATTGACTGATGAGTCACATCTGGAGCTAATCTGAAATACAAAATACTGTTGGGAACAAGAAACCAGTTTGAACACCAAAAATTAGTGTTTTTTTTCCCCTAGGTATGTGTAAATACACCTACCTGCTTGAAAACTGACCATCCCACTTCTATATCTGTGCAGTGGGGTTTATTGCTCTGATGTAGGGCACTGTTTACAGTTTCTCTGTCCTGCAGTTGTATCTCAGTATTGTCATTTCTGTAGACTTTGACATTGACTGTAATGCTGTGATGCACTCTGCCTTGTTCACAGTGTACAAATGTTCTCTGGTGTCCTCCTTAGCTGCTGTTTCCAGAACTGAGATCTTTGGAAAATGCAAATTGAACACCCTAACATACAATCGTGGGCAAGACAAAACCCTTGTGGTTCTTGTTCTGTTCATCCTGTCTGTATTTTCTGGAATACTTTAGCAAATTCAGATTTTGCAAAGCTTCAGGTAACTTTCGATTTTTAGTGTTAAGACATATGTGATGCCTTGAGAAGCCTGGAGGTTTTTTCCTTTGTTTTTATTTGTTTTGCCCTTGGTACTATGTTTGCCTTTTGAAGAGTTTGTTCTCATTAAAAATTAAATCATAGAATCGGGGAATGGTTTGGGTTGGAAAGGACTTTAAAAGATCATCTCATTCCAACCCCCCTGCCATGGGTAGGGACACTTTCCGCTGGATCAGGCTGCGCAAAGCCCCATCCAACCTGGCCTTGGACACTTCCGGGGATGGGGCATCCACAGCTTCTCTGGGCAACCTCACAATGGTAGTTGGATGAATGAGTGCTCTAGGCCACATATTTTAATTAGTCCTTTTTAAAAATAGAAGTCAATGGTGGTTGAAAGTACAATACAAAGTCATTAATGGTGCTTTGCAAAATTAAGCCCTAAACATGTGCATGTATCATTGTTTAAATAATCCAGTACACATGCACAGCTAATTGCATACGAGCAGTAGTAGCAGTTATGTAATAAAACCGGCTGCATCTGGAAAAGCTCTATGCTGTCTTACTCAGGCTTCTCGCTGTAGCTGCTTAGAATCACTGTTTGCTTTCTAATCACTTTCTTACAAGATGGATATTTCACTTGTTTTGCAAAGTCTGTGATTTTTTTTTTTCACAGTTGTTCAGTATATTTCTCCTGATGGTTCCCTATGCAGGATGAAGCTGGTGCAGGATGATGGCACTTGGATGCAATGTTTGTGGTGTTGTGTTTAAAATTCCCCCCCCGTGTTTCCCAGAATGTACCAGCTGTAAGACTTGGTAGCCCTTCAAAATGGTGGTCCCTGAGATGAACTGAGGGCTATTTAGAGCAAGATGATTTTGACTTGCTTTAGCATATACATGCAAACCTAACTGAAATAATTTAGAAAGCATTAATACTTTTCAATCAGTGTCTCTTTCCCAATCCTCTGTTTTGTAAACGGAGGAAAAAGTACTTGACTAATCTTCTCAACTTGAACTCACTGTGACAACTCACTTGCAGGTGTATAGCATTTCTTCTAGTTTTGATTTTTCTTTTTTAGTGTTTGCTGCCCCCACACAAAAAAAAAGTAGAATGCTGGAATAGAGCATCCTGGGAATGAGTATTGAACCTTGCTCTGCTCTCCTCTCCATTTGATCTACAGAGAGCTAATTCAAGTTTTGGTATCGCCCTATGAGTTCTTTTTGTTGATCTGGTGTGTTACCCGATCAAAAATGTCATTTTCTCCTAGTTACAGGGATGGGTCTTCTGGCAGAGTGCTCTAAGTGTTTGTCTGCTAAGCCTTATTAGATCTGGGAGTATTTGACCTGTATTGAAGTTTTTAGTACATTTTAGAGCTTTCTTCAAGAATCAAAGGAAGTTTCTTTTTACCTGTAAAAAGAAAAAAAAAAAGCTCCATAAAGGAACTTAAAGGTTTGTTTTCAGTTTAAATTTTTAAAATTTAAATGTTTCAGTTCAAGGTGCTGTATAATTTTCTGTTAAATACCTTGGTCTAAATTCTTACTTCTGCTTTCCTGAAGCTGTTGATTCAGCCCTAATTCTTGAAGCAGTAAGGGTGGATTTCTGAGCTTCAATGCAAATAACTTAAGGGCTTAGGCAGACTTCAGAAATCAGTGAATTGAAATACTTCTAATCAAGCATCAGTAATAATTTCAGATTATGAGGTTACAAAAAAATCAGTGACTTACTGACTGATGGATAAATGAAAGGATAGAAAAAAATTCCCAATGCCTCCTCCCAACTCCTGTTCTTAATTTGTTAAATCATCTATTCTGTTCAGTGGTTAAATGAAAGTACTTACAAGGTGAAGTTTGTTCATTAAGTAGATGACATGTTTTATAAACCAGCTCATTTGAACTTCACTTTTAAAATGTTTTTTTTTTTTTAATAACTGAGAATTATGCTGGTTGTTGCCTTTAATAGAGAAACATACCCTGCTGTGCTGCTTTGGGAAGCACGTATGCAAACGTTTGCATCATGAGAAACAGTTGGATAAAGTAGGACAGAAAGCCAAAAAATAAATTATCACTGGGTGGTACTTGGTTTTGATGATCCTTTTGTCACTCACACTTCCAGCGTCCCTCGCAGGTTTGGTTGGAGTCATAAGAAATATTTCGTGTGCATGGGAAGCTGGAAAGGGTCACTGTGGTTGCACAAAAAGGAGCAAGCACACTTTGCTTAGAAGTGTTGGGGTACACAAAATATGACAGCACTACACTCAATTAGCCAGGAAAAGGAGCGGAGTTTAATTTCATGTGGAACTTTTTTCAAAGGGTTTCTTGTGTGGTACCAACAATTGCTTGAGGCTTAATCTGCTGCCTGGTGTTCTCTGTTAATGGGGTAGAGGGGGTGGAGTGTCCGGTGGTGTTTCTGTAGTGAGGATTTTTCTGGGTTTTGTCCTTTGGAGTTTTTTGCCAAACCAATGGAAAACATGATCTCTCAAAATAGTACAGAGAATGTAGATCTGCCACCAAGTCTTCGGATACAGAAGGGGGATGGATTGTGACAGAAGAGCATGTAAAAATCTGACACTGCGAGTATTGAGCCCCGCATTTTCTTTTTGGCCGGTGTTTTAAAATCTTTGGCTGTATATACTAACCTTAATACTATTTTTATGTAACCTGTTTGTTCTGTTCTGTACTTTGGCCTTTAGAGAGACACTTTTAGCTCCTTTCAGGTTTGCTTTAATGACAATGTCTGTAGAATTGTTTTCCCTAAGAGCACTGACCGTGGCTTGACACTGAATGCATATGTAGATTAGGCAGTGCCACAGAAATGTTGGATAGATTTGAATAGCTGACTTCAGGTCTAGTATGGTCTTTGTCTTCTGTAAATGGATCCATGTAGATTTCTCACTTTCCTGCTCTGAGAAGAAGTGATTACAGAACTAGATACACCATGTGAACTCTTTCAGGAGTAGCATGGGAACCTACTAGTGTGCTTTAGGTGCAGATTACATAAGTTACTTATCTTTTCTCAAGACAAGACTACGTTTAAGATTAATTTCTATTTCCTCCTTATCGTTGCTGTATACCTCAGTCCCTTGCCTGTCAGCTGGCACTCTCCCTGCTAGCTGCCTGACACTGTACTAAATTTCATCTTGTTGTTATCTGGGTTTTTTTTTAAGCTAGTTCTTTTTTAAAGCTGCTTGTTTCTCACTACCTTTAGTATTCGAGTCACCTCTGTTTCAATTTTATGCTTTAATATTCTTTCAGAACGCCAGTCCGAGCTGCCAACACAGAGCAAGGCCAGCTTCCCCAGCATTCTCAGTGATCCTGACCCAGATTCTTCCAACTCTGGTTTTGACAGCTCTGTTGCTTCCCAGATCACAGAAGCCCTAGTGAGTGGACCAAAACCTCCTATAGAAAGTATGTGTGTTTTCACATCTTTGTTTCTGTAACATGGCATGCTCTGTTACTGTACTTGAGGTAAAATGTAATGGAATTCAGAAGTACGAAATGGGAATTAAGATGAACAAAACAGTGTAAAACTGCACTGTCAGACTGCCTCTAGATCAGATTCCACAGCGCTGACATTTTCAGACTTCGAAAAATCTGAAGTCTGTCTCAAAGCTGTTCCTGTGTCACCTGACCCTGCACTAAGGTCTGCATTGGCTGGTGACACCTCCCAAGGAAGTGGTTACTGTGCAAGGGAAAAAGACCATGGTATCAGTAACTTTGTAATCTTAATCAAGAGGAAAAACATACCGATGTAACTGTATCAGTAAAAATCAGAAATAAATGTTTTTCTGAGAGGCAGATACATTTGTAATGGCTTAAAGAAATAGGAGCTTTGGTCGTCTTTTTGTTTTACTGATGTAAAACCAAATACCCAAAACTTAACAAAACATTTCACATTGTTGTGATTTTAGGTCACTTTCGACCAGAGTTTATTCGACCACCACCTCCACTCCACATATGTGAGGATGAATTGGCATGGCTAAATCCAATCGAGCCAGATCACACAATTCAGTGGGATAAATCAATGTGTGTTAAGAACAGTACTGGAGTGGAGATAAAAAGAATCATGGCAAAAGCTTTTAAAAGTCCTTTGACTTCCCCACAACAAACACAGGTAAGTATGATGCACTTTGCTGTCTAAAATGATTCTCTTAACAAGCTGTCTAACTCATGTATTTTAGAAAACTTTGAGCACTTTAATTGATCTGTTTCAATTGTATTTTAGAAAACTTTGAGCACTTTAATTGATCTGTTTCAATTCGGGCAACTCCACGAACTTCAAATTGTAAAAAACCCAAGAATTTTGACTTGGGTTTGTATTATTAAGGAAGAAATCCTTAAACTGCATAGCAGTGACTGGACGTAGTTACAGTCAATCAATAAGTGGCACTGATACTTTTCTGTGTGGAAAAATCTTCATATAACTAAATTGTTCATGCTTCTGTGGAAGCTTCTGATAAATAATTATTTCAGAAATACCAACACCAAATTATTTATTTTTTCTCAATTTGATAGTATTACCCCTGATTTCAGTGGGCTTTTTTTCATATTCATTATCCTGACACTACAAAATAACCCTTATTTGCAGAACTTCTGACAACAGTGAACTTGAAATTGATACTTCTTTGTCCTGGACAGGAAACTGAAGAAGGCTGAAGCTTTACATGTGGGGTTTTTTTCTCTCCCTTCTTTGCCAGCCACTGATGAAAGACTGCTAAATGCCTTATTAAAGGTTTTATAGACACAATTGCCTGTACAGAGAAATTTTAAATTATACCTCCAGTGTTTTTCAGTAGAAAAGCCTAAATCTAAAGGGTTATCACTCTCCCATATCTTAGATGTATTATACCACTTTCTTCAAACAGTAACATGAATAGTTGAGGAAAAACATACTGAGAGTTTTTGGTTTTTTTTTCTTCACAGCTTCTTGGAGAATTGGAAAAGGACCCCAAGCTTGTTTACCATATTGGTCTCACTCCTGCCAAATTGCCAGACCTGGTTGAAAACAACCCTTTAGTAGCTATAGAAATGTTGCTGAAACTAATGCAGTCTAGTCAAATAACAGAGTATTTTTCTGTCTTGGTCAACATGGACATGTCCTTACATTCAATGGAAGTTGTAAATCGGTGAGTAGGATCTCAAATCTAACAAGGTTTCATTAAGTATGTAAAACAAGTAAGTGAGCAGTTACCAAGTGATAGTGAGGCTGGCCACTGGGCTGTGTTTAGATGCATTCCAAACACTACCAAAAGAAACAGGAATGGAATAAATAGCTAGTCAGGTTACAGTGTAGGAAAAGGCTTATTTTCTTTAGAAAACACTGTATTACTCTCTAATATTAGCAAAGTGTTTCTCCTTTGAAAAGAATAGGGAAATACATATTGTGTTGTGTGTAACTTTGGCAGAGCTGATAACTACTAGAAAATTATTTTTTTCAAATTGTTTGTTACATTGAGCTCAAAACAGTATTAAAATGGGGTCACTTAAGTCTTACTGCAATCTATAATACGTCTAAATGTTTTCTTCAGGCTTCAGGTTCTAGTTAATGTGTAAATTTCACTAGCAAGAAGATGTCCTGTGTCCCAGGAAGCTGCAGGTATAGTTCCTGAATTGCAAAATGGCCGGTTACTGAAAGTGTTTGGTTTTGAACTGTAGTGACTGTCACCTCCCCTAATGGGTCACAAGAATCATGTTCTTTTCTCATAACTAAAAGTTAGCCTCATCTCTAACTTCCATCTTTTCTTCCAACTGAGGGAGCAGTTGTGTTTTATTAGGACATCTGGAAAAATTCATTTTGATCGTTCTTGAGGCATGCCTGTTTGGGACACAGAAGACTAGAGTGGGGCAAAGGGCAGCTATTGTGAGAATCCTCCACAAACAGTTAATTCCACATGGCTGATCTGCTTAATCACAACTTGCATTCTTGATGCAGCTTAAGTGAACAAAAGGTGTTACTGTTAAATAGCAGCCCTGCTGTACGTTTTCATTGAGAATAACTACTGCATACAGATACAACCCTTTCCTGAACAGAATGCTAGTCCTTTCAATAGGAAAACTTCTCAGCTAATCCCCACAAACTACAAAAGTATCTCTCTCCTACTTTCTTCCGTTTCTTTGCAATTACTGATTGAGAACTACTCAATCAGCCTTCTTCAGCAGGCTCTTTGCAGCAGGGTCAAATTGCACCTTAATTACCTGAAGGGAAGTTCTAGCCAGGTGGGGGTTGGTCTCTTCTCCCAGGCACTCAGCAATAGGACAAGGGGGCACG
>JAOXXN010000001.1:30107739-30120282 GCA_026770055.1 Myrmophylax atrothorax | reverse complement strand
TTTTGCTCTCCTGAATTAAGGATATGCTCATTTAAAAATACAGTATCATTACCATGTTTAAGACAGTGAAAAGTAGCTTCAGGTCCAATGGAAGTATAATGGACGGTCCCAGGCAATGCACTCTTCACACAAACACATGCAATTATAGAGACATTCTACTTTTAAAACCTTCTCAAGTTTTGCAATACAGCAGAATATCTGAGGAGAGAGATCAGGACCCATACTGAAAAAACTGAAAGCCTTCAGCTTGATTTGTGCATGTTTGATATACAATTCCAATTCCCAAATCTTCACGTATCACCTGTGAGAGAAAAGAACACATCCAATAAAGACCAGTCTCATGTACATGTTACAATTTTTTACAAGCATTCCAGTTTTAAAAACTGATGTTGTGAATATTCAGCTGCAAATTACCATGGCCCTGTCACTAAATTGCATCTCTTCAACTTACCGAAAGGGAGTCTTGTTCTCCCCTCTTCCACCTCCTCATCCCTTCAGCCCAGCTCTTAAAACTCAGTTAAAAGTGCACATAAGGATATTCAGTTTCCTAGCTTGTCAAAATACACCCTTGACAGATTTAATTTTCTGCCACTTAAGAATATGTGATAATTCATCTTAATCTAAATGTGAGATTAGCAAAGTTAAAAGCAGAAAAGGAAAACCAGAAAGGTCCACTCATTTCTTCTTGCAACAGCAAGCTGTTTAAATCAGTCTAAGCCCTTGTGCAGTCTCACCCAGCCTGGTGACTGAAGGGAGACATACAGAAGAGAACAGGCCCTTGTCATGCTGCCAGCACAATCTGATTCACCCAGCAGTCAACACCAACAACTCCACTCCCTCCAGGTTAACCTCGGGAGATACTTGCAGCTGACTCCTCTACTAGACTTCAGTTCCACCTCTCTCTGTAGAGCTGCAGTCAGTACATTGTTACTGATCTCAGTACCCTCAGCCAACACAGAAAAACTGCATTCAGTGCCAAGTGCTGTAAATCAAACCAATTAAAACTATATATGCAATCTTTCCACTCAAAAACAGCCCCCACACAAACGCCCCAGCACCCCCACAACAAACCAAAACAAACCCCCCAAACTTAACAACTCCTCCCCCAAACCCTCACCTATCATGTTAACAACATTACTGGCTTGGTTCAGCGTGCTAAAGGCTCTGCTGAGCAACAGTTCCCAGTCCAACATGTAGGTTGTTGATGTGTAAAACCCCCATGTTTTTATTACATATTGTGGCAACAACTGAAAAAATATTCCACGAATTCAGAAGGCCATCCTTAACCTACTGAAGCATGTACTTCAAAGTACAGTTGGTATTGCTAACACTACTTGAAAGTCTACACTTGTCTAGACAGAATTCTGCTTTTATGGGACAGGTAAATTATCAGTCCAACCTGTTGTGTTCTATTTGTTGTCACTGTAATGTAAACCCAACACCTTTCCCTTCTCATCGACCTCATCAGAACCTGCAAGTGTGGATACTGCCACTGCCTCATCCACAGGGCACTGGACGTGTGGAACCAGCACTGCACACTTGCTGGACTTCTCTACACAACTACAACTGGGTGGTCTCAGAGAACACTTGGCAGGACAGGCAGAAAACATGAACAACCATTCCTAAACCAGTAATTAAAAAAACAGCTTTGCACATTTGACGAAGTTTTTGCAATGGTTTTTCTCTGTGCCAGTTACACCCTAGCACAGAACCAGAAATCCCAGAGTCCAGCTTTGGCAGGAATATACTGGTATCCAATTTATTAAGTCAGCAGAGATTAAAAGCATTCTTCTCACTGCAGTTATATTATCCTACAACTCCTCTGGCACACCTCCAGAATCTAGCCCTAATTAGTGGCAACAGGTTACTGAAATACATTCAGATCCGAGGTGGAGGCAAGGGGCAGGGGGAAAGGATTAACTACTATTCTGTCAAACTTCTCCAGTACATTCAAAGATTCTCCTCCAGCACTGCTTAGAGCCAAAGAAGAATCCACTCTAGGGGTCATTAGTAAAACAAAATCCACATTTTCTAGTTAAATTGGTACTGTAAGGAATAAAACTCACTATTAACATGCTTTTAGATCTGCAATGTCTATGGTTCATCTTTGCTTGCTGAAAGCCAGTTTAAACCATTTTTTTTTACAGTTTGTCATTTGTAGACTATTATTAATAAACTAAAATTTCTGAACAAAGAGGGGCCTTTAGTTTTGCTTTATGACATGTTCACAGCTTCTTAAAAAAGACCAAAAACCAATCCCTTAATTTAGCAAATTTTCTCCCTAACAGACCTACAGAGACATCAGAACCAACAAAGCCATAACAATTAGCACACCACTAATAAAACTTAGTCCGTAACAAACAGCATCCCCTAGTCCTGCTAAGGATCCTTCTAAAATGATTTCTTCAGCATCACCATTGAGGGGCTTCAGACTTCATGTGGGCACTGGGCTTTAGCTTTTTATATAATCATACCACATGAATGCCTCTAATAAAATATCCTCTGCCTTAGTATAGCAAAATCTGACAAAATGACTGAAGCGTCCAAGACAAGTTCCAGCTTGTTTTATGAAAAATGTGCAGCTAGAATGAGAAAATAAATCAGAGCAGGTGGAGGCAGCAGGAACCCACAACACACACAGCATTAGCTCCCAGACTAGGCAGGACAAGGGCTAAACAGAAGAGGCAGATTACAGATTCCCCAAATGGTAGGGAAGGGAGACAGAAGTCACCTACCCTACACAAAGCACTCATGCCGAAGGTGAAGAAAA
The DNA here is from genome assembly GCA_026770055.1 of Myrmophylax atrothorax. NCBI lineage: Eukaryota > Metazoa > Chordata > Aves > Passeriformes > Thamnophilidae > Myrmophylax > Myrmophylax atrothorax. Next base: position 30,117,512 of record JAOXXN010000001.1, on the reverse strand, counting down.
GACTCTGGTTCTGACCTTCATACAAAGTTTTGGTAGGTAAGTGCTACAAACTGGAAATACCAGTTTGATCCAACACAGTGGGGGTAGATCAGCCAAGTCTGTGAATCTCTATTTACCTACAGCTGCCTACACCTCTTTACTCTGTATGTGTCAGATGAGCTGTAGCAGCAGGTCAGATACTTCATGTTTTTATTCCTCTCTTGCTACTGCTCTGAGCTCCCTAGATTGTCTCTTTCCTGCCCTGTACTTTTTATCCTACATCTCTTTTTGCTAATGGATGTCAGCTTTTTGACTGAGGTCAGACTAACGATTCGCTTCGGATGATTTTTGTCATCGTGCTTCCAAGGAGAGCAAACTGCTTGCTGGAGGCACTGCAATTCGGCCTTTTATTGTCATCATTCCTCAGCAGCACAGCTGGCCTTACAGGACCTGACTATAGCAAAGATCAACTGTGCACAAACCAATTTGATAGAAACAACTGTAACTACTCTTGTGAAAGGCTGAAGTGAAACAGGTGAGGCACCGGTGTTAGAAACAGACCTCAGGAATCTTTGTACTCGGGTACTTTTTTAAGTCAGCACATACCAGATTTTATAAGCACACTTTTCACTTTGCAGGTCCTTTAGCTTTTCTCCCAGCTATCAGATCTCAGATTTGATTCTTAAGAAAAGTTTTTGGTTTTATAGGTATTACATAAAGACTCAAGCACTTACCACATTTCTCCTCTCCAGAATGAATACTGTGCTGTAGTTATCAGCAAGACACAATCCACAGACTGACAACACTTCTCTTGGTAACTTCTCTTTTGGTTCCTCCTTGAGCTAGAGTTTAAACCCTCTCAACATACACTACATCAATGTTCAGTTTTGTGTTAAAGAAGAGGGCGAAGACTTCATTTTTAATATTGAAGAGATAGTTTAAAAGGCAGTTCTGTAAATGTTGATAAACTTCTTTTGGAGACATAAATGTCCCTATACATTGTTTTGTTTAGTTATGGGTTGGTTTTCTATTTGTTCAGTTTTGGAGATGATGGGTCAGTCATAATCCATTCTCGTGTGCTTCTTGTCAGATAAAGGCATCACAGAAACTTGCACCTGCTGGTGACATCAGAACTACAACCTGACAGTTTTCCAGTAAACCCAGAAGTTACACCCCTACAGGGAAGAGGCAGATTTTTTTTTTTTTTAATAGACATTAAGAGGAATTTTTTGAAGGAAACTTTTAGGGTGAAACATCTGCTCTGAAAAGTAGAAGTTCAGATTATATTTCCCCAGCTGAAGCCTCTGTCATTTCTGGAACATTCATTCTAAAATTAAAAAAAAGTTATTGCTTCTATTGAAGCTCAATATAAGTTAGAAAAAGAATTGCATATTTTCTTAAAAACATTCCAAATATACATTTTAAAAACAAAATGCATTCTAAAACAAATGTCTAGTGAAAGACACTGTTTTAAGCAACCTGTAGCAACAGCTTTACAAAAGAAAATCAAGGAATGTAGCACATTATTTATAACATGACAATGCTAAAATCCTAAACAACTCACTCAACACTCTTAAGTAGTGTTTTAAATATACATATTTCTTTACAAAACAGTTTAGCAATTCCTTATACCACTTACAGAATATAAATATTTGAATAAGAGGTCATAATGGGAGATGCCAGGGTTTATATTTACTCTCAGATGTTTCAGATTTCTTAAGTGTTTTACTATAAGGCACAATACTGCTAATCTAACAGAAAGGAATAAAAGCTAATGGCAAACCCAGTCAAAACTCCTAATGTGGAATATCCAAGAGAAGAATTCCAGCATCTCTATGCAAAGAAAAAGCAAAACAAAAACAAACTTCGTATTTCTTAAGAAACAGCTTCAATTTGTACATAACAAAGTGGGTCAGGATGGGAACAGGAGCAAGAAGGAATTAAGTAAATTCTTATAAATAGACTAATAAATACATTTTAGCCATAATTAGCCCTTTACCTCTGTTCTACTGAGTTTAAGATTGAAAGAGGTAACCAATGTGCATATACCTAAATATGTTTACATGCTCAGCACGTGAAGACCACCTAGCACAACCTATTACTGCCAAATTCAGTATAAAAAGCTTGCAAGATGGAGAAAGTCTCCTTTTCTTAGCATCCACTCCGAGTAGAACACATTACAAGATCAAATCAGCATTTGTTACACGTAAGGAAAGCTGCAACCAGCAATTTTTCCATCACAAAAAAAAGAATACACAACATATCCATTAAGTTATTTGATTCCGTCAAGATTAGATCATGTCTTTTTCTAAGAATATCCGTCTTCATTTACAACAGATCAGAACTTGCAGAACATTTTAACAGTTGCAGTCTTGTAAGTGTTCTCCATGTGTACATACCGAATGTAAATAGTGCATCCAACACATTGAACCGTTACACGTTCTACACTATTTTCACTGCCCAGTCTTCGTCTTTGCTACAGCCCTCTGGAACACAATGACATTGCAACAATGCTCACAGAAGAAGGGTTATTGCATCTTTTTTTTAGGATGAGACATCCAGAGGAGATTTTATAAAATCCTCCTGTGTACAAAATTCTTAGTTATTAGCCCTTTTGGAACACCAGCTAGAAAAGTTTGAAAGGTAAAATAATTTACATTGTTATTTTTTCTGTTCACTAGACAAGAGTCCATACTAATTAAATAAAAAATAATAGTTCTTCAACAGTCTATTCAAGATATCTTCCATGAAGCAGTTCAGTGGGCATTTCCATTAGATAGATGTTCTCCATGCCGGTTATTACTGACATCCACATCTAGAAATCAGGAATTAAAAGGAAAGTTGTTGATTTACCATTTTAATATGCTTTATCTGTTACATTAATCCAGACTCTGGCAACAAATTTCATATTCATATATACCTAAAGTTTTCAAGAGACATCCTCCTAAGACACTGCCTGAAACTTTTTTTTTTTGCATCCCTTCCTCCCCCTCCCAGTCCATTTTTCTCCAGGTCAATAGAATTCTATGAAAATCCACCTCACCTGCTTACACTTTTTGAACACCAGAATTAAGTGACATCACTCAGTCTGGTCTGCACTGCAATACTAACACTACAAGAGAAGGGCTTCTTCTAATACAATGAATGGTGTTCAGGATTGTCCAGTGATAAACTGAATTACTTACCAAGCAATGCTGTGGTTTCACCCGCATCCTCTTTTAAACTGGTACACTGCAATACAGATTCATTAGTGGAGGAAGCCGACAATTCGCTTACTTCATTTCTGTCATCATCTTGCAAGGCAATACTCAAACTTCCAACTGAAACACTGCCACTTATGGATTCAGGTATTGCAACTTCAAGTACATCTTCAGGGTCCCCCTTCAAAATCAAACATATTTAACTGACACTTTGTCTCCCATCAGGCATAAACATTCCTTCATGTTACCACTTTGTAACCTCATATTGGAAATAAAGACCATTTTTTAGCTATTATCTGTGCACTGCTGGAAACAATGTTGAACATTGTCCATTTGCAATGTTACTGTCTGACTGCACCGAAACAAAGCCAACCCAAGGAAAAGCCACTTTTCCAAAGCCACCTCAAAACCAAGAGCAGCAGCAATAGGAGTCCACCCAGCCAGCCTTTTGCATGGAATACTCCAACACTGTAGCAACAGCATTGCTGCAGTCTGGTTTAGAAGTAGCTCAGCACATACAGTCTCCACTGAAGAAACCTATTGATCCTCTGAGCTTGCAAAAACCTCTCTTTTTCATGGTAGTAGTTGAGCAAGCTCAGTCTTTTTTTTACTAGGCTGAGCAAACATTTGACATCAGAACAAACTTCTCTCTTCCTCTTCTTCCAGGCCTGACTTTAATTCTGTTTCAAAAATGCAAATACTCTGGCTTGGCACAGAGGTAGAGACTGTTCACTGCTACCTCCAGTGTGAGAAACCACACAGCTACACAGAAATCTACAAATATATAAAATCCTGTGGCATCAGCAGGAACAAAACATCTGCAGCACGGGCAAAGGGATTTATTTCACCTGTTTCATAACATGGCTATCTCTGATCCATTCTGAAACTTAATTCAAAGTCCTACACGTATATTTCTGTTCCTAAAATCAAACAGACTACCTTCATTGCCACAGCTATATTGCTATTATTTATACATAAACAAGTATATTGCAGTATAAGGTGCTATTCTGTGGGCTTCCTATCAAGTATTTTTCCCTTCCTCAAACAACTAGCAAAGGCTCATCTTAAGAAATTCAAGGCTGATTCTTTCTTTAGCATCAAATCAGCACATTCTAAAATGTACTGCATTTTAATAAGCTATAGAACTGCTACAATTGAACACAAGACACATATGATACTTATCTTTACGTATGTGGGTGGGGGACATTAATGATTTTCCAAAACTTGGACAGTTAAATAAGCACTGAAATTACAAAATTCAGCAATGCTCTACAAAATCAATCAGACATGCTGAACTGCAGTTCTTTCACTCTTAAGAAATAATATAATGAAGAACCAGACCACTGATGTCTGTCCTCTACAAAAGCCAGGTAACAGGACTTAGCACCTTCTTTTTACTTTGAGCCTTTAAAAATTTTGAAGCATCTGAAGTACTTGTTGTCTGTAATACTGAACTGAGCCCTGAACCTCTTTGCAGAAGGTTTAGCTTATGTCTATAATAAGGCTGCACATTCTTCTCTGCAGGTTATGTCACTCAGTGAGTGCACTGCTGAGAGAAACTGCCTTGCTCTTTGCACTTTTTTCTTCACATCAGTAAAAAAAATCAGGTAATTACTCTACAGACCAGATTGGGCAACCTGGATCAGGCTGAAAACTAAGCTAGGAAAAAAACATCCTGAATGATTTCCCACATTATTAGATTCAGCCAGACTTTAATTACTGATGCCTAAGCAGGACACATTTGCTGCATTTCATTAAAAAGTGAACTGGGCTTCTCTATTTAATATAATCCCATTCAATCTGTTTCCAAAAGTCATTTTGGCCAACAAGCAGAGGGGGCATTACTCCTGGTTGAGCTTGGTATCAGTATCTACTGCAGCAGTATGAATTTGGGGAATGTAACTATTTTGAAGGTTCCAGTATTTCAGTTTTCAGCCTGTATTCAAAAGAGTAAGTCCTTCCATATTTAACACAAGATATATCAACTCCAAGAATTGAAAGTGAGCAAAAAACAAGCTGCTAATATATTAAAGTAGCAGCAATAGCTATTTCACATGACAAAGAGATTGCAACTCTTGGGTAAAGTCTGACTTAACTCACTGAAGCACCAAAATCTGGTATATACATATTACACAGCAAGACAAAACAGTAACTCATAAAACTCCTCCACAGATCTGCTAAGCCTCTGCAATGAGGTAAGAGAAAAAGCAGTCAAAACACAGACCTAGTCTATGAAAGGAAAGTCCCTGAAACCAAAGAACACCCCTGTTTTCTAAAGATCCCTGTAGATCAGTAGGAGATAAGAGAGGTACATTCATGTCTATGGCATTTTAGTGGAACTCAAGACTACTTATCAACAGTGACTAAGTAACCTACCGCATGTGTCTTCATCTCTCTTTTCTGGTGCTGTCAGAAAGAAATGAGAGCACATCATTTTCTCTACTTAACCAATTTCTAGTGAATGTCTTCAGGAAGGTTTGAAGTACCAGCTCATTTATAGGGGTAAAACACAGGGTATATGTGGAAGTACACAAACACCATGTAGGAAAAATATAATTTTTTCTCTGAATTGCAGTTCTCAACAACATTAAATATATGCTCTAGAATTACTGAATTCAGTTATAATTTTGCAGCTTGGACAAGCCATTTCACCTCTGTGTCAACTTCCTTACTATCACCAGCTGGACCAAAAATTGGCTATCACTGAAGACTCTTAAGATGCTCGATACACTACTTAAGCTCTTACCCATAAAATTCCCTTATTTTTCAGGTTCTCACTCAATTACACTTGCACCTTTGCTCAGCCTCTTGAGTTTTGTCAAGTTACAGCTGTTCTCACTCTGAAGTTACATGAAATCCTGCCTCACACACTGTACTTCTACCTTGAAGATTAAAGTAAGCGTGCAACATACCCAGTATCCCAAAGCTTTGATAACATCTAGTTTACACATTGGGCAAGTTCGGTGGTCCAAAAGCCAAGGATCAATGCATGTTCTATGGAAGATGTGCCTAAAGAAAAGAAATGCCATTTAGAGCTTACCACGAAAGCCACACACTACTCCTTCAGACAGTGTGCAAGCTAACACATTAAAAATACACCCTTCCTTTATAACCTTGACAATTAAGTGCTGCTCAATTTACCAGGACAGACATAGTTCTGGAAGCCTTTTCTTTCATGTTTTCTGAAGTAAGAGATGTTACTGACCACACAGACACCATAGTTACCAGTTCAGCAGTGTGCAGTTCCAATTTAAGCAATCTCTATTTCACTCCTGCAGCTCTCCCAGCTGCTCCCTTGCCCTGCATTGGCATGAAGGGCTGTCTCGCAGAGCCCTTCAACATCTAACAGGCCATACAAATGGCAGCTTCAGCTCTGCCACCAGAGGTTCAGAAGAGTTTACAGAAAACTCATCCCATTTCTTCAGAAAAACATCCTAAAGAGTAATTATGGCAACTTACTTGCATGGCAGAATTCGGACAGTGTCTTTCAGTTTGTAGTTCTCAATGCACACGGCACAGTTTTCCACATCAACATCTAAACCCTAAATATGATAACATGTTTAAGTGTGTTACAGCTATATTTCATTACAGAACAAAACAGAACAGATTCACAGAACGTGAATGTATTAAATGATATGGCGAATAAAAATACCTCCCTCGTTTAACTCAAGATTCTACAAAGAGGTGATTTGATCAAGTATTACCAAATACTGAAAGCAGCCAAACCTAGATTTTCTATTTTAAATAGCTACACATGGTACCTTAAGTAATTTGTTACATCTCAGGCATTGGTTTCGATCATGGGAGCACAGGGACATTTCAGTTTAAAGTAACTATCAACTGAAATAATTTTAAAAGAGGTCAGCAGAGATCAAAGTGCACAATCTAATTCTGAACTAACCATCCCAGAGATTTTCAAGTGCTTGAGCAGGAAGAGATTCTTGGGGTAGAACACTGAAAACATCTCCACTCTTTCCTACCACATCCTAGCAGATATTCCTTCATAGTTTCACACTGAAGTATGCAAATTGGGATGGATTAAAACTTCTCTCCAAGCCCACACTAGACAGAACATCAAAATGCAGCGTTTCCCCACCTCTATTTCTTTCTAAAAGTTAAATATCTTTTCCAACAGGTCTTACTGTCTTTTTCATGCCATCCTTAAAACTGAAGTATAAATATGATGGGTATCTCCAAATGCAAGAGAAATAACCCAGTGTTAATTGGATGTATAAAACCTAAGTATCAGAAGAACATACACTGGGCAAACTTCTTTCCTTTCATCTCCATAAAATAAGTAATTTTTGCTTAGTACTTACTGGAGCACTTCAATTTTGTCACCACAAACATTTAAATGAATTATTTCTGCAAGCAAACTTTCAAGTTCAAGGCAAGTATTTCCCTCCTCTGTATGCTATCAATTTATATAATTAATGCCTTAAATTCCCAAGTAAATCACATTAAGACTGGTTTTTTTATATAAGCAAAGTTAAGTACTTATTTTGTAACAAGTTATTTTTCATTCTGTACAAGAGGCAAAATGCAAGCACACCATATGTAGCACATACTCAAATGAGTGTCCATTTTACAATAATCCCATAAGCTCCTCTCGAAAAAATCTACACGATAGCAAATAGACTTTTAATATATTGACCTATTTTAGTTAAAAACCTCAACCTCAAACGAAGGGATAACGAAAGACTGTCCTGTGTCACAACAAAAGAAATAGACTCTCTTTAAATGGCTGGAAGGAAATATTTAAAAGAAAAAAAATGCACATTTACAGAGTAGATAGGACTGTATTTCCAGACAAATCATGAAAACACCTCTGCATCAGTAAGTTACATAAATTTGCTGATAGCAGGCTGATTCAAATCAAATTAGAAGACATGACTTACTAAGCAGAAAAACTATTTTAATAGAGAGATTTTAACCTTTTCTCATTCTACCGTGCTTATCTAACATGGCATTCATAGGTACAACCAGCATACTGGACAACAACTTAAATTCCCCCATTTTATTTACTTTATTCAAGGGTCTATCTATGGGAAGGAACTCCCTGTTACACTGCAAAAATCACACAATATAGATTCTTTTTAGAGCTTTACTGAACATCATTTTAAAAGCCATTAACATATTCTGTGTCATTTTCACAACAGGTTTCATCCTGGCCTTTTTACATCCCTTTCTTCCTATGGTGATATTATGCTTTGATAGTGCTTTACATGTTTTGGTTCAATTCCACCTTTTTTGATCTCTAATGTCACCATTGTATGAACAGAAGTATGAATACCAGTCTGTTCACAGCTTGAAATACATGCTAAATTTCATCAAAAAGTGATCTAATTAAATGTAATAAATGCTTGTAAAACACCACTTAAATATGCTGAATGCATAAAGGAGAAAGGCAAGTAAGTTCAAAGACAGTTTTGAGTTTTAAAGCTTCAAAACTGATTTAGTAAATGAAGGACATTCTCTGTAGCACACGATCTTAGCTCAACAGCTTCTACTGAAGCTCAGCTTCTAAAGTTTTTACACAGCGTCCTTCCTCACTTAGATTTTATTCATAGATTTAACAACAATCTAATCCTTGTGTTTCATCTCTGAACAAATCAGTCCTTATGTAAAAACTAATCAAATAAGACAAGGGTTGGGGGGAGAAAGTGTCTTTGTACTAGCAGAAAGATAATTTTGCATCTAGGATCAGTGCTGCCTGAAACTCCAACTAAAATATTTTCTTTCAAAACCTTGGCTTTTCCTACATTACTTATTCTAACACAGCTCAGTTTAGGTTGTATGCTGTCAAAGCCAACTTTCTGAAAGCTGCTTTTATTTTTAGAATAGATTTCATAACATAAGAAAGGTATTTCAAAACATTTATGCTTCAAGGTAAGTCTATACAGCTCCTTAAGGTATTGTACGTCACAAGATGAAACAAGTGTTTTATATTACAAATCTTTTTATATTTTCAGGCCTTCTGATCAATAAAAAGATGAATATTCTTTTAAGAAAGCAGAACATTAACATCAGCTTTATGAACTGTGCAATCAGTACGCCCCAGGAAGTATTTTGAAATCCACTTGTTGATGTTTTCAGGTGCTGAAAACATAACAGTGTTTCTTCATCTCTACAGTACCAGCCCTGTATACATTCCATATAACCAGGTATTATTTGCAACAAAACAGCCTTACATTTCCTAAGTAGTTCAAATTTGACTCTTCAGTTTTAAATTCTGCCTTTTAAACAAAAGCCCTAAAATCAGCCTAAAATTGTATGTCACACTGCAATTTTGTTGTTAGAATTTTAGTTTAATTCTATGAAGACTTTACAGCCATTTTTACAACTTACAGCAATAACCAGACACTGAATTACCTTTTCTCCACGTTTCACAGTATGCAGCTGAAGCTGGCTGATCACTCTCTTGGTTTCTTTCCTATGTCCCTTCAAAGAAGATTTTAAGTATTAGTACAGACATTAGTTTCAGGAATTACATTTCAAAGTTTTTAAATACTTTCCACGCGGATTACTAAGTCTAAATGCGTCTAAAAAAATGCTCTCTGGTTAATTAATTTGTTTACAAAATATTTCCAGCCA
>JAOXXN010000001.1:30049186-30065499 GCA_026770055.1 Myrmophylax atrothorax | reverse complement strand
CACAGAATCACAGAATATTCTTATTCGGAAGGGACCTAAAAGGGCCACCGAGTCCAACCCTTAGTCCTGTACAGGACCATCCCCAAGAGTAACACTATTTGCCTGAAAGTATCATCCTGTGATACTCTCACAGGAGCCTTCTGAAAAAAATGTCCAGCACAGAGCTGGATAAACACATCATGTGGTGGGTGGGCAATTGGCTCACAGGTCAAGCCCAGAGGGTAATGGTGAATGGGGTAACATCGGACTGGTGACCTGTCCCCAGTGGGGTTCCACAGGGCTCTGTCCTGGACCCTGTGCTCTTCAGCATCTTCATAAATGACTTGGACACAGGACTGGAAGGGATACTGAGCAAGTTTGCAGATGACACAAAACTGGGAGGAGCTGTTGACTCCCTCAGAGGCAGGGAGGGCCTGCAGAGAGACCTCAACAGATGGAAGGATGGGCAATCACCAACCATATGAAGTTCAACAAGGGAATGTGCCGGATTCTGCACTGTGGATGGACAACATGGCGTGTTCGTACAGACTGGGGAATGAGATGCTGGAAAGTGGTGCCATGGAAAGGGCCCTGGGGGTCCTGGTGGATGACAAGCTGAATATGAGTCAGCAGTGCCCTGGCAGCCAGGAGGGCCAACCGTGTCCTGGGGGGCATCAGACATCGCCAGCTGGGTGAGGGAGGAGATTGTCCTGCCTTGCTCTGCACTGGGGCGGCCTCACCTGGAACATTGTGTGCAGTTTTGGGCACCACAATTTAAGAAAAGATATGAAGGCATTACAGAGTGTCCAGAGGAGGGCAATGAAGATGGTGAAGGGCCTTGAGGAAAAGCCGTGTGAGGAGCAACTGAGGGCACTTGGTCTGTTCAGCCTGGAGGAGACTGAGGGGAGACCTCATTGCAGTGACAACTTTCTTATGAGGGGAAGAGGAGGGGCAGGCACTGATCTCTTCTCTGTGGTGACCAGTGACAGGACCTGATGGAATGGCCTGAAGTTGTGTAAGGGAGGTTTAGGTTGGGTATTAGAAAAAGGTTTTTCACCCAGAGTGGTTGGCACAGGACAGGCTCCCCAGGGAAGTGGTCACAGCACCAAGTTCACCAGAGTTCAAGAAGTGTTTGGCCAAGAGTCCTGGGCACATGATGTGACTCTTGGGATGGTCCTGTGTGGGGCCAGGTGTTGGATTCGATGATCCTTGTGGGTCCCTTCCAACTCAGCATATTCTGTGATTCTCTGATTCTCTGATTCTGTGATCTATGCTGTAGCTTCCAGGTAAGTTTGCCTGAGGTAGGTCTTCAGCTTTAATGACAACAGAAAAATACAGGAAATACATAAAAGAAAGCCACAAATAGTTCACCTTTTTTTGTGAAGATTTATTCAAATAACACAAATCACATGACAAAGCATTGCCAGCCCAGTTCTGCATTTAGTATTTTCAGGAAAAAAAAATCCTAAATTTAAGAGAATGAAAACAGTATTCCTTAAAGTTGTATCAAAAAGTATGAATGGTGTAGCATAAGGAATTTTCAAGTCAGGATGGTTTTCTCTGAAGATTTGCTGTTGATTGGAGGCAAAGAAGTGTCTGTCCATCTTTTTGAGTAAGAAGTGTTTCCCTTTCAATTTGAAGATCCAATTTAGTACATATTACAATAAATCTCTTCCAAAATTACTTGGATGTGCTAAAAATTAGAAAAGAAATATGGAAATGTTTCAGCAATAGAAACTGTAAATCATAAGTTTCTCCCTTCATCAAACAAAATAACTGTCCCCTATTCTTTCCTGTTTAACCTGAGGTATTTTATGGATACCAAGCCTTATTTTACACCAATAAACACAAAAAGAGGAGTCACACATTAGGGTTCCTCATAGGTAGGCAAAGGTCTGACAGGAGAACACATCCACTTCTAATATGTCATTCATACTACGTGTTTCTGCTATAAGATCTTCTAATCACTTTCAAAACAAATCATCTCAGCCTGTCTCTCTCCTGATGGGGGCTGCTTTTCCATGCTGAAATTGTAGCTTTCTTAAAATCAGCAGAGTTTTGACACTGAATTCAATTAGGTCATGATTTTGTACTCATTTTTTTATCATTTTAGTTAATGATTTCACTTGATCTTGGTATCCTGGCTTATACAGACCACTCAGATGAACACTTACCATTCCTATAAGTCAAGTAGTTAACTATGTCCTATTTTTTATTCCCTTTTTAACAAATCAAAGTGTTTAGTTTGCTCTCTGCTAACAGAGCTAGGAATAGCATGTCCTCAGTCTCTTTGTGCCTTGATTTGCAGTATATTGTATGTTATGAAGGTGTGGAATTGGATTAAAAGCTACAGCACGGTGCTCTGCAGATAAACCCACTGCAGGTGTGCAGTTTAATAGGATTTTAATTTGGTAACAAGTGAGCAAAGGGCAGAAGCCTAGAATGGGATTTTCTAGATGAAAAAAATGCTATTCATGCTGAGAGAAAGCAACTGCAAGCTCTGTGATAAGGAATAAAGATCAGGCCAATGCTTTCTGAGCTGCACTTTTACAGATTACGGCTTGCTCAGAACATCTCTTTTACAGCCACCAGTTTCATTGATTCTTAGTTCATACTACGTGTGTTTGGTTATATAGCATTTCATCTGCCACACTTCCCTACTAAGCCAGTGTGTACAAACCTTCTATTGTCTCACTCCCCGCCCTCTACATCTTTTTATATAAAACCCGTGTTTTCATTGGGACATGCCAGCAACTTAGAATGTATTCTGTCTTCATGATAATTAACAATAGTTTTCATGCTTCAAACTATATTTAAAAATAAGATTCAGAAATGTGCAGCATTATTCAAAATAAATGAAAACCCATGGGCTCTCTGCTGAGGAGTGTAATTTATATTCAGCATGAACTAGGAAAGGAAAACCAAAAACAGATGGGGAAGGAAGAGAAAGAATGAAGGTGACAACTAAAAGATCATGAAGTGAGCTGCTAATCCACAGACACATATTGGTGCTGCTGATAACAGGGTAAGGTTGGGAGATTCTTTTCTGTTTTCTGTTACCCATCCTCCCTTTTTCCCCCCCAGCTTTCATAGCAAAACTGAGTGGTTAGCACTAATTTCAATGAGGTGAGGGTGGAGGTGTGATCAGCAGAATTTTTTTCCCCTGGTATAACAGGCTGTAGAGAAGGCATAGAAATGCCTTGTGGGACAAGATTAAAAATCTATGGAGGTTGGTGTTGTTGGCAGTGAATGGAGTGGAGGATGGGAAGTGATGAAAGGCACTGGGTTGCAGAGAGCTGCTGAGGCTGCATGAGGTGAAGGAACTGAAAGCAAAAACTATGAAATAAACCCATGATGCAGAGCAATATGTCAGGTGGCAGAAATGCAGTCCAGGAAACAGCAGTGTGGCAGGTGGATGCTGCTAAGTCTGCTGAGGGTTTAGGTATCCAGCAGAATGGGCTGTGGCCAAACAGGGATTAGTCAGGAGCAGGGACACCTGGGAGAGGGTTTCTTGGGAACATCATGATAATGATGATCAAAAGTCACAGAACAAAAGTCCTCCTGCAACGGGAATCTACTCAGAGGATCTACAGAGATGACAATACAAACAAAGTGGTGGGTGATGGAGATGCTTTTGTCAACTGTGTTTTTTATCAACCTGTGGAATTAGCATTGACAAACAAAAAATAGGAATCTGCAATAGCTGAGATGGGAGCTACCAGCTGTCTGAAGAACACAAGTGGGCAGAAATGCTCGCTCACGCTATCACAGATCCTGAACTCTTTTGAGCTGCAGCTTCAAGGTTTTCAGATCCCTCAAACAGTTGAACTACAGCATCAACAGGCTCTTACCACAATTTCTTTTTCATCCCACAGCATGTGGATTAGTAGAATCCATCATCTGTTAGCTTCTTTTATCTCTCAACTTTTTTTATCTCTAAACTTTTTCTACACTCAAGTTGAAAGGACACTTCACTGTGTCCTTTCCTCATCCATAACTTCTCTCAAGTCGTCATACTCCTCATTTCACATTTTATGCCCTTCCTTTCTTACTCTGCCGCCCCTCATCCCTCTGTCTAATCAGCTTTGCTCTGTTCTTGTGATCAAGTACAAAACATGCAAAACTGATAGACATATTTACAGGCAAATCACTTACACAGACCAAACCTGGGTCAAACCCTTGTTTGTGTCGGGGTCAAACACCTGCAAAAATGAGCATAGGAGGCCACACGAAAGCCCATATGGGCAGCACAGTGAAGAGCATAGGAATTAGGGCAGATGTTGAATGAGATTTCTAGTGGTTTATTTCTTCATTTCTGATCATTAGTGATTTAGAATTCTCCTGCTAATAACTGGCACCCAGCTCAGTTTGGGTTTTTTGACTATAAGGTGGTATGGCAGGATGGGGGTCATTGTTTTACATTTGAAAAATAACAAAAGCTGTCAAATATGCCCATCACATGTATAAATCATCCTTAGTTTGTTCCCTTTGTACCTGCTTTCTTGCCTCCAATTTTCATTGCTGAGCTAGTCTTAGCATATACTATATTTAAGAAATTAGAGGCCCCTAAGGGTCGTTATAACTAATAAAGATGTTTTTAAAACAGTCAATTTCCACTCCTGGTCCTAGTGTATGGGAACTGAGTATCTCTTGGGATTAAAATAACTATAGCAGGGTCACTTCAAAAATGTAATTTTCTTTGTGAGTCTTGGTGCCATTAGCATTTTTCCTTCACAGTTTTCTGGAAAACACGGTGTTCTCTGAGATCTAAGGCAAGTGCTGTTACTGCATGCAAGAGAAATCTGAAAACAGCTGAATGTCTAATTCATCACTTGCATTAAGCACAGAGACTCTATCCATGTTTCCTTATATTTTAGCCTTGCATCCTAGAACACCCAAAGTCTCTCTTGTTTTCTACCCGTATGCCTTACTTTATGCAAGTAAGTTTGGAGCAGTGGATTGACTGTAAGGAAGTCTGGTGGAGAGAAAGGTCTAAAGGATTTAATTTTTCTGCATCTTTTGATAAAACTAACAGATAAGTAGAGAGAAGAGAATGCACACTCAGTGCTTCCAACAGTGAGAAAAGACCCTCTAGCTTCCGATCCATAAATACGTACAGCCCATTTTGTCAGCTAGCCCACAATGTGCTCCCAGCCCACTGAAACAGCACTGCTCTTCCTTAGACAATGCCTGGGGAATCTGAAGGAGTACCAGAGGTCTGCTGGAAACCTAAGGAAAGATCAGGGAACTGTGGTGCTGAAGAGGTGGGTGGTGTGGTGATTACAATCCCTTGATAGCATTGTGGGATGGGTACAAGATGTGGAGGACGCTTTGTTTCAGTGGCTAGAGGTTTCAGTGACATCAGACCTCCATGAAAACCTGGATTTCATTAGTTCTACTTTACATGCATAAACCCCCCCAAACAACCACAGCCCTGTCAATCCCTCCTAATTTATCCATTTATAACTGTGTTTTTCATCTGTTTCTTTTAAGTTAATGTTAATTTCACCTTGCTGATAGTGGCTGTGTTCACCAAACAATTCAGAACTCTGGCTCAGCATGACAAGAGCTGTCTCTGGAGCATTGGCTTGAGGCTGATCCTCTGCAAAACAGGCCAAGAGAGGGCTGGGCTCATAAACACACAGAACAGGGACCTCATTTTGATTTGCAACCAAAGAATTTCCATCTTCGTTCTCCTGCTCTATATGGGTCTGGAAAAAGTGAGCCGCAAAATCGACGAGCAGCAAATTCAATAAAAGCCAGGATCCTAGTTTTAAAGAAAAACAAAGATAATTTTGACAGCCTCTTCATTTGCTTATCTTTATGCTGTGCCCTTTTTTGAACAGCTTCATTATAGTAATGGGCTAGACAAAGTAGCAGATCAGCACTCATTGGACAGTATTTACAAAATTATATACTTCCAAATATCACAGCAAAATAGGCACCAAGTGCAGATTTTAAACATAAGCAAGAGCTTCGTCCTGTATTTAACTTAGAGGGGAAAGTGCACTTGTGTTCATTCACTTTCCTGTCCAAGTTTTCTCCCCACATTGACTTCTACCACAAGGCTTATCAATAACCACATATCATCCCCATTCTACCCTCAGACAGACAAATTATTCCACCTCTTCCCAAGCAAAACCTCCTACAGACACCTGTATGTCTTGTATCTATGGCATTAAATGGCCTACCTTGCAGCTTAAACCATAACTGCTAAAAGCCAAGAGACACTCACTGAGGCCACTGGCATTTGAATCATACCTTGGCTGGAAGCCCTTACAGTAAAAAGTAGATCTTCTTCCATGCCATAAATCTGCATCAGAATTCATCAAGTAATTCATAAGCTCTGCATCCCACAAAGTGTACATGGACATCAACAAGGCGGTATCCCAATTTATATGAATGACCAAAGTTTACAGAGCTTTAAAAATGAAAAATACTGTCTCTTTTGATGTTAGATGTGTCTGAGAAGCTGCTGCTTCTGCTGTTCACCCTTTTGTGAGGGTCTTTATAGCAAAATAGGTGGAAGCACTTCTTTACCTACGGAATGAGGAAAGGGATTTTTATAGTTGTAGCTGAAAATACACAGACCTGACCCTAGTAGTCTAAGAGTGTTTCTAACAGTTTTACAGGCCTTTTCAATATATTCAATAGGAGTAAGCATGAAATGAAAACTACCACTAGAACCATCCCTTGGGATAATTCAGACGGACACAGTTTTCAAGAGGGATTAGCTTGCTTGCAAAGGAGGAATGCACAGGTCACTGTCCTGCCCACGTGGCTCAGCAATGCATCCCTGAATGCCTTGGAAGGTAGACCAGTAAGGAAACAGAGATGTGTGAGCTGACATGAAACTCTGTGAGGGAGGTATGTACAGCACAATTGCTGGAGCAGAGGTGGAGCTGAAGTAGCTGTCGAGATCCTGTTAATCCCGACTGCAGTAGCACACCTGCTCTGTGCTGCCTCTCAGCAGGACTGATTGTGCAGTTCTGATCACTCTTAGGCATCACCCACATGGAGGCTGAGCTGGGCTGGAAAAGGGTAGAAGTCAATCCTAAATTCAGAAACGTAAGTATGCCAATATATTATGTGTGCTGGATGTGGCAAACTCCAAGGCAAAAGATTGAGTCAGAAGTAAGTTTGGTTTTGGTTACTAGCATGTGGTTTATTTTGGGCATGAGACACACTGCATTTGGCCAGACACACTGGCACTAACACATTTCCCTAAGTAATTGTGTTTCCTCTATGTGGATGCTACACAGTTTGACTTTCAGGATGCCTAGCATTCCTGCAAGAAATGCTGAGATTGAAGAAATCTCTGAAAAGCAACAACCCTGAGAACTTTTACACCAGATGGCTTGTTAACAGAACTGCTTCAGCCTGTCTGCTAAAACTCAATATCCTAATGGAACAGAAACCTGTAAAGGAAGGGACATCATTAGATCAAATAACCCAACATGTTAAAGAACTGAGGTTATTAATAAAGAAGATAATAATGACCAAGTTATTGAAGCATCATGCCAAAAGATAAAAAGCCATTTTAAACTCTCTCATATGTCATAATAAATCAAATCTTAGTGTTATTGAAGTATAGTAGGAAGACTGTTGTAAGTGGGGTGCAAATATAAATTGTAACTAGTTTAAGTAAGGCTTAGCAGAGGAAGAGCTGCACTCCATCCATTGCATCCCATCCATTGACAAGTGCAGAACAAGGAGGCAGTTCATTAAACTCTTCCTGTGGTGTAAAGAGGGAGGAGGATGTCATCATCATAGGGAATTTAAATAAACATGCTTCCAGTGCAGTTCTTGGAATTCATTCCCAGTTTTCTCATTGTCAAGAATATTGCATGTAACATTGGAGAATTTTGGCAGAACTCCTCTGGAGAGAGAGAAAGGACTGATTATTTTATTATTACTGTAATGCAGCAGCTGATGGATGAGGGACCCTACTGTGCCATGTTCCCTGCAGACACAGAATAAAACTGATCCTTTTCAAGGCAGTTTACAATCTAAACATAAGGCAAAAGGTAGCAGCTTGATGCAGAAGAAGGGTGTGCTCATACATGCACAAACAGGCATTAATGGGATAAGAATACTGAGAACACAAAAGGCAACAACCTTAACATATCTCTTTGTTATGCTTTTGTAGGAAACACACAAAAGTACATTTTTGAAGGGACATTTCAAAGAAGATAATGAGGTTTTCTTTGGCTATTTGTGTGAAGCTCTATCCAACTGAAGAGTTAAAAATATGAAGGTGCTCCTTTGAAAATGTAAAAGGCGTTTCATACAGTTTGGGATTAGATGCTGCTCACAAGAGACGGTGTATTTCTGCAGAATGAGTAACAGAGAGAAGCCTCTGAGAGGTGATACAAATGACAAGAAAGGCAGTTAGGTGGAGACTGAACTGATTTAAGACATGGTTGTATTGCTTCAAACCACTTTAAATAAACATGACTGCACAATTTCTTCATTTCTCCTGCCTTGCACTGGATTTGATGTTTGACAGCTCAGAGCCCTAAAACAGAGAAAAAACTAACCCAGCTAAAGGAGTGACTATTTTCAATCAGTTTAAAGCCTTCAACAGGTGTGTTGCTGGCTAGGCAAGCATTTAGGTCAGTGTAAGGCATAAGGAAAAGGAGCATATATCTATTGGCAGATGAACTAATTGCCTTTTTGGCAAGTAGTTATTACAGTGGCTCTGCTCTGGCTGTATTATACAGAAAGAACGTGAAGGACTTGGAGCTATCGCTTGAGAAACCTGGAATGTTTATGGTTTGGGATATTAGTGGCCCCATCTCTCCATCACACCCTTCTGCTGTGGTGTGCGGCTCTTGTATGGAGGGAGAGCAGAGGCTCACACCACAGGCTGCTGTTCCCCATTTCCCCACAGACAAACTATGACTTCTGCCAAAAGACAGAGTCCTGCCCTTCCTGCCATCTCCAGCTGAATGCTCCTACTCTCCTCCCTTCTGCTCATCCTAGAGTTTTGCTCAGACAACTAGTCTGATCAAAAATTAATAATTTCCCTCACCTGTCTGGCCACATCACCAGGAGAATGGTGATAGAAGGATGGGAGTAGGATGAAGGGATGCCTCTATTAAATGTAGCATGAACTTATGTCAGTTAAAACCACAGAGTCATAGAAACATAGAATAGTTTGGGTTGGAAGGGACCTTAAAGAACACCTGGTGCCAAACCCCTGCCATGCATCTTTCACTGGACCAGGTTGCTCACACCCCCATCGAGCTCAGCCTTGAACACTGCCAGGGATGAGGCATCCACAGCCTCTCTGGGTAGTCTGTTTCAGTGCCTCACCCTAACAGTGAAGAATTTCTTCCTAATACCCAATTTAAAACTACTGTCTTTCAGTTCAAAGCCATTCCCATTGTCCTGTCACAACATGCCCTTATGAAAAGTCCCTCTCCAGCTCTCTTGTCAGCCCCTTTAGGTACTTTTAGATCTATTGCATTTGCCATCTCAGGTCAGAAAGGGGCATATCAAATGAGATTCACAAGGATCCTACTTACCAAAACTGTCTGTCCTGTTGATAGTCAGAATCTTCCCTACAGTGCTCAGCAGGAAATTCCATTTCAACATGAAATCTGATGCCCTCTTTTTTAATGCTTCTTTACTCCTGCATGGCTGCAGATAAAGAATTGGTTTATGAAAAAATTGATTAAAAGAATTCCTTTTTGTGTGGCTGACTATTTCCCTGTACAAATCGCATACAAAGGTGGAAAAAGCAACATGCATTTTTTCTGTTAGAATTCTAAAATGGCTTAGGTTGAAAGAAATCTTTGGATATTACCTAATCTGATCTCTTGTCCAAAGCATGGCCAGCTTAGTGTAGGACTTGTCCAGCTAAAATCTAAATATCTCCTGGATAAAGATTCCACAGCCTTTCCAGGCAATCTCTTCCTATGCTTAATTATGCTCTCGATAATTTTTTGTTTTCTATCTATTGGAAATTTTCTTTGCTGCAACTTGTGTCTGTTGCTTTATGCCTTGTAACTGTGAAACTCCAGAAAAAGTCCTGCTCTTTCTTCTCTATACTATCCCATGAGGTAGCTGAGGGTTCTCTGAGATGAACACGCTACAGAACTGCAAACTATCATTCTTTCTTTAAAAAGGAAAAAAAAATAATTAAGCCAAATACGTACAGTTTACTCTGCTTCTTCAGAAAGGGAAAAAAAATCCCAAACTAAGTACCACCCAGGCCCAAGTTAACTTGTCTGGCAACCAACTGAATGCAGCAGTACCAACAAGCTCCCACTAATTCTGAATCAGTGAAGGAAGAGGAGTGGTAGAATCGGTCCACATGTGAGGATGGTCATACTTCCATGTTTCACAAGAGGTAGAGAATTTGTACTAGAAGTTGTTACTCTTCTACTACCTGATTAAAGTCAACAGTTTAGTGAATCAAGGATTTCAGGAATCAGGAAGTGTTCTTTTCATTTTTAATAACATACTACTTCTGAATTTTGGTTTATTAGGGACTGTGATATTATGTGTCTATGAAATGAGAGCAGATGCTGAAACCAAGTGAGTGGATATATGTGCATAAACATGCTTGTAGTTGTTTGCACAGATGGAATTTTTGTATGACAATTAATTCTCCCTTTTCTGCAGCATGCAGAAATTGTATCTATGCAAATCTGCAGCCTGGTCAGGTTGCTGGTGTGCAATGCAGCTCCTGCAGACTAGTGACAGCATGTAGCAGGATAAATGATGTGATCACTCTTTCTTTTCTGAAATTATTAATTTTATACCTTAATGACAAAAGTCTGAAGATCTGAAGAGAAGCAGCTCAGGAGATCCTGAATATCTGTGGAAGATGTCAGCAAAGAAATTAAGTTTTTCAAACCTGTGAAATACAGAAGACAGATCATTAATCAAAGTGATTGGCTTGCCTTTTTGTTTTTTTTTCTGGAATTTTTGGCTTTTTTTTTCTTTTATCTTTACCTTAAAATAGATTAAGACATCTGTTTCTAGCGTTTTGAATAATATACTATTTCTTTAGTGAGGAACATTACCCTACTTTGGAATCAGTCATAATTCATGTTTATGTCCATTTCCACCACAACTGCACTGACCTAGTCATCATGGCAAAGGTGACAAGAAAAAGCACTTCTAGTGAAAAAGATGGAATTTGGTTATAGACAATACTAACATATTTATCTGAGATTTTATGTGGTTGAGGAAAAAAATTAATCTTGCTTTATTGGTTAAAGGGAGAAAAGGGCTTTAAAACAATAACATAAAATGTTCTGTAGCCCAACAGAAATACAGATGATGTTGCCACATACCAGTGCAATTGTTCCCTCAAGAGATTGGAACCTACCACCCAATGCCAAAGGTAAATTGCAGGTGTCTGAATTTATACCCTTCTACCCAAGATAACTTCCTTCAAGAAATCACAGGGATAGAGTCTGTGAAACCTTGCTTATTATAAATAACAGTTTGGAAAAGCAATGAAAACAGAAAATGCAATAAATCCACCTTGGAAAGAGTAAGATCATCGATAATATAACAGAAAAATGTAATGAGAGTGTTCTGTGCAGTGGGTTTTATTTTAACATGTATACAAACATTATTGAAATGGTTTTCCTGATGCTTCTGTGAAGAAGGCAAAATATTATTCTTACTGAAAGCAGTCACAGAAAGTCTGTGGGCACATCCCTCATCAGTGCACAAGTCAGTGACAGACTAGGAACAAAGAGCTGAGGTTTCCCCCTGTCAGTTCTGAGTGCAGCCTAGTCCAACTTGCCCATTTCTTGCTAACATTTTAAATGGCAGATCATTAATCTAAAAATTAACTTGCCCTTATATTTCTCTTCCTTTCCATTAAGCTTACAAATGCATTGTCACAGTTGCATGCAAACTGTGTATTTTATTGCTTACAGCACAACATTGATCCCACAGGCCACAATACAGCAAAAGAACATGAAAGCTGAAAAGCCTCATCCAAATCAGCATACAGTATTTTAAAATATAATCACAAGAAATTATTTTATGTGCTTCGATTAATAACAGAGAAAAATGTGAAATGCGATGATTGAAAATGTCTCCTCTGTCAAAGGAAACAATAAAAAATTAATATCCCTGCTTGTCAACCTTCCTCTAGAAGATACATAATTCAGTAACACAAACCCCACTCCCGCTGCCACAAAAAGCTCTAAGAGAGAGTCAGAACGGAAAGCCTTTAATTCTTAACCTTTAAAATTAGGAGGATAATACCACATGACCCATTCTCAATTTTATTGGCTCTTTTCCAGCCATTTGGGTTACTGCAAGACTGTAACTCCCAGTGGGCAGATGCTATGAATGAACAAGGGGAAATGCTGGAGCTTTAACAATGGCGAGCAAGGGCTTAAGTGGATAGACAAAATATAGCAAAAACCCCCCATTACATTTGAATACTGTGTTTTTCTGCCACTTCTTTGGATTCCTGAACTTGTCTTGAAAGAGGTTTTTAGTCACATCCAAAGATTGCTCATTGAAGACAGCATGCAAGGCTGCTCGCAGAACAGTGACTGTGCTGTTGTTGCTCAAGAGCGCTCTTACTGCCTACAGAGAATAAAAAACAGTTAATGCCTTTCATTTTCTCAAGCCCTTAACTCAGCCAAATAAGGGAATTGAAAAAAAAGAAGCTTCCCTTATTCACTACTAGACTTTATATCAGCAGTCTCCAAATTGGGTCTCAGGGGAAATAGGAACAAAGGAAGAAGTTGTCTTTGAGAGATTTTTGTTCTTTCCAATGATACTCTGTGTTGTCTGTGTTGAAGCAGACAAGTCTAACATCCTTGAATTATCTGGACAATTACCTGGGCAATTGGTTTTGCCTAGAGTTATTATAATTACACCAAATAATGGTATTTTGTCTAAGGCACAGAATGGTGTCCCAGGGACAGGTTTCCCTTGATGTTACCTGTCCCTAATACATGTTTCAATTAAATTCAAATTCAATTCAATTCTCAAGTTGTTCAAACCTTGGAGAGAGTAAAAATAAAATCAGAAATATGGTAATAGTTAAAATAATATTAGTTGGGATTTTATCCCATTTATCTGCTTATGAGTCATTTGTGAATGAATCTGTCTTCATATTTGTCCCAAAAAGTATTACTCACATAGATATTGCAAACACTTTTCAGACTAACATTTGATCCTCACCTCTTAATTTCTTTTTAATTAATTGCTACTTTTAAAAAAAATTCTTGATGAAATTATGAAAACAGTCAAGGAAACTAAATCTGAACCATTAAATTCTGTTAACCCATACATTTAGTCTCTCAATTCCATACTGAAATCAGTAAGGTCCTAAAGCCTTTGCTGAATTTTGCGCTTTTGTATGAATAATCCTTGTTCAGCTGGGCCTTCCAGAGGAAAAAAAAATGTTTTGTAAAATTCAGGAAAACTTCAGGATTCATAAACATTTTAACAAATCCCATTCACCAGGTGCTTACCATGACCCCACAAGTAGCAGTGAACGCAGCTGATCATGTTTTCAAACACAATTCTCAATCTAGGAATTGTTTGTCATTCTGGTGACTTTTTTGAAATACCAAAAACATTCTGATTCTCATTCAGTAACCCCTTTCATCTAAGCTAAAGACAAAGGCATTTTCTTATTTGACTTAGAGCTTCCAGTGTCAGAAGAAGAGCCTGCAACAGGAACACATGACCTAAAGGCTGGGAATTACAGGGGCAGCTTCTTCAGTACCCTGCTAGCATCTGACTCTAAAGAGTGGTCCCTTCAGCTATTGGATTTCACTATACTAGATATAATTTTCTAAATGACTGAGAGCCAGCTCTCACAACACCTAAATACAGCTTACCAGAGGCAGGAATCAGCCTCAGGAAATGACAAGCATCTTATTCATATTCTTTTTTTGAAGAAAATTTGCACCTTTTTGTGCTCTGATTACTTCTGCATGTCCAGGTAGTAGCAGCTGTCAGCCTGCTTTACCTACACATGATAGGAAATTTACCTTTTTTTCTTTTAAATGCTGACTCTGACAAAATTTTTCATATTTTCTCACCAGATGGCTAAATTATTGTGACGTACTCTACAAGGGATGGTGTGGTTACATTGTTCAGAAGCTGCAGCCGCACAATGCCTTTGTAGTACTTCTCATCAGGAGCATTCTCACCTGCTTTGACCACCAGTCTCTAGCTGAAATTCCAGGTGTGTTTTAGACAGAGGAAGCAGAGATGATTAGAAATATCAAGTGACTCCCATGTGAGAGGAGGAGCTAAACTTCAG
The DNA here is from genome assembly GCA_026770055.1 of Myrmophylax atrothorax. NCBI lineage: Eukaryota > Metazoa > Chordata > Aves > Passeriformes > Thamnophilidae > Myrmophylax > Myrmophylax atrothorax. The sequence continues at coordinate 30,051,254 of JAOXXN010000001.1, read as the reverse complement.
CTTTGGAGAGAAATAACTGAAGAAGGATGTAATGGAGATTTGCAGAGAGAGAATTGCATGAAGAAGGGTAGAAATTCAAAAAACAAACCCTGGAAAACACTTCTTGATCAAATCAAGACATTAAATACAATAATGTGGATATTAACTGTCATCTCAGTTTGCCAGAAGCCAGGAGAGTACAGTGGAAGAGGAGGGAGGTATCTCTTGCTCTACTCATATCCACTTCACATGAGCATTTGAGGAGGGCCACAGTGGGAATCAGGATACGAGTCCGCACAAGCCTAGGATGGGGTCTGACTGACTAAACCACTCAGCAGTCCTTTCTGACAGTTGTCCAGCTCCCCATGAACCATCTGCATATTTCTCACAAGCTGAAAAGTCTAAACACCTGTGGTGTTCATCTAGACATCTAGTGGTGTGTCTTGGACAGGAGGGGCACAATTTGCAGGAGCATGTTAACTGGTATTTGTTTCATACCCTGTTTCACTGGAGCCCAGTGCCCATGGCTTTGGCAAGATCTCTAACAGAATTTGGAATCAAGGTTATGTGACCACTGAAGGACTATGGGGATGCTCCTTTACAAGACTTACAGAGCTTCACTTAATGAAATAACTGTTTTAATTTACCAATGGGACTAATCATGGGAACTCCTTTGTTTTTCCCTCGTATTTTGAAGAGGCTCTAGAGAAGGTTTGGCATGGATGGTTGAAGATACTGGAAACAGTCATCTGACCCTTCCAGCTACTGTGTTCTCCTCTCCACATGGGACCATTGACCACATCTCAGAGGCTTTTGCAGAATCCAGAGGGAGGAACAGGCCCCATCAGCATACTTAATGGTGTAAGTGGAGATGAGTAGAAGGAGAGCATGATTTAGACCATGGTTTACTGTTAAAAACATTCACGGTGCTGCTATTGTCTCACAGTGGAGCATCTCAAAAATAGACCAAACTGCCTGTGTGAATGAGATGCTCAGCTTTTTTGTTTCATGAGTTCTGAACATACCTTGGCCATGTTACAAAGGTCTGTCTGTCTCCTCATTCTTTTTACAAACTCCTTAACTTCTGTTAAAGAAGAGGCAGATGTTTCACATCATTAATATTTTACAGTCTAAAATGCATTAATGAAGACAGATCTTTTAAGTTAGAAAGTAGATCCCTAGGGGAGCTTTGGAGAGTAACAGAAGGCACTCCAAATACTTTCAAATTTTTTTTTACATTTAATACTTCCTAATCAAGACTAATGCTCTTTTACCTGTATGGTTTCAGGTGAATGAAAGCAACGTTAAGTCTAAACCTCCTGTATTTTGTTTAGATGGTTTACATTTCCACCTTTGTTCATCTACGATTCTGTAGCACTGTTAATAGGAGTTGGTTTCTTTGGTTCTACTTTTCTTCTGTCTACAATGTGTTATATGTAATTATGAAAAGGTCCAAGAATAGCCTTCTTAAGAATAAAATATAAAATAACTGATTCTCAGTTGCAGGAAACTCAATTATAGAGCAACTTCTGTAGACAGACTTATTTTCAACTGAAAATTTCTGTCTCTGTGATGTTTGTACAAAGGAGGAAGACCAGGATATATATACAAAGGGTCACAGGTGATTATTTACATAAAAGTCCCTGCACACAATGTTAAAAACACTTGACTAAGCTTGCTTTGTCAAGCATTCAAACATAAGAAATGCCATAATTAAATTTGTCTGCAAGTCTTTCTTAGGCATATGAATCCGAATACAATTTTTTGTCTACACAGGAGCCCTGCTTTGCCACTGCAGAGTTGGTCTTCACTCAAGGAGCAACTGAGCAACATGTTTTAGTCAGAATCTTCAGCATCATATATATAAATATATACATGTGTGTTCCGATCCCGTCAGAATTCGGATGCTGAGCAGGGTGTCAGCCCTGGTTAGTACCGGGTGCTGTGACAGTCCCGAGGACTTCACTGTCTCTGTCCAAGCTCGCTTGGCCGTGGCAAATGGACCTCGGGACTTAAACGGTGGGGCCAGTTCTGCGCACGCTGTGCCTCACCTAAAAAATCCACTGCGCAGGCTCGAAGGGCACACCCA
>JAOXXN010000001.1:30029531-30049086 GCA_026770055.1 Myrmophylax atrothorax | reverse complement strand
ACTGCGCAGGCTGGAAGGGCACAGCCACGTGGGGGAGAGTCCTTCCCAAATCTTCGTTAGCGAAGTTTGGCCATACATACATGTGTGTATGTACATATTCAGAAAAACAAACATATACACACAGGTTTGTAGATTTTTTCCAATCATCCTCTAATTCCTCTAATGGTAGTCAGTTTCCCTATAGAACTATGGCTTTTCCCCCCATTTATATTGAACTGTGCTATAGCCATTAATTAATTTATCAGCATAAAACCAATTGCAAGGTGAAAGGCAGAGTAATATCTGAATTTCAGAGGGCCTGCTGCTTATTATTCAGTCATCCACACAGCCAAAGCAATCATGGAAAGAGACAGGTCTTTAAAAAGGTTTAAGTACATTTCAATTTACCATTAATTGGGAATCATTTTGGCTTACATTTGTTCTCACACTTTATCTGAGACTTTTTATTTTTAACTGTATCCCAACTAAATCCAGTTGTCTCTACTATCAAAGTTACATCAGCTCAAAAAGTTTTAAAAATAATTTAAGAGTCTTGTAATACAATCTTCTCTGCAGTTTAACCAAAGGTTATTTTTGAAAATATCTTTCTTACTCAAACCTACCAATAGATTTGGATGTTTGGAGCAGTAATGGAAATCCTCTCAAAGGATTAAGCATCCAATGTTTAACATTTTCACTGAATGATATGATTGAGTCAATGTGTTGTGCAGGCACCTCCTCCAGGAAATCAGGAAGTAGGATGTTCTCCAGTTCCTAAAATAGAAATGTATGGTGCTGCACATGACTGGTGTACTACAGATATTTACAGTAGCATGACATAAAATTGTATTGATAGTTTAAATGCAAAGAAGCCCATTTTTTCTTCCAATTAAGCAAGAGCCAAACTACCTTTATTAGCAGAAGGAAAAAGATGTTAAAAGTAAACATTGTTTCCTGAATTACTTACTAGACACTACTTAATGACCTACTGCAAGTAAGAAACAAATTATTTTTATCTGCAAACTGCATATTTCTATGTGGCATGTCACTGAGAAATGCAGTAGTGTTCTCAAATGAACAATCTGGAAAACAGTTATCAGTTGACATTTCAGTCACATAACCTCACTCCAGAACCACAGACCACATTTATAACAGCACATTCCATTGAAATTAGAGACTTTCACATTAATATATAGGAGGAAAATGGAAACTATCTCAAATTCCACTGGCTCCTTTCAAACCCCATGCTGTTCTCTTTCAGAAGAAGCCAAAGAACAGAGCTGAGGTAAGAACGACAATCCCATGGCACAGCACAAAAGAAACGGTTGGTCTTTCTCCTTAGACAGAATAACTGAAGAGACACAAACATGCAATAGCATAATTACAACAAGCAAATGTGTCTACGATACCTTGAATAGATACCTATCATAACTTTTTAACAGCTGGCACACATCTGGCAAGCACATCAGTTCTATTCTTTCAGGCTGCAGAGACCTCCAGAATGACATGATACAGTCTTCTACCTGTTGCACAAAGTTCTTTATGAATTTTCACTGATTTTACCCCTGTGAAATGTGAAGTATAATTCAGTAAAACAACACACAAGCATAGAAGCAAAGGAATGACTGTGGAGATGGACTCTTTGCCTGGCCCCATCCTGGCTGGGCTCCAGCCTAAGTGGAAGCGTCCTGGGGAAGTGGCAACAAGCTGAACCTCACAAGTAAGTGTAAGAAAGAGGGGAGAAACAAAGAATTGTGCCATGGACATGAGTATATATTAGAAGATATGTGTCTGTGGCTGTGTGTTATGTGCTGGGCTCAGACCTTTTGATGTGCCAGGAAGGCTCAGGATATGCTTAGGGATTCAGATTCTTGGAGCATGTTGTGTTAATTCAGAATTCCAAAATGTGACTGAGTGCTCCTTTAGTTCATAAATTATCACCCACCTTAGATCAAACCATCAAGTAAATAACGTACACAGACACAATTTTTCCTTGCAGTTGTTTGCTGTTGTCAGAATAAATGTTACCAAAACAAAGGCATACCTTGTCAAGCTTGCTCTCTCTCACCATTTGTAAAATAACTTGACAATAGTTGTAGTAGTCATTGGCAAGCAATTCAACCTGTGACCAAAAAGAGAGTACAAAATGATCTCACAGTGAAAGAGTGGAATGGCTTTATGATCTGACACTTTGAACGTACCGTTTCGTAGGGGTCTGTCTCACTTTGCGCTTGCTCTCCAAGGAAGAACTGGTTGAATTCAGGAAACAGGTATTGAAATGTCTCTTGCTCAGCCTTCAGATAAATGACAGTTGGATAATACTCCAAATTCTCACTCTTGATCCATCAGAATTTATTTTGAACAATAAAAAAGATTGCAATTATATTGTCAGTTTTAAGTGTTAAGTATTTTCTTGAAATTGTAGAAAATTATTTTTAATAAGATGTATTTCTTCAGAGAAATGCTTGTCTTTTTTTTCCCTTTTTTTTAGAAAATAGGGGTGGGATGAAAGAAACAAGCAGGGCTGCCTAAATTTTTAAATCCTAAACTGTACATGAATTTCGTTTTAAACCCAGTGAATATTTCATGCAATACGTATCTCCCACATATATTTTCTACAGCACTCATGTCACACTTGTAACCTCCTGAGTGAGGCTGCAGATAGTCAGCTGTGCTGTCAGGGTGACAGCACATTTCTCATTGGCTGCCATTACATCCACTTTCGAGCACTCATTATTGCACCCGAGCACTCCATCAAAGTAAGACAGATATCCAGTCTCTCATTTTCCCTCACTTTGGTCCACATAAGTTTGTTGCTCACGGTGTGCTGGCTGACATTCAACAACCCCGGCGTGAAGCCACCTCACAGCAGCTCACTGAGGGGAGAACTGCCACAGGTTAGCTGTGCATCTGCCCTTTTCAGTGAGCAGGGGTTGTGATCTTTTTTCTTTATCATTTTCTAGTATTTAAATACTTATCACGCCAATAAACTCTGAGCGTGCTGAAAAGGCACTGTCTCACCAGCATGAGGGTCTGTCACCACGGGCCTCAGGCAAGGAAGGCTGTGCCCCACTAACTCCTGTAATATTCAAAACCTGGGCTGTCAGCCACGATTTCTGGTATCAGTACACACCAAATTATTTGAACTGATGTTAAGACAACAAAAATATTTAGCTAATGGGTGAAATAGCAGTGAGGGAAGTAAGCATGTAGTGAGATTACACAGATAAAGATTATTTTGAAGAAGATGGGCTAACTCTATTTCATTAGAACATATTAGACAGTGGTTCTCATTAAACACACAGATAGACATTTTGTTAAGTTTAATGTATCTGAAACTCACTGTTTCTTTTTTTTCTCTATTCTTCTTGTAATCAGCTGCATTTTCAGAAGTCCAGGAATTACTACTGAGATAAAATATAGAAGAGAAAACAAACAAAAAAACTTTCCTGTCATTCAGTAGTCCTATGATTTTCTAATAAATCTTAAGATCAATTTCTTAATTTTAACATAAAACTGAAACGTTCATTATAAAGACAACAAGGTACCGGCCATTTAACAGTGCCATGACTTTGAACTTCTTTTACCAGAACCGTGGATTTGAATTTGTAGTTGCACTTTGTTTGGAATGGTAATAATTATTATAAACATGAAAATAACAAAACATAATAATCCTTGTGATTAGGTTTCACAGTTATGACATTTTTTGCAGTGTACATCAGTTTAGATAGCTTTTTTTTTCTGACTTTCACCCATTTACTTTGCAAACTGGCCATGATGTTCCACACAGTCAGAATTTACTTGGATCTGCAAAGGCTTGACCAGGGATGAAGGCACAGCAGGCTGTTCTTGCTGTACTATCTCCTGCTTCTGTTCCTGCCTGTTTCACTGAGGGTAATGCTAGCAGAGGGAGAGACAACGCTGCTGGTAAAAGGGACATGCTGTGAGGGTTGGAAGCCTCCAGTCAAGCTTCCATCTGCTCCTGAACACCTGCTCACTGTCTCTGAAGGCATTTCAAACTCCAGGGTCCTTTTGGACTCGGCTGTTTTGAAGGGTGACAGGCAGAGGCTTGGTAGAAAATGTGCTGCCAACACTCAGGCTATCTATTCAGATCCTGGCTGCTGGGTTTCACCACTAAGATGTATCATAAACCAGGGTACCACCATAAGTCTTGAAGGGACAGAAGACAAAATATAACAGCTTAATTGCCTGAAAACTCCAACCACTGAAAATACTTTCACTTCTCTGCTCCTCACAGGATTGACCCTCACCAGCTTTTCCTCTGCCACTACTCTGTGCCATGAAGGCTGTGCTCCAAAGAAACAACCAAACTGGCTGCCCAAGACAGGGCACAACATTCATGCTGGGCATGTTTGGTAGTGCTGGTGACTCTCCCAGACATTTTAGAGGTGGTGGCTGGACAAAGCGAAACACAGGTAAATAGAGACATTTTCTAATGCTTCTTTCAAATAGGTCCTTCCTGCAGATTTCTAAAGCCTGTGAAACAAAATTAATGAATGTTTTCCAGCTCCTGCTCTCCCTGAGAAGGCGGCCAGCTGTATCGTTTGCTGCTGCTACTATGGCAACACATATCAGCAGTGCTCACTCCCCGTGGGTTGGCTCCCAGGGCAGGCTGGCTCCCCACTCCTGCCACACAGGGACATCGAGGGGTGAGAAGGGGGTGCTGCACGGGTTCTCCTGTGCCCCAGCAGCCAGCTCGGAGCTCAGTGGTGGTTAAGTGCAAATACCTATGGAACACTAACATGTATGTGCTCCCACTGCCAGCAAGGGGGGTTGGGACTCACCTGGTGCCTGCAGAGGTGCTTGGCTGCACATCAGAGATGCTCGCTTCCCTGGGAGAGCAGTGCCTGGGTAAAGATGGAACACACAAAAGAGGAGGTGAGTGGGAGAAGGGGAAAATGTGTGACAGCAGAATCACAAGAAGATTCACCATCTCTGTTGCAGAGGTTGTGTGATGCTATGGGGTGGGAACTAGAGCTAAAATGGGAAATACAAGAGTGATGATGACTATATTAACAGAGACAAATGAGAAGCACAAAAGAAAAAAGAAAGGATGGAAGACATTGAATGTGCCTGTTGTTGACTGATTACACTGAGATTAGAAAAGTTCATTCTGTAGAACCATATCAGATTGTTTTTAATGAAAAAACACGTTTGCTTCACTAGACAGTCAGGAGCCTAAACCTTCCCTATTATCAGAGTCATAAAGCAACTCTTACAAAACCAAAATTCAATGACATTTTTTTAACACTGCTGTAGTCCATGCCACAGGAAGAACAATTTTAGGTACTTTGAGGCTTGTCCTCAAAGCTCCCATTCCTAGAGGGAACTTATTCCTGTTGTAATGTGAAGCAGTAAATCGCGTATTCCCTTAATGTCTGTAATGTGTTTGGAATCCTCATGGATTACAGTGGTGTTTATTTACACTGTTTTCATAACATCATCATCAGCCTGTGGTACACATATCTTCAAAGAATCAAAGATTTCTAAATGAACCAACTCACAGGTGCTGTGTAAGAGCATCCTCATCACTCCTTGTGTGAGGATGTTCCCACCCTGACATAACCGAGGCCCCACTGACTACCAAAAGGCAAATGCCTTCTTTGTATTCAAAGGCACACCATTAAAATCTTACTGCCATTTCTATGACAGCCACAAGCACAGATCCCAAGATTCCAGGTCCTTCAGAGGCCTAGTTCCTTACTACCAGCGCCATGTCAGTTGCTTACTATGTCAACATGGTCCATAAATATCCTTTTCAGTAATTAGCAACAATCACTTTCTCCACCAGCCTGCAGGATCAGTGGATGCCTTGGTCTCTAAACTGGGCTCCAGGATCCACCTTCCCTTCTGGTAGGTGCAACAGAAAAAGCATCTGTCTGTTGGACTTTATTCATGCATGGGATGGTGCAATAGTTACTTAGGACACGTTCACTACTGAAACACATATCCCCTGTCTCTTCCAGAGGGAAATGGCAACAAGCCAGAGAAGTATATCCCATTACAGGAGTCTGGTCCACAGACCAGCATTTGGACTGCACTGAAATGTTATATTAAAAATCTTCTTCACTCTAATTGGGAAATTTCCACACCAACACACTCTTAAAAACTGAGATTTTGTGTGTTAAATAAGCCCTGGTGTGGGTATACATATGATTACCTATGTGAGAAAAAAATTTCTTCTTGCAGGTAGAAAAGTCATCAAGTTTTAATTACTGTTTTCCTAAATTTCAATTTTATAATTAAAAAAAAAATCTAGAGTTTGACATTGTTGATTTTATGAAAAATTAACTGATTTCAAGAAGTACTGAACCCTACTGAGAGGACAGTAAAGATGAGGTATTTCCTTGAGGTATTCCTACTTAAATGCCAAAAATGTACAACACTCCACAGAAATGAAAACTAACTGACTTATTTGGTTGAAGCTGATGCCTTCTTTGTATGTGACCTAATTATTTCTTTCAGAGTTGTGCTGCTCATGCCTCTCTGGCTGTGTCTTGTGCTTTTTTACTGCTTTCTGCCTTTTTTTTTTTTAACAGTTTTTTCCTACTGTGCTCTATGAGACAGTAAGGAGTAATTATGACACCTGGCTGCCCAGGTTCTGAAGGCCTGCATGTTGGCTTGGGACAGGAACATGTGGCTGCATTTAGAGTGGAAGCCAATTTCAGCTGTCTGGCTTCACTCAACAGCTTAGTGCTTATAACTGTCTTACATAAAAGAAGCATCAGACAAGATAATTTTGTAGGTAAGGGACTTTTCTGTTGCAACTAGAAAGATGAACTTTGTCTAAATGCAATCTTTATATTTTGATTTTTTTGTAATATGAAAAGTTACAGAATCATAGAATAGTTTGGTTTGGAAGGGGCCTTCAAAGATTATCCTGCCCAACCCCTCTGCCAAGGGCAGGGCACCTTCCCCTAGACCAGGTTGCCCAAAGTCCCCTGCAAGCTGGCCTTGAACACTTCCAGGGATGAGCATCCACAATATTTCTGGGCAACCTGTGCTAGTGCCTCACCACCTTCACAGTAAAGAATTTCTCCCTAATACCCAATCTAAGCCTACCTGCTTTCTTTCAGCTTGAAGTCATTCCCCCTTCTTCCATCACCTTGTGCCTTGTACAAAGTCCCTCTCCAGCTCTCTTGCAGGTCCCTTTTACATGCTATAAGGTCTCCCTGGAGCCTGTCTCTTCTCCAGGCTGAAGAACCCCAACTCTCTCAGCCTTTCTTCAATAGGACAGGTGTTTATCTCAGGAAACAATATCAAGATCAGTAGATATCTAGTTAATATCTAGCCCTTTCCCTGGAATGCACCTCCTTTTCCTTGGTTTGGACAAATCAGGTTTTAGGAGTAGGAGTCTGGGCAGGCATCTCTGCTGGTGGAGAAGGAGAGGGAGCCCTGCAGGCAGTGCAGCAGCTCCTGTACGGTTAAGCATGCACTGCAGGATGTTCCCAAACCTGTTGGACAAGATGGCTTGTTTCTCTGCTATAAAACCTGTAGATAATGGCTATAACCCTATGGATATAATTTTTCCATGCTCTTGCAGAGCATGATCTCAATGAAGTAAACATTATGTAAAATATCACAGATATTGACAGTTTCATCATCACCAGGTATCTGGGTGCTTAATAGGCTGACTTGTGTTGCCTTAACATTTATGCTATAGGATAATGCTATATCACCATTTTAAAGAATAGGAACCAAAGCAGAGAATTTACCCATGTGCACACTAGAGTAATGTACAATGCTATAAGAGGGTGAGGATACAAAACTGGTCTTCAAAGTCCAAGGCACAGGCTGCATCTAATTGTCTTCTCCTGTGCATCAAAAAGAAGCGTAAAACTGTTACAAAATGGCAACATTTCCCTTCCTTTTTTTTCTGGGGAGAAAGGCAAGCCTTTGGTTTGTTTATCTGAGCCATGAGCTTAACCATGAGAATTCTTCCTCTCCTGCTGACAACTGGACCATGCTCCTGTCTACACTCTAATCTGTCAAAGAATCTTATATTCAATTATTTTTAGGCTTTTAAGTTTTGCAATCAATTTATACTTGTTTTGGTGTTCTCTTGCAAGAGGTGATTTTAAAATATGGTATTTTAAAATTAAATAAAGGAAGTATTTTTGAAGTAGTATGTCTCATTGTTTCAAGTAGTAAAAAAAGGTAGATGACATGATTGTTTGTAGGACTCTTCAGAACAGCGGTCATTTATACTTCAATACACGTCTCTTCAGCCTACTGTTCAATAAGGAAGGTGGTACAATGTCATGAAGCCATTTCAATATGTTTTTTGAGCTCCCATTTAAAGTCACAATATATTAAGCTCTTCTTTTAGGTTTGGCATGAGTTCTTGCTCTTAAGATATACATGACTACAATGTCCAATTCAAGGAAGTCCAATTAGGCAGGGTCTGTTTCCAAAACGCAGTTTCTCTATTAGGGTGCAGCACCCAATGGCATAGCACTTTTATAGAGTGCATAATGAGAAGAAAAAAATAATGCTGGTGTCAGTGTTCAACAGATGATTTGCAGACTTTCATGTACAGACAATATATAGACTGTCATGTGACATTTCTTGATTAAAACATTTTAAAAAACAAACCTGAAATAATTTTGTTCATACAGAAGACAGCAAAAACGTGCATAAAAGGAAGAGTCCTTCTTGATAGCTATTCCATCATAATGATATCTAGAAAATTAAAAAAAGATTAACTGAAAACCATATGATTTTCATCATGTCATCAAATAATTAATAATCCTCCCTTGAAAGCAGTTCATTCTACTTAAGTTAAAAAAAGCCTTTTGTTTGTTTTTTAAATTCTGTTGAATATTTATTTTCCCCAACAGAAAAAGATTACACAAACTATTTACAAACTCTTTTTAACAGTTTTTGCCCTGGAATGATACCTTCTTCTAAATGAAAAAAATTAAGGCAGTGAATGAGGTGCAACAGATTTGTACAGGACAGTTAGTGAAATCAGGGACCAGAGTCTCTGCAGACAGAGGTCCCCATATCCCCATGGAAGTTGAAGGACTTAGTGCAGCTGTTTCTCGGCCATTCAAAGTAGGCTGTGGACTGGATGGCCCATCAATGGCCATGCAAAGCTAAAACTCAAGAAACCTGCCAGACCTTCTCTAAGGTTTAGCCTGAGCTCAGTGAGCAATGGAGTCCCCATCTCTGCTACCAAGGTGCTTCCAGCTGGCTCTTCCCAGACTGGGCTACCATGAAGCCAAGGGAGTGGTGCCATGGTCTGGAGCCACCAGCAACCAGGAAAGGGTAACCTTCTGCTGATGGGAAGAGAGAGCACGGAGGCTGGGGACTACCAAAGACCATCCCAAATCCTGCCTACTATGAGGAGAAGCCTGTGAGTGTCTGTGGTGAGGCACTCCCAAATAAAGGATCTCCTGGCTCAAGCTGATAGCAAGTCCAGACTAGTGGAGAAAAGTCCACAGATCAAGTAAGGGCATGTTGTACTCAAAGCCTGTTCTTTACAGCTACACACAGACTGCCTGTAAAACTTCTCTGTCACAATGTCCTCAAAACATCCCCTTTCCCAGTCTAGATTTTCAGAATGTGATTATAAGTTTGTATATGAAAGAGTATCAAATTCTCTGTGCTCTAGAAGAAGAGAGGAAAAGGAAAAGAAAGGACAGGCAGGAAGAGGACCTGAAGTTGCCTGATTTAAGTCGTTCAGCTGTTTACAGCACTTCTGTTGACCACCAGTATTTGCTGGGGTCACTCCATGGATATGTGCAAGGATGAAAAGCACAACACAGACATCAGTCATGGCTGCCCTCCCCGTGCATCCCAGAGCCAGGCTTTTCTGACCTTGAGCCCCAGTGTCTCAAGAGCTCCAAGTAAGGCTGTGATGTCTAGCATGCCAAATGCAAACTATGCTGTTAATAGCCCATACAAATCAGAGCAGTAACTTTTTATTAAAAGCAATCTGACCTGGAATTCATGCCCTACCAAAGCACATCTGATGTGGTGGTTTTCAAGGAATTAACTCTATTTTAACATCCTTGGTGACACCATGAATCACTCTGGATCTTGAGATGTGTTACAGACTTACAACCAACAATCCAGCTGCTGCATTACAGCGCTGGGGCTGAAAAGTCAGCCACTTTAAAATTTTATTAGAATGGTTAGAAATAACTTTCAAAGAAAGGACACAAAACCAGTACCTGATACTCCCTGCTGTGGTCCGCTTTCTTGTCACCAGACCCGGGAAAACTAACTGAATAAGCTGTAAAAAGAAACAGAAAATTAGAGATACTTGGAAAATTCATTCTAAAACGCAAAAATATCTGCTATGGGTTTTTTTGTCTTTAATCACTTTGTTTGTTTTCCATCATTTGCATGCTAATATCTATTCTTACATATTTCTCAAATGGTAACTGTTGAATGGAACTCAACCAGGGTTTTGCAGATTGAAGGCTAAGTATTTTAAGGGACTACCTCCCTCAAGTAGGAGGGTTTTTTTTAGAGTAGTCTGTTTTACCTTGGACTGAAAAACATTCACTGCTTGCACCAGGAGACCCACTGGTGCGTGTGTCAGGGGAGGTCAATCAGCTGGGGGCACTTGAAGGCACCATGGTGCTTCCTGTACTCTGCCAGACCTGCAAGCCTTATTATTTAAGTAGGACTCACTCACACAGGGGGCTTTGCCTACCCACTCACTCTTGCAAGGTGTGCTGACAAGATAGGGCCCGACTTATCTGTTTTAAAAGGACCTGAATCATCAAGCTGCAAAGCAACCTTTTGACTACCATGGTGCTAAGTGTGAACGGAGGTCATGCAGCATCTGTCAAGGTCAGGCTCTGCAGAGTAATTAGATACTGTCAGGTTAATAATCCACTTCACTATGATTATTCTGCATGAGCTGTCCTGTGAAGACAGAAACTAACCCAGGACACCTGGAACTAATGTTCTCTATATAGCAGGAACAGAGGATTGAGTACTGCATGTTAGTGAGGATTCAGGAGAGTGTCCACTCAGCAGCAAAAATCTTAGACTCTGTGCAAAGTGTGTATCACTGCTCCAAACCCCTGATAAAGGAGAGATTTCCCCAACTCACAGTAACATGCACCTCCAGTTTTAACAAGAGTGCTGTTCTTCGCATGTTTCTGCATGCTTCCACACCAGCTACTTCCTTTCTCAAGCTGATAGTTAGCATAATCTCATTTTCCTAAAAGGGCAGCCTATGAAGCTGGGACTTCTGTGGCACAAGGCACACACTTCCTCCTCCTGCCTAGAGACAACAGTTTATTTAGGCAGAGGGATAGGGCAGACGAGATTACTAATGTCTTCAGTCACTACAATTTGATTCACATGAGGCTTGACTGCAACAGCCCTCACAGTCCACAAGTATGTACTGCAGTCAGGTTACTACAGCTTGGTGAATTATTAATAGCTCAGCCCATTAGCAAGGATGGGGTAACTGATTACATTTGCACCTTTAGTTTAAATCAAGGCTGCTGCAATTCCTGCCCTTCTCAGCTTCTCGCTGCATGGTCCTTTCTCCTGCTGCAGAAGGACAGACCATTTCAAGCCATTGGGGAGATGGACCCCAGCTTGCTCGTTTGGGATGTGTTAACTTGCACCTCAAGGCACCGGGTCAGTTAAGGCTGTGAGCAAACAGTTGCAAGCACCAGCCCATGTAGCTCTGGCTCATCATCTAAGCTCTCCTGCGTGACCAGACTCATGCTTCATCTTTGCCTGTCCGAGCTTAAAAGTAGAATGCATTAATGTAAACCACAAGAAGGCTTCATTTACAGATGGTAACTCAGTCATGCTGGAGTACCTGAAAGTGCACAGGCAGGATGGGATTAATCTCACCTACATGGCTACAAGGCAGAAATGTCTAAGCTAGTCACAGTAGACTCTGTAGTCAGTGGAGAAAACCAGGCAATTCTGAGGCACATTTCATCTGAGCTGGCTGAGGTGACTCACTTACTGTGAGAGGGAACATATGTAACTACTCATTTCTCTCCTCTGGCTACCAAGCGATTTTTAAGGTGACCAACCTCTTGGCAGAGGTCTACACTGAGCCAGGCAAATTCTGCCCATGGTCTTAGCTGATGATTCATTAAGTTATGGTAATAAATCACACTGAATCACTCACTCAAATCTTAATTTTCAGTAAAAGTGATTTAACTTATCCAGTACAATATTAGATTCTACTGAATTGAGATAAACGATTCCTAAAATGAGCTTATGCACATGAAATTGATTTCAGATACAACTTGCACTCAAAGTATTTTGAGTTTGTGTTAAAGCAATGTTTAGTAGCTCTTACTGTGGGAACTAATAGAATATTGCCAGTAAAAAACAGGAAGTTCTGAACAAAAAATCTTGAGCAACAAATAATCACAAGGTCTTCTACCTTCCTTACTTTGTTAAAAATGTTGAATAGCTATGGATGTTTGTTGTAGTTGGGATTTCTAAGTGGTAATTGCTCTGTGGGTTGTATCAACCTCTGTGGAACAGAAGAATGGAACTCTTAGAAGGAGATTCAGTTTTACATCTGCATTTGTTCTGCTTGGATGATTCTGTGACAACTTTTTAGTGTTTGGAGCAAAATCTCCTCAAGAATACTTTAAAGGATAAAATTATGTAACAATGGAAGGTATCTTTTTAAGACAGAAGAAACAGCCCCTTGGGATGAGTTGTTTTACCTTCTGCTGTTAAAACCAGAAAGCTGGTAAAACTCTCTAAAATACAATGGAAAAAGAAATCTTTACTGGTGTGTAACATTCACCAGGTCCGTGAAGAAAATAAACTCCATCACAGACAACACCCTTTTCTCTAGTATAACTGCGTGTATGTGAAGGTTTGCCAGAAATACATTAGAAAACACACAAGTGTAATACATTACATATTCATTCTTCTCTGTTACTTGATCTCTTTTGATGTGCAGTGTGTATATCTGATGATGAAATTTTCGGTTTAGGCATCCCTGCTTAACTTATATATCCTGTCTACTCTGTACCTTTCCAAAGGTGGATGGATGTACTTGAATCTTGAAATCTGGATTGCAGGTTTCAATGTACAGTTCATGTAGTAGCCGACAGGGTACAGTGCATCCTCCACACAAGTAGAAATTATCAGCTAGCCTTTAAAACAAAAACATTGCTTGGTTTATATCAGAATTAGAAGGAAGAGTTGTTAGATTTTAATAGCTCATCAGTTTGCAGTGAACTCTGTAATGCTTACTCTGATTTTATAGAAGTAAAAATTAACCTTTGTGTAAAGCTGTATTCTGGGAAACAATATACATTTCCATATAAATGTATCTATATGTATATTCTATGCTTATTTTTAATTGTTGAAGGCCTATTTCCCTTGTTTCAAAGGTGTAAGAGAGGTCATGTGAGACTCTGCTAAGAAATTAACTGGTTCTCATATTTTTTAATTAAAAAATATAACATAGTAATATCATTATAACATTAATGCCAATACAGACCATATTAGCATTTCTCACATGCATATCAAAAGATCTAACTTTGTTCTTCTAAACAGAAAGGTCTCCACTATACCAAAGACAATATGAGAATTTTGCCACCTAAAGTGTGAGATATGGTGATTTGGAACAGAGAGTGTACAAACTATAAAGAACAAAATTCTGTTTTCATACAACCTCATTGATTTTAGGACACATTTATTAAAAGAACAGAATTTTTATTTACAGTTAATACAGAACTTCCAGGACTGAAACAGTTTTAAGTGTTTGTATACTCATGCTTTGACCAAATCATTGTACTTATCAGAATGGCCACAGTCAAGTAAACGTGTGAATAAGGTGAGGAAGAAGTAATCTTGGTTACTTATTAGCCTAAGGTATTACCTTCACTGGGAAAAAATGACCTTTAATTATGAGACAATGCCAATGGTTTTGATGTCAGAAGATAACAGCTTGCAGTGCAAATGCAGGAGCAAAGCTGAAGCCAAGAAGCAGAGAGATTAATTTTCAAAGGATGACACACTGCTCATATGACAGTAGTTTCTTACTCTAACTGTGCTTCTGTTCTACCAAATGATTTATGCATATTTAATTAATTTATCAGCTGAATGCCAATGCAGAACAGTGCCAGTTACTCACTGTGTCTTTACTGATAATCGAGTTGGTTGGAAAAGCAGACTTTTCATATTCACTGGGTGAGATAAGCCAGCTGGATTTTGAATCAGCATCCTCTGTTTTATTAGTAGCCTGATTTCAGGCACCCCAGTGTTTATCTTTCTGAATTAGCTGTATTGGCAGTAGATAGTGGATAAGGTCTTCAGCAAACTGGCTTGCTAGAATAGACTGAGCAAGAAGATGGTTGCTGTGCAGCCTGCTGATGTCTGCCTCACTTTTTATTTGTGCCTCCTCCCCTTTTTCCACCCAAGAAGGCTGTCTACCTCCCCCATATTTCCTTCTCCCCAGCAAAGGACCCCCAAATGCCTCAACTAAACCAGCCTGGAGAGCACCTTCTCACCCATTAACCCCAGAGGCTGGTGCTACCAAGCACCAGGGCTGAGCTGCGCTGGGCTCCCTGCCAGCTCCTCACCACCTCCAGCCCCACCACCCAACAGCAAAGGCTTCATGAGCACACCTCAGCAGGAACCTGCACCCAAGGACAGGGGATCTGCTGCATTAATGGGGTATTTCCCATCACCAGGCTGAAAGGTAAATGGAATTTATTCTAGGTAAGAGTCCTGACTGAGCTCTGCCTCCCAGCAGGAAGAAATGTTTTGGTTTTTTTTCTAGAGCAACCATCTCAAAACCCTTCACAATTGAGCAGTCCCACAGGAGATTAAACCTAAGGCAAATTCATCCTTAATATAGCACCCAAAGGGTCATTGGAAGTTCATCAGAAATTAATTCATGCTTCAGCAGCTGGGTTTTGCCAATAGTTTTACTTCATCATTTAACTACTTACTGACAAATTATTTGGGAATTTCCTTTTGTGAATTTATCATCTATTAAACTGCCAGTCTTTTTCAAATAATGAGTTAAACATATTCTTAGTGCTGACACATAATACAAAATTATTTCCTATCAGGAAAAGAAAAATCCACACAGAAAAGAGCATAGTGCGTATCTTTTTGCTTATTGGCCCTGAGGTTTTCAAAACTTGTTTTTATGGCATGCATCAAAAGAAAACTGTTAATAAAGAGTGGTAAAGGAGAAAGATGGAAGTTAAACATAAAGCACATGGGGAAAGAACTCCTCCATTTATCTACTATCTATTCACACTTTGTGTGTGGTTTATTATCTGATTGATTTTAGGACCTCACACGGACTCCAGGTTTTTGGGGTTTGCCACCTGTTATATGTGAACCCTTGGCAGCCAGGCCTTTATACAGGTTAGCAAGTGTGCTGTTAAATCATTTCTGGACCAAAATCTGGTTTGCTGTTGACAGTGCACCAACTGTAAAATGAAACTGAGCATTTAAAATTTTTCAAAACATGGAAGGTTGTCATGATGGAAAAAAAATCATCAGTTCATTCTTTTAAGGATTGTTTCTGATTCAATTTTATGCTGTGTCTCACACTTGTTGGATGAATGACTTTGGACAAATCTTTTCCTTCTGTCCTTTTAAAATGGGAGTATTGGTATCTATATCACAATAAAAACACAGATGAACTCCCACTGCTCAGGTGCTACTGAGAGGGAGAATAAAATGTTTTGGGATTACCTGCTGACAAGTTAAAAGTTTATTTGTATGTGCTGTTACTGTTTCACACAAAGTTTCCACACTATTTACTAGCTGGACTCATGTGTGCTTGGGAAAAGAAGGAAAGCAACCCTGGTTTCTTTTTTGTGATTACATGGCAGATGTACAAAAAATTATAACCCTATTATACCATAGAAAGTGTCTCACTTAGGAGTTCAACCACTATCTTCACCTCAAGAAAACATAACCTCGGAGAACATGAAACGCTGAGCATCACTCTGAGTGCCAAAGGTGCCACGGGCTGTGCAGCTCCGCAGTCACCCGTGGGGACCTGTCAGAGCCACCAGACGGAGCGGTTCAGCCAGGGCGAATCCTCGCCAGCTGCCCTGCAGCATCACACCAGGCAGATGGCAGTCCAGGGGCCAGATCCTGGCCAGTGGTCAGGCTGAGCCAAAGCCCCCTTTCCCCCATGTCAAACCTCCTCATCATCATGGGTAGGCTTTGCGAAGGAAGATTTGGGAAGAGCACTACCCATGCTTGCTGCCAGCGTGCTGGCTGGTGGCTAGCAAGCCAAACCACCTCTGTATCAGTAAGGCTTGTGGCGAGAAATGGGACTTTCAAGGAAATTTCCTTGCTCTCCCGACATCGCTTATGCACCACCGTGATGATGGGGCCCTTGCAGCAAGCCAGACTCTTGCCTTCGGAACCGCGAGAAGCGCTAAATGCAGAACTGCTGCCGCCCCCGTGGCCAGCCCACCAGGCAGGTCCTGCGAGCCCCCGGTATGAGAGGAACCCTCCGAGGGGCCTCCCGCTCCCCCCCCCCGGGTACGGCCCGGCCCCGGGACGCAGGGCGCGGCACCCACCACTGCAGGACGGGCAGGTACGTGAGGGAGGAGGGGCCGCAGTACGGCACCTCTGCCTGCTCCGGCACGGGCTGCGGGTGCGCCTCGGCCATTGGGATCGGCTGGGGCCGGTAACGGACGGGACGTAACGCACAGCCCGCGCCACCCTCGCGCCAGTCCCGCGCCACCCCCAGGCCGAGCCCGTCCCGCGCCCGTCCCGCGCCCGCCCCACGATGCCCCCGGGCGCGTCCCGCGCCACCCTCGCGCCAGTCCCGTGCCCGTCCCGCGCCACCCCCGCGCCCGTCCCGACGCACGGCCCCGCCGGTGCCACCGGCGCTCTCCCCTCCCGCGCCGCTTCCCGCGGCAGCCCCGGCGGCGTGGGAGCTGCGCCCTGAGCAGGGCAGGACCGGCCACCGCGCCGCGGCCAGCCGGCACACGGCATTCCTGACACCCGCGGGTGTGCCGCCAATTGGGAATTTGGAGGGAACGGCAGGTGGGAAAAGGAAGTATACGCAGATCGGAAAGAAGTGCAAACGGTCGACGGTGCGGGCGTACGTCGGAATATCACGTAGTGACCAGGAGGAGGGGTTATGGCTTCCAACTGAAAGAGTAGGTTTAGATTACATATTAGTGAAAAAATCTTTACTGTGAGGGTGGTGAGGCACCGAACAGGTTGCCCAGAGAAGCTGTGGATGCCCCATCCCTGGAAGTGTCCAAGGCCAGGTTGGATGGGGGCTCTGAGCAACCTGGTCTAGTGGAAGGTGTCCCTGCCCATAGCTGGGGGGTTGGAACTAAGTGATCTTTAAGATCCCTTCCAACCCAGTCCGTTCTATGATTCCATGATTCTGTGATCACAAGTGTCATCTTAATGTGTTTTACTTGCCTTTAAAATGTTACTTTTAGAGTTTTCAACAGGATTGCTGCAAACTCCCATAATTGTTTAATTTCTCTTTGATACAGATAGATGAAAGGTCTGACTGCTCTGCTGAAACCCTGTAAGCACTTTTCCATTGCAAGTATCCATTATGCAAAATGAGCTTTGCTGCCATGTGACTGACAAACATAAATTATGTATGGCTGGAGCATCTAAAAGCTTACTAGTGGATGGCTTTGGGTTACATCAGAGCTCAGCTTCTCAGAAACTCCCACGGCTCTCTCTTGTTAATTAGCTTCCTGAAAGCCCACATATGACACAGACTGGCTTGCTTCATTATGGCAGGGTGACCAAAGCCAACACGTTGGTAGGCAGCATTATTAAAGGGTGGGGGGGAGAGACAGGACGGACACAACACCGAGGAAGGGAATTTATGAAGGAAGATTGCTGGTTTTCTAGTCCCTCCATGTAGCTTGCTTTTGAGGAACAGTGCACACCGATGTCATGTATAATACATGTTGCTTTTAATCTGTGAAGCCTCATGCTGTGTTGAAAACCCCACGGGAAGATACTGTTTACTCAAGGGCCCCTGAGCCAAAGCTGAAAATTATGCCTGCCCAAAACACAGGTTAGAATGTGCACTGTAACCAATACAATCTGTCATCAGTATTTGTACTTAATAACCAATAGTGTAAGTGTCCCTCAGTAGTTAAAGTTCTTGGTCTTGATTTTGTATGTCCACAGTCTACTGACCTCCTCTTTGGCACATTTAACTTAACACAGCAGATACTCCTGCAAATACTGTAAAGTGAAAACTTTATCAGGTTAAACTAGCTGTTGAAAGAATTGGCAGCAGTGACACTGCAGCAACTGTAAGACTTGAGTGCTGTTGCCATCTAAGTACTCAGAGAGCTTCTGTCGTGGGTCTGCAGTAGGTGCTGCAAGATCACCCTCACGGCCAATTCAGGTGTGCTTGTCCTCCTGCACTCCGAGCAGTGCCCTCCACTTAATGCACCTTAGGAATGGGAAACCTCATCTCCAGTTTACAACAACTGACTTACTTATAAGTTTGCATGTGCTTCAAAGTCCTGGTCATAGATCTCAAGGTTCATGACCATCAACTGCCTTTTTGGGACTGTCTGAAACTCGACAAAGTTAGTGAAGCTCCCTAGGCCCAAAGATACCTGAGCAGGAAAAAAACCCCAAGAACATTTACAACTTATCTGAAAACTGAAAAATGATAAATGGACTATTTCTGTGGTAACAGATTAAAGCAAAGGAAGTCACACAGATCAGAAAGTCCCTGCACAACACCTGATACTCAGGTTTTTGATGAGAGTAATGAAAAGCTGCACAAAAACCCTGTCCAGTTACTGTCTGTGGCTTGATAGATATAAATTAGGTCACAGAACGTCTCTTGCCCAGTTTCCAGATAACAAGATAGATGGATCTGTGTGCTGTTCAAATCTTGACACTTTTTATTTGATTAGGGTTTCCCCATTTTTTTTAGAAAATGACTCTTTAACATTCTGGAAAATTCTAACACTTTCTTTTTTGGGGGGGAAGGGATGCAGGAGGGGAGGTTGAAAGGGAGACACTGACTTGAAGTGCCAGGCTGCTAGTAAAATTCTATTGAAAACCTGAAATATTCTTCTTCAATTAGTTCAGTCAGATTGAACTGGGAGCATGTAGATGTATATTAGGTCAAGCTGTAGAAAGTCTTTATTGTTGCCTAAGCTGAAAGTTGCAAAGCTCTTTATTGTTGTCATGGACATACTCCTTGTGCAAAATTAAAGAGTCTTTAATGCATGGGAACTTTGACTGAAAGAAAATTTGACCTAAAATTAAAAGGATGGTTGAACTAATTAACAGGTGCTAAAGAAGCTCCTTTCCTCTGAATTTTATCCATAATTAGGACAAATTTAAACCAAACTTCAAGGTAAGAGACATCTCTGAAACTTGTAACAAGTGTCTTTAGCACAAAATTGGGTCTTCAGGTTACTGTCTCTCCTCAGCCCCCTATCCTATATTCAAGAGAGAATTTGGATACTTTGTGAGAGTTGGATGCCTTTTGAGGTAAACAGATCATGTAAGAGCTCTTGCTGCTGATGTATGTATGTATGGCCAGACTTCGCGAACGAAGATTTGGGAAGGGCTCCCTTCCAGCCTGCGCAGTGGATTTTTT
>JAOXXN010000001.1:30014849-30029431 GCA_026770055.1 Myrmophylax atrothorax | reverse complement strand
GTACTAACCGGGGCTGACCCTGCTTAGCTTCCGAGATCTGACGGGATCGGGTGTCAGGGAGGCATTTAACTGCCTTGCTGCTGATAGCTGTTTTGTAAAAGCAAGTGCCAACATCTCTCAGATATTTACAGTTTCTAAAGTAAGTACTTTATAAGATTTTTAATACTTAAGCTAAAGTATGTATGAAACAGTCATGAAGGCAAGTGAATCCACTACAGCTTCCACTGCTACCAGGAGCAATGAAAATATGTGACTGTAGTAAATTGTATGTTCCCCTAGAGTTGAAAAGGCTTCTGTGGTATTTATTTCATTCATTCTCATGTAAAAAGAAATGGATAAAAGAGATTGAAAAAAATCAAAAACCAAATCCCTTCCTGACACCCACCAAACCAAGGTCCTGGAGCAACACACTATTAAATTTTCAATATGAAAAGTTAAAAGAATTGGGTCAGTGTTGGTGTAAGAATCCTGGTGGACAAATGTAAATGTCACTGTTTGGGAAATGAATCAGTACATTTTGTTGGTTTGGCTTTTGTTTGTTTGGGTTGGTTTTTTTGTTTTGTTTTGTTTTTTATCTCAACTAGTTGACCTACCAGACACCAAATCACATCTGTGCAAAGGTTTACTCATTTTTCCTTCCTTTAAGATCTGAATACAGCCAATGATCAGGCATTACCTCAATCTGATCAGTTTACTGTGAGCAGAGATCTTCAGAGTCCTAGTTATCTTTCAAACTTTAGTTTAAAATAGATCACTTGAAAGAATTAAAAAAATACAAAGGGTTACATCTGGTTGTCTCACAACGTTTGAAGCAGCAGCAAAACCAAAACAGGATTGCAAACACCTTCTCCTTTAATATAATGCTTTGACATTATAGTAAACTATGTCCTTCACAAGCCACACACTTCGACATGAATGCACCTGAGGAAGAGGAAGGCTCCTCTCCTAAGTGCCTGTGGCATGTGAACTCTTTTGTGGATGAAAATCCAGTTCAGCAAAGCATGTCAGCATGTGTGTAAGACTGCTTCATTTCAGCCATGCATTTAAGAATGCACTTAAATTTAAATACGTACTTAGCTGAATCGTTTTGCTGAGGGGAGATTGATGGCTGAATTGAGGCATAAAACTTTAATGACAGAGCTGGGAACACAAAATAATATGTAAATTGGAATGTGTTGTGTTGGGACTAGAATAAACTGATTCAAACAATGCAATCATTGCATGATTAAGATCTCTTGAAAGATGTGAAGCCATTAGAAAGGCTTAGGACCTGATGACTTGAGAAGGGGCACAATCACTGACAATTGCTCAATCCTAGTCCCATCTCAAATCACTTGTTTTTGGAATGTTTGGTGGGGAGAATGGGTGGAAATCTCTTCCACACAGTAACTTAAACACTTAAATCTCTGTTGGCACATGAATTCTGTATGTTGCTCTGGGCAGGGTCATCTATTGATCTCCTTTTAACTAGGATGAAGAATGAATTCTTTGACTTCTTTTGGTCCAGCCACAAGTGACTTGAGCAGCTCTGTCCCTCTTGTCTGGAGAGACTCTGGAGTGAATGCTTCCCATGAGGCCCTGCTGGTCACGCTTTGTGCTCCTGTACAGGCAGGGCAGTGCCTCTAGGAAGGTCACCATGGAGATGAGCACTTTGATTTCTCACCATGTGCTGATGACACCTGTTCTTTTTATTTCTCCCTCTTTAGACCCACTCAGGGCAGCCAAACAGTTTACACTATGACTCATGAAGATGGAGATATGGATAAAATCCTATCTGTCCAGAAGAGGCTGAGGTAATGTTTGCAGAAGAAAGCAACTGCTTCATTTCTGCTTGGCAGAAGTTGCTCCTCCAAGTATAAGCAGTATTATATTATGCTTCCCAGATACATTCTTTTTGTGATTTTGTTTTGTTTTCTACATTTTGGATGCATCATTTCTGTTAACTTTCTATTTAATAGAACAATGATAACAGCTGTACTATAAACTCTGAAATAGAGATGCTGGTTTTGCATGTAATCCTTTTTTTCTGTACAATAAAAGCAGTGTTGAGTCATACCGAAAAGCTCTATCTGTCTCAGAGGCTGGTGGATCAAACAGGAGCTCTGACATTAGCTACAGTGCCTGGTTTGCAGACCACATGCAAATGCCCCTTGACTGTATTTGTGCATCAGGAATGTTTACACAATGATTCAATTCGTTTTTAAAGAAGGAATGGTACTAAGGCTCAAGGTAAAGTTCACCTACAAAAGTTTTGAAAAGAGAGGATACATCTCCCTCCTCCTCCAGAATAAATACAGACTACTATTATAAGAGATGTTTCTTTTTTCTTTTTTTTTTATTAAAATGACAGGTAAAAATGATTCATTGAAATATCTACATTAACCGATAATTTTCTTGAAAGTATTTGTTGAAAGATTCAGCACAATAAGTTTGACATAATTAAATGACAATGCAGTAAACACTTAAGCTCCTCTGAAAGTGACTTTTATTGTAACAATAAATCCTGCCTCAATAGTTCTTTGGAGGTAAAGCATGCGTTACGTGAGTGTTGTCATTTTATTTTCCCACCTTTCGAATATCTTAGACCAAAGTGGCACATGAAAGAAATATTTTCTGCATGTAGTGTCAGGGGTGATATGATTGAAACTATATACAGTCTTGTATTTCTATTATTCTTCTACTAATTTTTTATCCTTCAGACTAGAAAAGGTAGCAGGAGATAGCTTAACTTACTCCTTGCTTATAGTTACATAACCAATATTTTCATATAATACTTTATTTCAGATTACCAATAACTGAGAGAGAGAAAACACCCTAACAGACTTAATAAGCCTTACCACATAATCACTGTAGGAACAATGAAACCTGATACCAGGACCCATTGGAGTCGTTCAGACCCACCAGGACCCTGCTTTGTGCGGGGAGGTAAACTAGACAACCTCCAGACATCCCTGCCAACCTAATTTATTCCATGATTGCTGCATGGTCTCTTTCGTAATTGCATCCGAAGCATTGTGACTTGTCTACACTTGGCTTTTGTTCAAATAAGTAGAACATTCATTTATGTTGCTAACAGTAGCATTGCTCAAGCTGCAGCAGTGTAAAGATATAGTCGAGACAAATTTTATAAAGACAAATATCTTTTTCTTGGGCCATCTGATGCAGCTAGATTAGATATAGGTACTGTGGGCCCACACAGATTGTGTTGGATCTGAAGCTTTCAGCAAACATGTGGCTGATAAAGGCTGGGAACAATTGCTCTGGTAGAATGCGAGTGGTTTTCTTTTGCCCAATTTAGTGCATTAGATTAGACTGATATGGTTTAGGATGACAAGAAGTCTGCAGTATCAATTGATACTCTCTGTTTCCATTGGAATAAATTACAAAATCAACTTTTGTGAAACATGGGATGCAAAATTCCCCTTTGAGGAGCTTGAGTGTTTATACTCTGATGCTATAGCTTTCCATTGACATGAAGGAGCTCTGGGGTGGTTGGATCATGAGCAGCTCTGGTGGGTTTCTTGACAGGTCAGCATCCTTGATTTATGGTCCTGATTTGTGATCCTGATTTTGAACTACATTCCATCATTTCTGACACTGACAAATACATTCCTTACTGCTAAGTGCTCCTCAGGTGGCTTGCAGAAATATTTCCACCACTACAAACTTCTTATTTTGACTCTGTGCTCTTGTAATATGGGACTGGCCCTATGGTTGGGACTGCTGGAATTTTGCATGAACAAAGACTGGAGCTGAGTGAATATATATCCTAAAAATTCATTTGCATTCAAAAGAGAACTTCTATTTAACTGTGGTTGTAATCCTTTCATATTTATTTTCTATGCATATGTGATCATTTGAGCTTTACTAGCATAATACTTGTCTGAGAATTTCCGTGTGACTTACTCATGAGAGGCAAACATTTTATTCAAAGGTTGGGTCACCAAAAGGCAGATTAGATTTTTCTATTTACTTTGTTTTGATTACTTATTCAAATCAAACGTTATGATCCTTGTGGATAAAGCAAAGCGAAACTAGGCAATATTACAGTCAGTGGCACAATAAACATTCACACTGTAGTTGTTAATTTAAAAGCCTGCATCGATATAAGTCAAAAGATATATGGGGCATAAATTATCTTTACTTGATTTATTGCAGAAGATACATTCCCAGTTGAAAATTTCAATGTGGGTTACAAAATTCAGAAATGCAATGATCTGCAGAGCTACAATTACTCACTGAAGTATTTTATTGACAGTTTTATAACGAGCACATTTTAGATATGAACTGCAGAGGTACAAGTGATTCAAGGTAAAATTTGCAGTTTGAAAATCCTCTGGTAAGAGTAGCAAGTGTGAGTTGGAGATGTAGGATGTGGTTGCTTAGTTACTAAGCAGGAGTCCACCTGGAGAGCAGAGAGCCCCTGCAACTGAAGAGTATGGAGATGGGCTTTGCCCTTTATTTTTGACTGAGATTACTGCTGAGTGTTAAAACCTAAAATGTGGAACCAGGCAACTTTAATGAACAGTGGCTACCTCACTGCTATTGCAGCCAGTGGCAGTGTGACCATCCTTCTATCAGGGAAGATGGAACCATGGGGAGAATCACAGATGAAATTTCATTTTAAGAGACATTTTAGAGAATGCACCTTGGATATTTTTCTCTCAAATGCCATCCTACTGCACTCAGATTGACAAATCACAGATATTTGTTATCTGTTTTAATATTTACTATATAACCTTGATTACTTTTAATAAATTTTTCAACTGTTTAAAATTAAAACCTCTAAAAAAATCATTAACCTATAGTATTTGAAATTAGTTTTCTTGGCAGAAACTGTGTAACAAGATTGTGTGATTCTGTGAAGTTTCTGCAATTTGCCAAAATTTGTTTTAAAAAGAAAATTACTTTCTAATGCTGCTTTTGAGTTTACACCAAGTTTAGTAATTTCCAGTAGATGTGAAAATGGAAAGATGTCAGACTAATCTTAATAAAATTTTCCTGGGAATTGAGATGGCTCTTCAAAATTCCCCAGTCTACAGTTTTCCTTATGCAAGTGACAGCAGTTCAGCCTTGCTGCATGTTTCAAACTTGCAGTACTACTTATTGCTTCCCCAAAATGTAGTCTTCTTCTTTTGAAAAAGTAACTGAATTATGTTTGCTGAAATAAAAATGTGAAGATAAATATCTAAAAGTAAATGCATATCACTGACTTTTTTAGCCAAAATGAGTTTTTAGACAACTACACTTATGACCAAATAATTTCTCTTGTTACTTTCTTAGCTACAAAACGCTTTGTTTGTAGAAGTTACCTTGGAATTATTTTATCACTCACACTTTGTATGCATTAGTGTACTTAAGGATGCAACTAGTTAAGAAACCTCTGATAACACATCAATAACCTAAGTTATTGATGTGAAAATGCAAGGGTAGGACTTCTGGACATGATCTGACTCCCTGCTGGCATGAGAGCAGGAGGAATGCATCTGCATCCCATTGTTTTCTTCCCCGTGGTGTGGGGAGGCACAGAAGGCAGAGACTGGCCAGGATCAGGGCATTCCAGAAGCTGAACAATTAAGGGACCATGAAGTACCTTTGCAGGTGAGCCTCACTTGCTCCAGAAAAGTGAATATTCACAACACTTTCTTCTCTGACCTTTGGCTCACTCTCAGGGGTTCTTTAATTTTCATTGGCAGCTAAGGTAAAGGGGTATAATCACCCCAGTTCTTCTGAAAGAATCTTCCATCCCTGAAACCCTCAACCTCCTCTTGCCATCCAAATTACTTTTTTCCCCTCTCTCTCCTATTTCTTCTTGAGGCTTCCTTCAGCAGCCCTCTTGCATTAGCAGTTCCTCACACACAAGCAGCATAATACAACAAAACCATATCAAGATGACACCTCCTTTCATGCAGGCTGCTGAATCCTGGCTGGGAATTAACAAAAACCTACAGTAAGGGTTCTCCTGAGCAAATCCTGCAAACAGCAGGCTGCCCTAGTCAGTTGAAACACTGAAGCATTGCATTTAAACACACCAGAAGCCATTGGCAAAGTTCTGTAGTATTAGTCTTGGTACATCATCTCCTTAGCTGGGTTGAAAGAGTTCAAGCAATGGTCGGAGCAATGTGATATTTTAACAGTCTAAAAACAAAGCCACATCTGCAGTTCCTACTTTAGGTGAGCAATTTAGCACGGTCTTAGAACTATGTAAAAAGACATGTGAGGTTTTTTTTAATGCTGTGATTAATTATTATTGAGATGCTAACTTTGTGCAAAATTCTACTTTGAAAATGAGATTTAATCAAAAGTTACTGTGCTTAGTGTTACTGTGCTTAGTGTTACTGTGCATAGGTTTCCATTTTCTTCTTGATCATGCAAAAATGAATGCAGTAAGACATACCTCTTAAATTAAAGATGGGATTATCACCTTCAGGGAGAAGCCAAAGGATTTAGGAGGAACCTCAAATAAGGGGTGGATGAACACAGTAATCACCAAGGGGTTAGCATTCACTGTCTGATAGGTTGAAATAAAGACCATTTGAGTATGTGTATAACAAAGGTTTTTCAGTTTCCTAAAACCAGATTTGTTAACTATTAGTGCATGCTAAAAACCCCTAACCCTTTGATAAAAGGTTGGGAAATAAAATGTGCATGTTAAATCTAAAGTAGTTTTTCATTATTAGTAATATTATTAAATGTTATGTTTTGCCCTGTTTGGTTTTGTTGGGTAGGTTCATGTTCTGCCAGTTAATCCTGTTCTTTTGCATATTTTAATAATAAAGCACCTAATAAGGTGGTGACTGCTTCTAATAAATTAAAACCACCTGGATAAATAGAGAGGTGGTGTTGTCTATCAGGCACAATATCCAGGTTTGGTTAAAACCAGGAAAGTCTATTTGAGCTCTCAAAGTAGCTTCTGCAGCTTAACACAGACATAAGACATTTGCTCTCAGCTCTATCAGAAATGCCTGAAGCGTAAGGACCTGGTAAGTTCTGTTCACAGACAGAAATAATCACCTCACACAATATCAGATTTTGTCTGTTCAGCCCTCATAAATATTGTTGCGAATTCTACATGTGATAGAGAGAAAAAAAGGATTTTGCAGGCTTGTGAGATTTTTAGTTTTTCAGCTCAGTGTGGTTTAATCACAAGCTTTGTAGCTTGGAAAAGAACAACCTACTTGTGCATTTTCCCAAAAGCAGATGTCTCATATGCCTCTGAAACAGAGGATAAAATGCTGAGGCTGTGGCTGGTTTCAATGCTTGCCTCATCAGTGGTGCTGCCAGTCACCCTGCAAACCAGTGCAAGGTAGGTTTGAGTCAGAGGTGCTTACACTACCTTCTGATAGTCTGAAACAACTGGGACTTACCCTGATTTTTCAGTCAGGCCCTTATAGTTGTCAGTATGTTAGTGCACAGAGCTCAGCAACTCTTCGAGGCTGGGTTTAGCCAGCATTTCTGGATGACATCTCAGCAAAACTTGGACTGTTTCACATATGAGCCCATATGGAAACTGAGCTCTATGGAAATGCTTGGTCATTATCTAAGTTTGACTTTATCATTCTACATTAGCATAACCTTTCTGGGGACCTCTCCATGGGTGAAAGTACTGAGCTGAGGAGAAAAAAGGATCAGGAGAAAATGTACTACAGTAACCCCTTATTGGTGAATGAATGCACGCTCATGCATACTTCAGCTATCTGCTTTGATATCCAAACACAATAGAGCTATAGACTAGGCTCAGAACTTGACCTTCAGTATCTTACTGCCAGGGCATTTATTCCTCAACTGGTTTCTTTAGTCTTAGGCTGTTTTTGTGCTAAGTAATGAAGAAGCCTGGTAACCCTTGCTGTGCCAGAGGAGATTGTCCCTGTAGAGCCGCAATGGTGAAAGACTGGCAAACTTGAGCCCAACATGTAATGACATCTCCTGCTAATCCTTCTTCATCAACAGAATCCAAGCTTTACTAAACTGCTTTACTGATGGGATAATGCTCACTTCTGTCTGTCAAGGCCTCCTTTTCAATGGAGATATAAAAGGAATCTATATAAAATCTATCCCCTCTTGGTCATGAAATATTTTATTAGGTTGTGAAGCACAGGTTATACAGCTGAGAGAATAACAATTTGTGGAGATAACTATCCCTGGAAAAACCATTTTTGCTGCTCTCCTGCACATTCCTGTCTGCCTTTTATATCACTGTTTAATACTATGAAGTGCATCTTTCTACATAGTGGTCACAGTTCAAAGATTATTTGAAGGGAATATCTCTTGTCTCTCATTTTGGTTGACCAAGCCTTTGTAGTAACTGAGATGCAAGGATTTATGTCTTTTTGCTGTCTGTCCCTCACATATATATATATATACATGTATACATCTACCTCAAACTGACGGATTAAAGTAACTAGTGCAGAGGAATCCCCATCCTAAGAACAGTATCTTCAGCTGTATTTATGGCTTCAGTCAATACTTGTCTTTTGAGACTGTGGAGGAAAATTACAGAATACAAACAGAAAATCAAGGAGCAGGAAGTATTTTTTTTCTTTAGTCAAAAACTGCTGATCTGTGTTCCTTTGCTACCTACTGGAAGGTCAGCCACCTATAGAACATGACACTACAGCTTTGAGTAGGGGAAATTACTTCAGCAAACACAAGGCCCTGATGATCAATTCTATGATCAATTCTCTGAACTGCCCCTTCCCCTTTAACAGTAGGGATAATATGAGGATGTATTTTGGCAGTCTCCATAGGACTGGACCAGATACCAAGCATTTTAAAAAGAGAAAGCAGCACTTCCCTTTTAGGTAACAATCTAAAACTGTTTTAACATCCCTGAATGGTTTCTCCTTCCTGTACCAAACAATTTTCAGATTGTAAGTGATTACCTTGTCATGTGCCTTTTGGTCACAGCTGCATTGACATATGCAGCAGCACATACGAAAAAACCTCTGTCACCGCACCTTCACATTACAAGTACTTGAGCACAGCACCTGCTGTGCTTTCTAGTGTGTTTTATTGAAAGCCATGCACATGACAACCGGTTGCCAGGGGACGAGGGTCAGCACAAGAGACAGACATCAACTTTAAAGAACAAGTGTCTAATTGTACTATAGTGCAAGACAGCAAAGAATTACAAAAGAAGCCAAGAATTACAAAATGATAAGTCCAGCAATGCACCTAATCATTGCTACAAAGAGTGTCTATAGTGATTAAGAAAGATACATCAGCAGTTACCCCTTTAATAAATTACCATCATCCTCCAGACCCACACGTCATCTGGAGAGCCCCAGTCACAGAAAAGTGTTGGAGAACCATTCCCCGTAACTGGGAACTCCTACACAGTGTGCCCACCTGTAGATGAGGTCTCCATCATTGCTGAGAAAGGATCCAGCTTTTATATTGTTAAACAAACAAGCTTACTTCACCACTTAGTGTGGAAAACGTCTGGGTTCCTTCTCTCCTTGGGTTTCACCCAAAGCCTGGCCAGGGCTGAGAGGAAAAACGAGAGAGCTAGTTTTGATCATCTACTGCCAAACAGGGCCAGACATCTTCCATGGCCTTGACCAGTCTCTAAATACAGAAATATAAATATGTTCTTATTTCATTAATGAACAGAAACAAATGTTCACTAATAAGCGGATACAGATATATCTTACTTAACAAGCATATATGTTTACACAGTCTTATCATACTACGTATTTTACTAATGATTATACATAATTTTGGCTAATAAGCAGATACGTGGCTAAATACAACATTAGGTTGGAAGGTTCATCTAGAGGTCAACTCTGGCTCAGGGCCTGTTGTTCAGGCCTCAGCCCTTCACAACCATACCATGAATGCTGTGCTTTGTCTCCCCTTCCTTCCCCAAAGTGCAAG
Organism: Myrmophylax atrothorax; assembly: GCA_026770055.1. Lineage (NCBI taxonomy): Eukaryota > Metazoa > Chordata > Aves > Passeriformes > Thamnophilidae > Myrmophylax > Myrmophylax atrothorax. The sequence continues at coordinate 30,019,555 of JAOXXN010000001.1, read as the reverse complement.
TCACACCTGTAGTGCACTACTTTGTTTTGGCAGAAGTTTCATTTTAAATACATGCCCTGCTATTTATATACTGTAGAAAAAGTGAGGCTTAAAGCAGAAGTCTTGCACTTGGCACAAAAGACACAGGTATGTAATGTTCATAGTTTCTGGGGGAGTTCATTCCCCATAAGATGAGGTTTGCCCTTATGGGAAGTTCTCTTCCAAGTGAGGAGCAAAGTTGGTCATCACAGTCTTCACATGGGAACTTTAAATGAATTTGGGCCTCAGACCACTGAGTGCTTTGGAGACAATAAACTTGGGCTGCACTCAATGTTGTATGAAAACACGGAAAGGGTACTTGTCCTAGTCTGTGCTGGCAAGAAGGAGTCTCGCAGCCTTGTACTTGCTGGAATTTCCTAAGGGCTCATGACTTCTCACTCATATACACGGCACTGCTTTAGCGTAGACAAGAGTTGAAAAAAACTTGTGTAATGGGAAACAGGTCATCGACTGTTGGAACAGGGAGGAAGTGTCCTGGAACTGGAAGCAGTGGGGTGTGGTAGGAAGCAAGAGCCTGTCATCTGTCAGGAGCCCCTGCAGCTTTGCAAGTAGCTGCTCCAGTGTGCCAGTTGTGGTTTGATAACTTCCACCAAAGTCTACAGAAAAGTCCCTGGAGTGCTTCCCTTCACACAATAGTGTAACATCTTTCTATTATAGGAGTCACTTGGAACTAACTCTGTTTGCTCTTCTCAAGACTTGGGAGTAAGCTGAATGCAAGGATAATGTTGTAGAGAACTATAATTATTTTATGTAAATGATACACTGCTGACATACAAGTCCAGTTTGGTAGTGTCCACATGTGGAGCTGGATACAGCTGTAAAGTGCACTGGCTTTTGAGGGAATGAAAAAAAAGTAGGACCACATGACAGAGGTGCAATTTCACACCCATACACAACTGATGCATCTTGCGGGGAACAGCTTATACTATTTTGGTGCAACGAGAACACTTGCTACTTCCATAACTTAGAGTAACAGCATCTCATTGCTGACAGTATCAGCATAGAGTCACAGAGGAGGGGAATGGTGGTCTGCTCAAAAGGTACTGATGGAAACTGATTTAACTACACCAGGGTGGCCATTCTGTGACTCTTGTGAACATCTTGACACTGTTCCCATGCTGGGCTATATCATATGACAGACTTCAAGGCTATGCCAACTTAAGGCTGCTAAGTAATTGACTCCTTGGCTGCAGGAGGAATGCTGCCAGCTGAGGGTCCCCAGGTTACGCTGATTTATAATGTAAACTGTTTCTATCCTGTGTGTCGACTTGAATCCAAATTTGGACACAGTTAGGACCCAACTGCTCTTAGATGAGCCTGTAGGTGACTTCTGGCTAACTTCTTTCATTTGTATAGGTGTGAAAATCTTGATGCTCTGCATTAGCTGGATAGAAAGGATATACCCAGAGCTGACCAGCTACTGCACCCATGAAGTAAAGTAGCACTACTGTCAAATAGGTTGCCTCCTCTTCCCCACACATATGAAAGACGATGGATAAGCAATCAAAACTCATGTGGCATACAGAAAAATGCATTATTTAAGCTGCGCTTTCTGACAGAATCAAATGACCATGTGATTACATCATGAGGGTGTAATCAAAGGAGTACAGTGGTGGTACTGCTACACAGACATCTTCAAAGAGAGTTTTTTCAGCTGGAATTTCAACCTCAGTCTCAACTTATGTTTTCCTAAAAGGGATGGCAACTCTGCAGAATGCTGACTCCCATGACCATTAAATGACATTACTTTTTCTCCAGACAGTTATCATAAATAACACTTACTGTTTTAAAACACATAACAAAAACTCAGTTACATTTTTTGCTCTGTTTTGAAAGAAATGCCTTTCTATAATTCATTATGTGGTTCAAAGACTCTGGAATGGAGCTTGTATGATCAGGCTGTTGTGCTCTAAATTGAAATAAAAAGAAGTACCTTCTTTGCCAAGGTGGCTTCAAATTGCTTTAACATAATCTGAAATGACCAAGAGTATTTGTACAATGTAATGCCTGGTGACAAAACACCCTTCAGAAAAGCCATATCACCAGACAAAATGAATTCAAAAGTGATCACATAATATTTTTTCTTTTATTCTAGATGTCAGCATCTCTCATAAATAAATATGTAACTTGCTGGATGAATAGACCAAGTCCTGCATGCTCTGAAAATTTGCAGTAATTCAATAAAGATTTGTTTTAAGAAAAGTACAATATTTGGCTAACTCTGTGAAATTTGCCCCTCTGCTTAGGCCTTCACCTGCACCACCACATTGCAGCTTTCTGTCCTCTCTGTGTGTGCCCTCACACGTGCTTATTGTGATCAATACTGGCCAGCAAAATGACCCAATTTAGTCCTCAAATAGCGTAAGCAAGTGAGCTGGTGCAAAGGAGAAGGAGCTAACTTCTAAAGAGGGGGTAAGAACAAGCCCTGTGCACATGCATAACATCCTAGCCCAGTGCTCAGTTGAGGCTAATGTCCTGTGGAATTCCACTTCCTCCTGTATTAATTAATTAGGTGGTGACAGGAACTCTCCCAGCTGCTGGCCCTTGGTCATCAACACTGCTCCTTTGTTGAATGGTGCCTGGCCTGAGGGTTTGGCCTGCAGTGACTAATGCTTTTCCAAGTGATTTAGCACAATCAAGGGACCGCTTCCCAGCAGATACCCTGTTTTAGAAGTTAAGAGGGTTGAATACAACAGGCATGGGCTAAAGTCCATCCCATCTGCCCTTACTGACAGAGAATGGTCCTGGATAGTGCTCATTTGTGAGTATGTCTGCCTACATACTTGTTCATCCATTTTGCCCATACCACATGATTTATAAAGACAAAATTATTATCCACTACCCCTCTGCAAATTGTCAGTGGAGATTGATCACCTCTGGAGGGAACATGGAGGCCCTTGGCAGTCCTCATAGAATCACAGAATAGTTTGAGTAGGAAGGGACCTTTAAAGGTCATCTAGTCTCTGCGATGAGAAGGGCCATCTTCAACTAGATCGTATTGCCCAGAGGCTCATCCAACTTGACCTTGAATATTTCCAGGCATGAAGCATTTGCCACCTCTCTGGACAACCTGTTCCAGTGTTCCAGCACCCTCATTGTTAAAATTTTCTTCCTTATATCTACATATACCCTCTCTTACTTAAAAACTGTGAGCCCTTGTCCCATGTAACAAGCCCTGCTAAAGGGTTTGTCTGTGTCTTTATTATAAGCCCACTTTAAGCACTGAAAGTCTACAATAAGGCCTTGCTGAAGCCTTCTCTTCTCCAGGCTGTCAGCAATTCTTTGTAGAAGAGCTGCTCCAGTCCTCTGATCATCTTGGTGGCCTTTCTTTGGACCTGCTCCAGTGGGTTCACATCCTCCCTGTGTTGAGGACCCCAGAGCTGGACACAGTACTCCACGTGGGGGTCTCACCAGAGTAGAGGAGCAGAATTACTGCCCGCAACCTGCTGGCCACGCTGCTTTTGATGCAGCCCAGAACACAGTTGGCTTTCTGGGCCAAAAGTGCACATTGCCGGGTCATGACCGCCTTTTTACCTACCAGTACCCTCAAGTCCTTCTCTGCAGTGTTGCTCTCAATCCCTTCTCTCCCCAGCCTGCATTGATACCAGGGGTTGCCCTGACCCAGGCGTAGGACCCTGCACTTGGCTTTGTTGGACCTCATGAGGTTCTCAAGGGCCCACTTCTTGAGCTTGTCCAGTTCCCTCTGGATGGCATCCCATCCTTCAGGTCTGTCAATAGCACCACTCAGCTTAGTGTCATCTCCCCATTTACTGAGGGTGCACTCAATCCCTTTGCCTATGTCATTGATGAAAGTATAAGGCACTGCTTGTCTCACTAGGGACCTCTGAGGGACATCACTTGTAACCAATGTCCATCAAGACCCTAAGTCTTTGACCACTACCCTCTGGATACAACCATCCCATTGTTCATCCACTGAATAGTCAAATCCTACTCTCTCCAATTTAGACAGAAAGATACTGTGGGGCAGTGTGTCAAAGGCTGTACGCAAGTCCAGAGAGATGACATCTCTAGCTCTTCCCTTGTCCACTGGTGTAGTCACTCCATTGCAGAAGGCCACTATTTTGGTCAGACAGGACTTGCTCTTGGTGAAGCTGTGCTGGCTGTCCCAAATCACCTCCCTGTCCTCTGTGTGCCTTAGCATAGCTTCGAAGAGGGTCTGTTCCATGATCTTCCCAGGCAGAGAGATGAGGCTCTCATGGAGAGTGGCTTGGCAACTACATCAGACAATTCCCTCAAGACTCTGGGATGTATCTCATCACATCCCATGGACTTATGTACATTCAGGTGGTCATGAACCTGATCTTTATTTACTGTGGCAGGGGCACTTTGGTGCTCCAGTCCCCATCTTGTACCCCATCCACTTGAGAGATGTGGAAAGAGAGATTGGCAGTAGAATTAGAGGCCAAAAATTGTTGAGTATCTCAGCTGCCCTCTGTTACCAGTTTGCGAGTCATGCCCACTGAAGGACTACACTTTCTTTGACCTTCCTTTTCTGGCTAACATATTGTCCTAGTTCAGCAGATAGGACCAGCTATCACTGTGTGTGAGTGATCAAAGCCATGTATTCTACCCTCTATTCATTCCCAAGAACAATGGACCATTTGCAGCAGCTGCCCAGAGAGTCGTTAGCACCTTCACACCCAGCC
>JAOXXN010000001.1:29999081-30014749 GCA_026770055.1 Myrmophylax atrothorax | reverse complement strand
AAAATTGTAACTCTGACTTATAATCTCTTTTGTGTGGAGTTCCTTTCTCCTGCCGGTTTACCTCTAAACCAGCACACATATCTGTAGAAGCACTTCTTGCTACTCTTTTTATTCCTCACTGAATTCAGCTCCACCTACACCTTGGCCTGCCCAACCCCATCCCTACAAAACTTGACTGCATCCCTATACTCTTCCCAGGATACCTGTCCCTGCTTCCACTGCCTGTGAATTTCCTTTTTGCCCTTTAGTTTGGGCAAGTTTTGACTCAGCCATGCTGCTATTTTTCCTTCCTTTCCTGATTTGTTACATCTGTGGATCAAGAGCTCCTATGCTTTTTGGAAAGCATCCTTAAAGATCTGCCGGCTCTGTTCTGCTCCCTTGTCCTCAAGGCCAATTTCCCAGGGGGTCCCATTGACTAACTCTTAACAGTTGGAAGTTTGCTTTACTGACATTCAGGGTCCTGGCTTTACTCTTTGCCTGACCCATATCCCTCTGGACTGTGAAATCCACCAGTACCGGATCACTGCAGCCCAGGCTGTCTCCAGTCTTGAAATCCTTGATTAGCTCTCTTGCTTTGGTAACTATCAGATCCAGTACTGCATCTGGCTATTTCCTCGCTCAAGAAGTTATGCTCCATGCATTCCAGGAATCTCTTCGATTGCCTATGGGTCACTGTACTACTTTTCTAGCAGATGTTTGGGTGGTTGAAGTCAGCAGGGCAAGAGCCTACAAGCACGATGCCTCCTGTAGCTTGAGCGGGAAAGCTTCATCAATAGGTCACCTTGGTCAGGTGGCCTGTAGCGGACACTGACCATCAGGTTACTTTTGTTGCCTTTGTCTTAGATTCTTATCCACAGGCTTTCTATCTGCTTGTGGATATTCATCAGAGATAGTTCTTCATGTTCTATCTATCACTTGATGTAGAGGGGAACCCTTCTGCCTCTCCTTCCTCTCCTGGTCTTTCTGAACAGCCTATAGCCATTGATAGCCACAATCCAGTCATGGAACTCATCCCATCAAGTTTCAGTAATGGCAACTAGGTTGTAGCTTTCTAGCAGCATGGTGGCTTCCAACTGCTCCTGTTTGTTGCCCATGCTAAGTATGTTGGTACGGAGACAGTTCAGCTGGGCTGTTGGCCATGTCACCACCTTACAGGAACACCCCTTAATTCCTCTGAGATATTTCCCTGTTGGCTTGTATTACCCTAGGAGCTCCTGGCTCATCTCTGTAAGCCTTCAAGTGTGCTGTGGTATAGACAGCATCTTTCAGAGCTGGCTGAGGCCCTCGCTAGCACTCTGTCCCTCTAACCTTGGTGTGTCATCCCAAAGCTTTGTCACAGTCAAGACTTGCATTATCCTCCTCTCACTTCAAGTCAAGTTTAAAGCTCTGGTGACAAGCTGTGCTATATGGTGAGGAAAGACCTCCTTCCTCCTTAATAATGAGGGGAAAATGTAAGGTTTAAATTTGGTCACTCTTCAGCATTATACTACATTTGACCCACAGACCCTGAATGCCATTGCAATGGAAGCTGCAAGATAATCAGTTCTGGGGCTGGAAGAAGATTTTCTGGGCGCTGTTTCTGAATCATTTTTGCGGTAGTACTCCCACCTTTGTCAGTTAATACTGCTTTAGCAATGAAACTGCTTTGCTTTGGGTAGAACTCAGAACTTCTCTGCTTTCGTAGAAAAACAAAATTATGCTGATTTGTATTTTTTCCTTATGCAGGCTGCATTTGTTTGCACACAAGATGTGAATAATGAAGGAGTCCACAAAATTCAGCTGGGGAAATTCTGTTGGAGTTTGCAAGAACAAAACACACAAAAACAACCCATCGAGTGAAAATGGCTGATTGATGCAAAAGGCAACACAGATGGAGGTAATGGGGTTTCAAAAGAGGCATTAGAGGAGATCTGAATGGAAGCTCATAAATCTGCAGCAATTCAGCTTTGCCAATAATTGCAGTGGGAAATCCTTACTGGGAGAGGTATTTCCATGCTGTATTCACCCATGAGAGCTTTGCTAAGGCAACCACGGGGAGAGCATGATCTAGTGATGATGGTGAGACCCAGCAATCAGCATTCCTAAGCACTGCCAGCCTGGCTGCTGACTCACCAGGCAGCCTTGAGTGAGTCACTCATTGCCAGATGCTTCCACCTGACCTTGTCAAGGTGCCGCAAACAAGGAAGCAAAACAGACTTACCTTTGGCAACTCTGGCAAACAAGTTTTATCATGTTGTATTACAGCTTCCCCTGTGCCACCAGATAAGCAGCATGGCCAGGGAAGAAAGTTTAGGCCAGGCCAGGTTGTTTGGACCACGGGCTATTGCCCTGCTGTGCCAGAGACATAAAGGGGTTGTTTATTAGCTGAGGAGGACAAGGGAGGCTGTTGACTGTTGCAAAGGAAAGATGGAATGGTAGAAAGCTCTTTGTACATAGGAAATGGAGAATCTGGTTGGTGGAAAGCTTTTTGTACTTGGCAGCAGAGAACCCAACGGCTCAGCAGATCCCATGGGAAAGACCAGTGAGAGAGGAGGGTGCAGAACGCCAGGGAGGGAGCCACACAAACATATGAAATAGTCTTGTACCACACCAGCTCAGCTGAAGGACTTAGATAGGCTGGCCTTAATCTTCCACCAAATAGCAAAAAGATCACTGCTTCTAGGAGTGGGCTATTAAATCCTGGAGGGGCACAAAATCTGGGGATTTTTCTGGTTTATTCCACCAGTGTCTCACCAGAAAGCACTAACAGCTGTGGGGGCAGATTTTCAAGGAGGGGCAAATGAGAGGCTGCCCTGCAGAGCTGTAATCTGAGGTTTGGAGTCAGCCTGCATCTTGTACAGAGCCATATATAAGTGCCATTAAAGTCAGTCCAGAAGTTCTCACTGCAGTAGGCAGCTTAGACACAAACACTGGCAAAAAGGTGTGTCCTTGAGCACTCCCCCTGCCCAGCTCCCCCTGGGCTCTGTGAGGGCTGTGAAATGCTGGAGGATTTGGGATGGGTCTCAGCTCTGCCGGGCTGAGGTGGGTAAACCAATGTGAGTAAGCTATATGGCCCCTAATTTCTGTCACTGTAACCCTTCAGTGACACCTGGAAGCTTCAGGGAGTGATTCATAAAACTGCATTTACAACAGGTCAGCTGCACTAATGGAGCTGCAGGAAGAGGTGCCTAGAAATCTTCATAGGTATGGGCTAAGCCCAGCTATGTACCACAGACAACACAGAAAACTGTCCTGAACTGCTTGCACTAACCCACAAGCCAGGTTGTATTTTAGTAGGTAGTTTTCCACCAGTCTGTAAAGTATTCTCAGCACTCCAGCAGTCACCCAGGTAGGTGATGGACATCGCTCTATGTGAGGTCTCACCCTGACACCACAAAGCACTCCACGGGGAGCAAGCCTTCATTCAGAGAGGGAGATGTCTCCATGTAGTAAGTGCTTCTCGTTTCTGGTCTGTGACTCTATTGGAAAACCAGGCTAGTGAAAAACGTTTGCCAATTTTAATCCCTGGGTAGCAGAGTGAAGACTTACATCCTTTGTGCTGCGTCCAGCTACAGCATTGCTTTGCTAAACATATTAAGTGTTAGAATTTTTTTAGTCTCTTGGTAGATAAAAATAATACTTACGCTGGAGCTGGCCCATTGAGCTAGTGAAACACTGCAAACTCCCAGTAGTCTTTGAATAGATACATTTCAAAGCATTGCCCAAATATTTTGGAACAATATTCAGACTATGTTTTCTTTGTGAAATAAATTATTTGATGTTTGCAAAATATTTTATGTCTGCAGCTATTGAATTTGACTCTTAGCTCATGTTGAGCACTAAGCAACATGCTTCATGGCTAGAGGACTAAAGTTTCTCTCCTGATAACTGGTGACTTGACCAATTGCTTTTCTTTTTTTGGCTTTTCTACAGGTATTTTATGCTAAATTCATGAAGCATTTGCAGAATGGCTTCTAACCACTGGTAGAAAAACCATTATGTTATCTCAAAAGTTGCAGTAAATGAAATTATGTGTTTTAGTTGCAGTGCACCTAAATGCTTTGTTTACTCTTTGAAAAGAGCTATAAGCTAAATTTCTCTTTCTGAAACTATGAATGGGTGTATTTTCAGTCATAGCCAGAGTTGCATGTATTATGTGACCAGCTGTCTTGTTAAATTCCTTTGGGCAAATCACCATTTAGTACTGCAGGTGCAAATTCTTCTGGAGACAGTGGGAGCAGCAACTACATATCCAAGAGCTGCACTTTGCCTGTTGAATTGAATTGTCCAGACTCTCAGAGGGCTAAAGGGGACAAGGGGGAAAACAGAAGCAATAAATTGCAGTACCATTGGTGCGCTGGAAGGATGTAGAGGGATATGCCTTTTTGGACACTTTTCAGAAAAGCTGGTGAAAGTGAGCATATTTGAGAGTCTGGGAAAGAGAGGTAGCAACTGGAGCTAGTGGGAGAGCATGACTGTACCCACTGTCAGAGTTTCAGTGCACCAAAGCCAGGGTGCCTCACCCCATAATGACACAGCTAAATGGAAAGATTTTGTTTCTTTTGTGTCTCCACCCAGCTAGATAAAGATATGGCTAATGAAAGCCAGGTCACACCTGTCTACTGGCACCTTTCCCTCTTTCATTACGTGTGTTACCTTCCCAGATAGATTTATCTCAACATAGAGATAAGTAGGCTCTTTTTGTTTGTTTTCTGTTTACCTTTTAATTTTAGAGGAAGTGTTTCATACCTGAAAGGTACAGATTGCAGTTGCTTTTACTTTCTCTAAGCTTAACTCTGGTGGCAAAATGGGAGCTGCTGAATATTTTGTGTTTGATCCCCTAGAGAACGAATCCATAAATAAAAAGTTTGGGCTGCACATATTATAGCCCTCTGACAATAGTCCATTAAAACCCATGAAGTAAACCCAGGGATATCTTCAGCAATTTCATGAAACCAAAAATATTTATGTTTCTGATTTTAATATTTTCACATATCTTTTTATCTTTTTGCATATTATGATTTGAAGGAATTTTAATTCATCTCAAAATACTTGTTAATGCAATGGAAACACTTCACTGTCTAGTGTAGCTGGTTCTCGATCTGCATCTTTCATCAATACCTTCTCTGGGGAAATCCTCTTTATTTCTAACAGACAACCCAAATCAGGATAACAGTTTGACCTACAATGAATTAGGGATGCAGACATGGCTTAGCTGAGAAAACAGAGGTTTCTGTTAATTGTGGAATTATCTGTCTTGAAGCAAAAAGCCTTCTTGAACATACCATGTGTTCGGATGAGAGAATACTTTTTCAACTTCAAGCCTCTAGCAGAATGATAAAAGTCCTCATGTTGAAACTACAGGTGCTTCATGCAACACTGAGTAAATTCCTCTGGAATGAGTTTGGCTGGGGAGAAGTGACAGTACTTTTATTCATTGCACAAGCACCTCAGTCAGTCTGCTCAGGTTTCTGGAAACCTCTGTGGTCTGATTCACTATTTCCTTACTGTTTGTTCTGGGACTGGGAGTAACTATGCAAACATGATGTTGATGCAATATGGTAGGGAGTATCTAGGCTAATCCCTGCATTCAACTTCTGAACATGTTTGTTGAGAGCAAGGGGTTGGATTCCTTACTGTCTTCTCTCCTATGCTGTCTGTAAGCCTATGGAGGTATAGCCACATGCAGAGTTTTACACTTACTTTCTAACTGTAGATCACCATGTGCAAGCCAGTGAAAGAGGTAATTTTGAGTGTACAGTGAACATGTTCTGACAGTTGGCATAGCTAGTATAAAAATTTATTATCATTTTACAATTTTCATTTTAAAATTTGATCTTTTTACAAATTTACAGCTTCTAAGAAATCATTGTGGTCTTCAGAATCATCTAAGGTAGTCAAGATAACATCTTGGTTTTGATTTTGGTATTGATGGCTTGGTGCTTTCAATGAAGAATTTTCTTTCCTCCAGATTTGCTTTATTATGTCCAAAGATTTAGTTGTTCTACCAGGACTCCTCTGGTGACTAAGAGTTTAGTTGGGGGGTCAGTATAGGAACCAGAAGCACACTTTTAGAGATCTGGGACATTTTTCAATATGCATTTCAGGCAGCATCCATCTCAACTAACACTGAGCACCTTCATCTACATGAGCTAGTCCTGTATGTCCTACTCCAGTAACTGTGAGAAACATTTGACCTGTTTTAGGTATCTGCCGTATGATGAAAGATAGGAAAGCCTGCTTCCTTACATCGACAGTGAAGGCATCCCTTCAATGGACTCATATGTGGAAGGCTGCAACCAGTTTGGTGATGGGACATCCCACCCTTTGCAACTGAGCAAGAAGCAGGATTTGGTACAACAGCTAGGTTATTTAAAGTAGCAGAATGTCTGAAGGAAGAAAAAAACAAACAGCAGACCTTTCAGACCTACTTTCCAGTTCCTGATTCTCCAGGGAATGTTGTGTTGGTTTTGGAGACATTTATGAGGGAGGAAGATTTGATTCCTTTATAGGCTGCAGTTTTTAAGTGCAGGGTGCATGGTGGTTGCAAGTCTTTTTAGGAAAGAAAACCTTGACTTGTATTTGTCTGCAGATTGTATACTTTCAGTTGCAAAGCAGTGGTATGGAGACCAGAAACGTTTCCTGTTTAATCTCCCAGACAGAACTACAAACACATGTACAGTTTTCTAGAAAAACACAGCTAGAAGATTGCACTTCCTGGCATTGGCTGTGTAACATTGAACTGTAGGTGGATGTGGTTTGACATTGTGAAGTGTACGTGGCATGCAGACAGGCAAGACAGGAATCCATGGGACTTGGGATGCATCTGTGGGTGCTGAGGGAGACAGCTATGGCTTTCTGCCATCTTTGGAAGGCTGTGTTCATTGGGGAAAGCCTCCAGTGACTGGAAAAATGTGAATGTCACATCTGAAGTGTGAGAAAGGATCCAAGAATCTGAAGGTTGGTTGACCTAACCTGAAAAAGAAAGCTTATGAACATATCTTTTTGCCTGCCCACCCTGTCTGCCTTCTATGTTGGGATGACTGGCTCTGTGAACAAAAAGAGAGCAATGCTCATTACAAAGATATTAAACAGTACTGGTCCCAGTACTGACCCCTGAGGGAGGCCACTAGCAACCAGTGAAACTTTGTACCTCTGACCACAAACCTTTAAGCCCAGTGTGATCCAGCCAGCTTTCCACACGCAGTACGGTCCGCTCATCTCTTTCAGCAGTTTGGCTCTAAGGATGCTGTGAGAGGCTACAGTGAAGGCCAAGGTCAAATCAAGAGGCAACTGGCACAGGTTGCAACAAAGGCAATCCTGATCAGATAAAAGGAAAACCAAACCTCATGGCAGAATTGGTTCCTACTCTAAAACACTCATCCTTCAAGATGCTGATAACACAGCTACCCAAGGCCCTGAACCATGTGTTGTTCTAAGAGCCCCATTCTAGGGAAGGGGCGGACCAGATGGGTGAAAGGCACTCAGACAGATCCTTTCCAATCTGAATTATTCTGTGGTGTGTGTGTTTGTATGTAGGTGTGCAGGAGACTTTCAGCATCAGCTCTGGCCTTGTGTGGGAGGCTGTTTTGTACCTTAATTCAAAACAATAATGTCTGGCTTTCTCCAGGAGAAGAAACAACCTTCTGAGAGCTGATGTTTTTGTTTCCACTTCTGTTATGGAGATGTCAGAATCATGAAAGTTACCACCATGTTCAAGACTAATTACCACCTATTTGATAAAAGGAATGTAGGGCTGCATTGCTTTCTTACAATGTCAGGTGTGGAAGCTGTCTGGCCAATGGGAGGAGATAGATCTGTGCTATCCTACAGAGGAAGCGCTGAAGGACAGAGTTGTCAGTCTACTGCTTATCACCCCTAATACCTATCTCTTATTTTGTGTGTGAGTTGGTGTTTGTTCCACCCCGACCCTGCTCTAAAATTCAAGATAATATTTCAACATGTTCTTCCCATGCAGAGGCAGATAAAGAAAAATAACAGCAAGGATAGACCTATGGGGAACAGCAGTGAGAGGCAGTATGTACCTTCTCTGTCCTCCAGATAGGAAATGGAATAACCTTTAAGGGCTCAGCCAACAGAAAACATTTTCATGACATCATCAGTACTTAACCTAAGCAACTCATGTTAATATTGCTTCCAGTATCATGATATAGATAATGCCTGTGAATGGATAGAAGGCTCCACATTGTGGGGCTACATCTGTGTACATTTTATCTCATATCTGATAATATAAGCACTTCTATCTGTGCTCATTCTGAATCTTAGAGGTACATCAAGCAGGGCTCCTCTGACCCATTTTACAGCACACCCATCTGCACTGAGCTCCCCTTTGTGGACAGAGGAGAGATATAGGTATTTCCATGGAGTAATTTCTCTCTTTTGATAGCATATCTTCAGAATATATTATACAACTTCCTGGAAACATCTGTTTCTTTCTAGCTTCTGGAAAGGATGTGTGGGTGACAGACTCAAATGCAGATATCTACACTATAAACATCAAGGGTGCAGATTCACCCCACCCTAATTGTGGTATGTTTGGGTAATTGCCCTGACCAGCCTCTCACAGGACCCTCAGTAACAGTGTTTGCACGTGAGCTCAGACCCTGGTGCCCAGCCCTTGCCCCACCTGTGCTGTAATTTTGCTATGCCCTGATGTTCCTGACTGTCCTAGTTCAGCAGCTGGGACCAGTTTATCACTGTGTGGGTGTGACCAAAGCTGTGTATTCTACACCCTGTATGTCATTTCTCATGAACTGAGCAATGGACCATTTGCAGCCGCTGCCCAGGGTACACCTGACCTCTCAGGCTACAAGCTGGGTGTTAAAGAAGCCTGTGAGACAGGAGCTGTGATAACTCCCTCTGGGGAGGCATCAGCACCTTCACACCCAGCCTGAAGGGTCATGTCTGCTAATGGGCTATCAACGATTCTAAAAATACCCCATGACTCACAGAGTCAGATCACCCATCATGGAACTCCCTGCACTGGGGGCGATACTGGGCATTCCCACCTGAACCTGAGCATATATAATCTCGGGGTTTGGAGACTTCTGGGACCACTTGTAGGATCCAGAGGTGGACCAGAACCTCGACAGGACTGCGACTGCCACTCTTGACCAGACTGTGATCGTCATCTGCAACAACAGTTTTTTCACTTTCTTTTACTTTGGTATCAGGGGAACCACGTGGGGCTCAGCACAGGGGCTAATGAACACCATTGTGTTTGTGCCCCAGAGTGCTGGGTTGTACTTCTAGGTTTTGTGGGGTAAAAACAATTTCCCTTTGTATCATTGAATTTATTGTAATATTTTTATTAAATTGTAACTCTGACTTATAGTCTTTTTTGTGTTGGGTTCATTTCTCCTGCCAGTTTACCTTTAAACCAGCACACTGACATACTCCTTTGACTCTGCATATTGACTTCACACCCAGCTCCTTGCCTGCTCCAGCATTCTCCCACAAGTCCTGCACCAGCTCCATGGGGATGTTACAACAACCCAAAGGGATCTGAAACCTGAAATGTCAGACATCGATGGGCAGGCAGCTGAACTGTGTCTCAGGTGTCTGAAGCCTAAGTGTTTGTGTGGGAGTCTGTGTGGCTGCCATTGGAGTTTAAGCTGTATCTCACATCCAGGCAATATAATTCAGGCAAGCTAAATCCCACCCATGGTGACTAAAAGTGAATAAATAAATACATTTATGAGAAAAATAGGAAAATGTTCACTCTTTGTGTTAAACATTATAATTTTCATCTAAGGAGTATAGAAAAGGAAAATCTTTGTGGCTATTTAAGGTTCAGTCACTGTGTGTGTACATGCAATCACGCACGGTGTATTATATAAACTCTAACAAAACTCATCCTTTGTTTATAGTCAAATGGATTTACAAATGCTCTCTGGAAGAACAGAGACACACACATTGTATACAATTTATTTTTTGTTTCTGTGAACTGCAAATGTGAAATTATAAATAATAATTTGGGATATTTTGCATATGGTTTTCTGCATTCTGTCTTTGTATCTTTACAAGTAAATGAAAATATTGGTAGTGTAAAATTATGATCTCTTTTTGCCCAGTCTCCTCTGCTCAGTTCTATGGTATTGTTATATCCTCTGTTGCCATAGAAATGATTGATACGTCCAATCACAGCATTCTTGCCATACCTTTGCTTCTACATATTGCCCTTTAAACCAGACTATCAGTTGACTTTTTGATATTTTGGGTTATATTCTACAGAGACAAAAAAAAGAACCCAAATCAAACCCAAAAACCTTTGGCTTTGAGAAGACTGAAACTAATCCAAAAGACAAACTTACAAATATTAATACTGTGAATATCCATGATGTTATTCTAAGCCTTGTGACATTTGTTTTTATTAACCCCTGACTCTGGCAAGCAATGACTTTGTGAGAATCTTAGCATCTTCGCATGCAAAATAAGTATTTGCATTGTTTAAATCTTCCTAGATATGGAACTTTAGAACTGAAAAGCAAATTTAAAGAGCTTCCTTTTCAGGCGCCTGCTAATTTTAGGAAGAATTAATTACAATTTTTGCAAATTTGGGTTTCCCTCTCAAGAAAGAAGGAGAAAATAAGAACTAGTCAAGTTCTTCTTTCACATGATGCAAGGAATAGCGGTCAGATTGACAAATGTAATTTTGCTTCATGTGTTTCAGAACTTAATAATGCAAGCTGGCTACTTCCAGACTCAGATATCCATTCCAGAGCAGTTTATCACCCTAAGAAATACCCTGGGGCTGCCTGGGCTTCTTTTCTACTGGTTTCCATTTCCTCCCAACAGTGTCTGCAGGGATATGGCACCAGACACACCTCCCCTTCCCTGCCTCTGGACCATAAGTTTTGGGGTTTTTTTCCTTTTCCCCCTCATTCCTTGTCCAGAGCCCCATGAAAGCCTCTACATGGTCTCCCGTACATCCTCTGTGCAGAGGGGGCTTTCTGTTCCTCTAAGGCATTTGCAACACATGAGTGCTCTCAGCTCAGAGCAAAGGAACGCAACACGCTTGGGAAAGGAAGCTACATGGCTTTGCACCCCTGCTCCCTCTCATTGAGATACTCAGCATTTGGTCCATGCCCCAAAGGATCAGCTCAGAGCAGGGCGGCACAGCCAACAGCAAAAGGGGCTCTCGGTGCAATTGTGGCATGTCACTGGCGGACCTCGAAGCTGCTGCTTTCTAAGTCTCTTGCCTTTTTTGGGGACTCTGCATCCTGATGCTGCCTGTAATACCGATTTCTAGCAAGTGCCACTAGGTGGCTCGAGATTGAACCTCTGCATGGAACAGCTTTCAGTGGGATGTGTCTGTGTGTGAGGCAGGAATTTGGGAGTTATCCTTGGGCGGTGCACACCACCCTCATCGCTTCTGTGATTTTCAGATCTTGGTTACAGATGCTGAAGGAGGGAAAGGGGCATCCCAGCAAACTCTGAAATGGGAACGAGCTCATTCTCATTTCTCATGTGAAATGAAACACCAGGAATTTTCTTTGATTTATTCCTTGAGAATTGGGACTAATGATAGCCTGGAGCTTAGCAGTACTCCCTGGAACACCAGTCATGCCTGTCCACTCCCCTCACCCCCACAAAAACCCAACCCAAACCCTTCTCCCCCCCCCAAAAAAAAGTGTGTAGTAGTACTCTTTTTTAAGCTTTATCAAAGGCAATTGTTACCATCATCAGGGTCTTATTTTGACCTGAGTTTGCCTTGAGAACCCACCGTGGTTGAGAGTTCTGAGTCTAACCTACTGAATGAGAGAAGGGCTTTCCCAGTCCCAGCTGATGACAAGGGTGATCACCACAAGCATCAGTTTTATGCCTGTCACCCTTGTAACCTCTTTCCCAGGGCTGCCCTGAAGCAATCAATTACTATCCATTTCTTGTTTTCCTCCATACCGAACGTCTATGTTTTGTGCCCCTTCTTATTCACTGTTATTCCAGGGTGCTCCTGGGGTTGTCCTTCCCTCCATGCATGGGGCTTTATGTTTTCTTGCGGCAGGAGCTCTGCTGGCATCTCTTCTTCTCACCCAGATAGTGCAATTCCACATACCGGGAGGGCTGTACTCTTCTTCCCTTCCCTCACTGATACCTGTCTGGGCACCAGACCTGTGGTTTGGCACACACCCTCTGTCTACGTGGTGGGGCATCTCCCACCTGCCACCACCCTGAGCTGCCCCAGCTGCCTGTGGGGCAGGTGAGAGGATGCTGTGGGCAGGAGTTGGGAGGAGGAGGAGGGTGGGATGTACTTCTCAGCCCTGCCTGGAAAACCTCACCCTGCTCCCTGGGGAGGCCAGGGCTGAGTTTGTCAGGGTGTCAACAGCTCAAAGGCAAGGAGGAGGAGGGGAAAGAGGAGATAGAGGCATTGTTGAGCAAGAAGATACAAGTGGGTGCCACCAGGCAGTTGTTTGAACTAAAAACAACTGCAGAGATGGTGGGAGCTGTAGCTATGCTGAACAGCTAGCCCATCCCCCTCACGTGGTGTTTTCATTCCCCTTTTCCTCCCCCACAGTCAACAGGGCTTTGGCCAGTGATACCTTCCCTGACATTTTGGATTTGATTAGAAAGCAACATATATCCTATGACATACAGGCAGGCAAGCACAGCAGCGCTGGCAAGTCAAGCATGTGGTCTCACAGGCCCTGACAGCAAGTCAGTTATATCCCCCCGCTCCATTGTGGTCCTTAAAAATTCCTCATTTAGGGCCAGAGACAGCAAAAGCAACACCAAAGTACTCACCTGGCTCTTCTGCAGTAAAGCACGGGGAAATTTCATTTGAGTTCTGCACAGCAGCTACTAGAGGTCCCAGTAACCCTCCAGAAATTAGAGGCTTGTTTAAAAGTGTAAAAATACATTTATTTCCACCTTTGCTTTTATTGAGAGAAAAGGGATGAAAACCAAATTCATGAGCCCCACCTGAAGCCTCTTCCCTGCCAGTGTTGGCTCTTGCCTCAACCTCTGTCCCCACAAGCATTACCTGCCTCCCCCCAGAGGGCTCCTCCTGTCTTCCTCATTTTTAGGGTGGAGGCTAATAAGCTCCCCAACCCTGGTAAGTCAGGATTAATTAACCTGCAGATCCCTGCAGGCTTCCAACACCTGCTAGCTGAGAGAATCCAGCCAGACTCTCACGGTGCTTTTTTTTTTTTTTGCACACAGCAAGTTTTAGCACCTGAAATAAGGGAAGGTTATTAGCTCTGGCTTTGCCTGTGTGCTTTACAGTGAAGGAGCTAAAAAGGGGAGGAAAGTAATATTTTATAGGGTCTGTTTTCATTCCTTTATTTTTTTTTTTCGTTTTAATCTAGACCAGCAATCTCTTTTGCATGGGAGGGGCATCTGCTAGCAAGCAGCTCTGTGGCATTGCCATTACCACCTTTCTGAGGCTGCGGGAGGCACTTTTAGCTGAGTTGTGCCTTTCTGCTAATGGGCACCCCTCTCTTCTGGCTGGTGGCTGCCATCTGTGGCAAATGTTGTAGAGCATGTAGTCAATCACTGGGGGATGCTGTTATCTGGTGCAACAGCTCTCTAGGGAGTGATTTAGGGCCACTATAGTAATGACAGAGCTAACTGGATTTTTTTTTGTCCCCCAACCTGGGTTTCCAGATGTGACAGGGAAGCATTGCTTTATTAACCTAGCTGTGTTCATCCATGCTTCCTGTTACAGAGGAAGTGATTTCGTTTTTTTTTTCTTGGTGTTGAATCACAGCTTAGGGGGCGTTGTTTCCTGCCAGTTCCTGTGCAAGAGTGAAGTGGCCTTCCTTGCCTGCTGGAATTTTACAGCATGCACTGAGCAGGGGTGCCACCCTGCTGAATGTTGGCATTTTTTGTTTCAGTGAACACTTCTTGTTATCTCTAGTAAATGACTCCTTTTTCAGTGAACTGGGCAAACCAGAAAAAAAATCCCTGGCAACATTCTTCAGTGACCCATTCAGGTGGATAAACCTTTTACAAATGTTCCTTCACAGCTAACAGGACACTGGCAAATACCTTGTGTGCAGAAGAATGAAGATGGTGTTTTGCTGGCTCCTCTCCTGCAGGAGCCTTGGCCACTGCTGGACAATTGCTACCACACAGCCTTTCCCTGCCCAGGCTCCGTCTTCACACCAGCTTTGGTGCCCTCTGGGTCCTCCCTGCAGCCAGATGAAAACCGAATGAAAATACAGAGCTGTTTTCTGCTAATGCTTTGGCCCAACACCTCCCAGGCTGTGAGGGAGGAGAAATGGGCCCACTTGGTTGGGAAGATGTTTGTTCACTGTAGAGCAGCAGCCTCAGTTCCTCTGCCAGTGCAGCTCACCAGCCACGTGTTCTTTTTTGCAGTGCCTTTCTGGGAGAGACGAGAAACAAAGGCCCAAAGGGATCTTAAAAGGCGTGCTGAAGGTCATAGTACAACAAGCCTAACTTTTCTCTCAAGTTTTGCTAGAGTGTTGTACAAAGCATCCAAAGAACAACTTGTATGCTACATTTGTTTGGATAATCCTGTGCTTTAGATAATGAACAGCTTGGCCCCATATGCACTGTGACCCACTCCTAGGGCAAAGGAGTGTGTTTTAGAGAGCAGAAATTATTTTATTTCATGGCCATTGATCCTTTGTATTCTGCAGTTGTTCCCTGAGGATCTCCACAAGAATAAGTGCTCCATTTTTATTGGTTGCAAAGATCTTCAAATGAGGCTGAAGGCTTGATAGTACTGTGCACAATACCACTTCAAAACCAGAGTGGAGAACATCCTTCATATCAGCATGGTAAATCTGCGTTCTTCACAGTTGAAGCAAGGGTGATGGTGGCTCTTGCCAACACAAGTGGCTCCAACAGGATCCTTAAAAGAATGCTTTAAAGGACACTCCATCCACCTGCAAACAATCACAGCAAAGGCTTTAAGAAATGTGGCTCTGGAGCAAGAAGGATCACATGCAATACCATCTGCATAAATGTCAGAGGTTTCATTCCCTTGGAAACCCTAAACCTGTAGACACATCTGCTTGTGCCTGGTCACTCCTTTCTCCTTACTTCACACTTAACCTCTCTCCTTTCCTTCTCTTTTTTTAACCCCATTTTCCAGCATCAGGGCAAGTCTGCTTTTGTATGCAGAATAGCTGCCTCTTCCCTACCACTCACACATCAGCCACAGTCTTTTCCATCCACAATTCTATATAGCTCTTCTTTCACTAGCAACTGAAGGCTAGTACCAGAATAGTGGTTCTCCTTACAAAGTCCCTACCTGCCCTACCACACACAGTTTCCCTGTGAAGCATTATTCTCAGCATCCTGGACTTGGCTTGCCTAAAGGCTGCCGCTCTTTAACTAGAAGACATGCTTCTGGCATTCCTGGGAAGAGAATTACAGTCATGCTGGCAGCTGCCCTGTGCCCCTGTCTATTGCAATAGCTCAAGATGATGCCAGCAGGCCCTGGGTTGCATTAGGAAGAGGGTCACCAGAAGGTCGAGGCAGCTGATTATTCCCATCTGTTCAGCACTGGTAGACAGACGCATCAGGGGTGCTGGGTCCAGTTCGGAGCTCCCCAGTACAACTCAGACAGGAACTTACTGCAGTAAGTCAGTGAAGGGCCATGAAGATGATGAAGGTGCATCTGACATCTGAGGAGAGGCTGAGAGACCTGGGATTGTTCAGCCTGGAGAAGAGAAGCGTCAGGGGTATCTGACCCTTGTGTA
>JAOXXN010000001.1:29987864-29999058 GCA_026770055.1 Myrmophylax atrothorax | reverse complement strand
AAGAACAAAAAGCAATTGGCATGAATTGAAATACAAGAAATACCATTTCAACATTAAAAAAATTTCACAGTTCTTTACTACAAAGGTGACCACCCAGGCAGATTGTGGAGTCTCCATCCTTGGAGATACTCAAAATCCACTTGTATCCAGTCCTAAGCAAGCTGCACTAGCTGTCTTTGCTCTGATCAGGTGTCAGACTAGGCAATTCCAAGAGGCATCTGCCTCCTAGCCTTCACCATTCTGTGATCTGGCTTGCTGAGCCTCATGTCCTGTGGTCAAGCCCACTATGCTTACCCTCAGCCATCTTGATTCAGTGGTGTTTGGCACTCTGTGGTGAAGGGACAAATTAACTCTTCTGCAGCAGATACTCAAGAGGCACCTGAGCAGCTGACAAACACACACGTGATATGGGAGTAGATGAGGAAAAATCTATAGGGTGTTAAGTCCAGACAAGGCATGTGGGATTCATCCCATCTAGCTCTGGACATTTGCAGTGTAACCATTTATGCCTGAGTGATGTAACTCCCTTTTGAGTCAAACAGACTCCCTTCTGGCTTCCTTTTGAGTCAATACTGAGAAAGAGGCATTTCTAAAAAGTGATTCATGTGACCTATTTCACACGAGATGAATCATGGCCAAGAACTGCCTTTCCTTCTCTGATGACTATTATGAAGAGAAAGATATGTGAAGAGGTCAGGTTTGGACTTCTGTACTGTATACATCTTATGGCATTTAGGATGATTCCCACCTCTGATACTTGTGCCCAAGTCTATCTGTCATTGTCTAGAGTAAATTTTTACACACCATAAAATGCAGTCAAATTTGATGAATGTCTCTTTGACTACAAAGAGGACTAAACAAACAGACAACTGAAAAGGACAGGCAAACCACAGAGCACTAAAGATCAGAAGTTCATACAAACAACCTAGGGACTAGATGGAATTCTATTTTATTATTCCAAGAATGAGTGTTTTAGGGGTGCAGATCAAGGGAACTTTTTGAGTAATGGGACTTCATCTGGTATGTTGGACCAAAGTCAAGGGTCCTAAACCCAAGCTTATAGATTCCTTCTGTGGCTGGGCTACTCACAGTCCAGGGGAGTCTAGAGAACTGGTCACTTGATCAGTCCATGCTAAGGTCTCTGGGGTGGATAGAAGAGAGCTGTGGACAAGATGGCTCAGTAAGGATCTATCTTAGATCAGTCTTTGCAATTGTTAGTCCAGATTTCTTTGCATACATCCATCAACAGGATCTTACCAGGCCAGATCTTCACATCATCATGCTGTTGATTGGAGTTTCTTATTTATAAACTATCCTTGGCCTGAAATGACAAGCAACAAGGAGGTAATATATGTCCTTGGCAGTGACAGGCCCTAGGCTGGGTCAAATGCTTGAAGGGCCCTGCAAGAAGACACATATCTTGTTTTGTCTTTTGAAATATGACAAAGCAACACAGCATAAAACTGTTTTCCCTTTTTGCACTGTCTGGCATGCATCTGGACAGCATTTGGACAGAAGACTGATCAAACTTGGCAGAGATGATTTGGCTACACAGAACCATGCCTGCACACACTATAGGAAGCCAGATTGCATAAACACTATGGTTGTATGGATGCTGAGGTGCAGTGTGGTTCTGGGTGCCTTAGATAGTCAGTCTAGAAGCTTGACCTTAATATTGCTCCAAGGGTTCTGTGAAAAGGCACTATAGCTCCAAATTTCAACAGACAAGTAATCGTTTTGCAAGATGCTTAGCCCCGGGATTTTTCAAGAGAAGCCACAGTCTTAGAGAGCTGCATCATTTTGGGATGCTAACATTGTAAAAAACCAAAGGATTGAGAAAGTATATAAAGTCAACAGCTTAGAAAATTAACATATGAATTGTGAATGAAATTAGTTAATCTCAAATTAGGTACCTCAAATCTCAAATTAGTTCCTGGTATAAAAGAACTTGTGGCCTATGATTTCTCAGCATGTTGATAAAAACAATAATGCTTTTTTTCCCCCAAAGTGCTCAGAAATGACACACAACTATACAAGATTTAAGTGTTATTAAATGTAGATATTAGCTGTTGTCCTGTAAAATGTAGTATGCAAAAATGTTGGAAACTGCTGTGGGATGCAGGGATAAGGTTGATATTTAAATATAATTTTATACCTTTCCAGTGTAAAATTTCATCATTAAAAAGTCATACAGTGTTTCTGTCCTATGTTATTTTGGTGGTGAGAGGATGCTTGAAATGTGTGATGCTAAAGTAACTGGCCTGTATTTAAAAATTGCCTTTTCAATGGTATGAAAATATTTTTCATGTTTTCTTCCAGCAGAGGTGAATGAACACGAAGACAGGGCCTTTTTTTCTCTACTGCACAAGTGTCCACCTTTGCATGATCTCCATCCTTTTTTCACACTGGCATGACTCCATGTAGGTCAAGAACAGTCCAGCTGCAGAGGTTTCTACCCCCAACCTTGTCAAAATTGAAATGCAAGAGAAAACAATTGTGGTGACATCGTATTCTTCCTCAGACAAATTTCAGATCCCAACATTAGTGTAAAGATAGCCTTTCTCTACTGGAGGAAATAAAGGACTTGTTCAGGAAGGGAACTGCAAGCATGGTTTGAGTACAGCTGGCAATGTCCTAGGGAACTCTGCAAAACCTCCTGCCAGCTATGTAGGATCTGATCTGGGGGAACACCCTTATTCAGAAGTGTGCATTTGCATGCCATTAATGTCCTACCAGCTTTAGTACTTTAGCTCTCTTCTGAACTGGGACTTCATCCTGTGGTATATGCCTTCATCTCATCATTTTCCTCCTATGTATTTATACTTAGCTCAAATAACGGCTCCAGTCTGGGCTTGTGAGAGGAGGGAGCAACAATGATCAAAGCAGCAGAAAAAGTTTTCAAAGTGCTGTTAGGAAATCATGTGCTGTTTTTTTATTCTTTGTATAAATTTTCCTGCTTTTTCCATTTCAGGGCTACTTGAGCCAAGGCCAAATTGCCTATTCACCACTGCCTAACAACATCCCTGTTTCTGATGATGACTGCTTATAGTAAGTACACCAGTCTTAAATAGGAGAAGTTGGTCATCAGAACTTCCATGCAGTTCCAGAAGAGTTACACTAATTCATAGCAGTTAAATATCTGTCCCCTGGACTTCATTTTGATAGCCAAATGGGTAAATATCTTCCAAAGCATACATGATTGCGCAGCTGAAAATCTTAAAAACTGGTATTGCATGAAAAAGCATTGCCTGGCCACGTGGGATTCATCACACCAGTCCAAGATGTCTTCAGCACAGGCTTCAGCCTCCAAACTAACCGTGCCGTCTTAGTCAGTGCTAAGATACTATTCCTCTGTTCTCCTTTATCTGTCTGCTTCATGATGAGATGAACCCAAAGGTTCATCCTGGAGGTGCTTACCCCTTTCAGTCGACTATTAAAGGAAGCTTAGGTGATCAGCTTAGGTATAGGCATGCAAAAGGGACAGATGAATCACACGTTTTATCTGGAGATAATAGTTCTCTGTAGACCCTCTTTATTCAGTGTTTCTGCTAGGACTAGAAACCCCCTAAAGCCTCCCCATTTCAGAAGAAAAAAAATATTTGTATTGATTAGGAAGTTCTTCACTAGAAGTACTTCACAGTTACACCCAAGGAGCTTTACCAAACTGCTGTGTCACAGTTGCCCTGATATTTGGCCTACTTAAAACCAGATCACAGAAGGTAAATGTATCATACAGAAGAGCTCCCTGTTAAATTAGCAAGATCTAGAAAAAGACAGAAGATGCCCTTGCAAGTCCAACTGTAATACAAAGGCAGAATACTTTGCCTTACATCAAAATCCAGCAATGCCCCATAATATTCAACCTTTTACTATATTTTGATGGCAGTATTTTGTTTAAAAAAATACCTGGAGGATTATTTTGTGTTCAGTAGCCCTTTTCATTTCAACAATCTATTTTTTAACATTATATCCTGCTTGGTGATATCAGCCTAGAGGCTTTGTCTGTTCCCATGGACCTTTCCCTGGTATTTCTATTGACATGCCAGCAGCAGCCCCATGAAATCTTGCTTTTGCTGTTGGAGCTACACTTAAGAAGTTGCCAATGCCATTTCACCATTTCAGTCTCCCACTTGCTCCTCTTTGCTGTCATGGTCTCCTCAGTGATGCCACTGCAAGGAATCAGAACCAATTCACTCCTTCTGGGGGAGTGTTGTTTTTCTGGCCAGTGTGAGGCTTAGTCCTGCAAACTCTTGTTCTGGCAATAAGAAGTCACCCAAGGAGAGGTGTGAAGTCAGGTACAAGGCACCAGAGAAGGGAAGAGAAGGAACAGTTTAAGTTAGCTTTACTGACAAAGCTAGAGTTTCCTGAAATTATGGCCTCTGTGGACCTCATGCTGTATAAAATAAAAGGGAAACTTAAATCAATTAAGTCTATGAATTAATTGTGGAAATCCTTACATGGTGCTACCTTTCCTTCAACAGCACTGTGTTTTAATTTTTCATTTGAAAGGATGGTTAATTCTCACCTAAGGTTTTTCCCCCTGCTCTTCTTTTGCATTTTGGTGATAATTCAGTCTTCATTTTAGAGTTACTTTCAAAACATAATTCCCTACTCATTGTAAAATATAACACAAAATGAAAATCCCCTCAACATTCAAATAAAAGGGACTTGGAAACTGAAGAAGGAAGCTTTCAAAGGGCAGACTTCAGTAGTCTTAATGTTTGTTTAATATATGTGCCTTAGACTTTAATTTTGACTTCTATAATTTACCTCACTTAAGTCACAGTTCTCAAAGGTTTATGAATTCACAGGGAGTTTGCACAATGTATGAAGTTCAACACGGGGATAAATTTGCAGGATTAAAGGCAGCTGTACTCAGACCAGGGACACTGTGGGGATTTGTGCTATCACAGCTCTCTTGCAGAAGCCCATTGTTTGTAGAAGTGCATTGGCTTCATTCTGGGCATACAATGACTTCTGTACCAGCTCAGGCCATGGTTAAAGATTGATTATGACCAGATCTGTAGACTTTTTTGAATCACCTTGCTCTGCATCAGATATAAATACATAAAATCATCTTTCTGTTCAGTTACCCAAGTATAGAGAAATATTTCTGTGCTAGCTTTATGCCTTTTTTACAAAGTTTAAGCTGGCTACAGTATCTTCGTCAGAAGATGCTCTGTGACAAAATTACTCCCTCAGAAGTTTTTAAAACATTTGAACTGACAGAATAAGTTCATAAATGTTAAGTGCTTTGCATCATGTTGTTGGGGCATTTCTGACTCAGTACAGGGAACAAGACCATGTTCAGGGTCATGCCAAAACAAGGTCCACGTTTCTGAAAAGTGACCCTTACCTATCTCCTCAAGAGCCTGGCAGGCTTGCAGACTCAACCTGAACTGTGTTTATATAAGCTGGAGGGCTCTGAAAGAGCAGCACAACCACCTTCACTCCTATTGCCTTGCTTGTTTCTGCCTTCATCACAGTGTGAATGCAACTGAGCTGGGAAAAAACCAAAACAAAATCTGAAAAGAGGTGTTTTTTACAATAGATACCTGTTTGGTCACATGGCTCTTGTAAGAACAATGCAGTGACAGGAGCCAAAGACCAGGAGAAAAAGCACAGGATACATGCCTGTGTGCTTGATGAAGAGATCCTTATACAAGCACTGCCTGTAAATGCCTGCAGAGTCACAGCCACCATCATGTTGGCAAAGCAACTTTTCTTATTCTGCAGCACAACCACAGCATGAGCAGGTTGTCTCTCTGCCTTGCTCATCATTCAGAAGCACAGATCTCAGAAACTCTGAGTGAGCATCCCCAGGTGCCACTGAGTGAGATAAAGCACATCAAGACAAATGTGAGGAGAGACAATACTCCATGAGGAGTTCTGACTCAGACAGGGAAGACAAGAGTTTGCTCATAGCTGCTACAGATACAGCTCAGAGCCCTGCATAAGAAGTGAAATAAGTGGCACAGTTGGGTCATGGGAAGATAACTACAAGCCAGCTTAGCTGTAAGCAGAGATAGTCTGTGACAGCCAGTCACACTCGGTAATTGCATGCTTTGCATGACATATAGCAGGACCAGAAACAGCTTGTTAAAACTCAGAGCATGGGCAGTCTCAAAAAATATCCATGGGATCATCTCCGTTAGCCCAAGCATGCAACAGTGGTTTTATGTCAGGTTCATACATTTTTGCCAGGTTTAAGCCCAACTGCAGAACTGCCAATTCGCAGTCTGATACGAAGTGCCAGATTCTGGACTGTGATGTGAATTGAGTCTGAGTAGATCAGTTAGGGATGTGGAGTAAGAGAAAGACTGTGGCAGCATGAAATCACCCTTCCCTGCGTACAGGAGCAGTCTCTTCATGGAGGCAGTGCACCATGGATGTAAATCCTGTGTGGGCATGTTCAGAGTCAGATTCAAAATGCCCCAGCTAGGTGATGCAAATTGTTGAACTTCACTCTGCGGGTTTAGATTTGTACACAGATTTCTCTGGAAGCACAATGTCCTGACAAACTTCATACCATTGCAGCTATCAGCTTCTCATGTCCTATGGCTCTAGATGGACCACATCCATCATAAAAGATGACATAAACACTGTATTATGTTATTTTCGTAAGAATCTGTTCATTTGTGATCTGGATCATGTTAGAACTGCTGGGTGCTCCAGTACTGCACAGGTATGACACTAATTATTACAGAACTAAGGTTAATTTTTCTCTTTAAGCTACACTACAGTGCCATCTGAGGTAACTCTCCCCCAAATGACTTTTAGGACATGGTTTTGTGATACCTAGATCTCTGTGCAACAAGAATTCCTGCTCTCACATTACTGCCCACTACTCATTTAAAGCAGGTGTTAGTAGTGTGTTAGTAAGAGGTGAAGCAATCCTGCAAAAACATAAAGATGGTGTTTTCTTTTGTGCTGAGATCAGCCCAGCTACCTGACCACAACACAGGGGAGCTGTGCTGGCACAGCTGAGAAAACAGCACAGATGTGGAGTCTGACTGGGTCTGGGGAAAGGTGGGCACTTCTAAAATGCTGACAGTGCTGATAGTACTGTGCCTTCCCGCCTGGTACTGAGCAGCTGTGGAAAGTGCTCTGACTCACTTTGCCACTCTTCCTGCGCTAGCAGGATTTCTATATTTAGGCAGTCCCTGTGTTTCAGGAGTCCTTTCAATCCAGTCCCCAAAATGCTAACAGAGGAAACCAGACAGGGGATGAACAGTGATGGCCTCAAAGCATATGGTTAGTGGAAAGCTGCTCCTTTTTTGCCCGGTGCAACCAGGTGCATGAGTCTTGCCTGCATGCTGGAATGAGGGTAACCCACTGGTCTGGGAGGCAGGGCAGTATCCCGAGGAAGGAGGAGCAGCAGGATGTCACCAGCAGCAATGTGTGTGCAACAGGGCAACAAGAGCTGTAGGAACATGTCCACCCATATGCTATTCATATGCAGCATGTAAGGACCTGGGTGTGCCAGCAATGATCATGCAGAGCAGCTCTCACGTAGAGGTATGAAATAGTGGTGGTGGAAGCAGCAGAGGAGAGGAGCACAAGCTGGAGGAAGGCTGATTGTATGGCATCCTTCAGGAATTGATCTGCTCCCATTATGTGTTGTAATCAATGGCATGAGGAGAACATGCAGTCTTTAATGTCTCCCAACTGCCCTCTGACCTTGGGATCTCATGTACAGCAGGAGAGATGGACTGTGTAAAGCCTCACTCAGCCTCACTGACTACTGTGTCCTATGATAACTCCTCACCCTCATGGACTTTTTCAGCCAAGGAGAGGAATGATCTCCTAGGGTATGATGGGGGACATGTCTAACACTTCACACTATCAAGGAGGTCAAAATCACTCTCATATTCCACACAGAGAATGGAATGGAGACAGGAAATGAGATGCCCCAAGGCTATGGGATGAATCAGCAGTGGAAACAAAATGAAAATTCAGAATTTCCTGTCTCTTTATTCATCTCTCTGAGTACTGTTGATGATTAAGCTCATAAAAAGTTAGTGCCGTTGATGACCTCTGGTCAGTGATTAGGGCCCCAGCACATTAAATGCGGAAAATAATAAAACAAAGACAATGTCAAAGTACTGGGGAAAAAATAGAGAGCATGGAATTTTTTTTGTGGCTAGAACATAAATGTTGGGTTCCCATTGCTTCCTCAGTGCCTCTTCCAGTAAGGAAGGAAGTTTCTCTAGTCCTACCCCTATGGATCCACTGAGAGCTGAAACTGGCTTAAGCCATAGCCACAGCCAAGAGGCAATGCTGTGGTTACACTGCCTTCCCTCCTACAGCTACTGCCCCTGTCCCTTTTGTCAACACAACTGCTCAGGCAGGCACATGGTGAAGCAGCCCAGGGAACTGATCAATAGTAACATTAAAAGTTCTTTTGCTTTCATGGGCTAGCTTTGCTATGAGTCCTGGCTCACTGCACAGCTGTATGAATGCTTGTGCTGACACATGGGATGAGGTACCAGAGAACAGGAATAAATGGCCAGAGAAAGGGAGGCTCAGCACCCCTTTCAGGAATGCTGAAACTGCTCAGGCAGCTACAGCTCCTCTGTTCCCTCCACTGCTATGAGCACAGGGAGCAGGGATGGGGCAACTGTGTCTGAGGGTGATGGAAATCAGCACACAGGCCCCCAGCTTTCTCCTGCTCTGTTCCCAAATGGATGGAGCTGAGTCAGATTTTTTGATGCTTCTACTTAGTTTGTCATTAGAGAACACTCTGTGTGCTCTGTGTGTGGGGTGACTATCCATAGGGCTGAAATTGCCTTTCCTTGCATTTCATCTTTATTACGATTTTTGATGGCTGTCTCACTCTGTCTCCTCAGGGGTGTTGGTTTCATCGTGAGGAAGAGTTGAAACAGATCACTCATCTTTCCAGTGGTTTTAGGTTTGACCTTTTAACCTTTAGACTTTCCAAACTGGGTAAGTACACTTTTCTGGTGAAGAGCATGATGAACATGTGAACAGAGTGGTTTTGGCCACAGCCAGAGAGGCTTCTTCCTCAGGAAAGCAAGCCTTTCATCCGTCTGCTTGTGTGGGAAAGAAAAGGAAGGTGAGGCATCACCATGCTTCACTCTGGGAACTAGCAGGAAGTTCTCTTGTGGCATTTACTGCTTTATGAAAACCATTTTTCCCTAAACTTAGGGCACGTGTACTTTTCAAGGATTCATAATCTTGTTGTCAGCACTTTTGCTTCTTTAGCCGTCTTCTCGTATAATTCTACCAATTACACCAAATAATAAACTCACTGTAATAAAACATAGGCTAAAGGCAGAGAGGGAATACTATGGTGGAGCTACAGTGGTGAAAATGTGCATTTGGGCTTAGATCCTTGGCTCTAAAAAACCTGGGCTGTAGTTTTCAGGGACACAAGAAAGGTGTTATATGCTGGGTTTGGAAAACTTGCAGTTCAGATTCTGGGCTTGAAAGTCTTTCAGTGTCCACAAATACACAGCAACAGTCTCTAAGGTAGTATTAATGTTACAGGAGGGGATTGTGGAGTTATAACAGATGTGTTCCACAGAAATGTCTTATTTATACTCAATAAGAGTGAAAAAAAGGAAGTATCAGGAGAGGACAAGAAACCAGGACAATACCATGACACTGCATAGGGATCCCATCGTGAACATGATGTAGAAATCCACTTCCCTGTCTTAAAAAACAAGGCATTAGAAGCAGAAATGGTTCAATGAAGGGCAAATACAGAGTAGCTTCTATTCATGGCATCACTAAAAATACCAGAATTTGCCAGCTGGCAAAAACTGAGGAGAAACAAAACACAACAGAAGTCTATAAAAAATTAATATAATGGAGAAATTGAATAGAAAATGATTGGTGTCCCTTCTAACAGAAGAACTAGCAGAGTTTTTGGGTTTTTTTTTGCAATCTAGCACATGCTGGTTCAAAGCCAATGAACAAAGGTGGTCTCCATATAACATACTAGTTCACCTTTGGAACTCTGAGTCAGAGGACACTGTAAGAGCCAGAAACGTGTATGAATCCACAAAGTAAATGGGCAATCTAATGGGAAGAAAAAAAAGTCAGACAATGTGAAATACAGTGACACCAAATGCTGCTAAAGAACATTCTGAGCTGTAGAGAGCTGGCAGGATACCCCAGGGAAGTATTACTGGATGCTTAAAGTATCCCTGTGATCTTCTCTCAGCATTTAGCACTGGCTACATCTGCAGACAGGATGCTGGGGCAGATGGGAAATGGATCTGACCTTCCAAGGCTTCTCTTATGCATAAAAAGGCTAAGTTAAATAAGCCATGTAATGCAAACCAGGCCAAAGATAATAAATCTTTTTGGAAATGCACTTTTCAAAACCCACTGCATCTTTAGACCTGATCTTACTCCTGTGTGCATGCACTCAGGTGGACCCAGCACCAAACCCATTTGAAATAGTTTGCCTTTTTCTGACTATAGGTTGCTGTACAGAGAAAAACAGTTTCCCAGCCTAGGCTGGAGTTTCCTTTCTTTGTATCTGCACTTTAAGTGAAAATGAAGTACACCATTAAACTGGTATGGTAATTTATTCTTACACTTTCTGCTCAACAGGTTTGCTTTGTTTCAAAAGTATGTTTCTGTGATACTTATAACTATGTATATGTAATTTTGTGGTTAAACTAGGAGAGAGAGGAAAACCTTGGTTCCCACAGGAAATGTAACTCGACCTCTTGCAAGCAGGTAACATTTTTGCCGTATCAGTGTGATAAAGAACTTCAAGAGAAACAAACTGCCAAAGTTTACACCTGCCTGCAAATGTCTGATGTGTCTAGCTCAAAAGAGGTTAATGAGATTTTTCCATGATCAGATTCTGCTGGAGGATTCTTCTGGGTGGGAACGGAGCCTGACACAGTCGTGTCTGTCAGTAAACGATGTGCTAAAATACCATGGCATTTGGGTCTGGTTCAGCGGGCGAGGATTTGGCTTTCTTTCTGCAGAGGTCTCTGATGGGGCAGGAATGCTTTTCCTGTGGGCCTGGGGTCCCGGGGCGGTGGGAAACGGAGATTCTGCTGGCCATGTCACCGGGGATGGGAAGGGAAAATACCCCTACCCCCGGTCAGCACTGGCCGTGACAGCGCCCAGCACTGCCCGCGCTGTGCCCCAGCGGT
This sequence comes from Myrmophylax atrothorax, assembly GCA_026770055.1. Lineage (NCBI taxonomy): Eukaryota > Metazoa > Chordata > Aves > Passeriformes > Thamnophilidae > Myrmophylax > Myrmophylax atrothorax. The sequence goes on along the minus strand of JAOXXN010000001.1, from coordinate 29,987,917 downwards.
GCGGCGGGGGCTGCGAGACCCGCTGCCTGCCCTGGCCGGGAGCAGAGCAGCGT
>JAOXXN010000001.1:29941443-29977654 GCA_026770055.1 Myrmophylax atrothorax | reverse complement strand
CAACCCAAACCATTGTGTGATCCTATGATTCTGAAGTCTCTAGAGTTTACATTATTTTCGTTCTCATAACCGTATTTACACCTCTCCCTATGAAGGAGTCTTGTGTTTCAAGAGGAACTTTTTACAAAGTGGTGAACTGGGGGGAAAAAAAGAGCCTGAGGTTCCCCAGCCCTGGGTGGCTAAAAGAAAGGGGTGTTTTGGGGGAGCCTTTGCCAAGCTCAGCGGAAGGGGCAGCAGTGAGGATGGCTCATGTGCCCTGGGGCCAAGCAGAGCTCCTCTACTGCTCCTCTGAAATCCCGGGGAATGAAAGTCTGCATCGACGTTGTTTGCCCTTTCGCAGTTGGTTCAAACCCCGAGAACAATGGTGTGGAAGTTGCATTGCTGAGATTACGTAGGAAGCACAGGGTTAAATGCTGCCAAGCACAGCCGGCAGCCTTCCCTCTGAGCCGAGGCAGGAAGGGCTCACCACAGAACTCCGTGGGTCAGTAGTCCTACCACTTTTAAGGAGCCCCGCGCCTCTGCTGAGGTTGGGAGGGGTGGATTTCCCGTCTGTAGGTCGGAGTCAGCTGTCGGGAGGCGGGCGGCGTGTGCGGGCCGGCCCGGGCAGCGCCCGGTGCCCGCGGGAGCACAGCGGGCAGGAGCGCCCACCGCCCGCCCGCCCCAGCGCTGTGCCCCCATCCTGGGGGGCATCAGGGCAGGGTGTGAATGCACGGGAATCCACAGAAATAATGGTGCTAGCATGCAGCTGGGCTTTCTGTGCCCGCTGCTGGCTTGTGGTGCGGATGAGATGGAGGATGGATGGATGTGCCACCCCTCTTGCCTCTTCAGTGAGCTCAGTCCCGCTTCGGTGTAATTGGAACTTGTAGCCAGGCTCGAAGTGATCGGCTGCCTTAAGGGCTTTTTTTGATCTTTTGGAAGTAGTGGAGAAGCATTTTTAACATTGTTGCAGTTATATTTCAGTTTTTCACATCCAACAGTAAGCTTAATTTGAAGTTTGGCTCGAACCAAATGAAAACACTCCTGAAATTTGTTTCGAGATAAGGTTCAAACTTGATGTTTGCTTCCCTTCTGGTGTTGGGTGTGGTTTTTTGTGTTTTCTTGGGTTTTTTGGTGGTTTTTTTTTTGTGTGTGTGTGAAAATTACCTCTTAACCAAAGACAATTGGTAATACTTCTAAAATTTTAAAATCTCTACCATCTGATCATTCGTAGAGGCTTCTTAATTTTATGGTTGAGACTGAACTGTGTTAACTTGCTCACTCACTTTTTTATGTGCATGTCTGTGTTTTTTAAGACATCTAGCACTCCAAAATATCTGTTGTGAGTGTTCTATTCGATCTTGCAGATAGACATCGTAATTCTCTTGTGGCAACAATGTCAGGGGACAGTGGGGGGGAAGGACGTTTTCGTGGATGGTCTGGGATATAACAGGAGTGCACCAGGACGATGAGAATTAGGGTTGATACTCCTAATTGCCCTCAACGCAGGCCGGTGTGACTTTTTAAGAGCCTTGTAATAGTTAATTCATAGTGAAGGCTTCTTTTGTTGATTTATGTTGCTGCTTTCCAAAACTGCATGTAAATGATGCGTATTGTCTAACTGCTGGCTTGTAAGAGGAAATGATGTAAGATGGGATCGTTTAAATGCTGATTTGAAAATAAATTAAAACTTGTATAAATATTTTCCCACGCTAAGGATACCCTCGTTTTGTCCTAATGGAGTTTGTCTTACAAGGTGACTGTGTTGGGCAGTAGGAAGAGAGGACAGTGCTTAGTATTCTCTACTAACTCAGTTAAGGGTTTTTTTATCCTCTTTCTCCCCTTTGTTTCTCTCACTGCTAAAGGGACATCATTGTGGATTCAAATGATTTTGTTAAACATGAATACAATTCCAGTCTTATCACTATAAAGACAAACTGTACTCAGGATCAGTGAGGTCACTGGTTTTCAGGAACTGGTCCAGACCAGCTCTCTTAAGTATGAACTGCCCTTCTTCCCTTCCTCCTCTGATGTTTTTGTGGATTGTGTTGCAAAGTGAGAGTTTGTCATTGGAAAAATCGTGAAGGACCAGGCAGTGGCTGGAATACTGGAATTTTTTGGGGTTCTGCAGCTAGATGTTTACTCTTCTATCCTTCCCCAAACTGGCTGAACTTTTGACCAGTTCTCCATCACCCAAATCCTTCTTAATTAAATATACAAAAGCTAGGCAGGTGGCCAGTGGGGATTACTGATATTTATTTTTATTAAAAAAAAAAAGAAAAAGAGAAAAGAAAGCAATGTGTCAATTGTGGGTAACCACATGTCCCTCTTATTCTTCCTCCCCCAGTCCATCTGTCTGTTTGCAAAATGTGGAGTTTTTTTGTATCTTGTCTTAAATCAAATTGCAAGCTCCTGGGGCAGGGACTCCTCATTTCTGGAGTAAATAGAAGAGGACCCGGCACTCTGGGTACGTGCAGGGCTTCGAGGTGATGGATGGAACAAGATCTAACCTAGAGATTTATGCTGACTCCGAGGAATTTTTTTCAGTTTTCTATAGGAATATATTTCAACTGGTGTGAATAAAATTTCAGTTGAAATCATCTTGTACTCTCCCCTTGCTTTTTGCATGTGTGTGCTCTCTCCTTATTGGTAGTGGTAGGGATCCTTTCCCCAGGCTTGTATAGGTAGATAGTGTTCCCCAGCAAGGTCTCTGCACTTTGCTCCAGGCATGAGAAAGATGAGCTTTATCCGTAAGGCCCAGAGTAGGGGGTTTTAGTAGTTTTGGGATGTTGAAGAAAGAAGAGAGGAAAACCAGGGAGGTACACCTTGCACTCCTTGCTTTATTTTTGCTCTCTCCTAGTAATGTCACCTAGTTTGGTGACATGCTGTCAACTTCCAGGCACCGGAGCCTTGACAGTAGTGTGCAGAAACGCTTTGGTCTCTGTGATGATGGCAGATCTGCACCTCCCACCCTAGGGAACAATGTAGAGGAACATCCCCAAAGGGAATCCAGCATTAAAAGAGGTGCTCACCCTTTGCATTTCCGTGCCTTCAGCGTATACATTCTTTAGTGTGAGTTTTTGCACTAGAATGCTACCTGACTTTTTCTCATGTGGTCTAGCGTGTGTTTGTGTATACACATTATGTTCTAGTCATCGTCTTTTCAAGTGGTACTTTCTGTTTTAAGGGTGATTTCAGCTCAGTAGTTCACATACCTACCTTCCTGAGATTTGTTTTCCTTGGAGGAGAGTGGTATTTTTGTTTTTCCCATTTTCTGTTTCTGACTGTACACTCTGGCTCTACCAGCCTTTGGATGATGCTGATATTTAAGCTCAACAGCACTGACTTGCACAATGTGAGCTTGACTGTAGTAAAAAGTTACAGTAAGATCCTTATCTGTGTCATTATTTTAGGTCCCAGCCAAAAGAAAGTGGTGGAAAGAATGCAGCTTGCTTGAACGAGAGTTGGATTTGGGAGGGGACCTCATAGCTTTGCACAAGAATTCTCTTATCAATTACCTTATGTTTGTAGCATTATAGGTCCCTGATTATTTCTCAGGTCAGCACAGGCTTGAGAAAAGATACTGTTGGCTCTCAAATTGGGCAACTGTGGGAAGGGGACGTAAAAAATGCACAACTGTACATACCTCTTGGGAACCTTGAGGTACCTTTGAATGTAGAGGGCTTGGAAATTTTGGCATTGCATCTTGGTATTATTTCCAAAGTGTACTTTCGGCTTCGGATATGGTGTGAAGCACTTTGACAGAGGCACAAAAATACAACACTTGCAAGCTGTAGGGTGCTGCTGAATGGTCAGTAATATGCTGTTGTGAAGTTCATGATGCTTCCACCTAAGCCTCATTCTTGCTCCTCTGTGGTGTCCTGAGCAAGGCTTGATGTATTTTCTTCAGGGTGGCCACAGGGCTCTGCAGTCGTAACTTGTATCTATTTGAGTGTTAGAAAAAGGACAGAGCAGCCTTGTGAAACAGGGGTGAATACAGGCTCGAGACACTGTAGTCCTGCAGGCAAAGCAGTCCTCTGCTCTCCCAGGCTTTGCCATCCTGCCGCAAAGTGAAATCTGCTGTTCTGAGTGTAATGTATAATTACAATTTGACCTCAGCAGTGGTGGTTTTAATTTGCTGCTGACTGGGAGATCTCTGAAAAGCACCACTAAATAAAGATGAAATCACAGAGCTTGCAGAGTGGAGATGCTGACCCTTGCAGAGGACGTGCACTTCTGAGGCACATAAGGGTTGGATAGGTGTATGGATGCAGTGGCTTCTCTGCACCTTATTTAGAAACTGGTGCAACTAACTGCAGTCTCTGGTCCCCTGTGCAGCTCAACTGTAGCAGGTGTGAAGGGTGTTGACTTCTCCCAGGGGTTCTCTCGTGCCCTCCTCCTGCTTGACCTTGCATCATAGTTGCAAATAAAGGATGAAATCTATGGGAAGATTTGGAGTTAGGGAGAGATAGTGGAACAGTTGAGAGAGCAGCAGTCTACTGAAGGTGAATTTACAGAAGAAATCAGAAGGTGAAGGAGAATCTGGCTTAAATGTTGAGAATCAATTAGTGAACTATTCATATTTGTGGGAAACAAAAAGTACTGTGGAGTCAGGAAAGCACTTAATATAAGTAAGGAACAGCTTAACTGTCAGTAGAAACACATTAGTGTATATAATTTGTATTTAAAAATTCATATATATTGTTATGAAAGTTATATTGTGGAGTCCACTGACCAGCCAGGCTGTGGGTTTATGCACACCAGGGGAAAGTTTATTGACACATGTTTTTGTGCAGATTTCAGCATGGCCCAGGCTGAGGAGACCTCCCTCAGCCCACCTAGCCATGTTGTGACCATGTGCCAGAATAAGGAATGTCTTTTGGGGGAGATTGTTTAACACTAGTGGCAAAATGTTTTTTTTCCCACAGCGCCTCCCCAGATTGGTCTGGCACTGTAGGTGTCATTATTATTATACAAACAGGACACTACAAGTGCCAACAGGTCCTGATCAGCCTGTCTAGCAATAAAACACCTAACGTGGTAAAACTCCTAACATGGATGCAGTTATACTGGTATTGTAGTGCTTATCTGCTATGTCTCCGTCACCTCCCTTTGGAGCTGTCCCATGGCATGTTGATAAGACCTGCTCTCCATGCAGTGATTGCAGTGACTCATGTGTTTGTATCTGCCACTGAGGGAGCTGCATGGACTGTAGCCACGCGTTTCCTGGAGCAAGGTCTAGTCCTGGAGAACATCTGCTATGGGCTGGGGTCAGGGATGTGGCTTGGGGGCCATTGGTGGTTTGCCATGGCTGTTTGTCTGCTTGTCCGCTGCGCCTGTGTGCCTCAAGCACCCCAGCAACTCCCTGGCTCTGGGGCTGCTGGTGAGGTTCACTCGTTCAATGCTCTTCTCACCACCCTAGCTGAGGGAATCTCAAAAGAGCCCTCTGGGCACTTTAGGTTTGCAGCTTTGGGGGCATGGGTGCTGCCCCACTCCATACCTGCTTCTGAAGGTGTTCCTTCTTCTAGTGTTACTCTTCCTATGGAAATGCAGGTCCACATGTCCATCCTTGACACCCCTCTGCTGCCTCTGGCTACTCACTCTCTGATGTGTTATCCCCCCAAATGGGTTCTCTTTTTGTTATGTACATGGAGTTCCCCTTAGCTTCATTGCATACTTTAGGGCTCTGAAAATTGTACTGGTTTTAGTTGTGAATGTCTGTGTTACCATCTTTTTATGTTGACCAGTCCATGGTATGGACTTATTGGCTCTGGTTCCTGCATCTGGCAACTTCACCAGAGGACGGAGGTGAAATGGGAGGGTGTTACTTAGGTAAAAGAATGGCAGCAACTTGAAATAATCCGTTGCATCAAATCTAATTTTATTAACTTCCTGAGGACTACTAAGGCAATAGTTTACTCCTGCTGGGTTACCTCAAAGCTGATGCACTTTGTATGGGATTTTTGCATTTGGCACTGTTAAAAATTACTTGAAGTCTTAAAAATACAACAGACAATTTCAGTTAAGCTCCGGTAGTTACAGTCATTTCTTCGCAGGATTTTGTGAGAGTAGCTGTAGGGGATGACAGTGGGCAAGAGTTCATGATTCTAATTTAAACTGTAAGCTCAAAACAAAATAAACTTGTCTCAAAACTTGCTCTCCAAACTTAGAGCTGTCTAATGGTATTGGGTTGTTTTGTTTTCACATTCAGGAAAGAAAAGCTTAAGGTCAATGGGTCTTAATGTGTTATTGTAAAGTATACTATGCCCTTCTTGGATTTATGTATCTTAGAGTCAGGGACGCCCCAACATGATTTCAGTTCATTACTTCTCTTCATTTCTGTGCTTTCCAAGGGAAATTCCGTGGAATACCTAAAAGAAAGCGTAACTGTACCTTTGTATCTTACAAAGCTCTTGTCAAGAGGGAATACTTGTAGCTGAGTTATAAACCTTTAATGCAGGGCCCATGAAATAAATAAAAATGCTGGTGACCCCTTAGTTGTAGTCCACTACCATGTGCTACTGAAATAATAAAAATAATTCTTGAGGGAACTGGTGCAGCAGAGTTTGCAAATAATAATAAGGTGTTTGCTGACTGGAAGCCCTAATTAAGTTTCTTTTGTGCTTCCCAAAAAACTGATAGTGCTATTTAACTCCAGATATGTTATGATGGCCTAATAGGTGAAAAATGCATTTTGTAGTGAGAGCTGCTGATGCACACAGATACTCAGTAATTTACAGCTTGTTTCTGTACAGTGGGCTTGGATGGTTCTTTGGAAAGGTGCTTAAGTAAGCGGGCTGCTTACTGTCCTTTTGCCTTTAATCTGAGCTGTGTGCTCTGGGACTCAGAGTGGAGAGCAATAGAACAGGGGAATGGCCTCTGGAGACAACTATGCTGGGACGAGATGCATTACTGTTTACCTGCGTCTTTGTTAGTCAAAGTTGTTAGTTAAAATGGGAGCTTCGGATGAATGTCTCAGTTTTGTGCCTTCTAGATGTCTTAGGATGGGACAGGTTAACCCAACCGTGTACCAGGTTTGCAGCAGTTTCTACAGTCCATCTTCTTTGTGGGATATATAGTAGGAGTGAAGATGCCTTTTAAGTGAAAGTATGAAAGTGATTGACATATGAAAATTTCCTTGCCCATCATGGAAGGGAAACACACATTTTCTCAAAAGACTCCTAATTAAGTGACCTGTTTGTGCGTTCCAAAAGGTGAATGTGCTTGGTTGATATTCTCTGCACTCTTATGTAGAGGCTGGGAACTTACATATAAATAGGTTTATTTCTGCAGAACTTCTGAGGGATCTGCTTGAGAACTATCAATGTGAAAAGCAATCAGTGCCTTATGTCTCTTCTCTGTGCCTCAGCAGTAAGCACTGGGATCTTTCAGTTCAGGTAAATCAAACTTCTGTAGAGAATGCCTTTCATCCAGCTTACTGTTTTCTAGGAGAGAATGATAGAAATACTTTGGCTTTTTTTATGATGTTGATGAGGGTTGTAATTAAGTGCCTGACATTTATACTGTTTTTTTCAAAGGTGTGCTTCTCTGGAAGGTATCCTTTCCCATCAAAGTTTGTTTGTTTGTTTATTTATTTGTTTATTTTCCCCAGCTGTGTCACTCTATTGCTTCTCCCAGTCTGTAAGCTAAGCTAGTAGAACTTAGTCTGGTTGTGAATTTTATATTTAAATCTTAACCTGTTGTAAATCCAAGTATCTTTAATTAACACTGGATTGGGGTTTTTGGGGGGCAATAACCTGGATCTTCCTTCAGCAGCTGCAGTTGTGAAGTACTTGCAATTTCATATTCCACAATATTTGTTAGACTGAACTGTCAGTTGCATGGTATTCTGTATAAACACAGAAGGAAGTGGAACTCTCTCGTTCTTCTCCTCTGATATTCAAGTTATCCCCTGTGCTTTACTTCAGGGTAAGGTTGTGAGAGGGAAGTACAGTGAGGAATTATTCCCAGCCACTCAGGAAATAAGTGACAGAGGTACAAACCTCTGAACACAGCGTTATGTGCTTTAATCAAAAGATATCCCTCCTTTTGCTTTAGTGGTAGCTGGGATCAGTATTCACACTTACCCAAGCCAAACAAAGGGCAGACTTAGCATGCTGACCCTCTGGTCTCTTAAGAACTGTCCAGAGGAAGGGTCTAAGTGTCCTTAGGTGACCAGGTGGGTGGATCTCATAGAGTGAGTCTCATGGTACCCTGCTTGTTTTACTTGTCTTTGTGGTGGAATTGCTATGTGCTGTCCTGCAGTTGGTGAGGTTTATGCTTAAATGAGTTTTGCAGAAAGGCCTGAACTGGATTGCTCACACTTAACTGTGTTGCTGTCTGTAACAGAGGTGAGGAAAGTATTAGGATATTTTACCATGACTAAACAGCAGCTTTAATACCTTTAAAGTTGGTATATTGACATTTATGAGCAGATACCACATTACAGTGATAGCTTCAGGGGCCTTCTGCTGCGTATGAGAGCTCTTGGTTGATAGAGAAAGCAAATAAATAACATTTTAAAGCCACCCTAACACAATCAAACATGTTAAATCGAAAATGCAAGTTGATGCTATATCCTTAGATTATCCTGTAAACTGCTGTTACTTCAGCAGATGAAGTTAGTGATGTACTGGCACAGGAGAAGGAGCAAAAGGCGCAGCATTGAGACCTGTGGGGGAGTTTGGGATGTGAAGGACCTCCCTCATTTCACAGCTGGTATTCTGTACACCAGTGGCATACCTTGCACCCAAGGGGTTTGGGGCTTTGGCGGAGCTGGCACGCCTCCACGCTCCCTTAACTTGTCGCCTTTGCCTGTGTTTCTGGTGTGGTCTTGCGGGGGAAGAAAGAATGTCAGCCTATTAATAGTGACAGCGCAGGCTTTCTCCTCTTCATCTGTTAAAGATCACTGGAATGCTTTGAATAACAAATTAATGAAAAATCTCTTTGGTTGTTTTTTTTTTTTTTTTTAATCTGAGCATTGGGAAAGGTGAGCTTTGCTCCTTCTTTTCCCTCATGTAAAACACATTGAAATTCTCTGATCTGATGTGTGCTTGGAGACTATGGAGAACTCTGTATGCAGATCCCCCTGTGCATTTTCAGCAAGAGTTAAGTTCTGGGGCAATGACAAGTGAATATGGAGAAAATATTTCGAGTCATATAAAGAAATACTATTTGCTAAATAACCTGAGTGTTAAAAGGAGGAATAGGAGAAGATTTTCTTAGCCTTTGTGCAATTTTATATGGCAAGGAATGAAAATCTTTAATATTGACCTAATTTTATTTGTATTTAAGATCAAAGAGCTCTTGTGAATGAGTTGCTTGTCTTATATGTCAGTGGCTTTATGTTTTTTTGAATGGCTTGAGGCAGTAAATCAGTTCTGAGTAATGCTACCTTTCCTTAGGTTTCCTCTGAGGTAATGGAAGAGTGCTCTGGTTTCCTCTTCAGGAATAAAGATATAATAGTGAGCAGACTTTCTAGCTAATTGCTGAGTTTGGACGTGCCTCCTCATGGACCAAGTGTTCTGGCAGCACTTGTGCTGGGTTTTAGGAAAGGATGGAAGAAATGGACAACAAAACCACTGTCATTGACACTGCCACTTTGGTTGCAGATTAAGTCTTTGTTGTGATCAAGGCTGGCTTTGGAGTGTCCTCTTTTGCTGCTGCTCTGCACCTCTTAGGTCTTTGATAACGGCATGTAATCAGCGTGTACTGTTGTTGTACAAAGAATATGTTTTGTATACATGTGCTGTGGTTCCACTGGGCTGTATGGGAAGGGGCAAGGTTTTATTTTGTGCTCCCCACCAGAAGAATTTTCTGTTGCAGAAAGGAGAAGGGAAGGTTAGGCAGACAGATGGAACACCTTGGGTGGTATCTGATTACTTTATTCCAGGAGGCAGAGGGATCCTGCTTGCTTACATGGTACAAAGCTGTGCTGAAAGCCACCAGGTCTTGGAGATGACTGGACTCACTGGAGAATCTACTGTTCCAGTAGTACCATAATCTGGATTTTAATCTTTCCCTGTAACTCAGAAAGAAGAAGATGGGAAAAGGATATTTGAACAGCATTTTGAATCTGTAAAGATGGCATCAACTTAGTTTGTAGATCCTTGTGAGTTTGGAAACAAAGCCCAATAGACCTCGGTATAAAAATGTCATATTACTGTTAATATTTGTTCTCCCTGTAGGGATTGCTACACTTAGGAAAACAGAGTCTTCTTAAGGGAAGAATCCTAAATCCTTTTCCTTAAGAATTCTTTTTGCAGGTGCTGTCATCTCAGCTGTTGGCTGACATGAAATGGCACATGGAAGAGGGTGTGGGTGGTACAGCACCTCTGAGGTGGTAGTTATGTCTGCTGAGCTTTGACTGCTTGTGGGTCTGCGGCAGTAGTGGTGGATGCTGCTGACTTGGTCGTGCCTCTTCTCACCTCCTCGGTGCTGAGGCGGAGCTTGTTGTGAGAGTGAGAGGTGCCCAGTAAATGTGGAATCTCATAAAGTCACTAGTGTTGCTGAACTTTACCAAAACCTGGCTTTTTGTCAAGTTTAGCTGAAAAATTGGGATTATGTTTTCCCTCCAGGAACTCTTGGTTTAAAGCTCCATTAATTGTGTGTCAGTTACCATATGTGTTATGATAATAATCATGAGTGGAAAAGACTAGATTTATTTCAGTAAACATTTCACCTAGTAAAAATTTAATAGCTTATCCGCCTTCAAAGGCAGAGGCCATTCCTTTCTCTCCTATGTGGATTGTGCACCCAGAAGCAGTACAGAGTGTTTCCCAGGGAGATGTGTTTTTAACCTGACCTTGAGATGTTGCTCTTCCCAAGAGATGGATGGGGCTGTTCCAAGGATTCTCAGTCCTGAGTTTCTTTGCAAGGCACAGATTGAGTTTGCCTGTGCTCTGCTGAATTCTGTGGGTTTCTTTTAATAGTGACTACGGACAGCTTTGAAAGATGATAAAAACAACATGCTGAAATGACTAGGGACTTGCGTCTGAATCACAGCCATCAGCAAAACCACCTAGTTTTGGGAACCATTCTGCATGACGGCAGAGAGTCTATTGAGTACCTAAGCCAAACTTCTCTTCAACAAATATGTGATTTCATTGTTTGAATGTTTTGAGGGAAATGCTTTAAACATCTCTGCTGTCTTTAGCCAGCAGGAATGCAAAACTTAACAGATTATGCAGACCGCCTGTATGTTTATAATTTAAGAGGTGTAGATGTCATTTGAGAGACATGGAATTAAGAGCATGATAGAGGTAATCCTTCTTCTGCAGGGTTCAGGTGTATATTGGTTTAGTTTAGATTATTTTTGTAAAGCTAGATGTACTGTGACTCTCCAGGAACAGACCCTCATCTGCTGAAGTCAAGAGTAACTAAACTGAGTGCCGGCCTGGCTCTGCAGCTTGTGGTTAGAGCCGTGTGGGCAAAGGCTGGCATGTTTTTGGTTTGAGACAATGTTCACTTGTCAGACTTGAGAGAAAAAAAAGTATTCTTTCTAGATATAACACTTTCTGGAAGTGTCTCAGGTCTTAAACTTCTTTGACTTATTCTTTAATCTTTTTTCATGTAATGAATTTTCTAATTTTGTCATTTTTCTTAGCAGTGGCAAGTTTCTCTTCCTTTCTGTGTTTTTTTTGTCCTCGCTCTCTTCTGTCATACTCATTTGATGTGGATGAATTCCTCTTGGTGGCCTCCCTTCCTCTATGCTCATCATCCTTTGCATTTCTTCTCTCTAGGGTTGTCCAAGGCTTATTTTCTTTTTTTTTTTTGGTATAAAAGTAACTAACAAATAGAAAGGATATGGTTAAATCTGTGTGACCTCTGGTATTGGCTGTAGTTCTGCCAAGATGAATGAGGGTGAGGTATATTTGTTTTTACATGAACGTGTTGCTCCGCATGAATTCTGTACCTTCTTTAGATCTTTATTTTGTGGTCTCTTTTTGCCCTGGCTTTCTGAAGAAATGAGGCTCTGTCCATTTTATTCTGTCCTCAACACTTTCTTAACCTCAGGGCTGACTTCAGCTGTGTTTTGATTTGGGATATGGGTCTGAAATCCTTACAAGTTTTATGAAAAAATAGATGACTATGTAGATGGGAGTGTTACAGCCTGTTTACTCTTCTCCCCACTGCTTCTTTGTAGAGATAGCCTATTAAACTCCCTCTTTATTGTCATTGGGAGGGTGTGTGCCTGAGCTTCAGGCTTACTTTTGCTTGCAGATCTGTCTGTCGTTCCACTGGGATTTTTTTTTTTATCCCCATCTTTGAGACATAACTGGTGCCATCTTCTGAGGTTGGGATGTTCCACACTGGCAGAGAGAGGAGCTCTGCAGGGATGCTCTGCCCTCTCCCAAGGCAGGGCTCCTCTTCCCGTTGGGATTGAAGGTGTGAGGTTTGGATGTGCTAACTAAAGTATATTGAAAGTCTTTGTCTAGACAAGGCGCGCTGCCCCTGACACATGCTAAGTTGGTCTTGTTAAAGCCTCGGGTTCTTAGTGTGTGCTAACCTCGGGTGGTAAATCCGGGGCTAGACAAGCCCCCTAAGGAGGTGGTGGATGAGGTGGGGATTTCTTTGCATTAGTCTTGGCTGTAACTTCAGCTGGTGCCTGAATGCAAACCTGGTAATAAGCAGTCATAAACCCTGGGTGCTTTTTCTCTTGTCAGCTCCTGTCTGAATAGGGGCTTTTTCATGACACATGCTTGTTTGCTCATGTTTCTCTTTTAAGGAAAGCAGTTAAACTGGGCAATAACCACTAGTAATTCAGTGCTCTGTTAAGCATGTAATAAACCAAGCCCCAGATCCCTCGGTCTGGAACCATTAAAGACTGCCGCCCTTTGTTTCTCTTTTGGTGGGCAGGAGGGAAGAAATGGGGCACGGCCAACTTGTTTGGTGTGGGAAGGACAAAAGGGTGGCTGGACAGAGGAGAGGTGTGATGATGTTGTGCTCCTAGGACAGGCATCACCATCCTTCTCAAAAATTGCAGGATCAAATTCTGGCCTTTGCTCTACGTCTGTGATGGCAGAACATCACAAAGTCTGCTGCAAATTTGTTCTAAAAAGGAATTACAGCTCCTTGTGGCTGGTGTTGAACAACATGCAGGTCTCAGCTCATCCTCCTTAGTAAAGTGGGAACCTCTCATTGACTACAAGGCTTGCTGTTGTATTCTGACCATTGTTTAATCCAGGTGCAGCCCACCTGTGGGCTAGCCAGTAGCTGATTCAATTCTGCTCTGCTTGCACTCATTGCCAAAATACAGCCTACTAAATTACCAGTGGACTTCCATGGCTATTTTGTTTTTAGTTTGTTTTTTGTTTAGTTTTTTTGTTTGTTTTTGTTTTGTTTGTTTTTGTTTTCTTTGTTTGTTTTAGAAAGCTCCTTCATGCAAGTGTTGGTACAGAGTGGAAATGAAGCGAAGACTTTAACTGGTGTGTTGATACATGTTTAGGACAAGTGTCTTACAGAGTTCTGGGAAACTCTTATTGTAAAAACAAAATTAAAGTGCCTTCTAATCTCTAAACTGCCCCCTTAAACCTCAAATGCTTTGCTGTTTCAGAATGGCTTCATGCTCTTTCTCTGCATGATTCTGCCAAACACATTCCCAGAGGGGACCTTTCTTATGCAGAACAAATTTTAGGAAAACATTTCACTTTCTTCAGATTTATGAAAATGAACTCCATCATGACTTTTCAAAGTATGAGTTTAAGAAAAACTCTCAAGTTATTTCAGTGCTGGTTCTGATGCAGCTGTTACTTTAAGGCATCTCTTTTTTAAACTGAGGGTGGCTGTTAATTATATTCAGGAGAGGAAAATGCAGTGTTGAGCTGGATAAACTGTTGGTTAGCTGACACTTATTTTGAGGTTGGGTGTGTCAGGTACGAGAGTTCTGTCAGAAACATAAAAGGAGAAGGACTGGTTTAAATTTTGATATAACTGATTTTCAACAACATTTTCTAAAATTTTCTCTTTCTGCAACATATTTTTACCAGCACTGCCATCTGGAAGAGCACCATTGCTCCCTGCCACCCTGCTTCCACTGCTTCTTTGCAATGCTTCTGGCTTTCCAAAATGTGATGTGACTTAGATGCTCAGTGCAGTTCACTGTAGGACTTGGACTATACATGAACTTTGTTTCTCAGTCCTCTCGGTATAAGAAAGTGCCTCAAGACTCTGTAAATGCTGAACTGCAGTAAGACTGTAAGTGCTAGGCAAGTGATAGAGAGGAAGTGGGGGAACTGAGGAAGGAGAGCAGGTTGTCCCTGTGGGTCTCTCTTTAGCTGCTTGGCTGGCAGCTTCCACGTGGACCATCACCGCATCCTGTCTCTGGTTCTGTGGGTTAGCCTGTGTGATCGTCCCCCTGAGACTCTGTCGGCATCATGGCCTTAAGAAATGGTTCATTTAATTTGTCAGGATGATAATAACATTTGATGGGGGAAGCTTTAAATGTGAAGTGACTGCCCTTGGAGCCTGAAGCTTAGCCACAGTCTTCCTGGCTGGTTGTGCTTCTCCTCTCCGAATGCGTCCGTGGATTTGGGAGCCGTCCACCCCTCTGCTTTTCCTGCCTGTCCTGGGAGTGGAGTGGTTGGGAGAGCAGGGACACATGCTAGGCTTACTACACTGGGTTCCTCAGCCTGCCAGGTTTACCGGGTGAAGTAAAATCAGTTATCTATTCAGATTTTTCTCACCTTGTATACGGACTGAGGTGTGCGTGGGGGTGTCTGTGACCTTGTGCCGTATCATGAACAGTGCGGGATGGAGAGACTGATGTACACCTCTCCAGCATTAGGCACACTGATTGCCACTGTATCCTTGTTCAGTCTTTCAGGTGCTGGACAGGAATACAGGGGTCCCTCTGGCAGGGGCAGGCAACAGATTCTAAAGACCAAAACTCTCACTAAGGTATCTGCAGTTTTGAATGTACTCGCATAGCCCTTTTTCTTTGGGAAAACCATGATTGCATCTGTTTTTTTGAGATTTCCCTCCTCCCCCCTCCCCTTCTGATCTGCAGGGAGGTGACAGTTGTAGGAGGATTGAGCCAAGTCTGTTTTTTTAGGTATTAGGAGGTACTTAGAGGAGTTTCTGTTCAGACCACCATCTGGACAAAGATTCATTTACTGAGGAGTTGCGCTGGTTCCAGGGGTAGAATGTTCACGTGGTGCATGTGGTACTAGCAGGCTGAAAAAGGATTAAGGGAAGGTATAGGCTTCTATGTTGTTACTGTAGGACAGTGTGTTTCTTGAAGTTTTTACTGGATGGAAAAAAGCGGGTAGTTGGTGCGGATGGGCAGATCTGTTTTTTAGAGGGTTTGGTGTTGACCTCTGTAATGCATTGGGTAGGCAAAGGACTCTAACCCTTGTTAATTACTCCTTTGTGGCAAATTCGGTAATAATCCAGGTGCTTGAGTACTTGGGAATTGCTTTTTCCTTCCACTGAACTGGACCCATCCCTGTCCCATGCAGGAATTGCTAAAAGCAGCTTAAGTTCTTGGGAAGAGTTTAAATTGCAGTAGATTTCCAACTTGACCCCTTGAAGTGTTTGGCTCTTGCCCTTGGACACAGATCCTGTTAGTCCTGCTCTGTTGAATTTAACTGGCTGTGTTTCATGCTCTCTGTGCTGGAATTGATTGCCAGGGGGACATGGCACACACGTCCTGCTCGAGGGACATCACACCGGTGGGGATTCACCAGAAGGATTAAAGGGCACGTTTTGCAAAGATTCTACTTCATCTCGCTGATAAGCGGCGCTGAGCAGGCGGAGGGAGAGGGGGTTAATGCCCCTTTTACCCAGGGTCTGTTTAAAGAAAGGCAGTAATTTAGCTAAAATATACATCCACAGTTCATTTCTGTTTAAACTGAAATTACTGAGTAAAGAAATGCATCCTGGGAATAGATTAAGCCGTGTGCTAGGAAAGGAGCACATTTCTCTCAAGCTCAGTTGACAGCATTGCGCTTCAGGGTTTTCTGTATTAAATATTTGATAAATCTGTAGTAGACTTCAATTCTGCATGGTTTTAATTACTTTTGATTTTTTAAGCCTGCAGGATTCTGACATTTTTTTTCATCGTGATCCTGTTTCATCGTGGAGTAAAGCACTTGGGTATAATCAGCCATAGCCACATCCTTATGATTGGCAGAGTGATCCCTGTGGAGCTGGTCATAAGGCTACATTTTTGACTCTGGGAGGTCCAGAAAGTTTTGGTCCTGAAATTTGTGGCTTCAGAAATATTTGATTAACTTTATTATTTTAGCAAAAGATTAGTTTTACTGCTATTTTCTATATTTTATTAAAGTGCAAGCATATGTGTTTGCTTCTAATAAACCCTTTCTTTCTGTTGTTTCTCTGCTGGGTTGTTAGCAGCCAGTGCTTCCAGGGATTGTGGGATGGGGAGAGAGGGATGGTGGGGAGGGAGGGATGGTGGGGAAGCATTTGCTCCTCCAATTTTCTTTGAATTATTTTATGTCAGAAAATATTTACATTTCGTTTGGGTTTTTTTTGGCTGTAGGGAGGCTGATTCTCCCTGCAGATTTTAAAGCAGGGTTCTGGATCTTCCTCTCCTGTTGAGTTATATTTGTAGGGTGTTTGCCCATCTGTGTGCTGTAAGGATGTAGGTGCCACTGGCCTCTGTGCCTGTTTGCTTTTTTCCTCCCAGTCCCAGCTAAGCAAAGCCGAGACCTTTCACCCACTCCCTGCATTGCATATCCAGCCTTTGGATAAACTTGTCTTGCTGGGGAGCCATGGACACAGGCAGTTCTGCTGAGCAGATGCACCCACATGATCTCCCTGTGTAATTTGTGTCGGCCAGTGCAATGGTGTTCTCACAACACTGAATGGAGAGGGATGTCAAGGGAAAAAACCAAACCAACCCAGCCATAAGCAGTTGCTTGTAGCTTTTTCAGCCAGCCTGTTCTTGCTGCTGCTTTATCACTCACATGCTGTGGGCCGGCAGACTGTGGACTGCAGAGGATAAGAAAAAAATAAATAAATCCCCTCCAGAGAGAACTTTGTTGTTTGCTTGTTCATGGTGCAGATATCTTTCCTAGCAAGAATAAGCATTTTTTAAGAGAAAAGCACCGACCCCATGTGAGCAATTGTGATATTTTGTTGTGAGTAATCACTACATCCCTGTGCAAAGCAGGGCTGTTAAAAATACATTCACCCAGCCAGAGGTGCAGGCCAGTAGTTGACAGTCTTTCTCCATTTCTCCTCATTATGACCAGCTCTGCAGCTGTTTGTCTTTTGAGAGGATGTTTTCTGTGACTTAATTTTTTTCCCCCCTCCCCTTATGGTATATTCTTGGTCTCTGAGTTTCGTGTTCTCCATCCTTCAGAATACTTAATAATGTGGGAAATTAATCTTTCTTCAGTCTGTTTTCCATAAGGTTGTAGGTATTTAGGAAATGCTGGAGACAGCTAAAACAAAAGGCATTCCAAGACAAAAAGTATAATACAAGCCCCCTGAGTAGCTTGGTTTTCTCCAGCTGCCCACTAGTAACCCTCCTTTTCTTTCAGCCTTGGGGGCTCCGTGAAGCCTCTTCCCTTTGGATTTACCAAGTGCTCTTGCCTGTTAATCACTAGCAATAAAAGCATGCTTAAGATCGGATGAATGTCTAGGGGTAGTTCTCAAGACTTTACCTCTCAGTCTCTGCAGCTTTTTCCAACAGTGTGGATGGAGTGACTCAGATCCCTAAACTGGAGCTGACTGAGTGGCTTGCCTGGGGGCATGTGCTTGGCCATTTCCATCTTACCCCCTGCCTGGGGCAGAGATGGGTATTGGGCAGGTCCTCATTTTTCAGGAAATATCAGGGAAGTTATATTATGTATGGCTAGGTAGAGGATATGTTTACTGTGTGTGCAACACTGGTGAAACTTTTGCCAAAGGGCTGCGGCTCACCCTGCTCCTTTCTCTGATACTAGACAAGTTTTAAGGAGACTGCTACTATGGACAGCCATGGAAAGATGCTTTCAGTGTGGGTATGGTTCATAGGAGCACAGTCACATAGCTGATGAGGGTTGATCTGTGTCAGGGCTTGTGTTAGCCATGGGTGACCCTCTGGCTGACTGCAGGTTTGAAAGCTTAAGCTTGGATGGGAGAGCCTGGTCACGCTGTCTTCCTCCATCACCTGCCGCTGCCTCTGCTCGTCGGCACCTTAGTGTTGCCCAACGCCAGTTTAACTCCTTGTCAATTCATCTCTATTGTACAAGTCATCTGCTGACAAAACAAAGATCTGGGTCACTGCTCTTAAAATAGATTCAGCATTAGGCAAATTGCTCAAGCAAGCTCTGCTTTCCTCTGAGAAGGCAATGTTAACCCAGCCTCATAGGGATACCCCTAACAAGCACAGCATCCTACAGCAGAGGCCCTGTCAATTTTGGCTAATATGCTTTTAACATGCAATGCCCAGCTGTTTGCACAATATTTGACTGGTGCCTGAGGGAGTAAGGTTTTATTTCTTTATATTAATGCAGATGTAAGCATCAATATGAGTGAATATTTTTTTTGAGGTGGTCTTTGCAAGCCTTTTCTTTCTTTGGGCTTTGGTTCCTGAAAGTGTGGATTGGCTTGTTAACTTTATGCATAACAGCCGTAATAAATGATATCTGTACAAGCTTACGGACAGAGTTTAATGGTGCTGCTTTCATCTTGATAATAATCATCCAGAGACTGCTCTGAACACACTGTGCCAAGCTCACGTGTGGGTGTGCAACTGGTCAAGGTTGAATTGCTCATTAAATTCACTTTTAAGGTCACAGCTGGGCTTCTGCAGACTTTGATCCTGAATTTATAGGACGACTTGCTGCACCACGTGCCCTTCTGCCAGACTGCTGCAGATTTCCTGGGCCTAGGCTGCAAAACCTACTACCTGGTGGTTTCTTCTGCTTGTCCACAGGATTTCTTCTACTCTGAAGAGGACTAATGGCACTGGGAGTGGGACTGGAAAACACTGATTGAGAAAGGGGAAGTGGGAAGTAGGATGTTGGTTGTTCTTGCTCGTCAGAGTCCACCTCTCTGTGTCTGTTGACGTTACTGTGGGCATGGAAAGCACGGTAGCCATTGATTTGATGAACTGGGAAGTCTAGGTGGAATTTCCATTTATGAGGCAGATATGGTTTGGTGTCCCATGAATGTGCTCCCTGTTAGACCCCTTGCCAGTCTGACTTAGCAGTAGCAGAAAGTGCCTCTAATGATAGGGGAGCTGGCAGTTTGCTTCTATTGTAGACTCATGGAATCCTTTAGATTGGAAAAAGCCCTTTAATGTCATGGAGTCCAACTGTTAATCTGGCACTGCCAAGTTATGCCTTAGAAAACATGGTATGTTTTTGAGGGAGAAGTGAGAGGGCAGCGTGAGCCCTCATAATTCTTACCCCATCCTCTTCCTAATGTTATATTAATAATACCTGCTTCTGTTTTGGGTGATACCCCAAGTAGACAGCAGACAAGGTTGTGGGCAGTGCCTTGCTATCATCTGAAACCAGCACAAACTGTGCACCCCAGCAAGGCTTCAGGGGAGCAGATACCTTCGAGATTGACCTAACAAAACCAGGCTGCTGACCAGAGGGTTGTGTGTGGAGGCAAGTAAAATACTGGTGAGAGTTGTGTGCAGCAGCATTGTAAGTGGAGTTTCAGACTTATGTTTGGGCAACAGAAGATTGCTCTTTGTGCAAGCACTCTGCAGCCCTGAAAGACAGTGGCGTGAGCGCTCACCAAACATAGGGAATGCTGGCAGTTCTTCTGTAGTGTGTTAGCAAGAGCACTTGGTTAGCATGGAGTTCAGATGAAAACTCTTCCTCAGAGATGTGGTCCTTTATCTCCTTCCCCGTGAAAGCTACTCCAGCTATTGCACTGTAGAAAAGTCTTGGTACAATTGATCCTGTTCTCCTGTTGAAACTTTAATACTTGCATGACTAAAGGTTTGATTGGTTTGGGAAGGAGATGATAGGCTGTGTACGGCTTTGTGTGATACATCATCACGTGCAGTGTTTTTTAAGAATTCCTGAGTCTGCACATCTAAGAATATTGAAATACTGTTCAGGTGAAAGAGATGATGAAGGGTTGGTTGTTAATGATAGTTCCTCCACTTGGAAGAGGAGAGGTGGGAATGCTAGTACCTACTTCAGCCTCCTCTCGACAGTGTACTGTGAGGAAAAACAGAATGCCTGAGTAGTACCTCTGAGGGGTGAGGGGGGAGGGCAGGCTGAATTGAGGAGTGGCTGTTGGCAGGTACCAGTTTTACCCCCAGTGAGGGACTGAGAAACAGAGGGAGTCCAATACTTCTGTAGATACTGTGCTTGTGCTGGATGGGAGCAGAAAGCTCCCTCCCTGATCAGGCCTGTATGTCCCCAGCAGTTTCTTTCCAAGTCCAAACTGTCTCTTGCCTGTCAGCTAAGAACAAACCATTTCTTCTCACAGACTAGGGGAAAAATCAAGGATCACTGTGGTAACTATTAATAATGTTTCTCTAATTTCCCATGATGAAATGTTGCTTTGTTTCTTTTTTCTTTGATGATGAGAAAGCAGAAATGCCAGGCAGTGATTTTAAATGTCTCCAAAGGACATCACTACTTTGGAAATTAACTCCTTTGTTTTGTCATGCTGGCATTGAGGTTAATCCTTACCTGGAGCCTAGCATTTGCCTTTTCATTTTGGATTCTTCCCATTCCCAAATCACAAGTCTAATCAATTTAAGCAGAAATTAAAGATGGCAAACTGGGAAAAGACTTTGCACTGTTTTCCTAGAGTGGCTGGTGCTTGTTGTGTGGTAGACCTTGTCAGTGATGCATTGGGAGCAGAAAACTCTTACTGGTTTGTCCCAAATAATTATCAGGAAGATGGACTGAATGTGGGTCAAAAATTGTTTCAGATGATTGTCACTTCTTATTTCAGCTGTTCTGAAATTTTGCTGTACTGAGCCCAGCACTAAAGTTGAATGTCCTTCAGCTGCTGCACCTTCGTTTGTGAGCTGAGCTCTGGGCTTGATTTTTTGCTTGAATGTTTTAGTCAGAAAGGGTGAGGATGGGGCAGAGAATGGTTTGATGAATGTATTTGTGAGATCAGGCCTAAAGTCGTTCACATGACAATACTGAAGTACTAAAATGCAGAGAGTAGGATTTTTCAGCAGGGCAATGCTGAGGTGCTGTATGCTTGAGTTACTTACTGTGTCTTTAAAAAACAGTTACCTCTCTCTGTCTCTCTTATGTCAGCATTTCTTTTACAAAATTAGATTAAATTTGGCCCAGAACGTCTTTTTTTTTTCTCTTTTCCCCCAAGGGAATGGAATATTCACATGGGCCAGAAAACCAGCAAAAAGTAAATAGAAGTTTGCTGAAGTGGTCTTGCTGCTTGTGCTGTGCCTTTAGGTATTACTCTCTCTGTTGGGAATGTTGAGCTAAATCTTGGTTTTAATGGTGTAATCATGTGAAAGTGCTAATTTTGACTCAAGAGGTAGGACAGCAAAAGGAAGAAGAATAGAATGGTGGACATAATGCAGAGAGATTGAATTATTATGTTAAAGCCACATATGAAATATTCCTATTCAAGTGTTTTCATGCAGCTTCTAAGTTCTCTGTGCTGTGTTGTTTCTTAGTCTCCTCTGTGTCATTACTATAAATTTTTTAGTGTATGAGAGAAATGTGTGTGTACTGCACATCAGAATAATATAAATCATGCATGTTAACATACTAAATGGATAACTCTAACTGCTCTGTTAGGTTGATGGTGTCTTTATAATCAGGACTTCTAAATCAGTGTCCTCTGCTCAGTGTGTGGAGCTGTGACAGCTGTCCCTTGGACATTCATGTGCATATATTCATTTTTAGTTCCTGTATCAATCACTGGCTTTATGCAAAGCTTGATCAGGTTGATAAAAGGCAAAAAAGGATCATGTCTAATACAGCTCACAGTGAAAAGTGGCACAGTAAGTTCCTCCTGCATGAACAGCACTCCCCTGATGTATCAAGGAGACCTGATTATACAACAGGACTAATCAGCTCTGGATGCTGCCATGAATTATGGCTTGGCTTAAGTGCTGTGATACGTGTTTCTGCCTTAAATTGATGTCAGAATCAAACCAAAACAACAGAGCTGAAAGTCCAAATGTTGACAAGGCTTATCTTCTTTAAGTGTCTATCAGGGTTAAAGAAGAGGTTTCTTAATATAATTATAACCTGTCTCTTCTATCCAGGCTAGCAAGAATAAACCAGGTTATATTGAAACTTTACTGCATGCTGTTACACAACCATGCTTATTTAAATGTGGCTATTTTTGTAATATGCATTGTGCCTTAATGGGAGTAGTGGATGGAGTGTTGACCCGCTGAAGCATAGCAGAATACAGAGGTACAGTGTTTATGCATGTTTGCACTTAGGGCAGAAAAAAGGTGGAAAACAATGAATGTGGGGAAAAAAAATCATATCTGATATAACTATATGCCTTCTCATCATATGGAGAACCAATGAGTTATTTCTCCCCTCCCTTTCTTTATTTGACTGTTTTCCATTTTTATTTTGTTATTTACAATGGTGTAATTTTGGCACACAGCCTCCTCACTTTTTAATTCTGGACACCTGCAATTAATGTCTAAGGCTTACCTGTTTACTCAGACTTAGTTGCATCTATGGTTGAGAGAGGAATAGGTGCTTCCAGGTGACTCATCTGACCTGTCTTATTCCCTAATCAAAAGGTGACTAGCTGAAACTAGCAGTTAGGTGCCCTGAATTAGGACAGATGTGTTCCTTCTCTCCACCCTCATAATTGTACCAGCTCAAATTGCTTTGTGAACAGGATGAGGAGGGTGACTTTGGTCCATCCCCAGTAATGCTCAAACCAGGTCCACAGCTGTTAGGTGAGTTTGGAGGATAACTGTGCTTGGGAGGTGGTGATTCAGACCAAGTGGCTTTCAGGAACAGTACAATACTGGCTATGGAGAACTCAGCTGTCTCTTAGATATGCAAATAGGCTCCCTCTGATTTGGCTGGGAGAGCTGGGTGTCTGTGTCTCCTCATGATGAGATTGTTTGTTTATCTATATGGGATTTTCAACATCATAAATTCTGAGTATAATTACAATAATAGATGACATGGTTATTTCACGAACAGTGTGCCCTCTGCTGCCATCAGCCACTGCGTTCAAGAGCCTGTGTGCCCATTTACAGCTCCTGCCCTCTTGCCATCTCTGTATTCCTGTTGTTCCAGATTTCTCCTCATTGAAAGTTGTAGAACTATTCAAACATTAAAAAAAAAATTAAAGGAATGCTAAGAGCATTTTTGGGGTTGCCCTGTCCAGAAACAGGATTTAGACTCAATGATTCTTGTGGGTCCCTTCTAACTCACGATGTTCTATCATTCTGTGATTCTAACACGGTCTAGTAAGGAGGAAATGATCGATGTCTTGGTAAGAAGCAGCACTCTGTCGCCTTATTTTTGTGCAGGCTGGGAGTAGTGACACAGTCCCTGTGACGTGTGAGGTGTGTCTGTGGAGGAAAGCTGGCACCTACCTTACAAATAATTACGGTCTAAGCAAGCTTGGAAAAGGGGTGGAGTGCAGTGAATAATTTGGTTTGTGAGGGTTTTGTTGTGTGATAAGGTCGACTTCACTTGGGTTTCCATTTAATTTTTCTTCTAGGGTTTTGCCCTTGGAGGATTCAAGTCACAAAATGAAGGGACACTGCCACTTGTGGGCTTTTTTCAGAGGGGAGGCTCAAAATCTGAACCCCCAAACTTAAACCTGAGTCTTTCTCAGGTGATTCTCTCAGCAGATGCATTGGCTGGGAGAGCTTGACCCTTACCCAGCACCATCCCCCTTGGCTGGGCTGGTACAGCCCTGGCAGCAGCCTGAATTTCAGTCTCGGGGCAGCTGTGCAAAGTGGCTCTGGGTGCGGGAACAGTGGGGAGGGAGGAGGAGGAGGTGGAGGGATGCTGGGATTGGCCCTGCTGTCGAAACATGCTCTTGGGAAACTGTGGTTGGAGACTGGCCTTTCGTGAAAGTTGGATTTAGGGCTGGATCTGAAGTATTCTGATCAGATCTGAATCCTCACTGTGCAAACGCTGCTGGTTCAAATCTGTTTGCATTTATTTATTTATTTATTTTCTTTAAACGGGTTAAAACTTTCCACTGATGGGGCTTTGTGCAAGTTTGGGTGTCTCTCTCTTCCTTGAGCCAGTGGAAAGCTGGCAGGGTGTCCGAGCTTTCTTTCTTTTTCTTGGCTACTGCAAGAGTAGTGTGGCTGGCTGGCTGCTGGATTCTTGCCAGCATTTTGGGGTGGGGAGATGATGGGCTTTGCTTGCCCCACGGGTGCCTGCTGGCTGGTTGGTGCTGGCAGGCTCATGAGGACGGTATGGTCCCCGGCTGGCACCAGTGTGCTGGCAAAGCTGTGGCAACGTGTACTGCTCACACAGCTTGATTTGGCCAGGCACAGCCACCGTTGTTGGTACAGAAAAATCAAAGGTGAGCAATTCAGATCTATACGGACCCTGTGAGACTGAAGGCAGATGTCAGCTGAGAAGCAGCAAGGCCACAGCTGCTGTTGTCTGGTAAAGGAGAAATCACTCCTAGGAGTTCTTAGCAACTCCCCAGAAGTTTCTCATGAGAACTCCTCAGGTTTCCCACAGGACTCCGGAGATGTTCCTGAAAACAGTCAGGATGATTTCACCAAAACACTGGACTTGTAAGATATGGATTATAACCAATTAGGATTTGTAGTTTGATGGTGTGCGATTCAATTCAGCTAATTGAACACAGCCGTAACCCTGTATAAACCGTGCGCAGTGTGTAATAAATGGCATTCGCTTGATCACATTGGTCTGGTGCGTGGTGTCCTTATTCCTCCGCGTATTTATTATTTACTTTACACCATGGTGTGCACCCAGCTGAAAGAGGGTTCCACCTGCCTCCACCAGCGTGTTGGGGGGCAGCGTGCTGGGCTGGATGATGCCCTGGCAAGGTGCCACTTGTGCAGGTGAGGTCCCCGTTGCCTTTCTGGGGTGCCGTGTCAGCTGGAAACTGTTAGCTCAGGAGCTCTTGCAAATATATAAAACATGGATTAAAAATGTTGGGCTGGAGCGTTGAAGGGAGGTCTCTCAAGTCTCACCTGTGCTATGAAGATAACCATCTAGGCCTCTTTCCCCAGGGTACAGCGCAGCGTGAGCAAGTGATTCTTAGTATTGCTGATGAGGAACACCCCACAGCCAGCTTGTCTCCCTTGGAGGGGCTCATGGGGCTGCGCTCATGAAAGTTTGCAGCTTTGTCTTGAACAGTTTCCCTTCTGTGCTACTGCTTCTGAGGGAACATCATGTAGGCCCTGTTTGAGTGAGGCAAAGTCCTATTAAACTGATAGCTTCTCCTGCCCCAAAGAGAGGTAGGGAAACCTATGCCCCTTCTTTTCTCCTCCCAGTCACTGTGTCTGTGGGACAGTGAATGTACTGGCTAGTACAATACCAAATTATTTTTTTCATTTATTGTTGTTTCTTGATGGGAGATTAAATGGAAATGGAAACACCAGATCAGAAAACTAGTAGAGCATTTAGTTTTACCTGGAAGCCGCATTAGGAGTGTGAAGCTTTCCTGGTAAGTTTTTCCCTGAAATGGTATTTTGGCTGTGCAGCCCCTGTATTTGTTTGAACCAGGGATGTTCCCTTCTTATGTTTACTGTTTTTCCCTTTTGCAAGCCAAGCATCCCTCAGGTGTGCAGCTGAGCCAACCTGTGGTGGGTGGGACCGAAGGCAAGAGAAGGACAAGCATGTGCAGGAAGAGACATATTCTGGATTCCTGCTGTGGAGATGAGTAATCAGTGGTGGTTAAAGCAAAACAGCAGAGTTACAGATAGAGTTTTATCTTTTCCTCACAATCCTTTTCCCTGCTGGAGAGCTGTGTACCCTTTCGTGATTAAGGTCTAAACAGCTGAGCCCCAGTGTTGCAGAAAAAAGTTGTGGGCTGTGTTTTTTGTTGGCATTGGAAAAAACTTGCAAATTATCTTACTATTTTTCTCTTTTTACTGAGATCTTTGAAAATACCATCTATAGCCACATGCCAAATACTGGATAATTTGTGGAAGGGATTGTTGCACAGGAAATGAGGTGGTTGTGTACTGCCTGGGTATGAGGATATGAAAATAATGCTACTTTGTTTTTATAGGGCTAACTTTGACTATATAGTATATTGGGGAGCACAACTAGGAACTGAAGCCTACTGACACAGTTGCCCAGCCTGGTAGTTGTAAAGGTTTTGTGTATGAGGCCATGAACAATGGCCTGGAATGTGATGCTATTGATTTTTTTTCCCCTGCAGTGTTTCATAAATACTGTGCAGTTTAACTCAGCTTTTAACCTTGCATGCAGTTTGAAGTGTGAGGGTTCTCACCCAGCATCAGATGGCTCAGTCAGTGGAAAAAAAGCCAACCACCCTACAGCTCAAATCCCATCAGTACGTGAAAACGTGCCCATTCTGCTGTCCAACTCGCAGCAAAAGCGCCTGGGTGGTGGCAGCCCTCCGGGGTGGTCCGTGGGAGGTCTCGCACAGCTCACTGAGAGAGAAGTGTGAGCGCTGCAGGCTCCAACACTGCCTGGAGCGTCAGCCTGCAGTCTTAGACACCTTTGTTTGTCGCCTGATCGCTCTAGCATCTGTTTGGACCTAACAGGGCTTTGTAGTACAGTGTAACTCTGCTTGCTGAGTTTCAGACTGCATGTGGTACTCAGTACTTGCCATGAGGAGACGACCATAGACTGCTCTGAAAAAAAATCTTACAGCTAACTGAGACTTGTTTTAACCAGTTACCATTTCACTGAATGTTGCATTGCATATTCATTATAAAAAAAAAACCATAAAAAAATCCAGTGGGGAGCTTTATACCTTCTCCATGTTTTTATAATGTTCCCATTTTTCTGGATGTGCAGGTGTCTCATTTACATTCCTAGAAACACAGCATTCATGTTTCCTTTAAAGTCAAGGTTTCTGATCTGTTGTACTTAGCTTAAGGCATCCTTGGCATCGCTCAGGAACACCTTTGAGAGGGGATTGTTTCACAGCGCAGTAACTGCAGGTGGTGACGTCATGGAGATACAAGCAGAAGAAAAATGGTCAGGGGTGTCACCATGTGAGTTGGGTTTCTCCGGTGCTGTGTCACCCATGAATGTGTCTTGTGTGTTGAGTTTCTGCCACAGCATGTCTTGATCTGCGCCTCTGTTCTGCTGTGCCTCTCATACAGTCAACCCTTTGTGCAGGTTATTGTGCAGATTCTTCTCCCAGTTGTGCAGATCTGGATTTAGTTAGTGCTACACTCCCCTCTCTGACTTATTTATTGCTGTTTCACAAGGTAGATCAGCAAATACTGTTAAAAGACACGCTTGATAGCAATATTAGGAGAAAATCCAGTGCTGGTCTTGTCTGTAGGTGGAATGACTACTCCTTGTAAATAAGATGATTAACACACATGCACACACCAGAAAAAAAAACCCAACCGAAAAAAAGGCCTTGAAATGTTCATTTTTTCCTTTAGACATCACTCTTGACTTGCTTGGGGCGATGACCCTGTGTTGTGGCGAGTCTCAGATGGGTGACTCAGAAGGAGTGCTGATGACAAAACATCTGCTGGGAATTTCTGGTTATGAGAGGAGCATCCTGCTTCTGCTTCTCTGCACCTTGCCTGCTTAGCCATCAGGCAGCTGGAGACGTTGCCTGTATCTGCACTAATAAATGCTCTGAGGTTACCCCAGAAATTAATTTCATGCCAGGCAGTTAAATGCCACCCTGGTGCCCGATCCCGTCAGGTCTCAGAAGCTCAGCAGGGTCAGGCCCGGTTAGTACTTGGATGGGAGACCTCCTGGGAATACCGGGGGCTGCAGGTTCTAGTCTTGAGGACTTCACTGTCACTGTCCAAGCTCGCTCGGCCATGGCAGATGAACCTCAGGACTTAAACGGTGGGGCCAGTTCTGCGCACGCTGTGCCTCACCTAAAACATCCCCTGTGCAGGCTGGAAGGGCACAGCCATGTGGGGAGAGCCCTGCCCAAATCTTGGTTAGCGAAGTTTGGCCATACATACATACGTTTTCAAACAGGGCAACCTCTTTGTAGACCAACTATTGCTGAATAGCATTCCATAAACGTTGGATTAAATGATCTAATGGTATCTTCTGGCTTTCAACTTTGAAGAAGACAGGCCCATGATGACTAAAGTATTACCTCCATTTAACAGTTTTTTTCAAACTGGTGGTGTTGATGGAAGGATCTTCTTGTGTATGTTTAAATCAGCAGGATCAAATTGAAAGAAAACTGAAGAGGGAGCTGTTTTGCTGAAGCAATTCGTTTTGCAAACAGGTTTTTTTCAGTCACTGAAGTTTGTTATGACTCTGCATATGTTTAGTCACTTCTTGTATGTAAAGAGAAAAATAGTGATTTTATTGTTACTTCTTATCCTTTTCATGTGTCTGTGTTTGAGAGTCTGATGACCTGGCTCTTGAACTGAATTCTAAAACAGATTGAAAGGGCTAAACTTCATTAGTTGCTGAAATTCTGTTTAGAAGTCCAGGCTACGTGGATGTACACGGGTAGTTTCATGTTCTTGCACAAAAACTTTTATTCCTAACAGGAAACTCTTCCAGTGCATCTCGTACATTGTTTGTCACTCCCTTTTCTTGGAAGAAGAACTTAAAAAATATTGCCTGCATAAGAATTTCCATTTGGAGAGTTCTAATGTCACAAAGATGTGAGGAGAGTGAGGCATTCCTGGTGTTAAGTGTCTCTAGCTTTTCTTACTGTGATTGCAAATTTTACCTAGAAGATCTAAAATATTAACCCCTGTAGATCAAGCTTCCAGGAAAATAGGCTGTGTGTATAATTGCTGTTTCATGGGAAGAGAAAGTGAAGTTTTCTTTTGTGAAATTAGATTATAGGATGAGCCTACTGAATGGAGGGAGATAGGATGCGACATGAGGGGGAATAATTCCAGTGACCCAACTTAAGGTACTTATGTAAATGCCCAAAATGAAATGAAGGAAATCCTTTGATGGATTGGTACTAGGCTTGACAAATTCAAAATTGCATAAGGTAGTTTTGATCCAGGATTTTAAAAAGTCTGTACTACTTTGCTTGTAGGAAGCAGAAGGCAGCTAATTTCTTTTCAATTTAATCTTTTCTCTGAAAGATTCAAACACCCCCCCCCCCCCTTCCTAAACAACCAAACCCTTACTCCAAAATCACAATAATGTAATATCCATACAAAAGAGGTGAAAGCTGACTTAGAAAGCAATTCTTAAAAGTACTTGAATATGTATTTAAGCTAAAACACTTGAAGGAATGTGCTCCTTTACATAAGCAGGTCTTGCTGTGGAAGCTGCTTGTGGTTTAATGTTTCATGACAGTAATGGCAGCTTATGGGTGCTGCCAAGAGACCACTGCTTTTTCTTCTTGTGCTCAGGCTCTTCCAGGGAAATATCTTTAAGGTGAGAAAATGCATATTTAACAAAACTGTCATCACGGCCTATGCAGTGAGAGAGCTGTGTGTGAACTCCTTACTCCGTTCCACCAAGCATAATTCCTGATGATTTTGTGAAGCAAAGTTTAATTTAAAAAAACAAACAAACAAAAAAGGATAAAATAAAACTAAATACTAGAATCAGATGTGATTTACAAAGAGAGGTTTTAAAAATGGCTCATGTAAGTAATAAAGATTGTTTGATTGTAATACTGCAGTATTCTACAAAAAATGCTTTGCTTTCTGCTAGAAAATCAGTGGGAATGCTCATCTGATGTTGCTAGAAAATGGATTGTTCCATAATAAAACCTTGATACTTTGATTTTTTTATTTTATCCCTTAATAATACTCCTTTGAAAGAACCAACTGCAGCTTTGCCTCCACATCCTTTGCCTGATGGGAATATATCAAAGAGCAGCACATACTTGGACTAGTGCAGGGCTGCACATGTGCTTTTCACCAGTCAGGTGCTTCTAAACAGAGTTGATATGGTTATTTCCTTGTTTTTGTGTTACATTGTAATTGTATTGCATTGGTTACATATTTTCTCTTTGAAAAGGATGTTACTTTGTCATATGTTTAAACTGGTGAAGATGGGGGAGGATCTAAAAATGCTGGGTTTGGTGACTGTTTCTAGCTTACCTTTTACAACAGAAATTAGCAAAGGTGTCACTTTGGGGTTTTGCCCATTCCCAATTCTCTATAGCAAAAAAACCCCCAAACAATCAAATTAAAAGACAACTTCAATTACACAGCAAGTATGAGCAGTAATATCTTTATTAAAAACTGAATTTATTGTATGCATTGACCATAAAGCTTTTCTGAATATTGATGAAGAAGGTTGTTTGCATTTTTTGGAATAAAGACTCTAAGAACTGTTTCATGAGCATTTGTCTTCAATTTATTTTTCTGAATACTCTCTTCTGAAGTTCTCATCAATACATCAGTTAGTAACCGGATTTAATTGCTCAGTAATCCTTGACATCATTTAGTCCAATGATTGATTCCTTCTACTAGCATTATTTTAATAATATATCTGTTTGATCCCCAAAGAAGACAGCTTCCTAAAGTCGCTGTGGAAGCTTCTTTTCTTACTGTAATGGTTCAATAAAATGTTCAGCTGTGGCTGAACTGGAAAGGAAACACACGTTGTTGCTGTAGCTTTTTGGTAAAAAAAAATCAATATAATAAATCTTGGCTGTTGTTGAAAACTCTGTGCTCAGCAGGAATCCGTATTTCCTCCAGTTGTTTGCAAATTTTCTCCTTATTGCATTTTGAAAACCCTTTTACAACCAACCTTACCCTTCCTTCCACAAGTTAGACAAGGATTCTTGGGAAAGATGGGCAGCGAAAAACTCAGGCTCATCTACGCCTGAGTCAGTACATTAATCTTCTGAGTTGTAATTTGTTTCAAATTGTCTTTGTTAGAAGGCACGTTGTTTTGCCTTGCTTAACTGGAATATGGGGCTTTCCAATAGCTCTAGGCTTCCTCTGACACAGTGTGTTCCTTTATTCCCAATGCTGTGTTGTTTTGGTTCTTTCTGTCCTCTCTCTCAGGCTGTTAATCTGCAACATAGCAGGAGTAGGTGAAAACGATTGGTGTGAGAAGAAAGTTTTGAGTGTTAAACAACTTTACATAAATTAAAAACTGTATGTTTTAGCTTTGAGAAAAAATGGGTTTATTCTAAGTTATTTATGTTAATCCAAGTGTATAACTGATACTGTAGCAGCCAGGGATTTTTCTCACAGTGTATTTGTAGATACCAGAGTAGAAGTTACAAATTTTTATCTTCTATTTAAGCTGTGAAAAATGTATTAATAATTTTGAGTAAAGCAATGTAATGCTTTGTGCATTTCTGTGGAGAGCTTTTAAAGCAAACTATATATTTAGAGCTACCCTCATGGAAAGCCAATGCTCTTACATAAAGTCCTATTGAAGTACATACAAGAAATCATATTTATATTTATAAAATTGTATTTAGTGTGAAGAGTAGAAGCACTCAGAAGTGTCCACATATGTTCCCCTGTGACAGTTGGAGTTTTTAACTTAACAACCACAGCTAACTTTTTCAGAGCTGTTACTGCCCCAACCATTGTTCAGGGTGGACCTGCTGAGGGTAGAAGTCAGAACTATGAAGGTCAGGGCCTTGGTTATCATCGGGGCTTTGATTTCAGTGCCATCATGGAGAATAAGGTTTAACACCCTGCTAAATATGAATTAAGACATACAGGAGTAAGTGTGTCTTAATTTGGTGCCTCCACTAGGATAGGAATTCCTACAGTATTAATTCTGCCCATGAGCTTGGAAAGCAGCATCCCTGCATGTCATCTTGGTTTTGTGCCTCTGGGAAAGACAGCAAGTTGACCCAACTGCCAGTTAATTCGTAATATTTTAGTAAAGGGCTGGAGCAATTTTACTGTCCCTGTTTGATGAAGTTTATGTAACTATAATTTCTCTGAACAGTTTCCACGTTTTTGTTAGTACTTGCGTTAGCATAAATGAATGGCTTTAATAGACTCCAAATGATGCTGTGTAGTATCAGGTCTTTGATTCTTGCATCATTTCCTATTACTGCCCTTCCTCTTGTCAAGAGCTTGTGTAGCTCTGTGCTTAATGGTCATGGTGGCAACAAAAATATCCTATACTGAGATGTTCAGCTTTGAAATAAGATACTGGTCTCTTCCTTGCTCAGATGAATCTGGAACAGAAGAATATTTCATTGTCAATACGATTATTTTAATGCTGGTGCTTCTGTGTTCAGCTTTGGTGTTTGGTTTTTTTTGAGTTCAGCGTGCTTTGCAGTCGTATCAGAGCTGAACTCATTTTCTTGAGGCTGTAGCGTTTG
This sequence comes from Myrmophylax atrothorax, assembly GCA_026770055.1. Lineage (NCBI taxonomy): Eukaryota > Metazoa > Chordata > Aves > Passeriformes > Thamnophilidae > Myrmophylax > Myrmophylax atrothorax. The sequence goes on along the minus strand of JAOXXN010000001.1, from coordinate 29,945,374 downwards.
AATGCAAAGTGTCCCAGTAAGTAAAGGCTTACTGTCCTCTGGTTATTTGGAATCACACTGAGAGTTTCAGCAATGTGTTTACTTTCGGGAGACACCGGGAGAGAAGCCTCAAGCTAATGAGGAAGAGAGGGAAGTGGGATATCATAAGCATCCATTTTTGACAAGTCCATGATTTATAACTGCCCCAATAAAAATATCACCTCTACAATGCCCATTGCGATGAACTCATTACAGACATTTCAAGAGCTGTGATTGCATTTGAGAATGCTTCTACAAATGCAGCTGAAAAGATGTACATGCTTTCTCATGTATATCCTTAGCCAGTTGCCCAGTTACTTCACTTATTAATAAGCATATTTTATGCCTTGAAGGTAAGCTCTTCTCGCCTCTGTGTTTGTGATACTCATATTAGCTAATCAGAAAGAGCAGATTATTTCCAGGAATTCTGTGGTTTTGTATAATCTTTTTCCTGAAAGATTGAGGAACTTGGTAAAAGGGGAAACACATGGGAGGGTATGTTCCTACTTAGAAATAACTGAGAGAACGCTATATCTTCTTGGAAGAGAGATTCTTGTAACAGAGAGGGGAAAAAAAAGAAAAAGCAAGAAAAGAATCCTTATAATGGACGGCTAGATTATTATTTTTTTCTGGCCTCTAGTTACAGCTGATGTTGAATATGTTTCATGACTACAGAAACTGCTATGAGGAGATTCTCAATTTAGATATTTCTGGACAATATGTTCCTTTTTTAGATATGATTTACCTAGTGCAAAGATTGACTCATTGCATTTCCTCTTAGAATTGTTTTTTATTGTTATTTATGTTAAGGGGGAGAGTGAATACCAATAAATAATGTTCTCTAGACTATGTCAACTTTATCACCTCTCTCTTTTATCTTCCACATGCTGGATTTGGTGTAGGTCAAGTTATTATTTATTTTTTGTCTCATTCTCTAGGTGCAAGCAGCATAGTTTTCTAAATGATCCAAACAATTTTCTACTTCTATGATCGTGCTCTTTTCAAAGTTGTTCTGTCGTTTTGTTCCTTTCCCCTATCACTTTGCAGCTTTTAAGGTACTTTTGTAGCAACATCAGTGGTAGTGAGCAAGAGACTGGAAGGGGTCTGTTGGTCTGTAAAAATGCCCCAAATGTGTGTTGGGAGCCACTTTATCTGTAGTTCTTGTGAGGCTTTCCTTATTTCCTCTCTGTTTTTCCAGTAGTTCTTGTTAAGCAAGCCAGAGCATTGCTCACATGTAAAATCTAGTAATCCCTGAGTAACTATAATAGGTTATTTCCCTGACTAGGTCACTTGCTGTTCTATAATTAATTCGTGGGTACTTTATTCTTGGATTGCCTTGCATTAATGTGTCTGCCACAGCATGTCTGTCTAGTGAATCTGCAACTGCCAAATGTATTTGCAGCTGACGTGAAACTCATTCTTACTGTAACATTGTCTTGGTCTTTGTGATGGGAAATACAACACCTATGAAACCACTTTTAATTATTTTTATAAGCTCCTTTCAGTTCTGGCAAGCTTTATTAGAAACTGAGTTTCTCTTTCAAATGAGCTACTCTTTTACATAATAAAAAGCTAAAAGGCCTGGTCTTAGATGTTGCTTTTTTCAGTTTGTCTTCTGGCAGCTTAGTAAAGTATTACATAAGTGCTGGCAGATAACTTCCCTGATTGCCTCAGCATTGAATTACTTTTTAAAATGCTTATCCTGGTAATTTGTTACAGGGTAAAATGACCTTGATAAAATGTTCATGCAAAATAGTTTGTTACTCATTTGTCAATAAGGCTGGATCTTTTGCAAGTGAATGCAAAAAAATTTACAAGTGAGAATCAAATGGTCATTCATATCTTTCTAGCCATTCAGCTTTAACAAGGAACATGAACTGCTTTATTATACTGTATTGGTAAAACATTTTCTGGCTTTGAGAGCATTGAAGTTCAAAGAAAAATGTTGTGTGTTTTATAGAATCAGATTCAGTAGCCCTGGCACCAGAGGCAACATGTCTGTGTCAGCTGCTGCTGTGCACAGGCTGAGAGTCCCTGCTGAGACACGGAGAGCTTCATTAGTTCAAGTACAGATGGACCAACTCAGTTTTGCATCTTCCTGGGCAAAGCCTGAATCTGTGCACAGCACCATGCAGGTGGTTTACATGGGGAAATGCAGTGCTCTGTTAGAAATGGCTTTGAAGACCTGGATCCACTTGAAGCCCTGAGAGTGTCCCTTTGGAGTCCTGTCAGGAGAGAGGAGCTTCCTGTTGTAGCTGGTGGAAAGAAAGAATTACAGAGCTGAAGATGGAGTTAAAGCTACACTTCTTAGCAGTGGTTTGTAATGTAATCTTGGAAATATCCAGAATATGATGTCGACTGCTCCTACTGGTGAGCTGTGCAAATGAGGTTGCACAGCTGTTTAGAATGCTCTGAAAAGCACAGCAGAACTTCATCTCTTCTGTAAGGTCTTGAAAAAGAATTATTAGAGTGGGACAGGAGTTTGGCAATGTGTTTTTTGACTATCATGCTTTGGATGTTCATGTACATCAAAACATAATAGACTGAAAACAGGATTTGATGTCCAGAAATGGAGCAAATGCAAATAAACTGTTTCTGCTGCTTTTAATGGGAATGAAACATTTGTAAATTTTCTGCAGAACTACTGCATTTTTCTTCCTTTGCTTCAGAGCCTGCCAGGTAACCAATTTATTGTTTCTTCTATGCTTACCTTGGAAAGCACCCAGCCAGTAAGAATAACTTGTAGAAAACTACAATTTATGTGGCTTTTAAAGTTGTTATAAACTTGTGATACTTGCTGATGTGTAAGTATGCTTCAGTGCTGGGTACTCCTGACACAAAAGCAGCCCTGCAAAATTTCAAGTTCTCAAATGGAATTTTCCAATTTAATGTCTAGAACATTTTTAATGTTATTTGCAAATTGGTTTTTTGATGTTTGTCTTGGAAATGCATTTTACGAAGCCTGAGGCAGTTGCATAGACTCAGAAGCTTAGCAGAGTTATAAGCCATTGATAATAGCAATTTATCTTTATTATTTTTAAAGAAATAAAATAGTGACATAAATTTGTCCCTGGACACTGTTCTCCATCTCATCTAAGTACTGTCAAACCAGAATGACTTACATGGTAGGTAAAGGAACATGAGTGTTTAGTCTTTCTTTTCAGCCTTTTAACAATTCTGAGAGTAGATAAAATTCATAGTCTGATCTTGAAGTTGATGCTGGGTGGAGACTCATTGGCTTCAGTAAGTTTGCTCTTGGGGGCCTGCTGAAATTTTATAGCATGTAGCATGCTATTGAGAGAAGGTATAAAGCAATTTAGTAGTTGCTGTTGTTTCACAGGTGATGTGTGTCATAGTATAAAAGGTACTAAAAAGAAAAAAGCTGTGTTGGCTAAAAAAAGAAAAAACAACTGTGCTGTAGTGCTACCTATCCATTGTAGCATACATTGTAACCAGAAAAGGATGAATTGTTTGGGTTAATATAATTTGCTCTAAAAATGAGACAGCTTTTTGTAAAGGATGGTCACAAATACAAAGGTCTCTGAAACTTTTTCCAAGCTGGGTAGCTTGCTTAGGGCTTCTACAAGTCTGCTTTTGCATCCCCCCTCTTTATTTTCATAATTGCACTCTGAATAATGTTAATCAGCATAAGCTTTCTGTCATGCTGTTACTATCCTAGTGATGGTCAGTGGTTTTCATAGCTTGTTGAACAGGCTGTGTGAGTTTTGTTCCTACACCTCTCCTGCATTTCCTCTGAGTTGTTAACTTGATGAGAAAATTCTGTCTTGATGAGGGTAGAAAAGCCATTAGAAGTTTCATGGATGTATCCTTCTCTGAGAGTGATTTTGGTTCAATGCCAGTGGCAGAGATTTAAAGATCCTTCACTGAACACTACTAGTTTTGTATTTGAGTA
>JAOXXN010000001.1:29911469-29931580 GCA_026770055.1 Myrmophylax atrothorax | reverse complement strand
AAAACCAAAAAAACCCAAACATGTAACTGTGATTTCATTTATTAGCTCTTAAACTCCACATAGGAGGAACAGGCAATTCTACAGTCCATTTTATACAGGAGACCTGATAGGGTGATAGTTTTTCCCCAACCTTTAGATCTATGAATGTACGAATAATTTTGTACTTTACTGAGATAATAAGGCTTAATTCATTAACATTTGCAAGACTAAATGAGAACACCACTATAGACTGTGAGCAAGAAATACAATGCAGGATCTCAGTCACTATAAGCTGGTGTTGACTAATTCAGGACACCGGTCTCTCGGGGACACTGGTGCCAGGTAACCCAGAAGTCTCTGTCTGGGCATAGTTGTGAAATAGAAGGTATATAATCAAAGAGGTAACTCTACCTTTATGGTGGGAGAAGTCAGAGGAAAGTATGTCCTTTTCTATAAGCAGGAATACAGGCAAATAATTAATAACATTTTAAAAATTAATTTATTTTATTTTATCACCTTTTTTTGTGCAAGATTTTTTGATATACAGGCATTTATTTCCTCAATATAGTCATTATTCACTGTACTATTTCTCTTAGTAGTTTTTGCTCTAAAGATTGCCTGTTAGAAGTTTATTGGAAGCATTCATTATTCAAAATTTGCTCTGTGCATCTTCAAAATGTGTCACCTAGTATATTTTGCTTCTTTGCTTGCTGATTGGTTGAGAATAATTCTTATTTCAAGTGTGAACCATGAGGTAGAAAATTGCTTTCCAAGTTTATTATAAAATATCATTTATTTGTTGCTGTGTTGATAAATAAAAAAATATTGTAAGACCCATTAAGATCTCAAAAAATGGGTTTAGCCATTTACTTGTAATATTTTATTACTGAGGTTACTTAACTGTAAAGATATTTTATTTACACTATGGCAAAATCTCTGTGTTTATCAAATTTATTTACAGAATGTTTGTCCTATTCTATTGTTAATTTGTTTTCATCACTTGCAAGATTGTCAGTAATAAAGGAAATTATATAAATTACCCATTTGACTTGTGTTTTACCTCTGATGCTGGCCAGCACAGGAGTTTTTTGAAGGTGAAGGAAGCCTGCATTAGCAAGCATATGCCAAACAATCCTTTAAGCTCTATCCCCTCCTACTCCCTAATACATATTCTTCAGTGCCAAAGCCTAGTTTTCCTTACTTATATGAAACTTAGGCTGAAACCAACTGAAACTTCTGAAGGCAATTCTGAAATTTTCAACAACTGGGAAAGGAGTAGAGCTTAAGTCTTCATTGAAGAAGAGTAGAAAAGAAGCATTGCAGCTACCTATGCTGGTAGAGTTCATAATCACCAGAATTAAGTGTTTTGCTTTAATTTTCTCTCATGTTTTTCTTATAAAATGTTTCTTGTCCATGATTTCTTTTTGTCATACCTGTTAACATTTTGAAAATGCCCTTTTGTTATATCACATACCTGATATCCCAAATTGAAGTTAACCCGAAAGTTTTCTCATTCCAAGTCCTTTTCTGAAGTCATTCTCCCTGAATGCACATGCCAGGTTGTTGCCTCAGCATTTATACTGTGGCAGTTCCTCCTCAGCATTGTTTGATTTCAATAGGGAGTCAGGAGAAGCATTGGATTGGTGGCCTCATTCCTTTCAGTTCTGAGTATTTACTAGATGCGGGATTGGGCTCCCTGGCAAAGCATGAAAAATTGTATTAGGTTTGTGATAATATGCAATTAACCTACATTATGTGATCTTCGAAGATGAAGTCATTAAAATTTGGACAACTGATCTCCTATGACATAGTGTTTTTTATTAATGGGTAGCAGTACTGGAAATAGACACTGATTTCTTGAATAGTTGAAAGTTCTTTTTGTGGAAATGAGGAACAAAATGGCTAATGGCTTTAACTATGTTATGTGTGGTAAATTCTTCTTGCAAGTACCCATTTAATCTTTCCTTTAGGACTATTAAAAATACAACTGACTTCCTATATGCCCAGACACTGTAAACTTACAGAGGGAATTTTCTGAGGAAGAAGCTGTCATTTATGGTATTTATGAATCAGCAGAAAAAGGCTTAGTCTGTCATGACATCTTCTATTACTATGCCTATCATCTCCAGCAGCAAAACAAAAGGAGGAAAAATTCCTGGTTTAGTGAAGAATCAGTCATCATTTCTCTATGACTTGGGCTTGGGTTTTTTAGATATTTTTTAAGAGTTTGGGAGAATCTGGATTTATGTTCAAGGTCACTGAAGTTCCTGGTGAATGTGTATGTACTTAGCAGTACAACCCTGAGTCATGTCATTGCGATCAGTTGCATAAATTATGTACATAGACGCTTCCGAGGTAGGTCTAACTGCAGTTGTAATATAACAGGAAGAAATCAGTTGCACAGAAACAGTAACACATCCTGGAGCCATACATCAATTTCAGAAAGTCAGCTCAGCATAAACCTTGTTTCTTTGAGTTATCTCAGTTATGAACACAAGCTGTCAGAAGAAGTGGAAAGAACTGGAAAATTTGCCATCATCTACAAATATGTAATGCATTGAAGACAATATTTTTATTCTACATCCTTTAAATTCTGTATGAAATCCATACATTTAATGTAAGTTTATTATAGAAATATGCCAATCTAATTAACACTGTCAAATGGGTCATTAAGGTGAAAGACCTTGTAATTATAAGTGATTTTTCAGACTGTATACAATAATATATATACAGTGATTTTTCAGATGTACCTATTTTAAAAAGCTGAAAAACTGAAGGGAGTTGACACACAAAGAAAACTTAGAAGGAAAAACCTGGATTTTAGCTGAGATTGGAAGAAAAACAAAGAGCAGGTTTTCTTTTTTCACATCCTTTTTTCTCCTCTTTAATCTCTAGAAACTTTCCATCTCTTTGGAACATCATCATCTTTCTCCCATCTGTACTGGCCCTCTGATCTTAGTCTTTTTACTTCAAGCTACAGCTGTCTGTGGGTGGGGTCAGTCCAGGAACTGGCCAAGTCCCTGTGAACTGTAGCCAGTCTCTGCTACCTGCTCCTGCTGGAAGATGCATCCATTGGGTTCAACACTATTGTAAGCCTCTGGGTATGCACAGAGACTCTTGTATTGTGTTGGGTGAGGCAATTATGCCTAACTGAATTAATTATACAGGATGTTGGATCAGTGCTTGATGCTTACTACAGAAAGGGTGTGCTCAGTCCTTTCTGTCGGTTTTATTTGGGATTATGATTCCTCTATGGGGTTGAGAATAGCTCGCCATGCACCACATTGTAAAATTCTTTTGTGTATTCTTTTTGTTCGAGGAGCAATGAAAGTACCTTTAACTATGTAAGTTTCAGGTCTGAAAGCATTATTACTGTTTTCATAAACAGTAATGACAAGCATTCAATAAAACCAGTTTTAACTTGTGGATAATACATATACTATAATATATATACAATAATACATATGCAGTTTTGTTACTGGCTTGTCTGAGCTACATAGGATTTCAGCAGATAGCAACTTCTTTGATAACACTCAGTATTCAGATCTTTTTTTTCCTCTTTACTTCTCAGGTTTCAAACGCTGCAGCTCTTTTTTGCTTTGCTGCCCAGTCTCCCATGCCTCATTTTCCATGATTCCTCACATCCCTTATACAGTCTCTGCCCACACCATCACTCTATTGTCATGCTGCAGTCACTGAGTCTTTTTTTCCTGCTGGTCACCTCTGTGAAGTCCTTCCCTTTCAACAGTCACTTTTGGCACTCTCCTTCACTAGAGATACATTTTTTCCCCCTGCAGAGTCTGTTTTGCTCTTAGTGAAGTCAGTTCTTTCATCTCTGTTATCTGGTCAGCTCCCCACTTGGAAGAGCAGTCTCAGTTCTCACTTCTGCAGTCTTTTGAAGGAATGAGCTCAAACAATGTCCTACCATGCTTTGCTATTGGGCCAACCTCTTCCCCAAACAGCTGGCTGATTTTCTTCTCCCTGTACATTGATTTTATCCAGAGAATATTTCTCTCTCGTTCCACTGACTGATTCAACTGATGCCCACCTCACACTACCCTGACTGTCCAGGCTACCAGGCTGACGGGCACACAACCACAGTTTCACTAACATAAACCACTTGGATGTTTACGGACGGTTCTAGTAACTGTTACTTAATGATGTCTGTAACTTGCTAACAACAGGACACAATTTTTTCTTTAATTTATGTCAAATATTTCCATGATACAGAGCAACACGCAAAACTATGTTGAGATCACACTAGAAAATGGATGCTCATTACAAGACTTGAGTCTGAGGCAGAAGTATTGTTTGCTTCAAACTAACTCAGCATAAAAAAACATTTTATGTGCCTAGAGAATTCATACAATGTATTCCCTTAAACTTTTATGAAACACCTAAAGTCTGCAATAAAATGTGTGATGATCCTTAATCTGAAATAGGCTAAGAAGCTTTGTTGCAAGAATGTTATAATTTAGTTTAGCAAGAGTTTACAGCTCTTCTCAAGAAGAATATTTTGTAGGTTTGTTTACAATATTTCTGTAGAATATAAAGTATAAATAACTTATTTCTCTACAAGATCAACAGATAATTTTTAATTCAATAATTAAATATTATTACATATTGTTTCAATAATGAACAAAGTCATGTGAGTGCAAATGATGATATTATCATGAGTAGAGAGCCCACCAGCACTATATTGGGGGGGGGGAAGGTAAATGAATACCTTTCCCCTATAAGTACTAAGAAACTATAAGTAATCTTGCAGAACTTTTCTCTCTCCAGTAGTATAATTTGTTTTTTCATTTACTCAAAAATGGCTATTAATGCTAAACTTCCTTCTTTGTGTTAATTGTATGCACATTCAGAACATGTATTCACATTTCCTGCTAAATAAGAACCAATTTTTCATTTGGTCATAAACAGAACTGGAAGTGCAGAACAATCTCTTTTCAAATTAAAAACTACTTAAATTCCAAAAAATATATTATGATGTTGTTGTACATTCAATATACAATAAAGCAATAGAATTTCAGCTTGGTTTAGTGTATTATTTTTGAAATTTCTTTCTATGAAATCTGAATATGTGTCTAGGTTGTGAGTCAAACATTTTTTAGTTAAAATTATGAATGAAGGGTGAGCATTTTTTAATACAAATCATAACTAGATGAGTGAAGGCAAATAACATTGATTAAAGAAATTTGGAGACAATCTTTTTGGTTTTAAATGAGCTTGTTTAAAAGAATTAAGAAAGTAACCTACTTTTTAATAATGAAAATGATATTTTTAGCATATACACTGGCACTTTTAAATAATTTCTTCGTCCAACCCCAACTTTCATACTTTTATAGGACTTAAGAGTTACATTTTTTTGTATTCATGTTAACAGAAAAAATTTTGGAGTATCTAAATTACATATTTTTATATTTACTTATTATTTTAAAAGTGCTGAATTTCCTAAGTTTAGATAAGTTCCATGCTTCGGAAAATATTGATGTGCAAATCAGGCAGAGCTGATTAGGCCATGGGGTTTTTCTTTCTACAAGGTGCTGTCATTAATTATCTCTATACCATTTTCTAATGCAATAGTCAAGCAAATACTTTACTAATGGCAAAGAGGAGTGGGAATGGTTACACCATGAATCATACCCATCCACCATTATATGAAGTCTTGATGAGAAGTTAGGAAAGTCTTTGATGGAGGTGATAGAAAGAGTTCCTTGCAGCATAATATATATCCAATGACACTGTTGAAGTGAGATTTACTTAGTGTGACAAATTTATTTAGGAGAGTTGCCTGAAGCCTGAAGCCAGACTGGATATGGGGGACTGGCCTGGGAGTGCTGGAGGGTCGCTGGTCAGGGCCTGAGGAAGTTTTAAATGAAGTCAGAAATGGAATCTTACAGTGGAAACTTTCTTCATATATTTAATTTACTACCTCTAGAGCTAGTGGAAAAGGGCTGGGGGCAGAGGGAAAGAGAAGAATGATATTCATGAATTGTTCCATGAATGTGTGAGTGGGTGTTTTAATGGGGGAAAAAAAAGCAAACAGAAACCAACTTAATTTCACAAGGTTTATCAACTTACCTTGCTGTAACTGAAGCAGTGTTTGCCAAATATTTGGGGTTTTTTCCTCCCCAGCACTTTGTTTTCCTATAAATGCTTTACCAATGCTACCTCTCATGGAGGATTAGCTTGGTGCTTTTGCAGGCTTTGAAGGGATGGCCATTTGCAGTGGGGGGTGCAGCGGGTTTTGTGACCTGCCCTGGAAGTCTGTCCTGAGCTGCTGGCCAGAGTGTGAGTGTGCAGAGTTGGACAGTGCCCACCCTGTCACCTCCCTGATCCCTGCAGGATGGGCAGCCTTCCGTTTCTGCCCAGAAGGAATCTCCTTTGGAATACCTTTCCCAGTGTTGGCATCTGCACTTTTGGTTTTCACAGGGAATGTGCTAAGGTGGAAGTATTGGTACTTAAAATGTTTCAGAGCTTTCTCACTTATGGTCTGCCCCTTATCTTCTCTCATGAGTAGGCAGGAATAGGTGAGCTATTTTCTGTTTCTGTAGCTGCCTGGAAACCACAGGTAGGAGTGTCGGAGGTCTGTAGTTTAGCGCTTTCCTCCCTGTAAGCCATGGGGTGTGATGTGATCTGCACAGGTGGGGCTCTGGCAGTACCAGGTGGGTGACTCACAGAGCCAGGTGCTCTGTGACTGAAGCACAGGGTGCAGATTGTGCTGGTGCTGGTGAGGCTTCTCTGCCCCTCTAATTGTCATACTAATGTGGATTAGTATTAAAATAACACAGACTTCTTGGTGGAAGGTGCTCATAGTTGATGTTCTGATTTTTTGTGTATGTGTCTCTGATGAATTGTTCAGTGCTTATGTGTCTAGACTTTCTTGATTCTGGAAAAAACCCCAAAATACTAAGAATGATGTGCTCGTGTTTCAGAGACCTCAGGGCTGTTGTGGTGAGATGTTCAAGATCTGGTTGCTGTGAAAGGGGGATGGGGTTGTCAAGCAAAGAGCAATTAAAGAATTCTTCAGGGAACAGATGATCCCAGCTGTGTAATTAAAAATAGTGGCCTGCTGCTGTCAGTGCTGTTTGGGTTTGCAGTTAGAAGCAGAGCCTAGGAGGGCAGTGAACTGCTGCCCCTCCCAGGGCCTGGTTGCAGGATGCAGAGGCCTGTCTGCTCAATCATTCTTCCCTCTGGTACTTTCTTTCCTCCTGCTTTCCAAGCGCACTCGCAGGGAAGCCCCACCCCGGCCAGGGGAGTGAAGGGTGGTGGTGGCGGCTGTGCATGCTCTGGGGTGCTTGTTTCTGTGCAGCCTGCTTCAAAACAACAGGCATCCCTGCACATAGAAAAACTCTCTGTGTTTGACTGGATGCTTCACTGGATCTCTGAAAAAAGTGCTAACACAAGTCTTTAGTTACAAACAAAAACAACAGAAAAACAACTGCTGTGAAGCAGCATCATTTACACTGGCCAGCAGTGAGTCTTAGAAATTGATTTTCCCCAAGTAATGGAGTTCACTTTTCTTTTTTACTTTCTTATGTTTTTTAGTTAGGTGTTCTGCATTACATATTGTATTAATAAAGTACCTCCTGGATGGATCCCTTTATTTAGGGAAATATCTCCTCGACTTCTCTCCTTTATCTTTTTTAATGATGGCTTTGCTCTGCTTTCCGACTGCTACCATGAATCATGTGTGTGGTAATAGATCTCTGTCAAGGTCTGCTTGCTCACAGAATTCAGAAGGGGAACAAATGATGAGATGCCTTGAAGATGAAGAACTGCTGTAGCCATATTACAGGTTGAAAAACAAAGAAACCCCAAACCCACTGGCATGAAGTAATTTTTCTGAGAGGAAAGGTGATTGAAAAGACAATAGAAAAGCAAGTCTGACATAACTGCAACCCTCCAATTCTTTTAAGTCTTGTCCAGCTGTGTAAAGGAGTGCAGATGGCATTGGCTTTTTGATCAGCCTTTTCTTTGCTTGCTTGTTATCATTCAAGGATATTTGCATCCTTTGCCTGCAGCAAACCAGAATTTGCTTTTATGGTGAGATTTGAATGACTCAAAGGAATTTATTTCTGCTGTAGTTTCATTTAAATTCAAAACAACATTTGATTAATTTTGGTTAAGAGGGGTCATGTGGTCAGTATCCTCTGTTTTTCTGGGAAAATTAATGTGCTTCCCATATTCAGCTTGCAAAGAGCAGTTGCTGGTGTGTTGAGTTGCTGGTACTCAGCTGTGATGAGTGTCAGGGTTGGAGGATAAAGACCTTTGGACTTGTGACCGAATTCCTGTACTAAACTTGTTGGCAAAGCAACTAACTGAGCTAGCATTTGTGAACCATGAGAGGCCAGCCAGGCACCTTCTTGAGTGCTTGCAGATGAGCCATGAGGGAGGGCGGTGTGCTGCAGGAAGCGCTTTCTTGGTGACAACTGGAATAAGGAGGAGTGCCTGCCCTGCAGTGCTCCAGTTTTAGTATCACACAGCTGTGGACAGAGGCGGCTGGAGCTCAGATGCCACTCCGATTTGGAGCAGGCAAAGCATGCATGTAGGTGGATTGGATAACTTTAGCACAGAGAAAAAGGTTTCTGTTGTAGATTTAGGGTAGGCAATGACGGGGATTTTTCTCTTTTCAGTGATTGAAAGGTGTTGTTCGTCACAGCATGGATGTCATACACTTCTGTTGTCTTCTGGTCATTTAGAAATAATACTTGTTTAGGCTAATCCTGCTCTGAAGGGTAGGTATGCATTTACTATCTAGTTGTCCTCTGGGCCATACTGGCCAAATCCCAAGTAATTCCCAGATTTAGTGAGGTCAGAGTCCCAGCCTCGGATTCAACAGTGTGTTACAGGTCATGTGTCTGTCTATATTGGATAGAGCAGGAAGCTGTTCCTTTTAAAATGCCTGTTCTTAACATTGTTGAAGTCTTTGCCCCCTGAGCCCTGTTTGATGTTCTGGGGATGACTGTTATCACTCTCCTTGGAGATTATTTACAGTCGTTTAAGCTATGCTGATTGCCACAGGGTGAGGCTGTCAGTATTATTTGGGGTGCCTTTGTAGCTTAAAAATAAATATTTTTATCTTAGCCTGTCTTCTTAGGAGCTGCAAGCACATGTTAACCACTCCTTGAAAACACCTTGTCGAAGGCAGTACTGAGAAAATACTATAATATCTGTTAAAAAGAGGCAATTTTAGTCTGTTATTCATTTTCCCTTACATTTCTTCTCCCAGTGTTTATACCCCTTGATTGCTTGGGAGCATGCCTTTTTCTGGAGTATATAGAAGGCTGCTGTACAAAAAGTTATCTTTCATTTTGGATGGAAGTGCTAGAGCATTGATACCGAGGAAAACACAGACGTGCTCTCAAATTAATGTTCACAAATGATTTCATTGACTAGAGGCCTAAAGGGGCAAATTATTTCAATTTATTAATTACTTTTTGTAATCCTAGATTGGAAGAGTTTCCTGTTTGAATTACATGCATCACAAATGGGAGAAAGCTGCATCTAGTTTGTTCTACGTACTGAAGAACTAGAAACAGTTGGATTTGGATTAATTAGAGCTAGCAGTAATAAAGTGTTTTACCCACAGCTCTTAGACTTTGTCTTGAAGAGCAGATTCGTCACTGTGATTGAGGGTGACATGAGGACTGAATCATACACTCAGCCTCATCCAACATTTGCATATAATACATTTTAATTACTTTTAAATTTGGAATAAAACCCCATCTCATGGTGATCTTTATGCTAAGAGCACACTCTGCGTTTTTGTAGTAAGATTGCATTTTGGTGATTGCTTTATGGCATTTTAATATAGTTTTTAATGAGGAATTTTTTTCTACAGAAGCTTTGCTTTGCATTTTTATTAAAAAAAATAGTGTCTTTTAGTTGTAGACTAAGCTAAGAAATACTAAACTGAGAGGTAGTTCGCTTTGTCTTCTTTATGTGGTGTTCTTATGCCCCTATCTTGGCTTTGAACAATGTTACCTTTCGGTACATGATGAAGTCGATGACAGGTCAGTGAAGTATGACGACAAAGTCAGGCTTGATTTTAGCGTGTTTGGTACTCAGAAAGGTCATTAAGTTCTTTTACAGTCTGATTTAAATACATCTGTTAGTTGCTTAACCCATGTTTGAAGTGGAAGGACAGACTTTTGATTGGGCAGAACATATAATCATGGAAAGTGAATAACAGCTTGTGATTATGGACTTGAAACTACGGGTGAGAATTTTTATAGTGGCATGTAGTTTGTATAAGTAACCGAATTAAAATTTAACCATATGTGAATATCTTTCCTTATATGGAATATGTTTATTAAAAAAAAAAGGAAGAAGAAAACTTAACCCCAAAGGGATCCAGCAATTACAGGGAGTGCATTGCATTTGATCTCTTACCAGTCTTTCACTAGTAGTATTTTAAAGTATGAATTTAATCTTAATGCATACATAATTCTTTCCTATTTCCACTTGTTTGATTTGGACTGCGAGAACAGAGCAACAGCGAATATCTGTGTTTATCAATACCCGCTTCCACATCACCACCTCCTTGGGGGACAGCTTTTGCTTTCAGAGCATGGTTTCAAAAGCACTTCTCTAGGCTCAGACATGAGCTCTGCTCCCAGAAGCTGCCAGGCTGGCTGGGCCTGAGGGGGCTGGAGGACTGTTTTAATTTACCTGTTGCTTCTTCTGTAAAGCAGCAAACATCTGAAAAGAGGAGAGGAGTAGGGGAAAAAAACCCTTTGCTTTTTCCATTGAGCTGTACAACTCCACTTAGCCAACTCGATACTAAATCCCAATAAAGGGAAAACAGGAACTTTCTCATTTGCTTCGTTGCTTTATGTCAGCATTGCATCTTCTCAACTGCACTTAGGGCTGAGTCCTACTCTTTAAGATGCCAGTGAGCTGCCACTCTTGATGGAAAAGCCTGTTTTCTAAGAACTTAAGCTTTTTCTACACAAAAATCTAAGTGTATTTGGAATAGCCTAAGAGCTTCCATGTGGGATTAAACTGCAGATCTGTACTGCCTAGGCTTCTGTCTCTAGTCCTTGGCAGTGATGGAGAAAAGGATTAATATGCATATATACAGAGAAAGAGAGAGACCTCCCATAAGATATACCAACCTTTGGCTGTGCATGGTGGGGGTGTGGAGTGGGTGCTTTCTTTTTTTTTTTTTTTTTTTTTTGGACCAAGGTTGCATCCAGTTCATTCATGCTTAATAGCCCTTATGGTATAAACCATGTTTCCACCTTTGGCTTCATAGGCATCCTGTGGGAAGGAGTCTGGCTGTGTGAAAAAGTACTGGTTGAACTTGCTACTCAATAAACAGTGGTAGAAGCACCATGTTATGGCTCTTCAGGGTGGATGTCTCTGCCTGGGGAGGAGCACTCAAGAGGCGTCTGCAGCTGGCACAGCCTCACCTTTCCTGCTGTTCTTCTCCCCTCGTTTCAAGATAGCAAAGTGACACCTACACCTCGGCAGCTTGATGACCTGTGGGTTGCCTTGCATGTGTGCACATCCCACTTCCATCTGCCAGGCATAATTAATGATGTGTGCGTGTCCATGTATTAGAGTATCAGGCTAGTGTAAACAGTCCTTTTTCATTTGGAAACACGGCTGCTCAAAAGCATGCTATCACCAAATTGGTATTTGTTTTAATCCACAAGTTGGAAAAATATGTTTTTCTGATTTATTAGGCTGTCACGAGGGCTCCGTAAGTCAGGCCTAAATCTTGCTGCCTTCTGCAATCTCGGCTGGGACTCCCTTCCAAAACTGCTGAGTCCCATTTTTGCTGTAACAGTTTCACGTGTCTTGCAGTTTAGGAGAAGAGCACTTGAGGTGAAAAGTTGTTTGTTAATAGTAAATTTGGACCTTAATTAAATAAATTATTTCAGTTTTAGAAATATTCTTTAGCTCTGAAAGAGATCTTGTGAGTTTCTGCAGTTGCTTTTCCACTTCTCAGCAAAGTATAGGATGAGTTTTTTGCAGAAGTAAAACAAGCTTTAGGTGTTACTTGCCACGTAGTGTTTGTTGGGGATAGTTTCTCAGCTGTAGGGTTTTATCTGATGTAATTTTCTAATTTAGCTCTCCAGCCTGTATTCTAAGTGTATGCATTTTGTCCTTGATCTGCTTTCAAATATTCATGTATGGAATTTGGTGCTTCAAAGTGTTGTTGCCTTTTGTGGAAGGAGGGAAGAAGAAAAGCAAAAAATGCACAAATAAACATTTCATGGTATTATTCTTTTGTATGTAAACTCAGACGTTCATCAGATCAGTAGGGAGCAGAGTTTTTTCTGATAATGGTGTCCACCAAGAAATAGCTCAGCAAATTTGAGTAGCCCAGGAAGACAGGAACAAAATGATGTGACTCATGCAAGTGCATGTCTTTCAGGGAGACCAATGAAAATGTGAAGAAAGGCTGTGAAATGGTGCGTATGTTGTTTTTGGCATCTGTTTGGATCTGCAAAAGACTTTAATTTTTATAAGGAAAAATGCTTTTGGCTATCTGCTTTTTTCTTCTGAATATTTTCAGCAACTTCAGAAATCAGTGTTTTGCAGAAAAGGAGTTTGGATTATGACGACTTTGCTGTCTGTTAGTAAAGAGTGAGAATTATTCGGATTTACTGTAATAAATATTTTCAGCATATAGTAATCTTCAATGAAATATGGCATGCATTGAAGGTTTCCCAAGATATGGAATGCATTTTTGATATTTTTCAGAAAGTATGTAATCTTACTTTTTTCCAGGATGGAGATTATTAAAAAAAAAAAAGGTGATTTTTTTTCCACACCAGCAGTTGGTGACATAGTTTGCCGAGCATGCAGTATATAAACAGATGAAGGCTATTTTTGATGTGTCATTGTCTCAGCAAGACGGGAATTGGCAGCACTGATGAAATGACAAGTACTTGGCGCTGTCGACTTTGCCACATGGCTGTCAGTCTAGCGATTAAAAAGAACTGGCAGGCGAGGATTGCTGTGGTTTAAGCAGAGGAGCTGATTTTCTACTGTACAGTCCGATTCTGCACAGTTTGATTCGTCTTGAGGTTCTGACATTAGGCGACTTGGCCCCAAGTGAGGAAGGGGTGGCTTGAGCATCTTGTGGGATGGAATCCTCAGGATCAGGTCTGCTCCTCTGCATACCCTCCTGTTGTGCTGCAGGGCTTCCTAGCACGCACGGACGCGTGGACGCACGGACAGACGTGCACAGCCAGGGTGCTGTGTTCTGAGCCAGAAGAATTCAGGTGTTGTATTGATCCTTGGGCAGAAATCCTCTCAGTCCCTCTCAGGTCTGAACTCTGGGCTGAAGTTGCATTTGCTTTTTATGGCATTGTTTATAGTTAGCATTGGAATAAGGAGGATAAGTTTGGTTTTACTGCTTTCTCTGAAATGGGGGTCTAAAATAACTGACCTCTTCACCATACCGTGCAGGAGTAATTTTGTCCCTTAAATTAGCAAGTTAGCTGAACACCATTAATGAAGAGCTTGATCTCTTGATGCATACAAGGGGGGGGCAGAGAACATGGCTAAATTTAGGAATTTTCTCTCCCTGTGGGTGGGGGCTGTATGTGCCCAAGCCAGGTCACTTTCTGTGACATGGTGAAGGAGTAACATTGTTGCAGAAAAGGGTTTTCTTTATTTATATTAGTGTCACAGTCTAAAGGCTAATTGGAAGGACACTCTTAGGCTGTGCTGAAGTACTTAAAGGGCTCCTTGTGGATGGTTAAGCAAAGGGGGCCTTTGTTCCAGGCTCCGCTGGGCTCACGTGATGGCAGCGAGGGGATAAATAGCGACAAGACATGTGCAAAGCAAAAGATTGACTTATCTTCACAGCTCTCCCCCCCCCCCCCCATCTCCACCCTGCTGCAGGCCTTTGGCTGATTTCTTTGTTGAGCACAATCCAGTTTTCTCTTCTGTAGTTAAATTCAGGGTGAGCAGGGGGAGTGGAGAGGGAAATCTTCATCCTGGTTAAGATGAAGTTGCCAATGACTTAATGCTGCAGAAAGGGCAGTTCTCCAGATGTCTTTAGGATTTTAATGAGTGTAGCTGATGGTTTGGTTAGGGGTTTTCTTCCCTTTTATGACAGATTGCTGATACCCATCCAGGAAACCTAAATGCAAAAGTCATTTGTGGCCGCACAGTTTTTCTCTTTCTCCTCCATCTCCCCAGGTCCAGATGTGCTTGTGCTCACTGTGGCAGCAGCCATGGGTGAGCTATCAGCAAAAGATGGTGGGAGCTGGGTGTTCTGTCCCAGTCCAGTCCTGGTCATAGTCCCTCTTTCTGCCCATGGGGATCTATCACTGCCAGTAGACACCTGGGTGATCGGTGCGGGTGCCTGGGTTTCAGAGGAACATGCTCCTACCAACCCGCTGCATGAGTCATCTGTCTTTAATGACCTCTCCACCTCTCCAGCAGGGGTTGGGTGATGGTTGTTATTTTTTGGGAGTGTTTTTTTAATATTTTTTTTGTTCCCACTTTCAGCAGACAGGAAATTTTTCAGTATTGTGCCTGGTGGTTTCATGTTACAAATCCTCTCAGCTGGATTCTCATTTTATTGGCCATTTTTCTGACCACCTTGTACCAGCTGTAGGGCAGGGGGGAAGAGCCACTCTTGGGGGCTGAGATTGGCCTGCTGCCCCTTTGTTTTTATCTTTTCCTGCTTCTGTTTCTCAGGCTCAGTTTTAAGTCTCAGTTGCCAAATGTATGAAACAAGATGGCTAGACCTATTCAATCCTCAATTCACTTTAACAATTTAAACTTATCAGAACTGTGCTAAGGGATTTAAAGTTGCATGGCCATTTCAAAAGTGCATCATCATGAGCTCCATCATGAGTGGTTATGGAGGGAACTGGACAGCTGCACATTTTCGACCTACATCCCTACTTCTGGTGAAAGGAAAAAGGGGTAAAATAAAACTTAACAGTTGTTAAGTGCAGGTCTTATTTTGCTTTTTTTTGTGAAGGCATCAGGAGAGAGATTGTGGGGGTGGGTGGGGATGGCACAGAGTTAGCTGAAGCTTTTGAACTCTTTTGGAGGCCAGGAGCAATATGTATGTGACGGGAGGAGTGTGAATTCTTGGCATCACTGGTCTCAATGATTTGCAGAGCTTACAGCAGCTTCAAACAACTGTGAAAATACATGCTTTATGTTATACATGGGGTTTTGCTTTAAATCCTTTTTTTTTACAAGTTTAGGACATGTCTTTGCTTTGTTTTGAGGGAACAATGAGTAGACATTAGTGCTTAGCCTTTCCCATGTTGCATACTTAACCAGGTACTATGTAGAGTACTAGTTACTATTTTTTTATTCAGACATAGTATCCAACCACTTTTACCCCTGGCCTCCAAGTTTTCCAGGCCTTTGAAAGTTAGCACTATTTCAGGTACAAGTTGGACTTAGTGCTGTGCTCCCTCATGGAATATTGTTGGTACTTGCTCAGCACATCCATTTTCTCCGTGTGGCTGGGCTTCAGGGAGGTCCTGAGCTCTCACCACTCCACAGATCCTCACCATAGGTTAGGCCTGCCATGACTTTTGAAGAAAACAGGACTCTTTCATAGCTTTCTATACTAAAGTTCGGGCGGTCCCGTGGTGTAAAGGAGAGCACTCTGGACTCTGAATCCCAAGGTCCTGAGTTCGAGTCTCGGTGGGGACCGTCCCTGGCAGTCCAATGCCTCCCTGCCATCCCATCCCGTCACATCTCGGGTGCTGAGCAGGGTCAGCCCCGGTTAGTACCGGGTGCTGTGACAGTCCCGAGCACTTCCCTGTCACTGTCCAAGCTCGCTGGGCCGTGGCAGATGGACCTCAGGACTTAAACAGTGGGGCCAGTTCTGCGCACGCTGTGCCTCACCTAAAACATCCCCTGCCCAGGCTGGAAGGGCACACCCACGTGGGGAGAGCCCTGCCCAAATCTGCGTTTAATTAGAACTTCTTGCAGCTTCGACTTTCAGAGCTGTTGGTTCTTTGGGGAAGGTTCATGTTTTGGGGAAGAAAGTGGGCTACTGACCTGCTTTTTATAAGAGTGCCATCAGAAGAGAAAATCCTCTATGTAATCATTAGCATTGATATTACCAATTGTTACAAATGCACTATTACACGTTATTGTCCCTCGGTGACCTGCAGTTCTTACTGAAAGTGCCAATGTTTGGTCCCTGACTCTGTGTGGGAAGCTTGAAATAGCTCCTGGTGATGCTTTCATTGTCCACCTTTCCATCTATTGCCCTCATCACCCAGCGCTGTGGAACTCAGCAGCTGTGAGCAATTTGCCTGTGTCCAGAGGAGGCCTGGAGAGGTGACTGTGTTCAGGGCTGAAGCCCTAGAGGTTAAGAGCAAGCTGTGACTTCTCCTTATTTGGCTGCCCCAAGCTGGCATTAGGGAAACCTTGGCTTTCATTATGGGTAAATTGCATTAAATGTGCTCTTCTCACTGCAGCTGTCATGTTGTTAGAGCACATTTGTGCCAGATAAAATACCTGGGTTTGGAGGGATGTGGAGGAGGCAGGTTGAAGGAATGGGATTTCTTTTTGTATGTGTGCGTGGCTTGGACAAGAAATCTTTGAATCCCTCATGTAGTTTCTAATTTAATTCCCGGGGAGTGTGGGGTCTCCAGCTCAAACTCTGATGTGAGAAGTGCCTTCACCTTTTGGGAGGGCTCAAAGAAAGGTGTTTTTTTTAGTGTTCACAGTATCTGTCTTCTGAAAATCACTGCCTTCCATTTTTTTTTAAAAACCTTTGAAGTAACATTGAGTGTTACCATTCACAGTGCTGATGCTGACAGAATGTCATGTGTTACCATTTCAGAGGCAGTGAGGTTTTGGGGGCTGCTTGAAGGAGGACAGCAGCTTGTTCTCTTGGTTTCTTACCCTTCGCACTGTGCTCTTGCAGGAGAACATGGCTTGTCCTTGCACACTTTACCCTTTCTGCCATGGGGAAGCCCTATTGATCTGAGCCTTTAGCCGTGAAGCTGGTGGAGATTTTGGGGTACACTGAAGAGCAGCAGAAGCCCAGAGGGATGGGTAGCTCAAAGAAGCCAGATGCACAATTTGTCCCTGAGTACCAGCCTGGTATTCCCTAGGCCCTGGTGTCCTGCAGTGCTCTGGCATTGCCCCCAGCAAAGTTCCTGATGGTACTGTAGTATCAACATATGTCCCATTGCTGCCCCAGTCAGTGCTCTTGAAAATACCAGACTTCTTCTCCTGACTTGAGCAAATGTCAGGTCTTGTTATTAATTAGTTTTTTCTTTCTTTTTCCCACTAATCTTTCTGTGAGAAGCCCCTGTTCCTAGCCTGGAGAAGTGGATCAGTGCTAGAATTTTCACTCCTAAAAACATGGTACTCCTGTGCACTGACTTACAAATCCCATTGAAGCTTCTTATGCTGTTATTTGGTTTTGAAATATTTCAGATAGACTCTCATTGTCTGTGGCCTCATGCTTGTTTATTTACTTATTTATCCAGAGTGCCCTTTGGCCGGCTGAAGGGCTTCAGTCATTTTTGGCAGCACTTTGATAGGTCTTCTAAGTGTGGTTAGCAAGCATGCTTAAGCATGGTTTAAAATTGTTATGGCTGAGCAAAATTACAGCGTGCTTCTGCCAGCATTATGGTGGGAGCCAGCTGGGGTCAGGGCCATCTGAAAAAACATGCTTCAAAATGAGGGAGAGCTGCAGCAGTCAGGGATGCTGGGATGGGTTGACCTGTCTCACAACCTGGCTTGGCCACAGCCACATCTAAGCCGTGGTCTGCTCCAGCCTCACAGCCTTCTCTGCCAGCAATAGCTGCCCTGCCTCCCTCCAGGGAGAAGGAGGCTTTGGAGGTGAGACATGAGTTGAGGGAGGTTGATGGAGAAGAGGCAGGAGGAAGGAGCAGAGGGTCTTTGGCATTGCAGAGCATATAGTGATTCACAGCATTGCATGTTAGCCGGGGCAGGAATAACCATTCATCTGTGTCATCCTGTGCTTTCAGTAGGCACTTTCCATAAGTGTTTTTTATAATAGCAGGTTAACCTTCCTGAGGGAAAAAAATTGCCAAACTGTTTAAGACTAAAAGTCTGGCTATTGTAAAGGAAAATATGTTTGTAGCACAAATAGGTAATTATCTCCCAGAGCTTGGTCTGATCTATTCTCTCTTCTCAAAGGATCTGATGATACCATCTCAGTGGCATTTCCTCAGGAAAGTTTGTAGCTCAGATACCCCGCTACCCTGGCCTTGCCCAAGCCACTGGGAAGGGAAGGGGAGGGGGAGAAGGGATGATCATATGAGCATGTTTTCTAACAGAGACAGGAAACAAAACAGGATTCATTGCCTCTTTCACCTCTGCTTCGCTCCTGAGTATGGGTGCAGCAGAGGTTTGTGCACGCGTTCCCCGCGTGGGCTGTTGTGTTGTGGGTCTGCAGTGTGCTAATCTGCTGCATGTGATCACGTCTCCTTTCTGTGTCTGGCCCAAGTTACTTAACAACCAGCAGATTAACCTTAGGAAGATTTCCTCTGGCTTGAAGGGGAAGCCTGTTCTTTTCTTACTGAACAGGGAACTCTTACATAAGAGACCAAAGGTGTTGACTGCAGTCCTCGGGTATGGGATGCATGGCACATGTCTTGTGTTGCTGGGACTTTTTTATAGTGTAGGTCATTTGTAGGGGGTTTGTACTTTTTTCCTATTTTCCTCCCCAGCAAGATCAGTCAGCTGCAAACTGTATTAATGCAATTATATTTGCCAACTTTCCTTGCCCCCAAATCAATAATTTATGTGTATGTGTTTGTATATATACATGTATATATAAGTACACATATATGCATGTACAGATATACAATCCATCCGTATAAAAGAGTCTCAGGAGACCATCCAGTCCTGTGCCCCAAGACCAGATTGTTTTGATTTGCCAAGCTGTTCCTGTTGGGTATTTTCTCTAACTTATGTTCTCATGGTACTACACTCTCACACAGCCTATTTCTGGAGATAACCATCATTAATATGGAGAACCCTGTAGTTCGTGGCATGCCCTCTGATGTCCAGCTCATAAAAAGTATCAGGAGTTTGTGTCTTATCGAACACTGGTGTTTGGTAGGAATGCTGTGTCCTTCACCCCCTCTGTCCCTGCTTTTCAGGAAGCCATGGCCCTGTCCATTTGCTACTAACAGCAGGTGTTCAGCCTCCCAGCCCAGCAGCACTGATCTGAGCTGTGGATGTTCATTTTCTTCACCCTCTCCTTGACAAAGAAGCAATTGAAGTTTTCTGCCAGTCTGTCTCTCTGAACCGGTGGTGGCTGCTGTGGCTGTGCCTGAGGCCGGGGGCTGGAGGACAGAGAGGGGAGCCGCCAGGCGCCTGCTCCTATTGGCAGTAGCTCACCTTTAGATGGGGTTTTTATCTGAATCCCAGAGTCACACCCACAGACACGTGCTCAGGTCTTGCCTGAGTGAGATGTGAACCGCTGGTGCACTGACGGTGAGACGAAATGTGGGCAAACTGTGACTCGCAGCAGTCGGGTCTGATAGGTGGGCTCAATTCGACAGCGAGGGACTCAGAGGTGTTGGTGCACATATGAGGGCTTCCCATTCCCACTGGTTCCACACCTTGCTTTCTGCTTATGCTCTCAGATGCTTTCCTACCCTTGGCTTTTGCCCATTTTTTGTCTGTTCCCTCTTGCTCATGTAGCGGATTCCCTGATTTGCCTCATTTTACCTCCAAACAAGGACAGGAACTAACTTCATGCATCTTGGCTGAAGCTGAAAACAAAAGAACCTTCTTTCAAACACCTGTTTATTTATTTATTTTTTTTGGTGGGCAAGATGGTAAATCTCTTTGAAAGAATGTTTTCACCATTCTTGCTTTCCTCTTTGGGGATCAATACTTTCTTATCAAATATGCTTTTGATAATTACTGAAAGTGATCCAGTCACCCATGACTTTTTACAAGTGATCCTGTACATTAAGAGAAGTAAATCCTGGCAAACTATACCTTTTGGTTTCTTTAAGCATTTAAAAAAGGTGACTTACTCTTCCCATGTACAGTAATAGCCTTTCTGTTTCAGCATCTTTAGCGGCAAGAATGGAGTACAGCTAGGAAAAATAGTCCTACACTACTTTTCCTGCAGTCAGCATCTGCCTTGTTATAGTGCTTATGGTATCATTAAACACTTC
>JAOXXN010000001.1:29882309-29896369 GCA_026770055.1 Myrmophylax atrothorax | reverse complement strand
ACTCCACCACCCCCCTTTCTCCTCCCCCCAAAAAAGCAATTTTGGAGTATCCACGACTACTTTATGCTGTGTCTTGTCAGTGCTTATTTTGAGCAGCAGCTTCCTTTATTGAGGTGAAAGGAAAATGAATTAGCAAAAGCTGGCACAGGTAATTAATATTGTGTGGGCGAGAGAGGGAGAAGACTTTTTAAATGGCTTGCAGTACATTTATAAATCTGTCCTGTGGTGTTCACTGCTTGTAGTTATGGCTAAGGGTGCTCAGCTGCCCCTCATCTACCACCTCATACCACTGACTGCCTTCTCCCATTTGATGATGTTGAGTATTTTACCTTAAATAATTTAGAGCTTAAATTAAGTATTTACACTTAAATATGGAGGATATGCAATTATTAATGAAGGAAACAGCTGCATGTTGATCAAATGTGTGCGCTTTTTTCTGGGAAAGCTGAGCATTTTGAGAGACAAAATTTTACAGTTGAGTCATCTCTGTAGGTTTAACCAATCTTATCAGTGTTTTCCCTTAAATATTTTCTCCTGTTTTTAAATATACGTTGATATGGAAATTATTATTGAAAGCAGAACTGAAAGTAAGGGATTAGTCAAAGACAAAAAAAACCCAACCAAAACCGCCAACCTTTTTGCATAGCCTTTTTGATTTTAAACTGCTAAAAACCTATAAAGTGTATGAAAAAGTAGACCTTTTGCTCCAAATAGCATTCCTATTCCCAAATTGGTTACAAGAGTGGGTTTCCACTTTCCACCTGCTTCAATTAAATCAATTACTAGCAGGTTAACAATAATTTTAGCTTATAAGGTGTAAAGCATTTTAAGGGAAGAGGAGCATAGAAAAGTTAATCTTACCCAAGCAAAAGGAAAAGTCTGAACTGGGACTGGAGTCTCACCAAGCATCAGGTTGTTTTGGTTTATGTGCCTCTATACACCTAGCTCTCTTTTGAAGAATTAAAATGCTGAATAGCAGGCTGCTATTTTCATATACCTGTCCAAAACACAGAGACTTATGTCTACAAATTTATCACAAGTATGTCTATGCTATAAGCCAGTGTTTATTTCTTTGTTTTCTAGAATGCTGACAGTTACATAGGTAAGCTCCATTGCCACACACTGCATACGTTTCTATTTAAAAGGTAAATTGGCTTTATTGTAAGTATCCTCACAAATATGGAGAAGTAAGCAGGGAAAAACATGAGCTGGCCAAGAGAACTCCTCTGTGTGTGTCCCTTGGGTAGATGCCCTGTGATGAGATGACGAGGGGATAAGAAGCCAGGTCACTTGCTCTCCATATCCTACTGCATTTTTCATCTAAGTGCTTCTTCTGCCCTTTCCACTTTCCATAACATGCCAGGACTGGTGTGGATAGATTTTGACTGTCATGTATACATATACGTATACGTATACGTATACGTATACATATACATATACATATACATATACATATGCAATATTGGGCTAGATCCTCCAACCTACTCCTCCCTTGTAAGTCTATTAAACCCCATACCAAGACCAGTCTAACTTGACACTGTAGTCTGCCTTTCCTTCTTTCTTTCCTGTGGTATCTGCTGTTACTTAACATGGCACTTACTGTTGTAAAAGGCAGCTTATTTTTATTTTTTTTAAATATATAAAATGCTCAGAAGCAGTTATTTCCTTTCTGTAGGCAGTTATTTGCCTTTCTGTAACAATTTGTATATTCCTTAAATGCTATAGGGATATTCCTCTTGCTAACTCTGACTAAAATAAAATATAACAGAGGAAACCACTGGCTGTACGTTAGGGCAGGTCAGGAAAGGGGCAAGTTGATTTATGCTTCCAAATGACCCAATGCCATGAAGCTTTTAAAGGCACTCTGGCTTGCAAGGATGTGAGGAATCCCTGGTTGCCACTGCCAGGCACAGCACAGCAGCAGCCCCCGCACCAGCCCTGGGAGGAGGGTACCATCCACTGCCCACACCATGCTGGCACAGAGAAATGCTGCTGGTCCCACCTCTGCCCAATGCAGAAGCCAAGAATCAGGGAAGTTCATGCTCTCAAGCCATTTATCTGCTTCCTGAAATCCTGCATTATCCACCCAAGTGCCAAAATAAATGAACAAATCACATTTTGAATGTTTTGCTCGTTTTGTTAGATAGATTGCCAAGAGAGAAATTTCAAGAGGTCTACAAGTCATTCAGGTGAAAGAGTGAGTTTCTGCTGTATTTTTCATGTGAGGAAAATGCCAATCTATAAAGGATTAGGAGCCTTTATTCAGAGTTTGAACTTTAACATTCCTCAAGCCTCGAATTTTTAATCTTCAAAAGAAAGTAGTCATTTCATGGCGAGTTATGAAACGTGAATTATTTATTCCACCAGTAAATATGTAATTAGGCATATTTTGAAAATCTGTAATTAATCCCTCACCCCTTAAACCCATAAGAAATGCTAATATGCCTCTGAGGTAAGGCAGGTTTCTATAAAGGGCATTATGTAAGCTGTTCTGATCTGTTGAGTAATTATGTTTGCTGTCTGTAGTGGAAAAAAAAAAATCCTAGTGAGAATTTGTTGTGGAGGAGAGGGAAGAAAGGGAAGAAAAAGCTTTGCTCCTCACTGAGCAGGAGGCAATTATTAAATGGCAATATATTCAAAGCTTTTCATTTGATTGGGTTTCAAAGGGTATGGTGCATGCATTGGGCAAGAAAACCAGAACGGGTTGTTTTATTCCTATTTGATCCAGCAAACTCTCAGTCTGCCTCAATAATCCCATGGCCAAGGAGCTATTTTGGCCAGGGCCACACATCCACAGATTAGCACTACTGTTGCTACCCCTTCATCCTCTTGTCCCAGTACCTTTCCCCATGGATTTTTCCTGATAAAATGGAAAGATCAGTACGTTTTGAACCATTTCATGTTCAGTTTTTCATCCTGCATCATCTTGCATAGTATATAGAAATATGACAAATAATTGATATATTTTAGATAGAGATAGATATATAAATATATATTTGGCACAAGAAGACTTTCCAGCTTGTTTCTGGAGCAAGGAAATCTGTTGAGAAGGAAGTTTATCTGACTAATTTTACTGCTGTGGAAAGCCCAAGAGCAGATTCCTAAGCTCCAACATGGTTTTAGTTTGAAACGTCTGAACTTATTTTAAGAACCTTTCACTAATAGCAAGGGCCAGAGCTCTGTCACTTCACTGTAAGAGTCTCTTGTTGTCATTTGAACTTCATTAAGAGGACGAAGACAACCTATTTCTTGAGTTGATGAAAGCAAGGAGAGATTTAAAGGTCGTTGAATGATGTTTTGGTCCCATTTTGGCACTTACACTTATGGGACTCCATAAGGGGCCAGTACACATCAGAAAAGATGATATAAATTTTCTTAAAAAGCAAGCAGACAAGTTCATGCAGATATGTAATGAGTGATTAGTAAATACAACCATCCCACTACAACCTCAGAAGCAGTAGGTTGCTGTTTTCCAAAAAGGAATAGCAAGGGAAATGTTTTTCTGTATGATGTGGACTGTTTCCAATACTTAACCATTGTCAAAGTCCCAATTATTGAGTTTATTAGGTCATTATTTCCTTGTCCCCACCAGTGGGGGTATGCAGGAACCTTATCTCCTTATTCTCCATACAGCTTTTTACTTCCGTCCCAAGGTAAGGACCTTGGATCTAATCTGTGGCCTCAGAATTATGTGCCCTCAGAAGCCCTCTGAAACAGAACCTTTTAAATGTGTGCTGAACTTGCCCACCACACTGGAGAGCAGGCAGCATATACTATGTCAGGACTCGATGAAGAAAGGCTCGCTCCCAGAAGTCGGCCAAAAGGTTGGGCATCAATCATGCAGATGTACAGCCAGTTCTATTCTGAAATGTAGGCAGCTTCAGGTTAGAAAAGCAGCAGCTCCTAATCATAGAATCATAGAATCGATTGGGTTGGAAAAGACCTCTGAGATCATGAAGTCCAACCTGTGGTCCAACTCCAGTCCATTTACCAGATCATGGCACTCAGTGCCATGTCCAATCTCAGCCTGAAAACCTCCAGTGGTGGCGAATCCACCACCTCTCTGAGCAGGCCATTCCAATGCCTAATTACTCTTTCTGGAAAGAATTTTTTCCTGATATCCAACTTCAATTTCCCCTGGCAGAGCTTGAGCCTGTGCCCCCTTGTCCTATTGCTGAGTGCCTGGGAGAGAGACCAACCCCCACCTGGCTGGAACTTCCCTTCAGGTAGTTCTAGACAGTGATGAGGTCACCTCTGAACCTCCTCTTCTCCTCTGTCACCCGTTTCTCGGAGCCGCTCTTTTTTGTCAGTAGACTGAATGCAACAAGGCTGGTAGGGTGTGTGTGAGCTTGGCTTTCCTTTTGTCATGGTGTATGACCTCTGACACTGTCACTGTCACTGCCCAGCAGAGTGCAGGCCACCCATAACAGTGCTGCTGCGTGGAGGGGAAGGGACTAACTGGCTTTTGATTATTTCCTTCCTCCCTGCCCAAAGAAAAGTATGAATTTTTGGCACTTCTGTGTACCAAATGCCTAAATAAATCCATTGAGGGCATCTTGCCTTCTCTTTTAGAAGGGGTGTGCCCAGCACTGAGGTAGTTTCTCAGCAGCGTCTTGGTGGTGAGCTGAGTGAAACAGGTGCAGAGTTGCCTGGGGATGCAGAGGGCCTTAGTCACAGGGTGTCTATTGCTCCTTTCAGTCAGAAAGCTCAGCTTTGCATGTCCAGGATGATGAGTTAAATGTCAATATGAATCCATTTAAAAAGCAGTCAAACAAAGAGAAGCAGCCCCAGGCATTTTTTGTACAGGCTTATTTTGGTGTCACTCTGGAGAAGCAGTGGGGAGACTCTGCCCTTTGTCTGCTGTCTCTCTCATCTGCGGGGGCACCTGTATTGTTTCAAAGCCCATGTCCGCCTGTGTGGGGACCCTGGCAGGTCAGTTTGGTCCACGCTTGGCCTGAGTTAGGAGCATCATGTGGTGTCTCTTTGAAGTGACACTGAGTGGTTGTGATGCCGTGTGGCAATTACAGGGCTTGCTCTGGTGACCTGTGGTGGTCGCCTTCAACCTGATTGACACAGCTCTTGTTGCAGGCCATGGTGTTGGCTACGCCACCAAACCGTGCCTGCTGCTCCTTCAGGCAGTGGCTGATATCCAGCAGAACGTGTTTGGTGGTAGAAATGCCTATCTATCTGTAGACCATGTAATTTCGTATCTACAAGTATATGTTTTACAATTTTGGTCTAAATTCTTCTCTTGATGTTCTCCATTGGCTCATTTTTAATTATAGTTGACAGAAAAAAATTGTTCTGTATAAAAGAGACCATTGAAGGGTGTCCAAAGAGACAAGTTGGTGTTAAGAGGGAGGGATTTAGTGACTGGTAAAGCCATTAAGGTAGTGTGAAGAACTGGTTTGAATGAGAGCCAGACACAGCCGATTTTAGCTGATGTTTCGAAAGGAAGCCAAATGTGCTCTGAGCCAACTGTGTCCATGTGGGAGGTATGCCTCTGCTCTAGTTTAATTATTTTCTTTTGTTTTAGTTTGGGGGTTTTCTGGGTGTTTTGAGTAGTGTGCCAACTAAATAACCTAGGCAGGTTTAAAACCAGAAAAAAAAGTGCAAGGATTAGTAAGGTCCTTCTCTTTCTGAAGAGGGCTGAGGGCGCTGACTCTACTATAAGAAAAACCAAATGATGGTGTTTTTAGAAAAATCCCTAAATGTGGGCATACCGTGGTGGTGACTGGGATGATGATTTCAAGGATGGCTCTTGAAGAGGGTATTTTCCAGGCTGAGGTCTCAAGCCAGTTAGGTTAAGTGTCCCTTTAGAAGAAACATGTTGTCTGGGGCAGGAAGCTCTGAGTGGCCACCTATAGAGCAGCAAGGCTTGATCTAGCTGATGACTAGGGTGTCTGGCAGAGGGGCAGCACTCAGCATGGCATATCTTAAAAAAGATTTTCAGTGGCTTGAAGTTGAGTTCTTGTGGGAAAACACATGGCAGCAGAGCTGCCAGTGTTGCCAGCAGATCCTAGTTTGTCAGCCTCTCCTGATCAGTATTTGTGAGGAATGAAAAAGAGAGAGATGTGCAGGCTCCATTGATAGGGCAATGTTTTGTGTCATTTGAGCCTGGAAATAAGTAATCTTGAGGGATCCTAATTGACTAAATGGATTGTGATTGGCACGACAGGGTAATGAAAGGCCAGCCATAGTCTTAAACTGCACAGCTGCTAGACCTATTGCCTTCCCCTTCCCCTGCAACATCCCCTCCTTTTGCAATGTTTTTTAATGTGTTGCCCAGTCAAATGTCTCAGTGTCGGTGAACTGAAGTGAGCATAGTCATCAGGCCTCACTTAGGCAAATCTTTCAAAGGTCTTTTGGGAGATTGGTGTTGTTTTCTATGTGAATTGTCAAGAGAACTGTCTATCATTGCAATTTGCTCTCTGTCCCCTCCCATCAGACAAAAACATCTCCTGATGATCAGTGGGGCAAGGTGGACTGCTGGGCAGGGTTCTGGAAGTCGGCAGAGATGCCTTCTAACTGAGCTCTGCTGCTGACCTGTAGTGATCCTGGGAAAGTTAGATTGTGGCTTCCTGGCACGGTTTTCCCACCATCCTTTTTTTTTTTTTTTTAACGTTCCTTTTTCCTATTTGGGCAATGAGCTGTTTGGGAGAAGGAAATGCCTCTGATAATGTATATCCAGCATCTTCCAGAGTGGGAAACCTGCCACAAAACTAGCAATCAAAATGAAAAATCAGTGCATAGAACTCTCTTTTTTTCTTCCTAGTGGGCAACATCTTTTCACTCTGTCCCATGAAGAACAAGACTGATCTTAACTGTGCGTCTTTCAGTGTATTGTTTCATAGAATGCAGTTCTGTGCATGAGTAAATTGTCATTATTATTTTTTCATAGGCAACTAGTGAGCCTGTGGATATCTAAAGCAGGATAGAGAGTATGTTGTTTTCTGTTTTGCTTTCCAGGCATTTGATGTCAAGAATTGACAGGGGGCAAACACAGAGCCCTGTTCTGTATTTGACTTAAAACAGTGCAAGTCTTTAAGAGCTTTGGTTTGTTTGGATTTAGAAATCATTTAACAGGCTGACTTTTTGTAATGAGTTTCTGCAATGATTTTCCAGGCTTTTCTACTGAGGTTGTTTGCTGAGTTTTATTCTAGAAGTAGTCCTGATGCCACATAAACATTATACCTTTTTTACAAATTTATCTCCATCACTGGAGCCTGCAGAATGCTGTATCAGTAGGAACAGCATTATTTTGGCTACAAATGCAATTAGGTAGACTTTTTGCTTAAGAAGACACTAATTATTTGGTTTTGACTGGGGAAAGTTGCTTTCACTTTGTGGCTTTCTCTCTTTTTGCCTGTCAAAATGTGTTCTGTTTCCTCCACAAGCAGTACTCCCATCACTTTTCACAGGGCAGACCTAATCTTTTCAGGGAGTGGAAAGAAGAGTCCAAGTTTCCACACTGCAAAATTGGTTGGTCTGCATCTTTCTGTGTTGGCGAGTGACAAAAACGAGCTGATAGTAAACATGACTTGGAATAATCAGTTATCACTTATTGCACTGGTGTATGCAACCTAATAGCAGAGTGCAGCTTCATGGCCTGTTGCCTCAGGCTGGTAGGAGTTTAGACTCAACTGAATGAGAAACAAATTGGAAAGTTAAGTTTAGCATGGGGGCACCGTACAGCGCTACTTAGGGGTGGTACTGTGGTGAGCTTTTATTGGACAGCTTGTCTGTATCTGGTCTGCTGCTTCTGTGTGCATTGTGGCAACTGAAATTGAGTTAGTAGGGGTGTTTTTCAAATCAGTTGCTCTTCTTTCTACAACTGTCAGCATAGAATAAATACTGGGAGCTTGGAAAAGTTTTCCAAAGACTTAATTGTTTACAGTGTGCAGGATAATCCAAGCTTGCAAGTCATAGTCACATATGCTGCTTTCCTTCCTTAATGTGTGATGTTGCCCCATATTCTGCTTCCATGCCATTTAGCTGGGGACAAAGCTTCCAGGAACAGTCTTCCAAATGCACGTTATTATACAGGTCTGAATCTGTGTTAGTAGGAGAATTGCATTACTGTGAAATACATATCTTGGATAATTAGGAGGGGTTAGAAAGTAAATGAGCTGGTAGGATTTCTTCTGCATTTCATTTGCATAGTTCTTTGATAACATTAAGGCAAAAATAAAAAAAAACCACCATGGAAAACAGCACATAACACCACTTGCCTTTGTACCTTTCCAAACCAAAAATGTTACAGTAATAATGTGTGCCAAGGAAGAAAGGGGCGAGGAGTAGGTGTATTAACTGACTTGGAGAGTGTGGGTAGGCTTGAAGCTTATAATGTTCTCAAGATCTTGGCAGTCTACCAAGGATTCCCCTTGTCCCCTCTGCTTTTCAACATGCTTAAGCCCACTGAGATGAGAAATAAACAGCATATTGCTATGAGACATGACTGAGGAATATGTTTAAGTAGTGGATTCAGTTTAAGATGCAGTTAAATGCTGAAGTGTTACTGTGTTGCTGTAAATGAACTTAATGTCATCTGCATGAGAAGAAACAGGACAAAATTTGGGGCTGACAGTCTTAACTCCATTGACTCCATTTAAAAATGCAATGGTGCAAGTAGCAGTCTTGGTAATATTCTTATACTTATTCCTTGGAAGGATAAACAAATGCTTTAATATGAATATAACCATGAAATAAGGGAAGGAAAGATAGGGAGAATGCATAAGAAACAACAGGTAGTTTGAAAATTTTGGTCAATAAAATCTTAATGTGGTCTAAATAAAGGGAATGTATTGGTGGGCTCATTCCCTTGGGGATGAGCTTACAGTCCTGATGTTTTCTTGTGGCCCCCACGTTGAAACTGGTATGAGGCAAACTCTCTCCCTTTTCTACCTGTTGCCACTGCCCTGCAGTGAAACCTCTGCAGCTTCCTCAGTCCTTTGGCTCTGGGGGCAGTCATTTTAGGCTTAGCAAGATGCATCTGGGTTGCTGTTGTCTGCATTGCATATTTCATATCCATACTTAACATTCTGGCCATGGGATCCCCAGCTTCTGATATTTGACATGTAGCATGATTTAAGGAAACTGCTGTTTCCAGTTAGCGTGGGCTGGGTTTTACAGTCTTGCAGAGTTTTTCAGATATCCAGATGGTAATTGACAACAATTCCCCTGGAGAAACAAAGCTGCAAGAACCTCTGCCATGCTGTGGGTGATCCTGTGACAGTGATGTCCTGAGGGGCCATGAGTCCACACCACACTAAAGCAGGGACCTCATTTCATATGGAAAATGTTGGAGTGATGTTGCTGGGAAATGGTGTCTAGATGGAGCCTTGATGGTTGCTGCGTTTGTGAAGTGTGCTATGAATTGGATTTGAATAAATTTTAATCCCAGGAGACTGAGTTCAGAGGGTTTCTCCCATCTATGATTTTCACAGTTCTTTCTTCATGTTCAATCACTTTGCAATTTAATTATTACTCTTTTTAATGCAGACAAATTTTTCCAAAGCAAAATCTGGCTATGAAAGTCTGAAGATTGGTTTCCAAAATGGGCATGCTTAGCCATTTCATGTTACGAGCAAAATTATTACCAGCATGCTAATAGTTTGACAAGCCTATTCTTGAACAGAGCTGTGAAGCAGATAAACAAGCAAATAAAAACTCTGCTCATGCTTATATTCTGTGCTTGTGATGTTTGCTTTTTCCCTCCCTCTGAAAATATTTTTAAAGAAAAGAATGTGGCTTCAAAATGTCCTTTTCCTTCTCTCATATAAATTAATGTCATGCAGCATCCCCCCCTCCACCACTGTGATGTAGATTCTTAGAATATAAGTGCTCCATACATTATGAAAAGAGTATTTGGAGTAATTTTAAACAATATTTTGAGGTGACCAGGGTTTAAATTTGGCCTGGGATACTGAGAAGCCCACACTTCCCACACTGCAGTTCCCTTGCTTTCAGTCCCTTAGGAGGGTTATGTAGAAGCTTTTCCTGTCCCAGAAGAAGCAAAGTGAAACATGAGCAATTGCTGTGCTGTGCTGTAGCTGGCCCAGGTTTTCATAGGGACACTTGTGGAGGCACCAGCAGGATCCCGTAAAGCTGCAGGGGAAGGATGGTTGGGCTGGTGCACATTAGTCATCCTGAGTGGGCCAGTCTCACAGGGAGGAACACTGACTTAAGAAAAGCTGTGAAGCTGAGCCCTGGGAAATTTCAGGCATCTCTCTGGAAATAGCAAGCCCACCAGTAGTTTGTAGATTTAAAGAGACAAGTAGAGCAAAAAATTCCATAAAATATGTGGCGTCCTGTGGATGTCTTGCTACTTTGCTCTTCTGTGTGCCACATTTTCTGCTTGGGTATGTTCTGCCACCATTTTAGCATCTCCACTTTGCTGCAGAATGAATGGTGCACTGTATTTCATTGTTTTTTAAAAAAGTTTCTTTCCTCCGTTATCCTTAGTGTTGTGTGCTCTTTTTCCTCTGAGATATGCCTGTTATTCTATTATCTTTAGCATATTCTTTTTGTACCTCAAACTGTGCTTCCCACGTCCTTGGGCCTTCAAGTTCCTTTGACAGAGCAGAGCTGAGAGTAGGCATTTTTCTGCCTTGGTGTAAGCCATTTTCCCCTCCTTCTTTGTGGGATGGTAAATCTTGAGGAGAAGATCACAGGCTTCTGCCACTAGGCAGAGGTCCAGGGTGGGAAATTGGAATTGGAAACCTCCTGGGCTTGCTGAAAGGCTTTGGTTCAAGAGGCAGTAAGGTCAAGGTGAGGTCAGTCTTGGCTACTGCACGTATGTTATGACCCTAACTTTGTTTCAAAATCGAAACCAGCTTCAGACCAAGTTGTAAAAAGAAATGCCTCCTGTAAAGAGAGTTTATAGAGCAAGCAAAAGCTTTAGTACAGTTATTTAGTACAGAGAAAGCATGTGGATTGATTAGTAAGGTGAGAGTGCAGCACAATAAGAGTTGTGAAAGAAAGCTGAGGCAGGCACTTCTACAGCATTTCATCCTTTTGAATGCACCAGAATGCCCTCCATGGAGGGCACCATAAGGTGGGAAAGAGTCAAGATTTCTCCAAAGACACTAGTGGTTTGGGGTGCTTCAGTTCTGACATGCCAATCTTGAAAGAATCTGTAAAGAGATTTATAAGTTAGTCCAGGGAAAAAAGCCCACTGTTGATGTCCATCAACTGCAGTGGATGCTACACAGAGGTTTCTGCCTAGGAAACTTAGAAGTTGGTGAGGAGAGAAATAAAGGAACTATGACTTTAGTGAAATGTTTTGTTGTGTTTTTATCATTACTTGTGATAAAAGTAAAGAAATGTAGTGGGCTTACCTCTTGCTGGAGAGCCTGACTGATGCAGACAAGAGCCTTTGGGGATGGTGCTTGTGAAAGTTGTTGGGAGACTGGGCTGTTTGACTGGAAGTCTCAAGGAAAACTGCTGGATGTTAAGTGGAAAGCTGGAAAATACCAATATAGGGACCTCTTCTAGGTGCCTGTTTAGAAAAAAAAATGCAAACCAGCTCATTGGTATGTCCCCACTTCATGAAAACATATAGTTGAGAGAAAGAGGTTTTTGTTAGAAGTTGGCTGAGGGGAGTTCCAGCCCATCAGGGCTGGAGGGGCCTGCCCTGCCGCCTCCCTCCAGTCCTGCGATCTGCATCGTGCCACCTCTGCCCCTGTTCTGACTGCAGAACAAACCACTTTAATTTCCCAACTGCAATCCCCTGTCCCACCCTGCAGTTTGCTTTTTCTGTGTTAACTTTCTGCCATTTCAGTGATCTCAATGAGCTTATCATATGATACAATGAGTGCCGGAAGGAGCTCAGTGCTCCTGGGAGAAATATGTGACAGGAGGCAGAGGAAGGAAGGGTAGGAGCTCCCTGCTGCAGGAGCTGGGATCTGTTAACTCAGCTCCAGCTGTACTGAGAAACTGTACCCTTATCGTGGCATAGCTGAAGAGACATGACAACTTGTTCTTGTCCAGCTATTGTGAGACAACCAAAGAGACCTCTTGCGGGTCTGATGCATCACTTGCAGAACCCCACCTTTTTCACTGTTGAAGACCAAAACAAAGAGAAATGTCCTAAGCCATAAGCATGGGCTAATCCCCCGAGTGTGCATGCATTTACCTAGTTATATGTCACCCAGGTACCAGGCACTGGTGCATAGAAATAAAATATGCAACATGTTGAGTTTATCTATTCTGACATGTTAGTAAACTACCTTTACTGACTATGAGCTCGGCTAAAGTTAACAGAAGGGAAGCTGTGAATATAATCTGTCTGTACTTGATAATCATCATTTTGATGTAAAGAAAAGAAATGGGTTCTAAAATTTGTATGAGAATATTTTAAAAATACTCTTTTTTTAGCCATCTAGAGTGTTAGTTTTTCCTAGGACATACCAGAAGGGTCCAGCACATTTGCACAAAATCTAGTGACTGGAACTTTTGTCCACATGTTTTATTCTGCGTATGCTGAAGGGATGGGTGAGATGCTGGTACTGACAGTTCTCTCTCTCTTATTCAGGGTCGGCATGTCAAAACAGGTCAGCTGGCAGCCATCAAAGTCATGGACGTTACTGAGGTGAGTAGAGGAACCTTCTGCTTTATTAGCAACATGGGCAAAATTTAATAATGAGAGATGGTATACTGCTTACCTCATATTTCTATTGAAGGGTACATCCTTTGATATGAATGTTTGCTCTCTGCTTTCAGGACCTTTCAAACCCATCTGCCCTTTGCAAGATTTCTGTGTGCTGGCTCCTCTGGCCTTCACAAATTGCTTTACGTCGCAGGCCATATGAGTGCACACAGCACTCTCTTTTCAGAAATTTCTTACAAGAGCGGAAAAAATTCAGATTCCTTGCTTCCCACTTTTTTTTCTCTTAAATGTATCATCTTGCTTTTACCTAAAAAGAAGGTGAGGAGGCTGCTTGATGTAGAGGACAATGTTCTCCCTGGTACATTTGCAGCCTACAAAAGGGTGTATGTTTATTCAAAGGAATGAGTCTAATAAAGTTCCAAGAAATCTGAAAGCAGAAACATCTGCAGAAAGATGGGCAGATTGCTAGCAGAATTCAACAATGTAAAGCAGTAGTTGTAACTGACCCACGGGGATTTACTGTGGAGCTTTAGATGGGAAAGAAGGGAAATTAATCCAGACAAAGAAATAAAAAATATGTGCCTATATTTGAATCCTTAGATGTCTTGCAGTTTATGCTGTTCAAAAAGCAATCAGTTTCAATTAAGTCTTAAAAACAGATCAAGCAAAGTATGGGCTTCTTCCTGTCGATGCCAGTGTTGTATAGAGTTACACTAATTAACACAACAGCTTCGAATTTAAAATTGAATGAGAGCCTCCCATGTGCAATGCTTGACTGATACCGCTCTTCTGTAGAGAGGTTGTGCCTTTTCAAACTGCATGTCTTATTCTTCTGAACTGCTCAATCTTACATAGATATTTGGGTGAAAATTATGTTAATATGCATGCACTGTGTGGAGCAAGGGGTCTTTGGCAAGGCTGGTTATATTAAGCAAAACTCCTACAAGAGTATTGCTACAAAATATTTTATAGTTCAGTGTGTGTATAGATGCAACAAATAAAAATGGCCTTGGATAAAAGGTCCTAGATGAGTGGTAGGGTGAAATGGGAAAACAGGCAGGTGAGAAGGAGAGCTTTGATAGGACTTCAGTCTTATCTCCAGATCTTCCAGCAGTCTATGGGCAGTGTGACTGCTGCTCTCTACCATAAGCTGTTGTGTCTGCCAAGAGCTAGATATTCTTGCTTTGTAAGATGGCCTGATAAAGATCAATTTTAAGCTGAAGTTTTTCAAAGGCTGCCTTCACGAGGAGGCAGTGCTTTTTTGCTGCAGTTAACAAGCAGAGAAAACAAAAATGGAGGTGCATTGACACACAGTGAAGATTCTTTGCACAGCAAATGTTTCCTTTTGTGCAGTGGTTTTACACAGGGCAGATTGCTGGACTGTGCATGACAAAACTTCCATAATATGAAGATGGGCAGTACTGCACACTCTCTCTGTTTTTAGTAGCAT
>JAOXXN010000001.1:29857759-29882262 GCA_026770055.1 Myrmophylax atrothorax | reverse complement strand
CGCAGAAAAAGGAAAACAATTGAAAAATGCTGTCTATGGTATGGCTAAGCTCCTGTTGCAGGAGATGGTTTAAGTTTTGAAACTTTCCGTAATTTTCATCTGGTTTTGAAAAGTAAGTTGTATATTGGCACTGTCTTTCATAAGTGCAATGCTTTTTTAGCGGATGAGGGCAGTCAGAGGGAAGAGTTTGGAGATGTTAGCCCCATGCAGCTTAAAAAAGCATTGTCATTCCTACCAGTGAAGCTCATGTGTTTTGCTTCAAAGTAATGAGCCTGCGGAGGCTAAAAATGTGTAAGTTCTTCCAAGTTGCGCTAAGTCAGCTGCACTTTTTAACACCAGGCATGGGTGATACTGTTGAATGTACTATTTTTTCAGTGGCAGATGTGGCCATAGAATGTTGCTGTCCAGTCTTAGTTCCTGGTTCCTTGTCCATTTCCCAACACTCGTGCCGACATGACTGCCCCAACCACGGCCAGATGGTGACCTCGATCAGTGAACAGGCCCTGCTTCCAGTTTAAAGATATCGTTCCTCTCCTGGTTATTTATAATCTGGATTGGTTCATTGATCTAGTGTAGCACATGGTGGTACAAACTGTTGTGCAATTGCTATGAAAAAGGTGGCATGAGACCAGAAAAGAGCCGCTGCAGGCCATCAGGGAGAAGAGGCAGTAGCTCATATTGACATTTCTGCCAGAGATGGGCATATCCTCAAGCCATGGCTTCAGTTCCTCAAGGGATGGTTTCATAAACACCTCCTTTTGCTGGCAAACGATGGAGGTGCATCCTGGTTGTAGCTCACCACAACCTACGGGGACAGTGGGAGGCAAGAATGTGGGGACTGTTCCAAAATAAATGCAGAAGGAACTACAGCCTCAAATTCACCTTCTCTGCCTGCTGTAAGAGCTACAGTTAGATGAACTGCTAATGGAAATACTAACTGTGTCCATGCCCATGGAGCAAGAAGCTTCAGTGGAAACTTTCACAAAACTGGAATTGTGATTTTCCTGTAGGTGATTTGTGCCTATGTGCACATTTTATTGGCAGTGTTATCCTTTTCTGCTTAAATTCAAGGTGTGCTATGGGGACATCTGATTATTTTGACTAACCAGAGTTGAGAACAGACACAAGACTTTCTTTCTTCTTGAATACCTCTGATCCAGTGCTTGCTTTGCCAAATGGTTGACAAATTAGAAAACCTAATATGTTGGCATGCTCTGTGGGCACACCCCAAATGTTCAGTTTTGAAGGCCACGATTCTGCAATTCACACACGGCTCGGGATCAGTGAAGTTACATGAGCTCTGGGCTGTAAAGTTTTGACAACCCGAACGGAAGGGATGTCAGAGTCAGAGTAAAGGCTTTCCTTTAAACATTTTGGTTGGCATGAGCAAAATGAGGTACTATAACCTCTGACTAGAGATATTGGAAGAAACATTACAGCTCTGTAGTGTACATGGCAGTATGGAAATGCTCTTCATATTTCTCATCTTTTCTTGTGGTTTTCTCTTTAGATTTTAATTTTGAAAAGAATGGTGGCAATCATGAGAAAAGAGGAGGTGGGCTGAAGCTATCAGCTTGATCTTTGAATATATTATGACTAGTTAGTACTGCTGCCTTAAATGTTGGGGGGGTGTTGATATGCATAAAACTTTCCTGCCTCTTCTATTTTTCTCCTTTCTAAACAAATTAAGAAAAGACTTGGAACACTATATGGATCTTTACAAATCTTTAGATCTACAAACCACTAAGGGATCTGTAAGACCTAAAGATCTATAGGTTTTCAGTACAGAATGGTGCATATACAGACCCTATTTTCACTTTCTGAGAGCAAAGCATGAGGCATGTAGGCTGAAAAAAATTCACTAGAGTGTAAAACAAATAAAATAAAATCAAGAAAGACTTCATCAATGGAAAGCTATTCTCGTTCCTTGTTGGAATGAGCCCAATGACCGTAAAAGGGGAACAATATGAACTATCAGTGTATACATACTTCAAAAATTGTTTTACCAAATGCACATATGCAGGATGAATCTCATGCTGCATGTGTGTTGTGGGGGAGGCATTATTTGAGAGATTCCCATAGACTGTCATTAATTTTTTTATTGTAGGGCCTCTGTTCTTTTTGTGATTATTTTGGAGAAGGCGGTGATGAATTCATGTTGACCACTTCCACTCACTGACCATGCTGTTAGGTTTCCATGATTGTAAGATTTCCATGACTTTTAAGATTTGGTAGTCACTGTTCAGTTAGAAGAATCTGTTTTCTTGTGAAGTAAGCTAACATTTAAAACCTTAGCAAAGCTTACTTGGCAGATCTGCCTGCATCCAAGCTGTTAACGTGCATTACACCCTAAAGCTTGACTCTGCTTAACTCTTCTGGAAGCTTTCCTTGCAGCTGCATGGCTGACTCCAGTGTCACTCCTGTGTTCCGCTTCCAGCGATGCTTTTCTCTTTGAAAGGTTTAGTAACTGATTTTAAAGGAAAAATACAATTGCTTCTTTTCTGTTTGTTACAACCCCTGATGCTGCTGCTTCTTCCTCCTACCTCTTCCCACACACACGCTTGGCATCCCTTGGGAAAGTTTTCCGTATGCCTTTTTTAATAGCAGTGTTTCTCAGCTCTTGTGCCCAGTGTTTCATGACTTGTCCGGTCTAGTCTGTGTAAAATTATGCTAAGTAAACAACTGGATACTGTATCCTGCTGATTTATGAAAGAAGCTGGATTGCTTTTAGAGCTTGCCTGTCTTGCTGTTTCTGTATGTCCTCTGCAGAAAAATTAACAATGTCAGACCAAAAGCTCCAGGCCTGCAGAGAGACATGGCACATCTCCCATACCTAGAACAGGAAAGGTTACCTGAATTACTCATTGCCATCTTCCTGACTCTGCTGACTGCTTTTATCTGTTGCAATAGGCAAGTCCCTTTTATTCTTGTGAGTGTATATGGCCTACGTGATGTTAAACACTGCAGTCATGTGAATGATCTATCCATTGTCCATAGGACATTCCAAGAGCAGTCTCCAGAAAAAGTGCAGATAGATAAAAATGTGTGTATGTTTCCATGGAAACTGGCAGACAAAATGAGGGAAAACAAAATACTAAACACCAAAAGTTTGCCCTAACCATTATGCATGTTCTTTTATTCCCCATGAAAACTCATAGACAATCCATGGACTTTGATCTGTTTGGAGGGGGGAAAAAAAAAAAAGTAGGTGGCTCACACTAAAAGATTGGGAAATGCAGATCCTTGTGGCCCTGTGCAACAGAACTGGGTCAAGCCAGTCTGGTGAAGCTGAACATGGGCCTTTTAGTGCAGAGATGTGAATGCACTGCTTTACCTGGCTTAGTGCAGCTGCCTGATAAAGTACTTATATAACAGTCCATGGTTGTACCTACTGCGAAGTTAGCCGAAGCAAACCTGAAGCCAGGAGAGTTACCAAAAGCCTTTGCCATGTCACTTCTTCTTATGAGTCACTTCTTCTTAACATGAACTGGGGAAAATGGATAAAGAATCTAAAAATCCTGATTGTTCCATGGTACATACTGGAACCCTGCTTGCTTGTCCCTCAAGTATGACGTTGCTTACTACTAGTCTGTACAATATTTTGTAGTCTTTGGTTAAACAGTTACCTGGCAAAACAAAAGAATCATTCTGTGGAAAAGAAATAAATAGGAAAGGTATTTACAATGTGGATAGCCCTGTTGTCCACTCTGTCCTGAGGCTGATTAACCTCTGATATCTTCTATGGATTAGATAAAAAAGAAAAAAGAAAAAGCCTGCTGGGAACTATCTATTTCAGTTCAGAGAAAAACAGCTGGACAGAGTGGTCCTTTAAGCTCTAACATCTGGTTTGGGAGGAGGTCAGAAGGAGCTACAGTAGTCTTGCAATCAGTAGGACAGCCTATTTTGAGCTGCAGAGCATTTGCATAACTGACAGTTTCCATCCTTAACTGAGATCCCTCACCTACAGCTCTGCTGCATGGCAGTGCCCAGCAGCTTGGCTCAGTTTTTCTCCCTGCTTTACCATGGACCTAATGCTGGGAGGTTCAGCCCTG
Source organism: Myrmophylax atrothorax (assembly GCA_026770055.1). NCBI lineage: Eukaryota > Metazoa > Chordata > Aves > Passeriformes > Thamnophilidae > Myrmophylax > Myrmophylax atrothorax. Next base: position 29,878,210 of record JAOXXN010000001.1, on the reverse strand, counting down.
GGTGCTGTCTATGTGGGACCAGGCTCTCCTGCAGCTCCACGCTGCCCGATTTTCTGTGAGACCCCCATTTGGGTCAGACAGGGGCGGTCCTCTCTGTCCTGGGTGATGTGGTGCAAAGAGCCTTGCAGGGGATGCCAGACGTGTCACAACACCCCTGTCCTTATGTGGCTGGGCAGTGCTTAGCTGCCAGCTCATAGTCCTAACAGAGAAGAAGAACATTTAACTCTAAAGAGCCTTTTGTTCTTACAGTCATGTAAGCAATAGTGACTTTATCTACCAGCAAGGCAAATACATTTAACCGCTGTCTTGAGTCAGATCTGCAATTTTTGAACATGATCCAAGAAATTTCCTGGAGCAGTGCTGGCACCAGTTTGCATAAAGGGCAAACTTCCACTGTCTTCATCTGAGTACTTAGGTGGTTAGCAAGACTTCCCTGCTGCAGAAGCTTATTTGGAAAGGGGAGGATATTGAGTTTGATGCAGTTTCAAGGAAGAGAGTGAACAGGGATCTTCACAGGCAGTTTGAGGTCAGGACAGAAAGCTGTGGCTGTTATCAAGCAGCTTGGGGAATTACACTACTGGAGAGAGCCGGTGTCAAGTGCTAAGTCTCTGCACTGCTGTGTCCCAGCGAAGAGCAACTTCGCACTGATACTGTGTGATTGGGGGGAAAATGGACAAGAGGAGAGGAGAAAATGGATGCAAAACATTCATACACATTTGTTTTGCCATCTGCTTTTTTCAACATAGGTCTTCTCCTTACACAAGGTTTCCACCTAAGTGGAAGACTGTTTGCATGCACAGCCTGTCGTCAGTTGTCATTGAAGCTATACCACTCTATGTGTTGTAATGTGCTTGTTTTGGAACCTGACTGTTTCAAGGCTGGAAGAAACAGATGTTTTCCTTTTGCCATGAAGATCTTGAGGGCACCATTGCTGCTTCACCAGCATGTATTGTCTGTCAATAGCAAAAGAGCTTTGCCTGTGAAGGCTTCATTGTTCTTATTTAATAGGATTCCTGTTGCGTGGATTTTCAGCTGAGGTTGGGAGATGGCTTCGTACTCAAGGTTGTTTGTGGAACACTGTGTTGAGAAGCGTAAAGAAAGCCATGTTGCCTCTGCCTTCTCCTGGTCTGTATGCTTATGTCAGGTCTGACATGCAAGGTTTTTGTCCTGTCTAGCAGAAAATGTTTTGCCAGTGCTCTGTAAGTGGTAATGTAGTTTAGATAACACCTCAATTTATGGCTACTTAAAGGGAACTTTGCTGTAGTTTGGAGCGTAGAGAGTCTCCTTGTTTTATAGAGACAGCTTTAAAATTTTGCCTACCTGGCTTTAAGAGAACCAGATAACACTGTTCTGTAACACAGCAAATGGTGCTTAGGATATACTCCTCAGCTCTGGTACCGAGATCTGTTACTGCTTGTCAGGATGAGAGAGTGTGTGTTTCATGCTGGGGCATAATGGAAATGGCTACACCTGACTTCCATAGCAGAAGGGCAGGATTGTGTATTAAGATTTCTGTGTGAGTCTTGAGCTCTTTAGACAAGTCTGGACTTTTTTCTTTAAAAATTTCTTTCCTTTGGTCTGATGGTGCAACTCCACTGACACACTCAGAAGGAAAGGATAAGTCATCCAGGTGAACTTACTGACATCTGTTACCACCCTCAGGCACTGTTTATCAGTCCAGGTCTCCTGCATTTTACTCTAATCCTGTGCCTGTTTTTCTTCAGTCTTTAGGCTTGGTACCTGCAGTCATCTGAAGACCTATTGTTGGCATTGACAGAGAAGTCACTAATGAAAATGTGATTTCATATTTATATGAATGACTGCTAACATCTGCCTGTGTTAGGGAAATCTGGACCCTAATACTAACAGTGGTGAAGGCTCAGTGTGGGTAATGCGCAGATGCTTCCACAGTCGTGATATTTTACCTACCAGTCATGCCTGCACTGACATGCATTTGAGCAATAATAGCCTGTGCAAATTCTTGTGATGGAGCATTTCTTCCAAGCGAGGGGAGCGTTCATGTAGGTGGCCTTGATCTGGGTGATTTGCTGCTGCCTTCCCTGGTGCTGAGCTGTTTGTCTGAGCTGTCTGAGGAGATTCAAGTTCTGATGGGAATCAGAAATGTTTTGTGTGCAGATAATAGGAAAAAATATGGGGCTGCATTTTATATAATTTCTGTCAGACACACAGCACAGCTCAATTTACCCTCCATGAATCAGACGTATTGTCTACTCAAAGAAAACAAGGCAACCTTGTCAGTGTTAAAGCATGTATGCTCTTGCCAGTTTGGGCAAAGTAGAACCAATGAATGTTGTGACAGAGCATTGTGCTCTCACTTTAGCAAGTTTCTAGGCTGAACTCAGGTCTGTGGTGTATTCCTCCTGCCTGCAGAGGCGAGCAAAAGATCCCAGGTCCAGTATGACCTGCTGTCTTTCAAAGGTTCACTTTAAAATCTGGCTTGGGCATTAGGATCAAAGTCTGGGGAATTAATTCTCTGTTTATGTTAAAGAGGATATATCTGTTTGAAATGTAATCTTTCTTGACTGTGTTTAATTGGAGTTTCATAAACCGCACCTGCCTGTGGGCTCCTCCTGGTTTTGCTGCAACATTCCATATTTTTATCTTGACTTCCTAAGGAAATGAGGCTTCTTGGGGGCGTTGAGCGTGTCCTGCCTTTTTTCCCACCAAATACCTTTTGGATCTGCTGGTTGACTTCAGCCAAGTTTAACGAGGAGGAGAAATTCCAAAGATACAAAGTCCTGACAAGTTATGTGAGAACTTATGTGAGAACTGGCAGGCTGCACAGAGAAGGGAGAGGCTGAAATTTATACCCTCTGCTTTGAAAAGGTAGGCAGACCGTAGCCCCCTTCCATTATCAGTCAGCTGGCCACTGTTTTGCTGTAAATCAGGTGGAGAAAGTAGGTTACTTCTTTTTTATTTAAGAAAAAAGTTATGATGCTTCACTTCTCAAGTAAGTGCTGCAGCTATAGGAAATGTGTGCAGAGTAGCACATGCAAACTACTTTCAAGTATTTTAAAGTCTCCCTCTGGTTCTTTCTTTAGTTTATGGGTCAACAAATCTAGTATTGAATATTTGAGATTACCCTGTGTGATCTCTGTCCCCTTCTTTATTAACATGCATATGTATATATCAACATAAAATAGCAATGTTATTCTCCAACATTTAATGAGACAAAAATGTTTTCTCTTAAGTCCCTCAACAGTGCTCCTTTTGCAAAACACAGCTTGAATGATTGTGCGTGGAGTTGTTGGCTAAAATAGTCCTAAAGCCCATCCACTAAATCTAGAGATTATGGTAGCAAGTGCTAATGCTCAAGGACCTGGGAATTCATTATACTTTAAGCCGGCTTGTAACCACGAGAAACGCTGTCCTTGTGCCTAACAGGAAAGTGTTCTCCTGCTGTTCCCAATCTCTTAAATATACAGTGGGAAGCACACAGCTGAGCTAGTGTGAAAAGAGCCCTGAAGATGGTATGCAGACTAGTTCAGCTGATCAATGCAGGAGAAGATCCTGTTTGGCTCCAGAGCCTAGAAGTGACTCAAGGCCTTGCCAAAAAGGGTCCTGTGTACATACCTCTAGATAGAGAGTAGCCTCCTCTATCAGAGAACACCAATAAAGTGCCCACTAAATAGAAGTGCAAAGGTGTTGTCATTCAATTGCAAAGAATGATGCTTCATAATAAGACTATGGTTTAGTTTTATTCCCCTGTGCTTGCCATCTCTCTTAGCATGATTAGAACAATGGGAGTCTGGCCACAGAGGCACCTTTTTATTCTGATGTTTCCCTGCTGATTCTTTTTAATGTCAGGCTTTATTTCTTGAATGTTTTGTTCTGAAAGGTGTGCCTGGGAGAAGATAGCATGTTAGTGGCAGAAGTGCTATTGTTCCTGTGTGGACAGCAGACACATGAGTGTTCTGTTTTGCCTCACATCCACCAGGTAAAATGGTAGTTTCTTTACCCAGAACATCACTGGTACAAAAGATGTGGTCAGAGTTCAACAGCCTGTTGTTCTCTTTTGCACCTTGTTCTGTGGGATGATGGGAGCCTTCACAAGTGTCTGTCTCTCTACCTAGTGGAGTGGTCAGTTCCAGAAGTGAGCTCAGCTTTTTGTGTGTTGCTTGGTGTATGGGGTGTTTCTGCAGCATTTCACTTCAGCAGGGATATTTTCCACTGTAGCACCTTCTACCTGAACTGAGTTTTAGTGTTTGATTCTAGAGCCAATAAGAACTAAGTGGAAATCCAAGTGTAAATCCAGCAGCCCATGGACTTTCAGATAACTATTACCAGGCTGGCAAAGCACATTGGCTCTGCCTACAAGATCAGGAAAGGAGAGTGTCCATGGTCCCTGAAAATAATTTTTTTAAATGGAATATTTTACCACATGGAAATGTAATTGTGCAGAGAGACCCCAGGCAGCAAGGGAGAGAGAGCATTCCCATGGCTGGCAGCTGGCTGCTTGGCTCCCCCTGCACTAACCTGTCCTCCTGGCCAGGTCTGCAGGCGGACACGCAGCCCTGAGTCACTGCTGTGGAAACAGTGATGCAAAGGCAGCATTTTAAGGCGGGTTTTATTTGCCTCTTGCATGTTTTACTCAGCAGCCTTTTCACTAGTATTTATTGGTGCTACCTCTCTGAGCCTTTGGGACAAAACTGTTTTTATAAATGAGTTTGTTATTTTTCATTCTGAATTTTTCTTTTTGCTTCTCTTACTATACCTCTTTGAAACAATTTTTAAATGTAAAGCCTGTCAACAGTTATAAAGTGATAGAATTGCACTGATTTATAGATCAGAGGGGGCTGCATGATCAAACAAGTCTCCATTCAAATTGAATCCCTGAGAGAGATGTCTGTTCCTGTTTCAGAATTGCTGCTGCTCCCCAGTTCTGACTAAAAAGTTCGGGAAATGTACCTGGTCTTGATTTGCAAGACAAATTGTTAGAGTTTGCACTGTTCATGTAAAAGTGAATGGATCAGCATGTAAATGCAAACTCATTCACCATGCCTGCAAACTGTGTAAATTCAGGAAAGGATTTCTCCCACTGACAGGAAAGAAAAGAGAAATAGTTGCATTTTCTATTTGTAAACATTCAGGTGGCATCCTGTTGTGATAGCAGTGCTTCCTCCTGACATAGGTGTTTATGGTTCTAGTTACTTCTCCCTTGAGAAAAGGTTTTACACTACAGCAAAGATAATTTGATGCATGGCTGCTACTGCAGGGGAAGCCCTGCCTTTCTTCCCTTCCTTTCCAAGCTTCCTTTGTACCAGCATCTATCTGGTCCCATCCTTCAGAGCTCCACTGAAAGCAAGTTGGGATGGTTTTTGGTGGGGAGGGTTTTTTTGTGTGTTTGTGTGTATTTTTAATACAGATTAGCTTTCTATTTTTTTTTTTGCCCTCCTAAAGCTGGCCAGGAGGTGAGTAAGAGGAGTCAGGCAGGTCAGGGAGTGAGAAAGGTGGCATTTGGGACCTGGCCTGAAGCAATAGCACCACAAAGTTAGTCATGAGGCTGCCTGAGGAATGCACAGCCATCCCTTTACAGTGCAAACCCAGGAGGAAAAGCAGCCGTGCAACGCCTTTCCAACATCGTGGCTGCATCTTTCTCAGCTACCTATGGTGACTGCTGAGAAACTGCTCATAGTGTTCCACACCTGAAGAGTTAAAAATAAAGATTGGAGTGTAAAGGTCTTCTGCAGAGATTCTCCCACCCTCTGGTACCTTCCACTGTGCAACAGGCTATTTTCAATCTGCTTGCTTGCCTCAGAAATCACTTTCTTCTTTGGACCATTTCTATAACATTTATCATGATTCTGAATTCCAGTGTTCAGGATAACGTCAGAGAAAGAACCACTGTGTGGCCAGCTCAGTTCTAATGCAGGAGCCAGAAAACTGTGCTGAGGATGTTGATGCCGAGTGCCTCCGATCTGGTGACCTGTGGGAAATTGGCTTAGCTTAAGTGCATTTTGCACCATGGCCCATGTTTGCCAGCAAAGAACCTTGTTAATCCTGAATCTAATGGTCCTCCAGTTAGTGAATGCCAAAAGAAAACAACCCTTCAGTGGGCTAATCTAGGTAGCCAGAGTAGGTCTACCTCTGAAAGACACCTGTTGGCTTTAAGTAAAGTCTGGAATCAAAAGCCCAGCCTGCCCTTGCTGTGTGTGCCTGGGTGGTACCATTGCTATTTCACTGGATGCCACTCATTCTTCCTCCATATACGTAAGATTTAAATCAGCAGTTTCTTGGGCAATAAAGTGGTTTTATAAGGTGTTAGAGTAGTCTTTGCTGTGGGAAATAAGGCTCATTTTAACATACGATGCATCTAATGATTTGCCCCTTTGACATATCATAGAATCAAGAAGGTTGGAAGAGGTCTATGAGATCATCCAGTCCAACCATCCACCCAGCACTACCACTGTAATTCCTAAACCATTAAACTGTACCAGCCAGAGCCAGATCCAGACAACCTCTTGAACATGGATAGGGATGGTGACTCCACTGCCTCCCTGGGCAACCTATTCCAATGCCTGACCACTCCAACAGTGAAGAACTTTTTTCTAATATCTAATCTGAATCTCCCTTGTCTCAGTGTAAGGCCTTTTCCTCTACTTCTGTCTCTGTAGACATGGCAAGAGAGACTGTCCCCCGCCTCACTACAGCCTCCTTTCGGGTCATTGTAGAGAGCGATGAGGTCACCCCGGAGTCCTTTCTTCTCTAGACTAAACAAACCCAGCTCCCTCAGTCATTCCTCATAAGACCTGTTTTCTAGACCCTTCATGAGGCTTGTTGTCTTTTTCTGGACACGCTTCAGTACCTCAATGTTCTTTTTGTGCATTTTATTTAGCTAGTTCTGTAATAGGTGGATTTCATACCTCTGGTTGATAAAGCAGAGGAATGCAATTCAGTGGGTTTAGGCAGCACATTGCAATTACATAGGAAAGACCTTCAGACACAGCACTTCTGAGGCAGTGCTGGATCCGGATGGAGATGAAGAGTGACTGACAGTTAATATGAAATTTTCTTAGGAAAAAATGTTTCTTCTACTGGTCTTCTCTGCAGCTCGATAATGAATGGGATGAATATACTTGTGGAAACTGAAGTATTCAGAAGCTGTGTATTTGGTGGAGAGCAGAGATTGTGCCTATCACTAAGGATCAATACAGATCAAAAAGTTGGAATTGTTGAGGGGGGTAAAAGTTGAGGGAGTAAAAAAGACATTTAGTATCAAGCCTATATGCTAGTGAATTTTCCACTTTTTTCTTTTTTTATGAGTCTTGATTAAGAACCACTCAGGATTGATTGATTCCTGGTTTGGATTAAAAATGTAATCCATGATTGTTCACAAAAGTACCCATATTCATCAGCCTTTGGAGTACAAATAGCTTCTTGGAGTGTGGATAAACTGTCATGAGCACTCTGCTTAGTGTTGTTCCACAGACTGTTCTGTGCTCCTTGAAACATGGCCATCTTGACCGGGTGTGGCTGATGAGCAGTGATCTCCTATGCAGGTGTTTGTCTGCATTTTTCCTCCTGATTGGACTCAGTGAATACTTGTGTAACTGCTCTGCTTTTTGCCATCACTAGAGGGCTTAAGAGGGACAAACATGCTTGCCTTCTGCATGATGTCAAGAGCCAGAGGTTTCTTCTGAAACCTGATACACAGCATTGTAGTAGAGACCTTTGAGTTATGCTAGTAGGAGCTTACTGATGTTCAGCAGGTTTTTTTGCATTTGCCATTCAGAGAACTTCTTTCATCATTATTTTTTTTCCTTTTTGACCTTCTCTTTTAATCATCTTTACAAGATGAATGGTGAAACAGCGCCTTACTTGGCCCTAGAGGTGTGAGGTGAGAAGGGCTGGTGGACATGTAACAGCGCTTAAAAGGTTTTGTGGTGTCCTGCACTTCCCTGAAGGTGAAATGACTGGAACATGCAGGTTATCAGTGTGCACGGGCATGTGCCCACTCTCCAGTCCAGCACCACAGTGTTGGCACTGGGCAGAGGTGGCCAGAACTGGGTCGTGACTGTGCTGTGGCTGTACATACTGTGGTTCCTGGGGAAAAGTGTTTGCTCACAAACCAGAGGCGTGAGGGAATAAGGGATGTATTGTATGAAAGTCAACCGTAGCTGGATGTCTTGCTTTGAAGAGGTTTGCCAGTGAGTTGGAGAGCTGCCCTCAGCCAAGCCCACTTTCAGTCAGGAAGTTTTATAGGTCATGAAAAGCAGCAGTGTCCTTTTTTTTTTTCCATAGTGCCTTGCCTTTATATGCAGCAGCACACATGCAGTGCCATCATCCCTTGTGCTTTGGATCAGCAGCTCAGCGTTAGCCCAGGGAGACTTGTGAGTGCCTCCGATTTCTCTGTGGTGTGGGAGCGCTGAAGCACATAATGGCTATGATTCAAAGACAAATGCTAGCTCTTTGCTACTGATCACTTTGGCAGAAACCCCCAGATGCAGATGCTCAGAGACTACAGATGGAGCTGTTTTGGGGAGAGTATTTTGTTTAAAAAAAAAAGGCACCCACAACCTTAGAATTTCCTATTATTAGTGATAGTACTATAGTATGTTTTTCTATCTTTCTAATAGCCTCCCTATTCTCCCTTTTCCTATTCGACACCCCCCATGGCTCACTTTTTAATTCAAGCCAGCTAAAAGCTTTTCCTAGTGGTGCATCATTTGTTGGTAAACTGGCAAAGACAAACAGCCAATTTAACCAGCAATTTCTGCGCGGCTTTTTGTTTTGAGTGGGCTTTGGAATTGCTCCGTGTGTCTGTTGGAGGGACAAGTCTGCAGGAAACTGCAGGAGAGGAGCCTCTAGCCATGGCGGGCTTTGTTCAGATGCCTGTAGTCTGGCAGAACCTGACCTCTGCAACACATGGTCTTTCACTTAGCTGCCTCTCTCCAGCTATTGGAGAGGTCCGATTTGCTGTGTGTGGGATTTCTGCTGCTTCCATGCTGCTTCCATGCTGCTTGGTAATGTTTCCAAACCGAACAGAGGATCCTTGCCTTGGTGGTGGAGCTGGAGCTGGCAGGGTTGCTGCAGCCTGTCGCTTTATGCATGACTTCACTGTCCCACAGCTCTGCTCTGAGCAAATCCGGTGCCTTGAACCATATCCTCCTGAATTTCGAAGCTCTCCAAACAATCTAGGTTTCCTCCTTCGGATATAACTGCTTCCCCCCTCACCCTCCTCCCGCTGCTTTGCCTGAGTTAATTGCTCTTTGTTTGGTTTCAAATCAAGTGTGATTAAGGGAAGATTTCTTCAGCCTGTCACTTCATCATGTTACCAGACTAGCATAGTAAAAAGTTGTAATATCTGTTGGGGTGAATACCCAGAGCACAGAATTACAGGCCCTTTCCTGCTCATGAGTCATATTCCCCTGAGACTCTGTAGAGATAACATTAGTTTTATTTTAACAGAAAAAAAAGTCACTGAGAAGACAACCAGTTATTTATCGGAACAAGAGAGGAGGTGATGTTTTGTTTGTTTTTTTTTTCTTTGAAACACCAGACATATATCTTTAAGGAGGGCACTTCTCTGGGCAAGTTCCCATGCAGATGCCAGCTGGTGAGCCTGGCTGGGCATGTTTGGGTCATGTGTGGCACAGGAGATGTGGTAGCTACTTGAGGCTGAGGAAACCAAACCAATACTTTTTCCAAGGGAGATCAGGTTATATTATCTATTGGAGGATTTCAGTAAAACATGTTTACGGCTGCATTTATTTTACAGACAAGTTGCTGAGTTTTGTGTTTTAACAGGCGCTTGTGCCACAGGAGTGGGCTGTGTCTGTCTGAGCTGTCTGCCTGAGAAAAGAGCCCCCAGAGTAGCTCACAACACACACACACGCAACCCCCCAACACTTTATGTTGCTTTTCTCTTTGGATGTGTGTGATGCCCAGAAAATGCAATAAACAAAGGATCGAGTCCCTTGCCACAAGCCTGAAGGAGAGGTGCTGCCCCCCATCTCTGCCCCAGGGTGGGCTGCAGCCTGAATGAGCTGGTGGCTGTGCTTCCACCTCTTCCCTGAGTGGAGCAGGGCTTTTTCTTTCTGGATGAGGTGGCCTGGTGTCTCGAGTTTCTCTTACAGACTCTGTTGTTGATATAGAGCCTGTCACAGAAGAGTTTTGGACTGAGTAAACCTAATTTTCTTCTTATCAGCACCCGGGTGTCAGTGCCTGACTCCCTTGTTCCTGCTCGGACTGCTTTATGCCTGCTCTGCATACACGTCTGCGGTTTTAAGCAGCTGTCTGACAATTCAGTATTTTGTCCCCTGTGGCCCCGCAGATCCCCTCTGCTGGTCATGTGCAGTCGTGACAGATAAGGCAGGGCTGGCAGGTCAGGGCTGGCAGGAGCTGCTGCTTTGCAGCATCAGGGCAGCAGGGCAAATAGCAGCTGGGCCTCAGTGGGAGCTGGTGCTGGGGCTGGGAAGTGGAATTCTGTCCCCAGACTCCTGCCAGTGCTCTCAGGGTTTCAGCTCAAGAGTGAGAGACTTGTGCTGGGATCTGAGCTGTTTGTTTTTGAACTAGAGAGTGAGATGCCATAGCAGCTCTGATTTTTGAAGTGAAATACCTTTTAATAAGTGCTTGCCTATTCACAGCCCAGCAGCAAAACCAAGAGTGTACTGTAGTATTAGGACCATTTTATATTTTCTCCAGTCCTATTTCTTGGCTGTCAATCATGGTCTCTTTGTCACCTGCCCAGCTAAAGGTGTAAATGTAGCTGGTGTATAATATTATTTGCTAGCATTTGTTGCTTTTATTTATCATGATGGAGGCGGAGGGGCTTTACTTTTCGGATAGATAAATAATTAGCTGGCTATCTGCAGCTTCCTTGCTCAGAGAGCAGGAGGAAGGTAGAGGGGGGGACTATGACACCCTCTTTAATGGATGGACATGAGCATCTTGTGGCTCTGTTCATTGTCAATTCACTCCTGCAGCACCACTCAGCTGTGAGGTTTCCAGGCGTGCTTGGCAGCACCGACAACAAAAACATCTGGTCCAAGAATATAGCTCCCTTCTGCTGGCAGCTGCATGAAAATGATTTTGTACATTGTGGCGTAATGCCAAATGCACTTAACTTGTACACTAAAGTGCACAGCCTTTATAGAGCTTTGGCAGTGCAGGGCGATTTTAAATGCTGTGCATAACTCAGCATTAATCTACCAAAGAAAATCGAAACCTCAGCAACCGATTTTATAAAGAACTCACTTATCACACGTGCCCAGATGTGGCTGTATCTTTGTACCTGTCTAACAGTTCTTCCTGTCTGAACACAAAGGAAAAGCTTTTTGGTCTCAGCCGTTGTTGTCATGTGGCCTCCGTGAAGATTTGGCACAAACACGAAGGGAAATTTGCCCCTCTCAGACATCCCTGAATTCCTCTCCTCAGCAGCTGCGTTTGTCTGTTACTGATAGAGTTTGCCTCCCCTCTTGTTTTAGAAAGGACCTGGTGTGTGATGAAAAAAATGTTAACTGTGAATCAAGTAGTTTTAGTGTCGGCTGGTAAATTGTAATTTCGGTGATTGGACTTGATAATTACAGACATCATCATCTTGTCAGTCAGTTGTAAATCACTCTGTAATGGATTTCCCTTTATAAGAAGAGCTGAATTTCTGAGCACAAGTGTATTTTAGAGGTAAAATACAATATCCCTATTCCTTCTTGCTTTGAAAACCCTTAGGGTTATAGGCATGGACCTCATTCATACATGAACAAGCAAGTTGGAGAGGTCTTTGCTCCAGGAAAGCTGCTCTCAGCCTATATATTTCTAGTTTTTTTATTTTAGGTTTATTCACACGGCATGGCTGAGCTTGGTGTTGTTTTTCCATCCCCAAAACGGCTGTTAGGTTGTAGGTTTCAGGAATGCTGCAGAAGACCAGGAAGGAGCTGAATCCCAGGGTCTGGTCTGGCATCAGTCATGGGCTTGGATTTACACTCAGAAGAAGGAGCCCATTCCTCCCCAGGAAACAGCGGGTGGTTTGAGGGCTTGAACAGGGGTGTTTCAGTGGGTGTGCACAGGGCTGATGGTGTCACAGATACCGACCTCATATTAATTCTCTGCTCTGTCACTGCTTTGAGGTGCAATTCTCACCAAACCAGAGAGAGAAGGATGAGAAGGAGGAGATGGTGGCAAGGGAGGAGGAGCAAGCCCTCCTGCTGGCGTTCGAAGCAGTCTTCTCTTACAAAATTGGTGAAAGAAAACAAAGATATTTTCTAGGGTATTTTTAAAATTGAAAATGGAATTTGACAAGCCTGTAGGGCTTGGTCCATTCTCCTCCCTTTTGCTCATCCCAGCCACCCACACTCTGCTGGGACAGTATTCTGAAACACACAATGGTGGGCTGGTGTCGCAGGTTTCTTTGCAACCCCTTCTGTCCCTCATCAGGTGAGAGGAACTGGACTTTGAACCTCTTGGGTCCTGCCTGTTTGCACCTGGCTTTCTGCATAAGGCAGAGGAGAAGACTGCAGATTAGTGACAGAGGCTGAGCACTGACTAATACTGGACCAGAGGAGCTGAAGTGTTTAACCTTTAGGCAAAGATTACCGGAAGGTAAAACTTGTAAGGACCTGTGTGCTCACACTATGTCATTCAATCGTGTTTGTAAGACACATATACAGATCTGATGATTCCTTTTATTCCTGTGTAATTGACATATTTTGGCTGCTTAACAAAAGAAACCTTGTGTTGAATAAGTCAGATCATGATCTCACACTAGTCCTTGCTTACAAGAAGTTTTTTAGAAGCTGTAGCATAGCTCAAAATTTTGAGTTTTCCTTTTGTGGGTGTAGAACAGAGCATAGGTTACCAGCAGCACTAAAAATGGTCATTAAGCATGGGTATTGGTTCCTAACCCGATGTATTACCTTTGATGTTTGGGAATGTGATGGCTGTCTGTTAGATGTTGTTTCATCTGGCAAGTGTACCTCAGACAGAGGTACACCACTTTAGAAAAGAAGCATTAAATCCATTTCTTCACAGTAGTGGGCTAAGTAAAGCATGCCACTTTTATAGAAGTGGATTGGTGGGCTGCAGAGAAAATGCAGTAATTTTGTTTTTGCGGCTTTTCTTAGTAGTCATTTTCTGACAAAATGCAGGGTTTTGTTAGTGTTGCAGACAGAGTTTTAAATATTTAGAAGGAAAAATTGCAGCACTCACAACATTTTAATGGGGAGAGTTTCCTTAATTAAAGTCTGGAAGACTTAGGGAATATGGACAGCTGAGGGATTAGCAATATGCTACAAAGTTACTCTTCGAAGTACCAGTTGATTTGTGTTCAGAAGTCAAGGTCCATAATAAATTTGTAATCTTCCAGCAACTGTTTGCGGGCTGTAACTATTGATACTACTAGTGCCCAAAGCCTGGATTCATTCTGTTAAGTTTTAGGCACACAGTGGTTGTGCTGAAGCCTGGCACCTGGGCAGCTGAAATTTAGCATGGGGGGAAAGGTGCCTGGGAGGGAACAGGTCTGTCCACCTGAGGTGGTATTCATCCTAGGGAAAGGTAAAGATCACTGGTGGAACTGTGCTTCCTGGATGTGCCAAGTACTTGGTTTGTGGCTGCCAGCTACTTACTGCTGGCAGTTGTGGTGGTTCTTGTTTGTGCTCCCTCCTGAGGTGGTGTTTTATTTTTTAATATATGATTGATTTTGCAATACCATTGCCAATCTGCCCTCTCTGCTTTGCAAATCTGCCGGTTTGCTTTTGGCCTCCATGGTATCAGATACTGAGCAGTGCCAAGTCCATCACTGTTGTGCAAAGAAAATGGTGGCATGTGGTGGAGTTGCTGAATTTCTCATGTAAGCTACTTCTGGTGACCCATCTCTTTTTAATAAAGGATCCTATGTGAAACAGCCCCAAGAAAAGCCATGGTGGGATAACTTCGTTCTTCACGTTTGTTCTGTTCCTGTTTGGGTATGCATGGCGTTAGCTTTCCTGTTTGGTATCCCAGACTCTTGGGATATTTTCTTTGCCTTTTAGCATTTGGGTTTCTTTCTATATATGAAATGAAAGAGGGGTTGTAAATAATTTTCTCTTCCTTGTTCATCTACAAGACTCATTGGTCAGTGTGGGTGTGAGGCTGTATAGTGAACCAATCTGTCCTATGAGGGAATTAGCATCTTCATGTAATTTTAGGTTTTCATGATGCATGTACTGGGAGAACATTAGTGTTACACTAGAACTGCTATTTTTAATGTATTTTACCATCTCAGTTTACATTTCTGCTAATATAGCATCTGTGTGACATTTGGTGCATAGGAAATCTGCTTTCAGTCATTTCAACCTTTTGTTTTCTCCTCTCAGATGTTTGCCTTTTGTCCCCCTCTAAGTTTAAAGCTTAGTTTCAAACCAGAACTTCAGTTTCTTGTTGAATCTCTCCAGCTGCATGAAACATGCAGGACTTGAGAGCTTTTTCCATCTCTCAGGTCCAAACTGTGGCCCAGCAGTGTTTGGATGGCACATGCAGGGAGGGACCCATGAGTTGATCCCCTTTGGGCAGGAGATCTGCCCTCCAAGTGGGAGCAGTGGAGCTTCACGTTGCCCAGGGGAGAGCAGGGACCAGGCAATGGGCCAATTCCTCCCCTGCCTCTGTCACCCCCAGAGATGCTGCTTTCCTTGTCATCAAATGTTCGCTGAGATTGGAAGGAGAAAAGCTGTGCAACTTTTTGGCATTGTGCATTAATCTGTTTTCTCTCCAGCATCTACATCTTTTATTGTCTGAGCTTGGAGCTTTGCATAAAGGAGATGGCTATAATTTCTTTCCTTCACATGCAGGCTTACTTTTCATATCTGCTAGCAAGGGCTTATTCTGATCACAAGAAATCTGAGACTGGATGTAGAATTGTATAGCAACAGGCGTTTTTAGTGTGAATAATGGTGATGAAAGTAGGGTATTAAACCTTCCCTCTTTTGTGAGAGCTCTGAAGATGTAAGTGTAAGGCCAGCTTGTTGCATAACTTGTAAGTAATTTAGGCTTTATGAGGATGGACAGTTGAATTCTGTAGCTGGGACAAACATGCAATCTCAGCAGGAAACTTTAAAGTATGTAGGACTGAGGGACTAGCCTTGGAAATGGTTGAAGGGATTTGCCCTTAGGAGGTTTCTCTCGTGGTTGTCTTTGGAAAATCCTGTGGCATCCTGGGGTTATACTGAGGGCGGTCAGCACTGGTGCAGTTTCTGTGCCTTCAGAGCAGCTCACTGAGTGACCAGCAAAGGCACCGGAGGCACATCAGGCAAGAAAGAAAATATTGTTGTCAGAGTGACTGGCAGAGGAGGTGGTTTGGGGGCAGACAACAGACAAGTATTGTCTTCACGTGGTTTTTGGCTCCTTCCTGCCTGCACGTGATTCCATGTCCCGTGCCTGCACAATGCTGCTACACAGGCTCCTTCGGGCAGTGCTGGGACCCTGCTGAGGAGCTCGCCCTCCCTCACGCCTTTCTGTCCAGTTAATTTCACCGTGGCTTTATGGCTGCAACCTCAGCGATGGCACTGCTGCAAACAAGTGGGCTCATTTTCTCTCTTGTTTCAAATGATGCCTTTAGCATGCAGTAGAGAGGGTGTTGTGCCAAGGGGAGACAAAGCAGCCTCTGTTTTGTGTGTGTTTGGAAGTGTGTTTCTCACCTGCTTGATGAAATGTTGCCACTGAAGGTAACCGAACATGGTCATAAGGACAGCACTGTTCTGCCCGCCAGTCTTCACAAAAATACGGTTTTTTTGACCCTTGAAAAAGCTTCACAGCCATCTTCTGCAATAACTGTGCCTGAGCTGTGTTGCCGGTTTACTGTTTCTGGCAGCACGGCTCTGTGCTGGCAGCAGCACCAGCAGCAGCTCGCAGGCTGGTGGGCAGCTCACAGTGGCAGGATGGGTTTCCAGAAAGCTCACAAATGGTAAAGCCTGTGAAGGGCTCTCTCTGCATGAGCGGGGTATGTGGACAAAGAGCATAGTCTGAGAGGCACCCTCACAGCGATGGTGGGGCGGATGTTCACCACCCACGCCATGTTGCTGGATGTCTGCTGCTGCTTCGGCATCACTGAGTGTGGGGCATGATAGATGCCTTTTCTTAAGAGCAAACAGTCTGAAGGCCTTTGAAAAAGTCTGTTAGGAAAGGACTTGAAGGACAGTGCAGAGAAATTAATGTGTTGATGCCAAGGTGGGAAGAGTCTGTGTGGGTAAGGGGTCCATGAAAAAGAGACCTTGTATATGAAGCGAAACAGGCACAGGGAATGCTGGGAGTGAGAAGGTAACAAAGGAGAGAGACATAAGGCAATAAACTTGGATGAGGATTTTAGCTTGAGTATGACAATGCTCAAAGACTGTAAAAGACTCTCAACACAGATGGGATATAATAAGAATGTTGGAGGCTCCTGTAAAGATTTCAGAGGACTTGTATATGGACTTGTTAAATGTTTACCGCACCTCTTGATTAAAGCCTTTTCTTTTAAACAATTTAGACTTCCCCTCCCAGGAAAACTGTGTTTGATACTTTCTCTTAAGATCTATTTTTATGTCGTATTCCCAATTCCAACACTCTATTGTGGTGTTGGAGAGGGTCATGTTTTTCCACATTGCACTGTCTGCACTGCAAGCTCCTCTGCTTTATGCAAACTTCCTACCATGGCAGTCACTGGCAGGGATTTACCTGGCACTTGGAATGTCATTGCTCTTATGGTCTGGTTCCTCCCAAAATTACAATCTCCTTCCTGGCTTGGAGGCAGCACCACAGCTCCCAGTTCAAGTATTGTGCTGTGTGCACTACTGCCCCAACTTCCCTTGCCAGAATATCTCCCTTGTGTGTGAGAACTTTATTAACGAGTGTATATATTACGGGTTTCAGCAGCAGAAAAGGTCACCTATTGTGCTAGGCACTATTCAGACTTTCCCTGTCCTGGACAGATTGTGCTCCAAATGGATGCCAGCCAGGTCTGGTGTGTGAGGAGCAAGAGGGTTGTGACATTCAAGCAGAATGGTGCTTTGCAAAAGTTGGTGTTGTGATTTATCGAGAAACATTTTTCTTTGTGTTTTTGATGTGTTTTAGGAGGTTGTTTGTTTTTTTGTTTTGGTTTGGTTTTGTGTGGTTTTTTGTTTTGGTTTGGGTATTTTTTGCTTTCATATATGTAGAGGGCAGAAATGAAAAGTGAGAGGAAGCAGAAAAGAAAATCAACTGGATTTCTTGCAGGCTTCTTGTGTTTTTCTTCAACTTTTTTGTCAGGGGCACACCGTGAAAGAAAGGGCAAGTTGTCATCATTTTGGTGCCTGTGAAGGCAAACAGGTTTCCTCACCACTACCCTGGTGGTCTGTGGATTACCAGTCCCTTTTCTGTCCCAGTGCTGAACTGAGGCTACTGCCTGCCCCTCCACACATATCTCAGCTCTCCTGTAATCTAAAGATTCCCACATTCCACAAGTTACCGCTGGAGCTTGTGATCCTCAGCAGCTCAGCTTACTTTGAAACTCCAGGCAGAGCATTGCCAGCAGCCATTCCCCAGGCAGGGCAGCTCCCTGCCTGTAGGCAGGCAGAGGGTTGTAAGCAGCACTGGGAAAGCAAAGGAGAAGAGATTTGAGGCTTCTCTTTCCATCACCTTCGCTGGTGTGTTCAGCTTTCCACTCTTTGGTAGTGATATTAGCTCCTGGTTGTAGCTAAAATGACTGTATGCCATTGTACAGAGAGAGCTGAGATTTGTCACTGTCTCATTTCTTAAATCAAAAAGCAAAGTTACCAAAGAGACCAATTTGTATTCCACTTCATACTGATTTAAATCAGCATATAAATCATCTGACAGGATAGGTAAACTTGTTCTTACGTTTTTCACAGAACATTGTCTTGCTGGACTGTGTTTTCTCATTTTCATTTACCCTCATCAACTTACTAGGGTATAAAATCTTCTGAAGTTGTCCTGTTTCTCCTCCGCAAGCAGTGCCATCCCTTAAGAGGGCATAATCAACAACTGGCAAAGAGCAGTGGTCAGACAGCTCTTCCACATGGGGGAGTTTGGGTGGAAAGTCACCACTTGCATGCCCTGGGACATGTCTTTGCTCTACCTTTAGATGACTTGTTTTTCATTTGTTGAGTTGGTTGTTTGGTTTTTGTAATTTAAAAATTCAGCTTTTGAAGTAATTTCATTTTGCTGTAGGGCTTAGGAAACAGGGTTACGTCTCCCTTACTCCCCAAAGTGCATTTCTGAGAGACAGATGCTCTTAAGGGTCTTGTACCAGTTTTAGTTGCTGGAACAGGTCAGTACTGTCGTGCTTGGTCTCCTGAGGCATCTGGACAATGATGTTTAGGAAAGTGTGTAGAAACAAGACAGATATCAAGTGATTTTTCTTATTCTTTGGCTTTGTTCTTGCCACTTTGACACTTCTAGAGCTTAATTCTCTTATTTTCCATCCTTACACAATGTGCAGCAAACTGTTTCTGCATTCTAAAAATTTGTGTAAACAAGCAGAATTTTCTTTCAGTAATAATGTGGGGGGTGGGGTATTACCTTGGAAAACGTGCTGACATGGAATAATCAAACTGTCCAGGTTAATCTTCCATATATGGATCTACTCTAGTAGCTTTTAATTGACTGGGAGTTACTCCAATCGTGACCATGGTCAGATCTTTAAATCATTAGCTACTTAAATCATCACAGGTTTGTAAGTGCTGATGTAATGAAAATAACGAGTCATTGATTTGCCATCTGCATGAGGAAAAACTAGTACTGATATTTAGCATGAAATGATGAATGGAAGAGCAAGCAGTGTTAGATTCTGTGCTACAGCCATAAGCAAGCTGATCAGGTGCCGCTGGGCGGTGTGATGAGGGGTGACATGACTAGTTATATTTTTAATGTCCTAATTCAAATTATTAGAAATTATCTTAGTATACATAGGTGGATTTCTGTGAGGGCATCATGTAGGGGTTTTAATCTTATGGGCAAAATTATTTTGATCAAAGAGCATTGCAGTTAGAAATCCCTAGGCATGCTTGCACATCCATTTAATCTGAGAAGGGAAACACACGGAAAGGGAGAGGAAAGCTACTCTAAGCTTGATCTAACCATGTGAGTCTTGCAAAAGCATAGCTTACTGCAAAAATTACTGGTAGTCAGATGTGCTGTCACAAACAGACAGCAAATGTAGAAGTATCAAACACTTACCCCAGCCCAATCACAGGGAAGACAAAGAAGGTTTCAATGGGAGTTTGCATGCACAGATAATGGCTTAAAGTGGTAATTGATGCCAGCTGCATAAAATCACTAGGAAGGGCTCACCAGCTGCCTCTCTCCTCCAAGAAAAAAGGATGTACTTTTGTATTATTTCATGAGAATGACAGTCTCTCGCATAAATCAGTTTTTATGTTCTCCTTCTGGGGGGTACCAACGCCTCTGCAAATGGAGGAACTGTTCTGTTAGTGATGGTGGTGCGGTGCTTGTGTTGTTGGGAGGAGGTGAGGGACCTTCTGTCTCTGAGGCTGGCTCACATGTCCAAATCCCAGGATGGCTCCTGAAACACCTTGCTCTGTGCAGGAGGATCCCTGCTGCACATTGCAGCGTACCCTCCCCGAGGCACGTGTGTCTGTAAGGAGACCTGTGTGGAAATATTCTTATCCAGTGAGATTTTTGGATAAGACTCATGTCACCATAATGCGAGACATCTGCAAGATTAGTGTCTGCATCTTGGCTAATGACCTCACCCTCCTTTTGTAGATGGTGGCAAGAAGTAAACACCGGTGGGGTGCACATTGTTTGGCCTCTTTCAGATGCCCATATTGAAATGAAATGAGCTGCATGCTGGAAAAAAAAAATGCTCCTGAATTTTGGTCTGGCCAACTTTTTTTTAAATTTCCTTTTTTAAAAATCTTCACCAACTGCTGTACTGCAGTGGTGCTGCTGCCTTCCCTGTGCTGATTAGTCCTTGTGATAGTACCTGTCGCCACAAAGTCTTCAGGACTCATTGCCAGGGAGTTATTGATCTACACTAAGTAAGTGGAGTCCTCCAAAGCCTGGCAAGAATTACTGAATCCATTTATTTTTGTAGACTGGATTTTGGACTGAACTGAACTGAACTGTAGTTGAGAAGCTATTTGTGTTGTGGACAAATGCTCACGGGTGGCTGAAATAGGAGTGTAGGAGCCATATTAGCCTTGGTTAAGGGACATGCTTGGGGTTGCTGCTGGCCATTGAGCAGGTGCTGTGACACAGCCTCAATGAAGACCTGAAAGAGTAGTAACTGCCTGCAGTCTGCTGGATCTGTGTCTGTCTTTTTTGTTGTTTGTTCTTCAGGGGTTTTTGTAGTCTCAGAATCATAGAATCATAGAATCGATTGGGTTGGAAAAGACCACCGAGATCATCAAGTCCAACCCTTGGGCCAACTCCAGTCCGTTTACCCGATCATGGCACTCAGTGCCACGTCCAATCTCAGTTTAAAAACCTCCAGGGATGGGGAATCCACCACCTCTCTGGGCA
>JAOXXN010000001.1:29832964-29849497 GCA_026770055.1 Myrmophylax atrothorax | reverse complement strand
GTGAACCACAAGGGCTCAGTTGCCTCAGGATTAATCATTGTATTTCTCCTCAGCTTGGTCCTCCCATCTGGAAAATCCATAGGGTTTTATTTCC
Source organism: Myrmophylax atrothorax (assembly GCA_026770055.1). Taxonomy (NCBI): domain Eukaryota; kingdom Metazoa; phylum Chordata; class Aves; order Passeriformes; family Thamnophilidae; genus Myrmophylax; species Myrmophylax atrothorax. The sequence goes on along the minus strand of JAOXXN010000001.1, from coordinate 29,849,403 downwards.
AAATCACTTTATTGAAGTAATCAGTGCATTATTTTCCCCCTCTTATTTTGTTTTACTCGTTTCCCACTCACAGTGGATTTCGGTGTGAGCGCTCAGCTGGACAGGACAGTGGGCAGGAGAAACACTTTTATTGGGACTCCGTATTGGATGGCTCCAGAAGTTATTGCCTGTGATGAAAATCCAGATGCTACTTATGATTACAGAGTAAGAGAAACCTGTTTAAATTAAAAATCCGAAACATACACTTGCAGTATAAATGTCCATGAATGATGGCAGGTTTTGAGCTTTTTATGCTTTGTAGGAGTAATAATCATTTTGTGTAGTTACATTCTTATTACAGGAGTACAGGATATGGATACTGTCAAATTGTGACCTTTAATCGTTGTTGTTGCTTGTATTATTGTACATGTGAGGCATAAGGAGTTTTGGACTTCAGAGTGCTGTAGGTGCTTCAAGAAGGCAAAAAAGTTTAACTGGAAATGCTTGTGTTCTCAGTTTGTATAATGGTTGTACTTTAAATTGTGTTAGACTATGTCCCAGTTATTGTAGTAACCCAGAACAATATGTGTTAGTTGTTGCCTTAAATAGAACCACCGTCTGGAGAGCCAGTGAGGTACAGAAGGAGCCCTTAAAACTATTCCTGTTTTCAGAATAGATATACAAGTTGATAAAAATTTATCCATCACAAAATTTCTGAACAAAGATGATTCTTTACATAGTTTGGTGCAAACAAAAAATTTAATTACTGCAAAACCGTCATTTTCATGATGGTATTTGCACTGCCCTGAAGAATATGAGGTGTATATATATTTAAAGTGAATTTTATCTAGTGAAAACATACTGTAATCTTAAAAGTTCTTCTCAGCTGATTTTAATGAAAGCACAAGAAAAGAAAAAATGTGAAAATATGCTTCTATTGCAGTGTTCCAACTTCTAACCAAGGGCAACAAGAGTATCAGAAAGCCAGGGATTAAGATCTCAGAGCTGAATATCAATTATATCAATTCATTATATCAATTTACTGAGACTGTGGTGTTAGCTATCAGTATGTTTGTGTGTGCCTAAACTGTTTAAAACCCTGAGATTATTTGAATTGGTGTTTTTTTAACTTTTGACTATGAATGATCAGATTGATTCTATTTCTCTTGATTTAATTGCATTTTATGTCTATCATCCCATTGTACTAAAGATAATGCTTTATATCTTTGTAGATGGAGTCATTAGTGAAGAAGGTTTGTTAGTAAATGATTAATAAAATAGAAAAACTCCCTGTAATACTTGTTAATGAAGTAGTGATATGAAAAATAACTCCTCCTGCCTATGAAAACACCTGTTTACTGTTACTGGTGGAGCTGGTAGGGCACTCTGTCCCAAAAAATTCATGTTTGAAAGATTTTGTAAGGTTGTGAGGTTGTGCAATTTAACTTAAACGGCTTAACTGGACTAAGAGAAAAGATTGCCTTGCTGGGTCTGAAAAAAAAATTGTTAGAAATGCTTTTCTGCTTGTAGTATGTGAAGAGGTTATTTGCTCATTAGTTTAGTTTTTTAAAAAAACACCACTATGACCAGAAATGAAGATACTTTGCTCAAGAACAGCTCTCTTTCACAACAGCCTTCTCTGGCACTTTGCCCATTAAGGCGCGTCGCTGGAGTTGGTCCTGTGCCAGCACTCTTCCATCTTTTGCCTGTGTTTGACCTGCCTGCCCCTCATTCAGGCTCTCCCTAGTCAGAGGCACTGGCCAGCGGTGGTCCTGTGAAAGGCTCCTGCTGAAGGACTCTTGTTCTGTAACGTTTCAAGCAAAGCTGAGATGGTAGGGAGGAGAGTTGACTTTGGCTGTAGGCAATGTCTCTGGTACAGACAGAGGTGAAGTAAATGTTGAGAACCTCTGCTTTTTCGGTGGTGGTGGTGACTTAATTCACCTCTCCGATTTAACAGTGGGCCAATATTTTCCTTCTATTCCTGCTTGTTGTTTACGTACCTAAAACCCCCTTTCTTACAGTTTTTGGTGTCTTTGGCCACTTTAAATTTGAGCTGAGCTTTTGCTTTTATAACTGCATCTCTGCACACCCTGGCAATGCCCTTGTTCAGTCCTTTTTAAATAAGGAAATATTGGAAACTGTTGTTTCACAGGCTTAGATTTATGGCAAGTGCATTTTCCACTGTCATAATGTGGATATATTTTTATGTGTTACTAGAAAAGGTTATTTGCTCACTCTGTAAGAATACGTGCATGTGTTTCTGCATATACATATGTATTACATGAAAAGTAGGATTTTTTTATGATACTGTTAACTGAAAAAAGTAGCTTGTATTTTTAAATAGCCATGGTCTTTGGTTTCAGCCTCACCTACAGGGCCTCTCTAAATAGTACTCTCTGTCTGAATGGGCAAATCCACCTACTAACATATGGTCTCTCTCTTTTTATGCAGAGTGACCTTTGGTCATGCGGCATTACAGCCATAGAGATGGCAGAAGGAGCTCCCCGTAAGTGACACGTGTGCTTCTCCAGCGGACTGATTAAGACTGAAACATATACTTGGGTGATGCTGGTTGTAATCTAAGCCTAGTTTTGAGGTTTCTGAAAGTATCCTTGTGTTATTCCTGTTCTCTTTGTTTTTGCCAGCTCTATAAATACAAAATCCCATAAATAGCAATGCTTTTGATAAAGATAGGATTGTGTTTAAGCACTACAGTGCAGACTGCAGTAATTTAATTTCTATAGTAGGAATATTTAGAAGCTAATCGAGTGTCTGACTTCCTTCCTATGGGTAGTATATTGTGTTTTGGAGTTGTGTCCCAATTTTTCTATGGCCTGGCGTGGAATACTGAAACCTCAGATGGGGAGAGAGTCAGTGGGGCTTTGAGGAAACAGGCCTTAATGAGAAAAGCATCTGTAACAATTGTTTTTGTGTTGACTTTCTGTTGGTCTGGATAATGCTAACATTGCTTCTCTTTTTGTTTCCACTTGTCAGGGGGTGGTGTTGGTATTCCTTAGCAGTGATATGACTTAAACTGTTAATCAATCTTCAGCACAAAGCACCCAACTTAAGTTTTCTCAAGCAGGGATCGTTGTCAGTTCATGTGGAAGTTCTTTTGAGAGGGAAATCAAAACTGAAGCACACAACTTTTTAATAGCTTATTTTCCTTTCACATAGTTCTTTTGGAATATCAAGACGGGCAGCAGATATATGTGAGGAGGACAGAAACATTTGAAAACAAAAGAAGTTAGACATGCTGTTTTGACTTTTAATGATAATTCTTATGAAAGTTCTTATTGAACTTGCAAATATATTTACCCTCACCCTCAGCTGGACCTTGGTATTTAAAAAATAACAGCTTAAGGTACCTAAGAGTAAGATCATTTTTTTACACATAAAAAAGTACCACCACACCACGGCCCAGCTTGAAATGTCTGTCTTTGGAATAATCATGTTGAAATAAAGTATTGATATTTCCTGGCTAAAACATGGTCATTTCATTATAGCTGCTATGTGGTGATATTGTTATTATTGTTGATGTTATTAAAGTAAATAATAAATAAAAATGTAGAGGAATAAGGACACCACACACCAGACCAATGTGATCAAGCGAATGCCATTTATTACACACTGCACATGAGTTATGTAAGGTTAAGACTGCGTTCAGTTGGCTAAATTGAATCTCACATCATCAGTCTGCAAACTCTAATTGGTTATAATCCATATCTCACAAGTCAAGTGTTTTGGTAAAATCATCTTGACTGTTTTCAGGAACATCTCCGGAGTCCTGTGGGAAACCTGAGGAGTTCTCATGAGAAATTCTGGGGAGTTGCTAAGAACTCCTAGGAGTGATTTCTCCTTTACCAGACAACAGCAGCTGTGGCCTTGCTGCTTCTCAGCTGACATCTGCCTTCAGTCTCACAGGGTCTAGATAGATCTGAATTGCTCACCTTTGATTTTTCTGTACCAACAGTTAATTTAAGATTTATAAATTAAATCATAATGCTCTTGTGTTTATTCATGTTTTAGGAAGTCTGATGGTTTGGTTTTGGTTTTTTTCCCCTTCCAAATTTGCATGAATGCCCATGTGAGAGCTGCTCCCAGGACACCTCAGCCAGTGCTGTATTAAGTGTTTGAGCTACCCCTTGACCTCTTTTTTGCCATACCATTTTGTTCATTGCATTGGCTTGCCTGGATGGCTTTGAATTCAAAGCTGTGTCCGTGGGCTCTGTAAGCCTAGAATTGGACAGTAATTTTTTTTTTCATTTCCAAACCAAAGCAGAACTTGGCCCCTCTTTGTGTAAAAGCACAAGAGGGGCATTTGAGAAGTAAGCAAAGATCCAATGTAAATGCTGAACAGCTCTTGTCCTCTGGCGTGTGGGCTCTACCTCCTCCTCCAGTGGCAGCTGAAGAGTCCATCTTTAAGCTTGGTGGTCTCCTGGGATCCACAGACATCCAAGGGGCTTCTTTGTCGTGATTGTGGCCTCTTATTTTTGAATCCAGAATTCACTTCACATCAGTCTGTTTCTCCTGCTGTGTGCAAATGTCACATCTTCCTGCAGTGATCACTCAGGCTGAGACTGATGGTGCAAGAGGTCAAACATAGGAAGATGGTTAAAACAGAAGATTTGCTCCTAGTGACCTTTCTTGGGCATCCTCTTTCCCTGCTCCCTTGTTGTTTCCCTGTGTTGCTTTGCTATGGAACAGGAGGAAAGGCTGTCTGGCAGAGTTCTTGAACTCCCACTGTATGTCCACTGAAACTAACAGAACTTCTTTCGACAAAAGTATTTGGTTTGCATTTCAGTTCTGCAGGGTATCCTTTTTTTTTTGTGGTACAGACCCTCCTGTGCTTCAAATTTGTAATGTCTCGAAGTAACGAAAATATCTAAGTCTGGAGAGTAAAAATGAACTATCATCCATAATGAGAGTGAAGGACAGGTGGAGGGGTGATTTTATAAAACAGTAACTGTCCTTCTTCCCTTCTGCCATCATCCTCTCCCAATGTTTTATTGAGCAGAAAGCCAATAGAATAGTTAGATGACTTGGGGTTCCCATCATGGTTAACTCTGAAGGTTAACCCATGCTTCTACCTTTCTCTTTTTGGGCCACCCTTGGCACACTGAGCTGTGGAATTGTAGTTTTGGGCTAATTCCATTTAGCTGTGTTGCTGTCTGCACCTGCTGCCTGTATGTTTGGGATGGTGGGAGTGATTGTGGAAGCTGAAGTCACGTATTGACAGAGAGCAACTAAACCAATGTCTGTATGTCTCTGCTTTTATTTCCTTCCCTTCAGCACTTTGTGACATGCATCCCATGAGGGCACTCTTTCTGATACCCAGGAACCCTCCCCCACGGTTAAAATCCAAGAAATGGTATGTATTAGTTACATCTTGCTTGGAGCATTTTGTAGCATGAAGTTTTCGTGTGTCATACGCAGTTTTGTTACCACTTCCACAAAACTGTAAAGCAATTTAAGCAAAAATCACTCTGTTATCTTCTGTGCCACTGAATCAACACATGAAATAAAATACTTGTGTTCGTTAGTTCTGTTTGTCTCAGAGAAATTTTATCTTGAATTGTGTGAAAATCACTTCTTGACAGAGCAGCATCTGTATTAAGGTGACAAATGGATCCATATTTTAAAAAATAAACTCCTGCAGCACTCTTAATAGGCAGTATGTTTTCTCAGATGTATCATAACACAGAAACAGAACAGTAGTATAATGTTCTAGTTGCTAAATAGAAAGGAGCTATTAAAACTAATGAAGGCTTTTACTGTAATTGTTGTAAACGGTTGGAATTGAGTGCTTGCTTCTTGCCAGCTGAGAAGAATCCATTAGTATCGGAGGATTTCCTCACGGTTACTGGTTACAACTGGCACATATGAAAAAAAATACTCCCTAGAAAGAGGTTTCTTACAGACTGAATGTGATCATGGGATGCTGTGATCCTGTCAAAATAATGAAGTGATTTGACTGCCTATTCGATATCAACATAGTATAAACTTGGCTTGCTTGCTGGGCTTGGTCTTTACCTGGATTGACTTATTTATGCACTTGTACTGTTAAGGCATCACTCTCTCATTCCTACTTTATATTAAAGGAATAGAGATGCATATACAGTATTTGCATAAGCCTTGCATTAACCTTTTTATGTAAAATAATAACACTTCAGGCATGAAGAATAAAAAACAATCTGAACAACCAAGTTATCTTGAATTCAGCCTTTTTGATTACTGTAGGAAAGTGAACTAATGGATGGAAACCATTGTTTTTACGCTTAACCGTGTAGTGGGGATGTTTATTTTCCAAACACTGGAGCAGGTTGAGAACACCTACCAATTAAAAAGTTGCTCTGGTCAAAGCCAGTGCTGCTGTGACTCAATCGTTTTGGTAGTGTGCTCAGTGGCAGGTTGTGAGAAAACAGGCCAAGTGATGAAATCTTGTAGAATGGCTTGGGTTGGAGTGACCTTAAAGATCATCTAGTTCCAAACCCTGCCATGGACATGGATACCACCCACTAGTTCAGGTAGCTCAGGATGCCATCCAATCTGACCTTGAACACTTCCAGGGATGGTGCATCCACAACTTCTCTGGGCAGCCTTTTCCAGTGCTTCATTGCAGTTTTGAATATTTCCAATATTGGTATTTTGCAAGGCAGCTTGTTTGGTGACTTCTTTCTGGAGAGGTCTGCTTTCAAGAGTTCAAATGAAGTTCAAATTTAGGAAGGTGCAGCTTAGCTAACTCCCATACCCTGTCACCATACTATGTGCAAGAGGAGCTCAGTGCAGTTCATGCCCTTAAATTGTGTCAGGTGGAATTTGACCCCATGTGCCTGTGTTGAACAGACAACACTGACCAACATCCCCCTGTTGTTCTATAAAAATTTCTTGGTGTGACTCTTCAGGTAAAAAATAAAAGAATCTTAATTTCTAGCAGATCTAACTATGTGAGCCTGGCTGTATACAAAAGTAGTGCAGTGATACTTGTGTCAGGAGTGGCAGACGCAGGTCTTCTGATTTTTTGTACGGCCATCTGTAGCAGATGTGCCCTTGGATAACATGGGCAGGTGGAGGCACACCAGAGCTGCCCTGCCTCTGCTCCAAGCAAGCTGGATTCTATCCAGCTCTGATCCAGAAGTAGCAGAGCTGGGTTTGCATGATTTACCTTTGTTTAAAGATCCTGACTTTCAGGGCAATTATGCCTGTGAAAGAGTGCACAATACTGTGAGGCTGTGCCTAAGCATTGCAGGTGTGTTCATGTCACCATGTGCCCCTTCAGCCATGTGTCCATCCAGCCCAGTGCTCAGGTGGGACACACTCCGCTCTGTTTTGGAGGTACACTTGCAGACAGCCCTTATACTGTCCTCTGAGATGGGATGCTCTTTGAGGGAAGGAATTTGACTTTGAGGAACAACAGAAAAATTGTTTCCGCCGAGTTTTACCTGTCATCTTGGTTTTGTATTTTTTTTCCTTCTTGCTTTCTCAGGTCAAAAAAGTTTTTCAGTTTTATAGAAGGTTGTCTAGTGAAGAATTACATGCAGCGACCTTCTACAGAGCAACTGTTGAAACATCCCTTTATACGTGACCAACCAAATGAAAGGCAAGTCCGGATCCAGCTTAAGGACCATATAGACAGGACCAGGAAGAAGAGAGGAGAGAAAGGTATGCAGCTTGGGAAAATCAAGTATTTCAACTTTCAAAAATACCTATTCTTGTCCTGCTTTGCATTCTAAATCCCCACCTGTAGAAAAGATCCAAACAACCCAAATCCTTAAAAGGTTCTTTTTTAATTCATAATTTGATTGCAGCAGGCTTCTATGTTTTGTTCTGTCCTTTTACAGAGAAAGTATCAATGTGAAACACCATATTTTCCAATACATTAAGTTTCCTCGCTTCTGGGCCACTACCTCTTCCATACAAGTGTTAAATGGTATTTAGGAGCATATTGGCATTTGTGCCTTTCCCTTTCTTGATCTGTGGTAGTTTCATTTCCTGGAATAGTGCCATAAATCAGATTTATGGGAAATAACTCATCACAAGAGCTATGAAGCAAATGTTTTGGGTAGCCTTTTCTCTTTATTCAGGAGGTGCTGAAGTTTTCCAGGTGTCTTTTCTTACGTAAAAAATCTGGTATCATTCAGAGAGCTTGCTGGTAGTTTTCTGCAAAGCACTGTACTGCTTACACGTCTGTGAAGATGGGGTTGTATATATAGAATGAGTTCTAGGGTCTGTAATACATCTCACTGAAGGGGACAGCAACTGGATCCCTGAGGTGCTACTGCAACTCCACACTGTCCTAACATTAAATATAAGTACTATCTAGGCCTTTGTTTCTTTCCTGTTAGATGAGACAGAGTATGAATATAGTGGAAGTGAGGAAGAAGAGGAGGAAGTGCCTGAACAAGAAGGAGAGCCAAGGTAATAATTACTTTTGGGATAGCTTTGGGCAGCCCATGCCAAGTAAGTCTAAAGGTCTGTGATTATGAATCAGGAGCATGCTAAATTTCTGTCTCTTATTAAGTGAATGCGCAAGCCATATAAATCACCCAGAGGGTTTGAATACCTGCCCTGTGACTGCTAAAGGCTTTAAAGCTTCCCCTCCTATGGCTTAGAGCCCACAAGCTCTGGTTGGAGGGCGATTTATGGCAAATATGATTGATCAGGGTCTCCACAATGTCAGCATTGGTCCTTACTTTGCTTGGCCTCATTTCACACCTTCCACTGGGAAGGTGTATTTGACATGCAACCATTGTCTTTGCTCTGAAAGAAACGAGATTAAACTTTAACATCATGATATATTTTATTAATGTTCTCCTGCTTTGGAAAGGGTATGTATGTAATTGCCTATCAGGCGTTATTGCATGGAAGGCTTTAACTTCCTCTTGTTGCAGTTCCATTGTCAATGTGCCTGGAGAATCAACCCTCCGACGTGATTTCCTGAGACTGCAGCAGGAAAACAAGGAACGGTCTGAGGCCCTTCGGAGACAGCAGCTGCTGCAGGAGCAGCAGCTCCGCGAGCAGGAGGAGTACAAGAGGCAGCTGCTGGCAGAGAGGCAGAAGCGCATCGAGCAACAGAAGGAGCAAAGGAGGCGGCTAGAAGAGGTAGAAACAACAGACTGGAATCTGGGGGGCAAAAGCCCCTCTTGCACTTGTGTTTCCTCTTCCCATGCCTATTTAAAAACAGTTCCCTGTGGCACATCTGTCTTTCCCAGCACATCTCAGAAAAGAAAACAACTTGTGAAAATCCACCTGCAAACATAGAGCAGAGCACTTAGATCCATGCCTGGCTACTTGAATATAAGCTGTCTTCCCAAGTATTTGAATTTCCAGTGGCTCCAGTGGAGGCAACAGGAGCTAGAGCTGGGCTGTTTGAAGGTATTTTTTGGGGGCCAGGCTGTGTCTTGGTCTCTTGTCTAGACTTTTGGTAGCTGTAGAGAAGAGACATTAATTATTCCCAGATGGATTATTTTCTCAGGAGTATTTTTTAAAGGGGGCATAACATGTTTCAAATTTCCCTTTAAAACTTTCTCAAACATCTGCATTTGGCATTTGTACATGGTAGGTAGAAGCATATTTTTTAATGTATTATTCTCTCACGCATAGTAGTAATGACTAAAAGCCGCCTAGGTCATAGAATCATAAAATGATTTGGATTGGAAGAGGACTTTAAAGGTAGATTTATAAATATGTTTCAAATTACAAATATGTAAATCATTCTTTTGTGATATGGTAAGGAGGCAATTTCTATACACTAGTGGAAGATAAAAGAAAGTGAATGTACATGTTCAATATTGTTCTGTCATACTTTTCACCTCCTAAGATCTCATATGCATTTATATATGTATATGTAGATGGAATATGCAGTGTGAGCTTCAGAGGTAGGAGGATTTCAAAACAGCTCTTCAGGCCAGTGCTGGGTATGACACAGAGCTGAAGTGAAAGCAATCTTCTGGCTCTTCAGGAAGTGCAGGGTCAAATTCCAGTCGTCCTTAAATGACTTCTTGCTTGAGTCTCAGTTTCAACTGTTCACTTAGCAATGATGGAAAAACTACACCCAGTCTGGTTTTCCAAATTCTGGTAATGTTTAATGAGGATGCAACCAGGACCAAATGTTGATTTGCGTCCCGTGATGTGTTTGCATAACAAATAATACAAAGTTCCAAATACTTTCCAGGTCACATTATGCTTCTTATCCCTCTTTTTCAGTGTGCAAATGAGTTTAGTGCTGCCATAAGGAGGGATTGGCAACTAAGATTCAGGCACACATGAATCCAGAGGAGGGACAAGGGGAAGGCACATAAACTCTATTTCTCTTCTGTTTCTTCCCCGCCCTTCTGAGAATGCCAAGATAAACATCATAGCACTTCCAAGTGTTTTTAGACTCTGTAGCTATTCTGTGGGCAGAGCTACTAATAAAAGAAGACACTAGAAAAATATGAAAATAAAATGCTGATATTGTCAAAGGTGGGCAAAAGTCGAGATACTGTTTAGCCTCTAAAATTTTTCGTAGTGTGGGAGTCAGTGATTTCATTTAAATGCCCCTTTAATCTCTGAGGTTCTAGAGGCACTATTTTTTGTTGAGAAAGAGGATTGCAATTACATTATCTAGGTCATTTAGTAATCAGTGCAACTCTTAAAATCTGGATTTCCTTTTTAAAATAAAGAAAATGCTGCTGCTACTAGTGAAAACAAAGCAGTAGTCTGGTTTTCCTTGCATGAGTCAAACTTTCTGGGGATGTTGCAGGTATCATACCTTAATGAGCAACTCAAAAGAAAATGTAGTTACCTGAAAGTTATGTTTAATCAGTCCTGCTTTTTAAAATAGAGAAGTAAACTGACAGCTTCCGCAACCACAAGACAGCATGTAATGTAGACTGTTGTATTACTGAATAGGGTTGCACAGTAAACTATGTAAAATTTGTAAGATAGAAGCTTTCTTACCTTGTATTGGTCTCTAACCTCTGCCTGGTTCCCCTGGAGGCATAAATATGAATAATGAGTTACAAAGGTTTCCTTTTGCAGGTGGTGGGGTGAGCATATTGTTCTTAAAGTGAATTATAAAAGGCTCACATTTAGCTTTCGGAAAAACCCCATTTAGTTTGTTGGATCTTGTGTTGAAAAAATGTATGATCCCAAGTGATTTTTGACAGAATAGCAGCCAAAACAAACTTTCAGATGGGGGAAGGGTGGTAGACACGTATTTAGATAAACAGTGTTGTGACACAATTGAAGGCCAAAATATCGTAATGTTGTCACTTTGTCCTTAACTCACCCCCCTGTTTTGATGAAGCCAGTAAACAATGAGGAGCTTGGTAATGGGAGTTAAGATTAGTGTCAGGCATTGAATCTCAGGGCTTCCATAGCTTTGTTGACGTTTTAACCAACCCTCACTTTCTTGTAATTTTTTCTTGTGTAAAGTAAGTTTATGTTTGCATATACCCGTTTAATATTCTTTGTTAGAATTTTATGCGTTAGATAATCTTCCTGCACAAGTTGCATATACTTCCCCCCCTCCCTACTTCCTAAATTAAAATTGAGGGCTTGTTCTTACAATGCTGGCACAGAGCCTAGACAGTTTTGACCGAGACTGTAACAGGAACGGTGTTTAGGACATCTGCCAAAAACTGTAATTCTCAGCAGTATTAGAGAAAACATTGCTTTTTAAAAAGGCACATAGGTGACTTCTAAAACTCGTTGTTACAGGAACCTTATAATTTGCGTGTTACTGAGGAGGTGAAAGTGATAAGTGGTCAAAGTACAGAGAATGACCTGAGACATTTTGGGAAGGGTATTATTTGTCCTACCCACAACCCTCCTTTAAAAGTCGTATGAAGACTATCAGCTGAAATGTTTCTACAGCAATGCATGCAACATGAGAAATAAAGAAGAGGAGCTTGAAGTTTTGGCCTAGTCCCAGAGATTTTACATCAGTGGCATAAGTGAACCTGGTGGGATGAGACCTGTGACTGGAGTGGCCTGTTGGGCTCTTCAGGAGGTTTAGGCAGGGCAGAAGAGGCGGAAGAGTGGCACCGTATGTAATAGAAGGATCAGCATGTATGGAGCTCACAGCTGGCAGTGGCACAGTTGAGAGCCTCTGGGTAAGAATCAAGGGGCAAACAAATATGTGGATGTCATTGTGGGAGCCTATTGTAGACCTCCCAGCCAGGACAATGACTCTGATGACTTACTCTTTGAGGAACTAAGGGACATTTCCAAGTCAACTGCCCTTGTCCTTATGGGAGACTTCAGCTTGCCAGAAATTACCTGGGATCCTCACACAGGTGATACAACCTGGGCCAGAAGATTCCTAAAATACCTAGATGACTACTTAATGGAACAGATCCTACGGGAGCTGACTCAGAAAGATGCTTCCCTTGATCTGCTGCTTGCCAACACAGAGGATCTCATGAGACAAGTGGAGGTTGGTGGCCATCTTGGCTGCAGTGACCACAAAGTGATTGAGTTTAAAGTCTCTGTTGACAGGAGGAAAAGTGACAGCAAAACCTCGACTCTGGACATGAGAAGAGCAGACTTCAGGCTACTCAGGGAATTAGGAAGCAAACTGCCCTGGGAAAAAGTTTTTGCAGGTGCTGGGGTTCATCATTGCTGTTCACTTTTAAACACCACCTCCAAAGAGCACAGAAGGAGACAATTCCCAAATATCAGAAGTCAAGCAGGTGAGGCAGAAGGCTGGTTTACCTGGGCAGGGATCTTCTCTTGGAAATACAGCAAAAAGGGAAGGTGTGAGCCCAGTGGAAGCAAGGTCAAGTGAATGGGAAGAATACGGAAATGCTGCTTGCTGTTCTAAGGAGAAACTTTGTGTGGCCAAAGCTCAGCTGGAGTTGAAGCTGGCCAGAAACATGAGGGACAAAAAAGGAGTTTTTTCAAATATATTAATGGCAATAGGCAGTATAGAAATATCATTAGCCCATTGCAGGATGAGAATGGTCACAGAGATAGAGACAAGGCAGAGGTGTTTAATGCTTTCTTTGCCCCTGTCTCCAACACGGATGCTGGACCAAGGGGGTCTCAGTGCCCTGAGCTGGAGGATCATGATTGCAAGAATGATCACCTCCTAGTTGACCCTGAAATTGTGAGATCTGCTCCTGAAGTGACACCTACCTAGCTGATCAAAGGAAGCCACTTGATGTCATCTTTTTGGATTTCAGTAGAGCTTTCAGTACTATCTCTTACAGGATCCTTCTGGACAAAATGTCCATCCCACAGCTGGATAAACACATCATGTAGTGGGTGAGCAATTGGCTCATGGGTCAAGCACAGAGGGTAACAGTGAATGGGGTGACATGAGACTGGTGACCTGTCACTAGTGGGTTCCACAGGGCTCCATTTTGGGCCCTGTGCTCTTCAACATCTTCATAAATGACTTGGACACAGGACTGGAAGGGATACTGAGCAAGTTTACTGTACAAAACTGGGAGGAACTGTTGACTTCCTGGAAGGCAGGGAGGCCCTGCAGAGAGACCTCTACAGATTAGAAGACTGGAAATCACCAACCATATGAAATTTCACAAGGGGAAGTGCTGGATTCTGCACCTGGGATGAGGCAACCCTGGATGTGTGTACAGGTTGGGGAATGAGATGCTGGAAAGCAGTGCCATGGAAGGGCCCCTGGGGGTCCTGGTGGATGGCAAGTTGGATATGAGTCAGCAGTGTCCTGGCAGCCAGGAGGGCCAACTGTGTCCTGGGGTGCATCAGACACAACATGGCCAGCTGGTCAAGGGAGGGGACTGTCCCACTCTGCTCTGCATTGGGGTGGCCTCACCTTGGATATTGTGTGCAGTTTTGGGCACCACAGTATAAGAAGGATGTTAAACTCTACAGAGTGTCCAAAGGAGGGCAGCGAAGATGGTGAAGGGCCTTGAGGGGACACTGTTTGAGAAGTGGCTGAGGACACTTGGTCTATTCAGGCTGGAGAAGAGGAGACTGAGGGGAGACTTCACTGCAGTTACAGGTTCCTTGTGAGGGGAAGAGGAGGAGCAGGCACTGATCTCTTCTCTGTGGTGACCAGTGACAGGACCCAAGGAAGGTTGTCAGGGGAGGTTTAGGTTGTGTATTAGAAAAAGATTCTTCATCCAGAGGGTGGTTGGACAGTGGAACAGACTCCCTGGAGAAATGGTCACAGCACCAAGCCTGCAAGAGTTCAAGAAGTGTTTGGATGATGCTCTCAGGCACATGGGGTGACTCTTTGGGATGGTGCTATGCAGTGCTAAGGGTTGGATGATCCTTGTGGGTCCCTTCCAGCTCAGCATATTCTGTGATTCTATGACTATGTAAGTGTTTAAATAGTTAAAACAAGAAATCTCAGCTGTTCTGGCTGATCAGGTATGTATCTATGTTTCTGCTCAGCAACATGGAGGCAACTACTGGGTGTTAAAAGGTATTTGATTTTGTACTTTGCAAAACAGAGTCTAGTTTGGTAAGTTCAGAATTGGTTGTGCTGGAATCCCATTCTGTGTGAAGCTCCACAGTTCAGGATAACTTCAGCAAATGGTGTCTCTCTCCCTGGCTGTGAGAACCTAAGGGATGTTTTTAAAGTGGTAGGTTATAGCTCCACTGGCAAGTAGCACAGTCCTGTAGAGGCAGATTGTGGAGTATAATAATTAAAATGCTGGCGACCTGAAGATCTAACTCCATGTCTTTGAAGGAATGGAGGAATTCCTTTGGACTAGCTGAGGTCTAGACTGCATGCCTGCCTGTGGTTGGAGTGCATCTACCTTTTTAATTTCGTCCAAAAGGAGTGGTTGGCACTCCTAGACATCTTCAAAATATGAAACAAAACTGGATAAGTGGAGATGATTGAATGATTCACTTCAAAAGAGCACTCCTGATCTGAACCAAGATGCTAATGTAGGTGTACCTGCAGGCAATTTTTGCCAAGGCTTTGTTTCTTTTTCAGAAGGGAAGATTATTCATATCTGCTTAATTTGAATTGCTTGCAGCTTGGATTGGTACTGAGTAAAAAGTTCTACTTCTGGTTTATCTCTAGTGTGGACAAAGCAAAAGTCTCTTTATTAATCTCTTCATAAGCTGATACCAGGCTACCTGATTCTTTGTGAAAGAAATAATTCATATATGCATTTATCAATATTTGTCTGAATATAAGACAGAATAATAGTATTTTATGAATTTTAAATTAGAGGATCTGTATCTATTTTCATCATTTCATTGTATGAGTGAGGGCCTGGATTTGTTGGTATACACCAACTGCATGTGTAGTTGCAATGCCCCCTCCTGGTAAATCCTGCTCTACTGCATGGACTTCCAGTTTGGAGATACTGGGTTCCATTATGAAATGATCATTATTGCACCTTAGAACTGGACAAGGAGCCAGAGTGTTGACACTGTTTTCTGTGTGTGTTTGGGGTTTTGAGTTTTCAATTTTTGTGTTTGGTTTGTTTTTGTTTTTTGATTTTTTTTTAAATCTTATTTGCATAGCAAATGCCCACATTGTGAAATGCAGTAATTTGAGGAAGTATGGGCTCTGTCAAAATTCTGTTTTGACATGTCTGAAATTTCTTTGAAGAGTTCTTGACCTTACCTTCTGGTCTACAGTTAGCTCCTTGGAAATAAGCTTTTCATGTGATGTGCAAGAAAGTTGGTAATACCATATCTAAACAAAGGAGATCAGGATATGCATTCATGATTTCAGGAATCTAGATTTATACTCGCTGTTTATTGGACAACAATGTTTATATCAGGTTTTTTTGTAGTACATGATAAAAATTACAGTATGTAACAGTCACAGTGAAATCAGAAGGCCAATATTTATAAACAGAAATGATGTTGATTTTAACTAATGGCTTGCCCTTGTACCTCTGCCCTCCTTTGGGCAAACCTGAGAAACATAGTGATCAGAGTTTTGGTGTGTCCTCATGGAGGAGTTGCTAGAGGCAGTCAGGAAGGCAACCTTATGCCAACTGAAGGATAGTAGGAAGTCAGCTAAAGGGCTGCTTCTGAAGCCAAGTGGTGTCAGTGCAACTTGCCACCAACCAGCTTTGCTATTGCCTTGACAAGATGTAGTCTAGGACCCAAGAGATGGTTGTCACTGTAGGTTTCCTTTCCCTGAGCTTGTTAAAAGTAAATTCCACTTTGTTAGTGACCAATAGTTTGATTCTGAGATTTCAAAGCCCACGTGCAAAGGAAGTGAAATCTTTCATTTACAGCTAGGTCTGGGAATAAGGGGATCATGCAGGGTGTTTGTGCAGGCTCCTGCAGTGCCAGGTACCTCCCTTCCCATGCGCCTGGCAAGGGGCTGAGACAGTGTCTGATGGGAAGGCAGAATTGATGCTGAGAAACCCCCACCTCCCTGTGTACTTTGGCAGATAGACAATAGCACATTTGTGCTTTGGAGATTTGGCTTAAATGCACACTGGTGGCAGAGAATCCTTTTTTCCCACTTTCTTTTGCTGAGTAATAAATATCTACTATTGTACTGAGCT